>JACCHV010000059.1:1200000-1928465 GCA_018907245.1 Eupristina koningsbergeri | reverse complement strand
TTTTTTTTTTTTTTTTTTTTTTTTTTTTTTTTTTTTTTTTTTTTATTTTAATATTTGATAATATTTTACAAGCATAGAGTGATCATTTTAAATTATTGGTTATAAAATTACAGTTATGAAGTAGTAAAACTGTTCTTTTGAATAATCCGGGTTTTAAAAGAAATGTATTTCATGTTATTCAAATTCATTGATGTACATCGAATAAAGAACAATCCTTGAATTACGAACAAAGACTTATAAACTTTTAATAATGGAAAAACTAAGCGATTCATAAAAACGAGTATCTGATATTGTTGTATTACATGACTATCGATTAATCCTGTATTTCCATAAGCTTGAGTTTTTCTTTTGGGTTCATTAGCATAAATGATTCGGCCAAGAAAAATGGATCATAATATCGTTATGCAAATTCAGGGCAGGGAGGCCGTGAAAATTTAGGCTGTTTAGAGCTTCAAAGGTTGAGTTGGCTAGCTTCACAATATTGTTCCCCCCGCTGAGTTAATTATAATTGCCTGTATATCATTTTTAATGAAGGCGTTTCAGCGCATAAAGATTTCGTTATTTGCTGCAGATACTATGTGACTGGCGGGAGTCGCGACAAACTCCGAAAAACTTATATCGGCAATTATATGAACTGATATTATTTTTGAATCGTTCAAATTTATGGTAATAATAAACAGGACATGCATTATTTTCACTGAGAGGCCTTGCTAATTGATGATGCCACTTTTTCCATAGGCCGTTTAATGCCCTACCGAGTCTTTACGTTATTTAAAGTGGTACTAAATTAAATTCAAATGAAATCAAGCGCATTTTTCACAAATGTAGAAAATTCTGCTAAATATGAAATCAATTATGTTTTTATATTTAAAACTGATATATTCCCTTGTTTATCAACCAAAGTTAATACCTTCGTACATATAGTGTAAATATTTTTGTTGAAATATGTTTAATGACATTTAAGTGCATTTAAATTTATAACATTTAATGCAATTTCTAGATAATAAATACTTTTAATATAATCATCTGATAACTTAATTATTTTGATGAACATCAATTTCATTTCACATATTGATCTATTTTTCAAGTAACTTTCACGTATTTACTTTTTAATTTGCAATTCGTATTTAATTTATTGTTGTTATTCCAAGAGATTGATCTATAAGTAGTGCATTATAAAAACATTGTACATTAGATTACTATTGGACATTATTCAATCAAATTTTTATTATGTAAAATATGATGTAATACATATGTTAAAGTATTTTAAACTTGTCAAATTCAGTTTATTTATGAAATGTTGTTAAAAACTAGTTCAATTTCATTTTGTAAACATTTAAAAACATAACCATTTCTAAATGTATATTTTATTTAATAGAATTTTATATTTTATGGAAAAAGGTCTTTTTATACTGTTTCACCATTAATTTACTCTCCTCTTATTTATATATCGTTTTTTAACCCTTTTTAAAATTAATACCTATAACTTTTTAACTCAATATATGTACTTATAAATTTTATCTATTGTCTTTTATATTTGTCATCTGTTTCATAAAATATATAAAAGCAAGTATAAGGAAACCAATAAGTAACATATAAATGTATGTTTCGATATAACCTGATAATGTTAAAAATTTATTGCAAATATGATGTATTTATGGTACGCACAATAATTAGAAATATATGGTACTAATTTTTCTTAAATATTGATAAATTAATATTACAGTATATAAATATTAATAAATTAATATTACAGTATATAAATACTAATAAATTAATATTATAATATATAAATATTAATAAATTAATATTATAGTATATAAATATTAATAAATTAATATTATAGTATATAAATATTAATAAATTAATATTATAGTATATAAATATTAATAAATAAATTGTAGTAAAAATTAATACTATCTTAAAATTAATAATAATATATTTTACAATAGTACAAAAGGAAATATAATTTAAATAAATAAATAACAAAAATATAAAAACTGTTATCACTAGGTTTAATAAATATTTAAATAATATATAATTCTTTAATAAAATCTGCAGACTACCACAGAATAAAAAATGTTGATATAAAAAATAAAATTATAAAATAAATATAACATTAACAAGATATAACATGAGTAAGATATATATTTATGTGTAAAATATTGATTAACATAAATTTTTTAATGACGTCTACTCAAAAAGTGGCATAACACTTTTTTGTATTTTTGAATGTAACTAAAAAAAATAATAATGTAACTATTTTTTACTTATTTCTAACAAAAATTTTCTATTTATATATTTATTTTTAGATTTTATTGCGCAGTTTTGAGTACTTGATAATTATAATTTATTTTTACATTACCTCAACAACATTATTCGACATGATTTATTGAAAATTATTAAAATTAATGTTCTTAAACTTAACTCAACCATAATATATAAAAAAATGGTAAATATAAATTAAAAGAAGCAAGTGTGAAAATGTATGTAAATATTTTTTTAATTTACTACATGGCTTTAACAAAAAATATTTAAAACACTGCAAAATCTGTTAATATAACATTAAAAAAGTTGGTTAAACGAGCAATATACGGCAGTGCGAAAAATATTCTAAAATATAACTAAACTTATTAAATTATCAATTTTCTTGCTGAAAAATTAATCAAAAATTGTATAATAATTTTCAATAAACTTACTAGTGGTTGAAATATATGATATAAATCATTGTAGAACAAAAAAATAAAATGATAAAGATAAGAAAGTACAGTAAAGTTGGAAGAGGGAGGGAGAGAGAGAGGAAAAAGAAAGAAACAAAGTTTAGAATTAGTTTAAGAAGTACTTGAGAAATAGAGATAGTATGGGACTCTCATTTTCGTTATTCAAGGAAAGTTTGGAAAATATCTATCTAGAATTCGTTTTCTTATTAGTCTTTTGCTCATAAGTGTACAAGTGAAAAGGATTTTCTGCTGTGATATTAACTGAACGAGGTTCTCAATATTCGTGCATTGAATAATCGCATCAAGCGAATTGTACTATCACAGCAAATTTATTCGAAATTTTTATACAACATTCAGCTTAAAATTTTGATGGAAACAAAATACTGTCGTTTTCAAATGACAATAGAAATGGTTTTAAATTTTAAAGCAAAACACCATAATCTTTAAATAAATTTTAAATATTTTAAATGCTATCATTCATATGATAATATTAATTTCATAATTATAAAAATAAATAAATGTACGTATTTATACAATGTAAATGCTTATAAAAATAATAAATTATAAAATGTAAAAGTTAGTGTTCGAAATTTGACAATGTTTTATAAAATTATGAAATTACAACAAAACAATATAATAAATTATGAATAAACAATATATATTCCATTGCACAGACATGGTGCATCCACGAAGTATCGAGATTTTTTTGATTTTGCGACTATTGGTCGTAGATAATTTGGAAAGGGTCTTCAAATGTTGAAAAACTCTTTCCTCATTTGTACCTTTATTTTTTTGTTATTCAATAATTTTAAGCGACAGGATTCTACTTCGCGCGAAAGGTGTTTTTCAGTTTTTTGACACGACACGATGGAGCGACTTGTAGAACAGCGTTACGCGATAAAGTTTTATTTGCAATTACAAAAAAAACAGTGTAGAAACATATAAAATGTTGCAAGAAGCGTATGAACATAATTGCATGTCAAAATCGCAAAGTGGAAAATGGCACAGAGCTTTTAAAGAGGGCCGGGAAAGAATTATCGATGAGCCTCGACGTGGGCGCCCAAAAACCGTGGAATGAATACGAAAACAAACCGCATGTTACGAATTGTAAATTCGGACCGTCGATTAACAATTAGAGCAATTGCGGAAAAACTGAAATTAACGGTGCACAATATAATGCAAACAAATTTATAAATGCGAAAATTTCGCGTACATATCAAGGCTAAGGAGTTTCAGACTGCTTTTGAGAGCTGAAAAACTCTTCTTCTTAAATGCGTTGATGCAGGAGGAAATTATTTTGAACAATTTAAATTTTTTATTTCAAACCATTTATAAGTTCAATAATAGATAATATTTCATTAAAAAAGGTAAATCTTTTCTTTTTATTTAGAATATTTAAACGAAACATTCTCGCGTAGCGTTTTTCCACTAATCACGTCAGCGCGCCGTATCAAAAATTTGAAAAACACCTTTTGCACGAAGTAAAATCCTGCCGCATCTAAATATCGAAAAAACAAAAACAAAAAAAGAACAAATGAGGAAAGAGTTTGTCTATATTTTAAAATACCTCCCAAATTTCTACGACTAATAATCACTAAATGAAAAAAAACTTGATACTTCGTGGATGAACCATATATATATTTAGAATTAAAAAGTTTAAATTAAAAATTTTTGATTTAAATTAAAATCAGTGGTGTCACGAATAAATATCAAAAGTATTTTTGCACTTTCATTATAAAAATTTCATTTTGTAATCATTTTTTTTTTTTAGATACAGAGTAAGAAAAAATTTCATGTTTGCAGTTTACAGCTTAGAGTTAGTCATAACATGAATTACAAGGGGTATAAAGTACAAGAATGATAGCATATCCTTATGAAACAAAACAATAATAGTGATAGATGCTGAATAGATGAACCAAGAGAGCATCCGAAACGGGTTAATTGAATTCTCTAGACGATTATATATACACAAATACATATCCATTCAAAATCGATGGCAGAGTCTGTAAGCCCATTACACACGTATACTTACTCAGAATTTTCCAATAAAAATTACTCTTTAAAAAGTACTAATTATACAACATTTAACATTCTCAATCTTTAATTTATAAGCTCTTCCATATTCCTTAAATTGATCATTTCCTTTATTTGAATATTATTATTAGTAGTACAAGTAAAACTTGTTTTTGTGTAGAGTAAAAAATTGTAATTAAGAAAAAAACAAGATTTTAAAAAAATGAATAAACTGTTTAAAAAGATCAATTATCACTGATTATTATGAGATCTAAGATAAATTATTAACTATTTTTACAGTAAAGAATACCTGTACTAGTAAATAATTTATCAATTTTTTTTTTTCAAAAAATTTTATGTAATATACTAATATAATAATTTTTACTAAATATAATGTAAAGTAATAAAACACCTTTTGACATTGAATTAAATTAAAATTATAAGTGAGCAAAACAATATATTTATTAATAATTTATATAATAGAATTTTGGATTTATAAAATACACTACAGTCCTTAACAATACATCTCTAAAATCTTTATATTTATAATATCAGTAATCATTTGATTCTATAAAAATGATATATTAAAATCGATGGTATCAAAATTTGTGTTTATGAAGAGTAGTTGCCCATTTATAAAATATTTTATTAAGAATGTAAGTGATCATTTACAGCTACACGTATTTATTAACATTTATTAAAGTTAATAAATTAAATTGAAACTATATAACTCTCTGTAGTAAATTTATCAATGAAATCATTTTATAGTACGTAGTACTTTATAATTCAAAAGGCTTAAAAGAATTTCTAATTGATGTTGTTAATAAGCATCTGTAATTTTAAAATCATTTTATAAATTAAAATAAAAGTTAAATCATCATTTTTTTATATTCTAAAATTAAATTAAAAATTTGGAATATCTCACAAAATTAGAAAAATTTTTATTTTATTGAATAATTATTTGAGATTTTCTATATGCTACATCTAAAAGTTTGTTAAGATATGGTATAAAAGGTCTTTAATATTAGGTTTTCTTTCTTGCTGTCTTTTGGATTTATTTTTATAAATAAACGTATTAAAGTGTATAGCATGTGTATTATTGATATTTAAAGACAATTTCCATCATGTACTATCATTAAAAGTATTGCATTTTAAATTTGTTTTGAATTAAAATTTTCATCAAGACTATTTACATAATTAGCATGAATTGAAATGTAATTTTTATAGGAACCTTGCAAAAAGCGACAATAAATTTTTATTAAAAAAGACTCAGGTAATCAAGTATCAAAATAAATATTATATTATAGACAATTTTTAGACACGATTAAACGTTTATTATCCTAGAATGCTGTATGTAAAGACGAAGATAGTTTATGACTGTTTTATAATCTTGTTGTAATTTTTTATCATTTTCTTGTTCAAAATCTTGTGATGGTCACGAAAACCAATACGACAACTAAAATTGTTATGAAGAACCACAAAAGAAAAATACAAAGATATTATATTTGTGTTTAAGAACAGTCCATTAGAGTCTATTTTCAAAGAAAAAGCAGAGGATGTCATTTTTTTAGGGCAAAACATCAGATTTCTTTTGGATACGCTTGCACTTGCAAGATAGTAAGCAAATGTAAGATGTAAATAAATTTGAACGAACAAGACCAGAACAACCAATAATTTGCACATGCATGTATGATTAACACTTCCCTTTGCATCAAAAGCATACAATTGATTCAAGAAAATTCTATTAAGAGTATATTATAATTCTTGGTTCTCTTATGTTTATTGAAAATTTTTTAATAAAACACAATCCGAGAAGTCAGTATACTTCATTATTAAAACTGAGCCACATATTTAAATTTGCAAACTTATACTTGAATCTAATTGTTTTATTGTTATAACAAACTATGCATGTAATTTACTATGTTTTTTTATCCGTCTTTCTCTTTCTCAATTTACAAATACTATTTATAAAATAACGGATATAACGTGTATGCGAGATATTAACTGTGTAATTGTTATGACAGTGTGTATCAGCAAATTTTTGTACTTGATGTAAACGGAAAATTGAATTCGTTCAAAGAATATTCCATTAACTTTATATTTAAATCTCCTCCAAACTTAATGATACAATAAACTTGCAATGTATACCAAAATTATGATTTATTTTCATGAATGACGTTTCCTTGTAATTTTCTGATCTCCTTAAAAAATTTTATGAATAAAGAATTCCTTGTATTACACGCACTTTATATTCATACAATACAAAAATGCGATTATTTATTTCGATAGAAGAAACGAGTAAAAGAGTTGTTTAGTCAGTATAAATTATTGGAAGATTCTTTTTTAGAGTCAAATATGGGATTTGTTGCATTAAATTTATAGCATAAAAAATTATGGGTAGATTAAAATACTACAAAATTTCAATAGTGTCTATTGTTGCTATTATCAGTTAATTTTCATTTAGATATAAATAAAAAGAAAGATATGAGAATTTTAACTAAATTACTAAAGTATTTACAAAATGTTAATTAAATTCAGACTTGATCCTCAAAATCTAATTTTTGTTCCGTTTTATGTTTAAATTACTAGTATTTACAGTACAATTTTTGACACACGTTTAACAATTGCTTTTGTTGAGAATTTTGTTGCTTTCTTAATTCAAAATTTATTCACAGACACATTTATCAGCGGAAGTATGAAGTAACAGAATATAGAGTGACGGAAATACTTAACTATGCATGAGGTTGTGCTCTAGCAAATTGGTAGCATCGGAAGATTGTGTTAGTGTAACAAATATCTATATACTAATCCACAGGGAAGATAAGTACACGCATTAAAGTAACATCAAGACAATATGAAATGGGTAATACAAAATCCTGGACATAGAGTGATATGAATTAGATTGACGATAAATAGCTTCAAATTCATCTACAAACTCTTGGAGTCGGCTTTGCAGTTCAGTGTAGATATATCTCGAATATCTGAAAATATCTCAACTTGTGACTCTCACGTTCAACTGCTCGACGTTTCTGCAATACATCCCTTTTCTTTTTTCTTTTGAGTGATTTCTCATTTCAAATTATGATAATGTAGCTTAATTCATGTCAGAAAGTTTAATGATCACTTACAGTGTACCATATACAATAAACGATATAATGTTTATTCCAACTTGAAGCATTCTATTATTCACCTAAAAATCTTTTACTTTTATTTAAGAAGAGGAAAAGATCTCCTGGTTTAAAATAAACGAATTTTACACATCACATTTACTCACTTGAATTACTCGTTTATATTGAAATTCTTCGCTTTTAAATGTAAAACATAAAATATGTTATTAATGAAATCTTTATTAATAGATAATAATAATTTACATTCAGTAAAAAATGTATATTTTTCTTATATTTGGGTTTTACCTAAACTTTTGTGATATTTTCTCGAAAAGTCTCCTAATATAACCGAATTATTATTGTTTTCAAATTGAAAATAATATATTGTATTTCTTATACATTGTCTATGTTTATAATATTTTATTGTAAAATATTTATACAAAATTTTGAAGATCCACTTATCAGAAAATTGATTGATACTTTTATCTTGTCAAATACCGGTGTTAAATTAAAAATATTTAGATTACAATTAATATTTAATACTTGCAGCTAAAAAATCCAAAACAATATAAGTATGTAAATAGAATTTTTTTAAATTGAATCAATTATTATTATTAATTAATAATGGTTTTGATAATTATTCTGAAAATAAAATATTTCAATATATAATCATCTATTAAATTATATGATTGTATTGAATTATATGAAGTACGCAGGTAAGCATATATTTATAAAGTATAGAAAATACAAGAATAAATAAAAGTAAAAGCATTTCCGAACAATTAATGTGAAAAAGAAATAATATTCTAGTGAAATTACGCAGTAGTTGGAAAACTGATATCCGCTTGCTCCCAAAACCAAACCTTTTCATTTTGTGCAGTTTTTGTTATAAGCAATGTTTTCAATTTCAAATAAAAATACCTAAAAGTAAAGACACAGTGGTGTATAACTTGATTTCTTCACATTATAATAAAAACGACAAGAAAATTCAATTGAACGTGCATTTCCGTTAGAATAGAAAAGAATAAGCTGAAAAAAAGTATCATTTTCTAATTCTGAGATAATAATTTCCTTCGTATATGTACAAGTTTAAATTAATTATTACGAGTATCTATATCAGATGACATAAAGGCAAAAATTTATGTGGAGTTGAAAAAGCCAACGACTTCGATATTCAGCATAACACAACCCAAAAAAATCGCCAAGTTTGTGAAAGAGTCCTGAACGTCCGACCTGGAACAAGTAGTGAAATGGCAAAATTCGCAATCATGAATTTCAGGGAAGCAGGTAAATTAAAATTGCTCGGTTGAATGGGCAAGACAATTGATTCTTAAATTCATTTATGGAGATATACACAAATTTACGTTGATAGTTAAGGAGCAGAAGCAAAAAATAGATGATAGGGTAGAATGCAAAATTAAATGCAAAATCAAGCTAAAAGATAAGGAAAAGAATATAAAATTGACTATACTATTAACTTTAAAAAGGTACGATGCTCCTCTTATTTTTAGTCAAGAAAAAGTTTAATGATTTCAATATTCCGAATATTTTTTAAAAATAAAAATTTCTGTACCATTAAGCAAGCGATGATATCAAGTTAATACTAAATACTTTTTCTTTAAAAATAACAGTAATGCTGAATATTTCAGTGTATTTATTATTAGCCATGTTTTTACTCGATGAAAGTTTAAAAAAATTATTTTAAAAATTCAATTCGTATTATAAACATTTATTAGAATTTTTTCTTTGTACTGTACTACAAACTTAATTTAAAATTTCAGTTCCGGAATAAAATCGATAATTAAAAAGTAATTATAAATTTCAATTAAATTATTTTAATGTCTGTTGAGAGTATTAAAAGGAAGTAAAAAGAAATGTGTGTACATAAGTCAGATAGTAACGATCCATTAAATATGTACACACAGAATATTACGTGCACAAAAATGTGTAAAAAAGTTAATGAAATTGAAGTTATACCAGATCTATTTAAATATTAATATATTTAACGTACAGTATTACTAATTTAAATCTTATAAATATGAACATTACCATTTAAAATGTATATCACAAATTAACCTCATTTTACATTAATATTATGATAAAAGATAATTATTTGATAAAACTACACATATATTTCTACATAAAATAACAAATTAGATATGCTTTAGCTGTACATAAATGTTAACGTTTATTTTCAAGAATATACTATAGCGACGGTTAAAATTGTAAAGTCAAAATGCCATTAGACAAAATTCTCTGTAAAATTAATAGTCGTTAAATTAATATGCAAATTCAAAGAATTGTCAATTAGGTATATGGCAGGGTTTTCCTGGACGGGCACCCAATCAGTCCACGCATTAATAGAATATGTGTTATAGGGTTAAAGCTAAATCAGCAATGCATTTTATTGTTATGGTATAATGTAAAGCTTTTAACGAGCATTCAACAATAAGAAATTGTAAATTGGAAAATCATTTTCGTTTGTGTGCAAGAATATTATTTCACTTTTGCTTCGACTCTCGAATACGACAGAGGTGGGTTATCTTCACCCGCTTGATTCGAGAGTGCGCGGATTGCACGCGCTACGTTTATATCTTAGTATATTTATATATGTAAACCCAGTGCGCTATAGTGATTATATATAGTTGTAAAATACATTAATAAAGTTATAAAAGTTATACATATTTCCTCAAACCATTGGTGTCTGTGCTCACTTTCCCATCCGAACATTCTAGAAGAATAAATATAAAAAAATACTAAAACCTTTAGAACAACTGATTAAACTATAAAATTTAAACATTTATAAAATGAGACATTTATAAATGTCTTGATTTCAATATTTATTAAAGTTTAGATTATCGAATGAGGCTGCAAAATCATAAGAATAACTTGTCGACAAAAGTTAAAATTTCTAAATTTTAAATGATTTTTTTAATCAAAATGAACAATTTGAGCTAAAGAACTCAACAGAAATGGATATATATCATGAAGCACTATGTACTACTGATGAAAAATGAATAATATTACATTTTTAAAATTGTTTCCGAAGCAAAGAACATGAAGAGTCAGAGCAACGGTGGTGAGATGTGGTCAGATAAAGTAAAAAATAAAGTGGCTTTTAAAATGAATGATGACATGTAAGAAAATGAAAATCCTCGACCGACGAGGATTTGACGATGAGCTCGACGTCATAAATCATCGAATAACCGAGCAGGCAAAAGAGAGCAGCTGCAATGCAGATGACCGTCGGTCAGACTTCGAGGGCCAGGATGACGCCCCCGAAGGCAAGGAGTTCAGTTCGAAAGTTGTCGCCGAATTCGCATATACTCCGTCTTGGGATATTTGTATATTATTTTGAATAAAGCGAGGACTGTCGTCGTCAATACTTTAGTTAAGCGTGGTTATTCATTTTGTTATCCTTTCCCTATTGAACGATCCGTGTTACGCAATAAACAAATTTTACATCAGAAGTGGGATAATATTATTCAACATCCAGCGAAATGAGCAACAAGCATGCAACGAGGCGTGACGCGCGAAGACGATCAGTGCAACGATCGGCAAGTGACGTGAGTGATATTAGCGAATCATCGCGGCGATCTCGATCGCATCATAGGGATCGAGAGAGCAGCGTGACTCGCGAGCTCCGACAAGGATTTAGACGCATGAATCGTTACGTCCGTGATGCGAGGCGTGGGCGCTCGAGGGAGGAAGAGCGTTCGAAAACGCGAGTGCAAGACGAGCAGAAACTCATATCTCTGTTCGACCTGGACGACGATTATATTACCGCCGAGTTGTGATCACAGTGATGCAACGGGAAGGCGTATTGAGATTATTCAACACTGAACGAGCGACCTTCCCTGAGCTGGAAGACCTGCCGCAGCGCAAGGTGGCGATCTGGGCGAGGAAAGCAGTGGTCATCTCTTCGAAAGAACTTGTCAATGTAGAGGTAAAGTGCGGCGATCAATTTGAAGGTGAACTCTTCGTCGACCTGAGCGTGTGCTCGAGGCCGGGGGTGGAGTACCTTATTCCGCGCTGAGTAGCGAGTACGACGGCGGGGATTATACCGATAGTTAATGCGTTCGACGAGCCGCTCTTAATTGAAAAACAATTACTCGTGAGAGGAGAACAAATTCGCGAAGCAACGAGTCGCGAACTGAATATTTTGACGGTAACGAAGACGTGAACAGTAGACTTGCCCATAGATAAAGTGCGACTGGGGGATAATGTAGGGCCCGGGATGAAGAAACGCGTACTAGATGTGTTACGCGAATATCGCGACTGCTTCGCGCTGAATACGAGCGAGCTAGGAAAAACTAACCTCGCGGAAACGCGAATAGAGTTAACAAGCGACACGCCGGTATATTATAAACTTTATAGATTGCCTTATGCAGAGCGGGAGAAACTATGAGGAATCGTCCAAGAATTAAAGGACGGCGGAATTGTACGCGACTCCGACTCACCGTATGCTAGCCCAATTTTACTTGTAAAAAAGAAAAACGGAGAAACGCGGATGTGTGTCGATTATAGAACGCTAAATGCTATCACTAAGCGCTGTAGGTACCCGCTACCGGTCATTGAGGATCAAGTGAATAATCTATAGGGCGCTCTCGTTTTCTCTACGCTCGATCTAGCATCAGGCTATTATCAAATTCCGGTAGCAGGGAAAGACGTGAAGAAAACGGCGTTTGTGACTCCCGACGGACAATATGAATTCCTTTATCAGCCGTTCGGGTTAGTCAATGCACCAGCGGAATGTTCTAAATTATCGCAGAAAGTAATTAAGCATTTACGAGACGAAATGATAGTAGAGGCATACGTAGACGACTACGCAATTGGAGCAATGGACGAGGAGTCCGCCTTTAATGCATTAAGGAAGATGCTAGAACGATTTCGAGAGGTCGGATTGACACTACGACTGGAAAAGTATCTGTTTTTGGCAAACAAGATCGACTGTTTAGGATACGAGGTTGATAGTCGAGGTATACGACCCGGGACTCTAAAAATCAAAGCCGTCGAGGAGTTTATACCCCCGTCTAACGTATACGAGGTGCGACAGTTTGTGGGGTTGGCGAGATATTTTAGAAAATTCGTAAAGAATTTCACGGTGATAGCTCGACCGCTCACTAAGCTGACGAAGAAGAACGCTCCTTGGGAATGGGGAGCAGAGCAGATGAACGCGTTCGACGAATTAAAGAGAATACTGATCTCGCGGCCGGTATTAGCCCTCTTCCGCCGAGGAGCGCCCACGGAACTGCATACCGATGCGAGTAAGTGGGGTTTCGGCGGCATAATGCTGCAGGCGGATGAACGAGGATCGCTTCACCCGGTTGCATACTTGAGTAGGCAAACAACTAAAGAGGAGCAGCGATATCATTCATATGAATTGAAAACATTAGCGGTGATAAGTAGCCTAGTTAGATTTAGGATTTATCTGATAGGTAATCGGTTTAAGATTGTGAGTGATTGCAGCGCGTTGCGAGCAACTTTCGTGAAGCGAGACCTCATGCCGCGAATAGGGAGATGGTGGATCCAACTTCAAGAATATGAATGCACCTTCGAATATCGCGCGGGCGGAAGTATGGCGCACGGCGATGCGCTCAGCAGAAACGCGCGTCGTGACGAGGAAAATGCGCTGGACATCCAAGAAATTGGAATACTAAGGATTGAGCTCGACGATGTATTCTTGCTAGAGCAGAAGCAGGACCCTAGGCTGCAATACGTGAGAGAGCTGCTTAGCCGAGCGTCTGTCAACGTAGAGGAGGCACAAATACACGAAGAGTATTTGGTAAAAAATCAGCGAGTGTATCGCCGAATAAACGGCGGAGACCGCTAGGCAGTCCCGCGAGTTCTGAGGCGTAGAATAACCCAGCTGTACCATGATGAGGTGAACCTCGTAGGACGCGAGAGAACCCTCATTAAAATGCGCGGGGAATATTGATTCCCGCGGATGAATCGTTACGTGAGAAAATATGTTTCAGCTTGCGAAAAATGTTTTTTTCATAAAGAGCCAGCCGGAAGAAGACCAGGCTATCTGCAACTAGTCAAAGTTGCAAGCGAGCCTATACACATCCTACACATAGATCATCTAGGTCCATTTGTGAAAAGCGCGGCAGGAAACGCGTACGTTATAGTAGCGGTCGACGCGTTTACAAAATACATTTTCGCCAAAGCGATCGCGAATACGAAAACGCTTCTCGTCGTGCGCTTTCTCGGCGAGATCGCAAGTGAATTCGGGCTCCCCGGGAGAATCGTGAGCGATCGCGGAAGCGCGTTTACCAGCAAACAGTTTAAACAGTTCTGCGATGAAGCCGGAATCACGTACGTATTGAATTCGGTCGGACTTCCACGAGGAAACGGACAAGTCGAACGATACAATAGAACTATCCTAGACGCGCTCGCTTGTTACACCGTGAGTGAGCGGCACTGAGACAAGGCCCTTCCACGGGTGTGCTGGGGATTGAACAATACGTTCAATAAGGCGATACGAGCGACGCCCGCGGAGGTGCTCTTGGGCTTTACTCCGAGACACGGATAGGAAGCGAGACTAATAAACGCCGTGAGTGGCCCAAAGGTGCGCGAGAGCCGCGACGTAATAAGGAAACGGGCAGCGGAAGCGAACGCGGAAGCTCAAACGGGGAACAAAGAACAAAATGATTTGATGCGCGCGCCGGCTAAGATCTTCCGCAAAAGAGACTCCGTGGGAATGCGCCGCACCCAAGCCTCGAGCGACGGCACCAGCACAAAGCTACTCCCGAAGTATGCGGGACCCTATGAGATCAAGGAAGTACTGGCGTGCGATCGCTACGTAGTGGGCGACATCAACGGGGCACCTCGCTCACAAAAGCCTTATCACGGGACTTTTGCCGGCGAGCAAATGAAGAGGTGGGAGACTGACATCAGTAGTGACGACTCCGCATCAGAGGACGAGGAGGTGAAAAAAAAAAAAAAAAAAAAAAAAATTGTGAATAAAAGAGACAATTACGCCTCGACCTGGTGCACGAGGTGCGGGTTGCGTGGGGCACCCGTCCGTCCCGGGGGGCGGCACAAGAGCGTCCGGGACGCCACATCGGGCGACTGCTCATGAGCGAGTAAAACGTTCGGGACGTTCAAGTCGCCGATGTCGACTGTTTAGAAAACAGCTTGCAACTGATGATACTACGAAGCGTCGAGGCATGGAAGATGATACTGGCGTGCTGGGGAGATATCGAAATATTCGGGCGTGCTGAAGCCAGGATGCACCCTCCCCGGCAACCGGTAGTTTAACACTTAATAAAAAGGAGGTTTTTTCTTTTGAATTGTTTCAGGAGTCACCACAATCTGGGCGACGGACTGCGAGGACGCGGACGAACTCCAGGATGGTCGAGTGAAAGAAAATGAAAATCCTCGGCCGACGAGGATTTGACAATGAGCTCGACGTCATAAATCATCGGATAATCGAGCAGGCAAAATAGAGCAGCTGTAACGCAGATGACCGTCGGTCAGGCTTCGAGGGCCAGCATGACGCCCCCGAAGGCAAGGAGTTCAGTTCGAAAGTTGTCGCCGAATTCGCATATACTCCGTCTTGGGATATTTGTATATTATTTTGAATAAAGCGAGGATTGTCGTCATCAATACTTTAGTTAAGCGTGGTTATTCATTTGGTTATCCTTTCCCTATTTAACTATCCGTGTTACCCAATAAACAAATTTTACAGACAAAAGCCTTGGTATAGCAAAGTTAAGGAAAGGGGATGTCCTCCCGACTGGTCAAGAATACAAGTTAAACTTCAGGAAATGCACGCATCTCTTCTCCGTTTTTAACCGACGTGGAAACGAGATGCGTGTCAAGTTTCAATTGAAGCCAGTAAATCTACCGCATACACAATTGCCCTCATTGTTACTTTCGATATTTGTCCTTCCACCCTTTTTGCCTGTCCTCTGCACTTTACACTCACAAATGAACACATTCTTCACAAATGAACACATTCTTCTCTTGTGAACGCAACAAAAACAAACAAATCCACTCATGAAATATTAGTATTTGTACAATTATTTATATCTTCTAAACAACAGAAGCAGCAACATTAATTGTGTTATGTACGCTATGGTACGGCATGTGAAATGCTGCAACTTTTTAATTGGTTGCAAATGTTTTGTCAAACTCGCCATTTCGAAAGCGTTGAAGATTAGTTTTTAGTTTACTAAAATTAATTTTAATAAATCTATTCTAATGTTGTTCAAATATTCTCTATGATTTATATATTCTTGAAAACTGTTTTCAATGCTTCATGTTTATACAGTATCAATTTTAATTTATAACTAATAATGTGCAATCTAAAATCAAAACAAAAATTAATGATGCAGCGTTTGATAAAAATTATTTTCCACAAAATTTTATCGCAAAATAAATATTGTGCGTACATTCCTAAATAATACCCACGCAAATTTTAATCATAAAAAATGCGAAATAAATATAAACAATAAATAGATAAAATTGATCGTATACAATGTTTTGAAATTAAAATTTTACATTACAAAATTATTTAATAATTTCATAAATAATTCGTAATCGTTCCATGATTCTAATACTAACTTCATGTTTTAATTTATATATAATAATTTTATATATAATAACAAAATAAATACAAGTACATCAATTTAGTTAAATTGTTTTTTCATTTATTTTTATTTAGAAAAACTATTCCATATTACTTGCTTGTAAATAATTATTTATCAAGTTTTCAATGAGTATCATAAATTAAATCATTACATATATTGATTCCGTAAGTTGTAAAATTCCATATCCTATATTTATTACATATTTATTTAATAAATAATAAATAGTAAGTAATATTTTACCTACTTTAATATAATTGAAAAATCTTGGTTTAGCTCAAGTATTGATGTATGGAACAGGATTTATTGTAAAATTACATACTCTCTACTAAGAATGAAAAATTTATTCGGTATTTAGGTCTCGCTAATCTTGAAAATCGATAATAAATTTTATGACGCTACTTAAATTGTATGAAATCTAGTACCAGTATATCGGCATTTGAAATTAGATCAGGCTTTGTCAAGATTATTTATGATAATCTAAATTTTAATATTTGATAACAAATTTTGAAACTTTTCAAATTAAGTGTCATAAATAAATTTGTTACAACTGCTTCACATAGCCAATTATTGAATGAAATAAAATTATTTACTTGAGACAAAAATATTTTATTATTATTGGCTAGGTACTTTGATACTTCTTTCTTAGTGCTTTCAATAAATTAGAGCGCTGATAAAATTCGAATACAAATACCTTTAACTTAAGAATACAATAAAAATCACTTACTTTTATGATTATACTATTCATGATTGAACGAAAATACTATTGATTGTTTTTTTAAAAAATTAATGTACAACGTGAAATAAATGCAGTTTTTAAAGTTTCAATTTTAATTTTGAAAGTGTATACGAACATACATTACGACAGTGAAACTTTTTTAGGAATCTTTAATATTTCTTCCAAACAAAAACCACGGATTTGATCTTTTCAAAGTACTAGTCGGATAATGAAGGTAAAAAATTACTCAGAGCAATCAATTAAATAAAAAAAATTCTGGTAAAAGCTCAGGGATTGTATTCCGAGCATGTCTACTAGGTTCACCCACGCGAGCAACGGAATAAAATTAGCAGAATAGCGTTTTAAAAGTTATTTCGGTGGTATCAACTTTCGTACTTTTCTCCTTGGTGCGTGCCTCTGAATACTGGGTACCTTGGTACTTTGTACTGGGTACTCGTGATCCGACGCAGGATGATGACGGGATGCGCGCCCTTGTCGCGTAATTTTTTTTACGATTGACCGGGTGTATATCGCGGTGGAATATTACTCTTCGCGCAAATACTTTCTCAGGATAACTCCGAGAAGTGATCGAAAGAGCAGTTCCCGAATTTTGCCGGAGATGATCGTATGTAGGGCAAGGCCCCCACGCTCTTACGAAACACCCGTAACAATATTTGCTAAACTGTTTACAAAAGTTATTATGGTGATTGCTTAATTATCCTCATTTGTGCCTTTCATTATAAAAGCATTTCAACTTTATTTTGAATGCAACTGTTTTAAATTGATTGCAGTCGTATTCAATATAATAAGAGAGTGAACTTGTTGAACAAACGGATACTTTTCATTTTCCCAATCATTTATCCATATTTAATCAACAAAACGCTTAAATGCTTTGTTTATTATTATCTTTTTCTATCGCAAAATTTATCTTCAAATCATATTGGTTTACTTGAACACATTTGTTAAATATCTGAAAAACAAGATAAAAATACTATCAGGCTCAAATGTTTAATCTTTAAGAATAAATCAATCATTAACAATACGAAAGAATTCATTTAAATAAATGGATTGATGTATTCGTAGAAAATGTTTCGAACAGTTTTGAGTAATAGTAAAAGATATAAAGTAAACTTTATGGTCTGTAATCGATCTTATATTATAATTAATAACTATGAAATTATTAATATTTTAAATTATACACAATATTAATTACGAAGGAACTATTTATTATTCAGTTAAATTGGTGTTATATCATGCTTTCCGCATTCTTGTAATTATATTCAACATTGTATTTTTACATTCTGGCAATGCTAATTGAAGTTTTAAACCTTATAGTTATTTAAATTAACTGGGAAATATTGCTGTCGCTTTAAATGACACTTCTATTACATTGTGTATACGAAAATTAAAATAAAGTAGGATAATGAAGACCAACGAAAACGTTTATTAATATTTCATTTTATATCAAATGTTAATCTAAATATTAAAAACGTGTATTTTAAAACACGGCTTTATCAAATAATTACTCATTTTTCACTCATTATCGAAGTATATCAATCACATTTTACGCAATATCCTGTCAGGATTCGAATGGAAGTAATTGAGAATGTAATTATAGAATAAAGTAATCAATTAAGCTGTTACATTCAATTTATTTATCAATTCTCCAAATCACATCACATCGCATTTGTATTTTAAAATCGAATATTTTAAACTCGAATTATAGTCTAAATTGCATTATAAATTATTAATTTAAAAATAGTGGCAAGTATAAGAAAGAAAAAGTTATTTGACCAAAGTTGCGGGGCCATCAACATCCACGTAAAATATAAAGAAATCGACTGTGTAAATAATTTAATCAAATATTTATAAAGGCAGCGCCGTTGTTCTCCTTTCCATTTTATTTTTTGTTAGCACCAGCATGATTTCACAATTTTCGATCTGCTCACCCTCGCAAATCCAAACACGCACCAACCACGCACACGAACTTAAGCCACTCGAGTTGGTTCAACTCGGATCGACTAGTCAGTGTTTCTGCAAAATTGGGTAATGGCGCATGGTTCTCTCCACCCTTATCGAGGTATAAGAAAAGAGAGAACGAGAAAGGAGAGAAAGCAAGAAAAGAGGGGGAAAGACTGGAGGTGGCCGTAGGAGCAGCTCTTTCTTTCTTTCATTCTTTCTCTTCTCTCTCTCTCTCTCTCTCGCTCCCTTTTCCGGGATTGGCGTCGAAAGAAGCTACGAAACCAACTACCAAACGCCTTCGGATGGCGAAATATGATTTCTAGGCTTTCAATTAAGCCGCAGGCAAGGAAGAATGAGGAACTAGAATTGTGGAAGGGGAACAAACATGCTCGTGATTAATGGAGTTTTTCCCATGACTGCGAACGTCGAGCACGCTGTACCTATGAAGCTTCAAGAGGAAACCGATGTCGACCTCCTCCTGAAGCAGCTGGCCAATACACGAGGTTTTCGGGAGTCCCGGGGATCTGGAAAATTGAAAAAAACGATTGGGAGGAGAGAGGCCCGGAAAGTCTGAAAAGTGAAAATTAAGCGCAGGAAAACGTATTTGCGAGCTGGTGAGCGAATATTATGGTGATTATCAAACGGACAACAAAAGTTAATTGAAATTGATCACTTCGAAAGAACTTGTGCGCATATTTTTGACCGAACAGATTCTCTATTGTCTCCCTATTATCTGAGAAATATTCTTTATTTTACATTTAACAGACAGTGTAAGTTAATTACAAGCTCAATTTAACTCTAAATAATAAAAACAAAACCATTTTCAATGAACATCTTTATGCAGGAATAACGAACCGTACGCTCCTTTATTACTCTCCAACTTTTGAGCAGCTTCTCTCATTTCAGCGAAATTTTAAAATATATCATTTTTTATCAAGTGCATGGATTGAAAATTTTACTAATAGCTCTAGAATAATAAATTGTTAATACTATAAAAATATAATCAATATCAAAATCCAATCCAACCCAATAAGAATGTTCATTTTCGATGAAAGTTAAGCCGTAAAGTAATGGCATTGTCTGCATTTGATACGCATGTATCTATTTGGTGTAATTGAGAAAATATTGAAACATTTTTCTTATTCGCAGTATAAATAAGACTAATATGCAATACATGAATCAAAAAGTACTATCACAGAAAACTGAAATTCTCAAAAGGAAATGCGTTAAATGAATTTTATTAAAGATAGTAAATGTGAATAAAAGAAAGAGAGGAAAAGAGTTTGTTACATGATAGACATACCAATAGGAGTGCTTGTAATATCTCTAAACAACATCCATGTTGTTATCGTGATGTTAAGCTCGCATCTATTTGAATGACCAGATCTAATTAACTTAACATTTGATATATAATGGAGTTTGTGATTGAATATTATGGCACAATATTTATAATAATAACAAAATCGAAATTCTTTTTACTGGCTGAGATTGACAAAAAAATAAAATTACTTCAGTAATGAAATTACTCAAACTGTATTATGTATGTATATTATTTTAAATTACATACTGTAGAAATGTAATTTAAACGAAGATTTTTTACATAAACTTTTCAATGATTCTAAGCTCATTCAATATTTGTATTATATTGAAACAAGATTATAAATTATGCTTGCATTATGCTTATGCTTCATAACTGGATATTTGTATGTAAAAATTTTTCATAAAAAAAGCAAACATCAAACTTGCTACTGAAAACTCTTCAGCTTCAACTCGGTTTTCCTGGAGCGATTTTCATTCTTCATAATGTTTAAGAATATAGAAAATCTTGCAGTGCATAATAAATATTACAATATTTGTATCATTTTTAAAACTTTCATTAAAAAACAAGATTAGATTTATTATTTATTTTTTCACTATCATGCACATTCGAGAACATCAATTATTGGTTATTAAATTACTGAACTATTACAATTTAGTATTATCTGTGAGGTATACTTTAATGTAATTACAATTTAAATTTAATAAATATAATAATGAGTAATACATAAATAATATCATTTGAGAGTTCATATTAGTTTATTAATCGATATAAGTGTGATTAATTGCATGCAAGTCTGTAATATAGATTTATATAAGAGTATATAATTACAGATTTGAATAACAATTGTAAACAAATATATAGTGAAGTATGAAAATACAATAAATAAATTAAAAAAATAAATTACATTATACCTTTTATACACAAATTAAATTATATAAAAATCATTTTTTCAACTTAATTAACTTCAACTAAAAATTGATCATTTTCAACTTTAATGAAAATCACAATAAAAATTCTTTGTTTACGAAAATTTTACTTATGGAAAAATCAATTCATGCACAAATTAGTTATATTACTATAAATATGAATAAAATAGTAATATTTGTACCTATGTATGCATATACCACGCTCACATAAGAACTTTCAGATAACAGTTTTTAAATTAATATTCCTTTGAAATTTGAGAAAATTGCGTTCTACAATATCGATATTGTATCGAATAAATGCATATTTCATAAAATTTAATTTAAAATACTATGAATGCAGATGTATTATTTAAGCATCGGAAAATAAAATATGGAATATATTTAATCATATGAATATTTGTTTGATCAAGACATAATTCCTCATTTAATTAAAATTATTCCTCAACGTATTTTATATATATATATATATATATATATATATTTTATATTCTAAACTAAAAACAAGCTAAAAATATTGCTTAATATTTATATTGTGCAAATATCAATTCATTTCTAATTATTCTAATTATAATTCAATATTCTTTTGCTTTTAAAAAATTAAAAAAAATTCTACAATATGAATTTTCTGTAGTAATCGATATACATGTATATATTTTACTTTAGTTTCATGATATTGATCAGTTAAAATTACTAGAACATTTTGGAATCTTGCAAATCACTTTGTATTAATTATTTATTGGACAATAAAAATGAAAAAACATGGGCAGTTGTGGGATAAAAAAAATGTTTGTCGCTTTGTATATTCATAGCCGTTTCTCTGCATCATCTCATCGTATGTAAATCTCATCCCTAGATCTCTTTTTCTCTCATTCGTCTCTCCTTTATTTTTCATCTTATTTCTTGCTTCCTTTTACTTTAAAATTAGAACGTAGATGCAGATTCCGGGACTACATCCCCGACTCGCTCGTGATTTCGGTCTGCCTTAATCTTTCCCTCTCTGGCGTTTCGAATTCTGTGGCCGAGTTCGAGCTAAGGGTCCAGACACATTCGTTCCCCTTTCTGCTATCTTACTGTACCATTTTCTCAGATATACAATGTCAGTCAAGCAGAGCTAAATGCACAATTTTGGGGCCTTCGATTTTCGATGAATCGACCTGGCGAATTGGTTTGAGCATTTATGTGGTGACATTTGCAGGATAATGAGTCTGGATGTGCTATTTAGGTAAAATTTATTGATCATCAGTCAAATCTGTTACGGTGATAATTAATTGTGTTCAAGAGAAGATATCACAATTTTTATTAAAAAAAAATGTTAAACCATCTCCGACTTTTCAGCATTTGGAACATCGTCTAATACTGATCCATAATTCTAGTAACTTTTCAATATTTTATTACGATGATTTTGTGAATTTACGATCTTGAAATAAATTTATCGATGTATCAAAATGTCTTCATTTTCAATTTGTTTGTATTTAGTAAAATTAAACTTGATTGAGCCCATGAATTGTAAAATTTTAATAGACATTTGTAATCTATTAAGAGTTTTTAAAATAATAGAATATTTTTAAACAATGGAGCTTAATAAACAAACTAATTAACATTTTACATTGAATTTGTCTAAGATAATGCAACATAAAAATATTAAATCACATCTCATTTGAATATGCTTCAAATCTTTAATTTTATATGTAAAAAATATCCTACCATTTTATTTAATGCATTTAAAATATTTTATTGGATATGATTAAAGAGTGTAAGAATTATAGGTATCGTCATCTTTCCTTAATAATTTCTAGTACGTCGTTAATATAACTCTTACAAAAATTTTTCTTACACATTTATTAACGTACATTTTATCTAGCTGAACAGTGCATCTTTGTAGCTTATCATTCGGTTAAATAACTTGTGGTTCATAAATAAATTCAAACTGTTCATAAATATAAGAGACGTTAGTGACAAATTCATATAACTCATTCTTATATTAATGCTATCATACTCTCCCTAAAGAAAAGTATCCGTCAAATTAATTTGCATACTGATCCAAATATAAACATTGGTAAGATAATTTAATCGATAAGACAAAACGTTTTACTTTATTATCTTAAAGATATTCCATTTACACATCGAGAGTAAGGGGCTTATCTCTTTGGACATATCCCGAGATTATTGTTGCTTACAGTGAATTATACTTCTTCTGTCCGCCCACATTTCATCTCTATCTTTGAGATTTAATTTCATTTTTTCTCTTCCAGAAGTGGAGAGGATCGTGATAGGTTGAAGATTATCGCGAGGATGTTAACGATCCTCCACTAACGCGAGAGAGGGAAAGTAGGCGTGATTCTCTCGTAAAGAGGAAAGGAGAATTTTTTCCTTTTTAACAACAAACATATAACTATTAGGTAATAGTTGACATAAAAATACAAAAGCTTATTCACAATGGAATATTGACTTCAAAGCCTTTTTTTACACTCCTCCTAAAACTTTTGATATTCTTACTAAATATTTGTACGAATAAGATTATTTTTCAATTCCTCACATACTTTGTGAATTCACCCTCATTTTTTTTACTATTCTATATCGAAAAATGGTCAATCTATAGCTTTTAATTGTAAAATAATAATTAAAATAATTCTGTATCAAATGTAAAATCAAAAATTTTAAAAAATGTTCTTTTTCGACTTATCTTTATTTTAGTTATTTTCAAAAATATTTAATTTAAAATGTTAATTAAAATAAATTTATAAATAAATTCAAACTGTGAATCTTATTGAAAAAAAAAATGACTGGTGTATTTTGCACATTATTTTTAAATCAATTATCTGTGGACACAACATAAATTTTTACCGAATATAATTTTTTTACCAGCTTTGTGATATTATCAAATCATACTTTTCCACAGTTAGCAAATTTTTTTTTTTTTTTTAAATTTCCTTTCATTATTTATTTTAGATATTTATATATATTTTTTATTAATATTGTCAACAAGACTTATTATTGTATATGCGTATTACTTAAAATTTTATTCTCCTTTAATTATTATTTGTTAATAATTATTTTATAATTTTTAATTATAACATTAAATAAAAGTAGTGTTTTGGAAATATACGATATAAATAAATACATAAAAAAAATATTAGCTATTTCGTATTTAGATTTATTTTTTTAATCACTTGCTAATTCTTCGCTTGCTACTATAATATTCCTTAAAATTTATATCTAGATGAATATGAATAGATAATATTTGTATACTATGAATCCATTTACAGTTAATCAGTATAAATTTTAAGTTACAATAAAAACAGAGCTTAACACTAGTCTTGATACTAGATTAATTACAATTTATATTCATCTAAAAATTACATTATTACTATAGTATTAATATATCTTTACTTCAAATAACAACAATTATGATAATAATTTACATTAACCGACTTCAAATATTTTCTGTTTTATAATAATTTTGTTATTTTTATTACAATGTAGATATATATTGTAAGGATTTTTTTTCAAAAATACTTTTTATGTTTAATATTTTTATATAAATTAAAATATATTTTTTAATATCCTATTTATTTAAATATTTCATAGAAATTTATTTTAATAGTTTTACACATCTTCTGGAGAATTACTAAACAGTATTGACATTGTTTATTAATAAATTAGTTTTTAATATATCATATAAAAGTATTTTTTAGTTTATATTAAATCAATCAACTTATTCTAAAGTACTGATTAAAAGTACTACTTACAAAATTTAATTTTACTTGATTCGTTATATTTATTTTTTATTATGTAAGTTAGCTTTCAGAAAAGTAATTATATTAAAATACCCCCCTCTTTCTACATTGTGAATTGAATCCTTACACATATGTAATTATTATATTTAATTTAATTTAAACTGAAAAACTAACATCTACTAATTTATTGAATAATATTAAATTAAATTTAATATATATATTTTAGTTTTAACATAAAATATTTTGAATATATTATTCATAATATAAAACTTATATAATTTGAATTATAAATAAAATACTAAAAAAACGTTTTAGAAATATTATATGACGTTATTATAT
Organism: Eupristina koningsbergeri; assembly: GCA_018907245.1. NCBI lineage: Eukaryota > Metazoa > Arthropoda > Insecta > Hymenoptera > Agaonidae > Eupristina > Eupristina koningsbergeri. The sequence goes on along the minus strand of JACCHV010000059.1, from coordinate 1,903,028 downwards.
ATTATAATTACTTTTATTGTATATTATTATGTATTATAATATAGTTATTATATATTATAATTTCTTTTGCTTTCAAGCAATTTGAAGTATAATCGTAGTAGAATATTTAATTTATAAATAAAACTGAAACTAATTAGAATTATTATCTTTCTTTTATACTGATGATATCAAAAATTGAACTATTCGTACATCAATAGAAATTTTAACAAGAATATTCTTAAGTTATTTCAAAGGTTGTTAATTGAGTTCAAAGTGAAGAACCTTCAATCGATATTTTTTTACAGCGTACTATAAATTGTAAAAAAAATTCGTTATAATGACTGCATAAACTAATTGACAACTTAATTAAACTATATATTTTACGAGAATTGATGGTTGCTTTGAATACATTTAATTGATAATTCAAGCGAGTTGAAAAAAATTTCGATGAAAAACTCAATTAAATTATTCTCTTACATCCTGTAAAATAATCCTACCATAAAAATAGGTTATTGACTCTGACAATATTACAAAAAAAAAAAAAAAAGAAATTAGAAAAATAAAAAAACTGTGAAAAGTAGGAAAATGCGAAATTGACGAAATCAATAATAACAAATCGTTTATCACCATGTGTTATATTCTTTTATACAATTCTTGTGCAGCTTCCCATTGATTTAACTGAGCCAACCACGAAACAACTATTTTTCTCATTTTTCTCATTCTTTTCCCATTTTTTTCGACTCTTTCATTTGCCCTATTTTTGCTCTTTCTTTATCTTTTAAGTCATTCTTTTGAATCGACAACTGCAGCCACAAAGTTTTTGTTCTCGCATGACCGAAGATATTTTTTCCACTTTAAAGTAAATCAATTCATCTTTCAACTATTCATAATGAGTTCTATGATATTTAATATAAGAATATATTGTTATAAGTCTATTAAATAAACAATCTTGATCATCCTAAGAGTCCAAATTATTTAAAACTTGACTGTATTGTTACGAATACATTTTTCGAAAGTTTTTCTTCAATAATTTTTGATATATTAATCACAAAAGTTTTTATATAATTTTCATTATATTATAATCTTACATTCTTTTAAAATTCAATTAATTTCATATGAAGAAATATAGTAAAGTTAAAATTAAATATTTATAAAATATGGGTAATAAATATAACACACTTAAATTTTATCACAAAACTTTTGCATAAAGTTGACACTAATCTGAAGTTATATAAAAGTAAATTATCGATTCCAATATACTGTGGGGCTCCCTCGCTACCACACACACGTACCTACACACATACACATCTGTACACGCAGTCTCCTATACATATGGCCGATTACGAGACAACACGCCGACGATGTTTTCAAAGGATTTAATGGGAATTTCCCTTGGGATTTTCCCGAAAAGTCGTATGGTACCCGACTAACAGTTCCCGGAACTATTACGGTTGGGTCCTCCCACTGCAGCAAGGATAAGGAGCCCGGAAGACCTCGACGAAAGGAGTGGGGCGAAAACCAAGCTTCCGCCGCCAATAACCCGGAAGATAAAAAGGGAGTCATCTCTCGGACGCAAAACCCTCAGGTAACGCACCTGAATTGAAACATATCCTCACGGCAGGCTAAACTGCACACAATTATTTTCTATTTATTCGCCCGCTCCTCCTTTTCTCACCGCGACGAGAGCCCAAATTGGTGACCCCGACGTGATATCGACGGCGCGTGTTATCTCTCGAGTGCAGAAGTGACAGTGAACTACGTTGAAATCTGAAAAATCGCGACTACGAACATGCGTACGCGATAGTGAGTGAAAAAAATAATTTTTATTTTATTACTTAAAAGATTTTTTTCAAATGCATATTTACAGACACAAGAAAACAGAATAAAATGTATAAATTGAAATTTTGAATACAATATTTTTACAATTATTAAAACAAATAGTATGTAATATCAATCCATAAACATAGCATTCAACCTAAATGAACTTCACTTCATATTTTTTTTTTCTGATATGATAAAATATACGTTAAGATTTTATTTTTCTATATTTTTTAATTACAAACAAATTTACTTTGTAACTGTAACTTAGTGATTGCTTTGTTCTTAAAAATTTGTGTAAAAATACAAACGTATATACTTATATATACTTTTTGTTTTCTTTATAAATACAGTGAAATTTTTGTTTTTGAAATGTAATAATAAAATAAAACTCATTAAATAAAGTTTTCTTATTTTTTAATCTTCAGTATTAATATTATTTTTTTTTAGTTAATTTTGTATATAACTAAAATATGAATAATATAAAATATATTAAGTTAGGAGTGATATAATATTGATATACAATAAAATTATTCAATTATATTTACTTTATAAAATAAAAAAAGATATTTTTTATTATCTGCCTGAGCCTGTTTTGTACATAAATTTAAATCTTTTAATATAACTATGATGAATATGTAAAAATAAATAAATTTAAAAGAGTTTTTTAATAACATGAATTGTACGAGATAAATATTTATAAACTTTGACCAAGGCCTGATGAAAACTAAGTAATTACTCGAAACGTCGCCGACGTAAAATAAAAACATTGTTGTTTTATTTATTCACCCACTAGGAGCTAAATTTGAATATTATATTATCATGGAGGGTGCACCTTTGACATCTAAAAAATAACATAGATTTTGCACAAATAAAATTCGTATTTTTAGTTTTATATGCCTTAAATATATATTTTAATATTAAATATTTATTTTCTAGTAATTATTGTAATTAAAAAAGTGAATTAAAAACATTATTCATAAGCGACATATATTGATAAAATTGTCAAATACAAGTATTTTTATAATTAATCCAAAATGATACAATTTATCAAGAATTATTATTAATGATATATGAAGACATTAAAAATAAATAGAATCTTGAACTACAAATAATAATTATTATAGAAATCTTTTACTGACCAATAAATGAAGGATTTAAAAACCTTAAATTTTATAATGTAGCCAAAAGTTCGTCAGATTAAATTAAGTAATTAGACTTTAAAACGTTGATATTACTATCCCTGTATCTGTGTTTACTAAATTTGTAATTCAACTGTATAAAATTATATAATTGTGATAAATTTATAACTAGTACACGTATTATTACGAGAGTTTTGAGCTTCGTGAAGCTAATGGACATGGATACGCTATAGCATTTCATATCTCGAATATTATATTTTATTATCATATAATGGAAAAAGAAACTTGGAAACTCATTCATCTCACTAGATAATTTGAAGTAAAAATTTATTGTATCACCATATTGTGTATTTGCCACGTTTATAATTATTTTATTGTATTACTAAAAATAGTCATGCATAGTAATTGCATGATAAATCAATCTATTCATTTTTTTTTTTTTAATAATGAATTACTTATGATGAAATGCAGAAGTATAAATATATAATAAATATATATAAATAAAAAAAATTTCAGCTATGAAGGTGATAAATTTGTTATATATTTAGTTTTAAGATAATATTATTTGAATAGAAATCCCTTAAATATAATTACACAATGTATATATAATATAAAATATAAAAATATAATATGAAATATAATAATACATATACGAATAAATAGTTATATTTTTAAACGTACACATGAATTTACACAATTATCTACAAGAACAAATGCATACTTTAAATATTCTAATATATAATTAGCGATCATATTTGTAAATATAATTCATGTTTATGTAAAAAAAATTAATTTAATGGGTATACTATTAATTATGTGTAACCATTAATTAAATAAATTGATATTTTTTAAAATTTATGTTTATATTTGATAAAACGTATAATTTTACTACCTTAATAATTGTAGGTTAAAATCATACAGGATACTGTAGTTTTGAATTCAAATAATATTATTCATTAAATATGTAAACATGCTTGTTTCACATTTATATACATGCATAATAAAAATTTAAATATTTTTTTAAACTTATAAATTTATGAAATTTTTAAAACCATTTCGAAAAAATTTTGATATGAGTACAATCTTTCAAATAAAAGAAAAAAATAAATTTAAAGCTACTACAAAATGTCATATCAGATGTATGCAACCATTTTGTTTCTTAAATAAAACTTGGTTTTTGTAAATTTTTTAATTGAATTTAAAATATGCCTTAATAGTTTATATAAATGTATTTAATGCAAATCGAACTATCGTGTAAAAGTTATAAGCAAATTTCTAAATGCATCACGTGAGTTTCTAAAGTATTCAACAATGGCATTCCTCTTATAAAGCATTTCAAATAAAATATCATTAAAATATCGTGTATAAAACATACTATAAGCTTGAGATAAGGAAAAATATTTGCAAGCATTTTTACCTCCGCATAAACATCAAGGCTAACTAAAGAATCTGAAAGAAATAAAATGTACAATTCGGCAGTTAAAAGTAATGAAAATATAGCAACACAGGTTCATCGTTAATGTCTTTAAAAAATTACTTGTATTTTGAAAAAACTCAAGCAATAATATGACTTTAAACTAAGAAACAGGTATGCATGCGCGAGTTTACCCCCTGAAATTCCCACAACTCCCACGCCCCTGTACTCGTCCCGTGGTATTGCGCGACCCTTCCGCGAGGAAAATAGGATGTACGGCATCGATGGTTTTACGAGTCGAGACTGTTTTTATAGGATCAAGCGAAGGGCTTCTGTAGATGTTCCATTAATCTTTTTTATTTTATTTCTCACGCTCTCTGCCAGTGGATTGTTGTTGAATGCGTAACTGGTTTTATGATTTTCCGAATGTACGCTCATAGAGAAATGGGTACTTTCCTTTTAAATGGATAGGCAGAGATTTTTTTAATTCAATTTCACGCTCAGATATATTGATAGTGTTGAATAGTGATAAAAATACATTCTAAATAATTTAACAATAGATACAACGTATAGCAACTTCCACTGATACATGAGCAATATTATAGATCATCGATTTCTCGATAGGAGTCGGAACAGAGATCATTGATGGATATTATCGGAAACCCAGCAAAAGTCTTAAAAATCATTGTTTACTATTGAAATTATATCGATTTTACATAACAAGTCATAAGAGATTTGTTATAAATTTTTACATTTAATACGGTATTGATCTTTCAACATGCTCTATATTTCGTCAAAACACTAATTGATTCGAATATAGATATACAGACTAATTTCAAACTCAAACAAACATGCTTTAACTTTTTTAACTCTATGAAATATTTTGTAAGATTAAAAAATACATTTCTATTGAACGTTAATATTGAAGTATGTGAAACATTTTTAAATTAAATAAAACTTTGCGAAATTATTTTCAAGCATTATAAAAGCTTACAAAGTAAGAAAGGAAAATTTTAATTAATTATATTTATTTTAGCATATTTTTCTCAAATATTTATGTATACTCTATCCTATGTACATAATTTTTGTGAAAAAGTTAATATGAGGAAGCAAAAACATGAAAGATCGAGTAAACTTTCCGTAAATCAAAAAGGAACTTGTTTGCTAATTTTAAAATTGTCATTCTTATTAGTACGTAAACATAAAATCATTCTCAAACAATTCAAATTTCCACCACAATGGCTTTTATTTATGTTAAAATTTTCATTTTCACGTAAAAGGTCTCGATAATTGAATTTGATTTCCTTAGTTCTTATCACCATTTCACACACTCTCTTATTTTTCTCTCGTTCATATTTCACTCTTTTTTTCTTTTTCAAACTCCTATTGTGCTCATAGTTTTTTTATTACACTGCCATGTAAACTTCTACTTTTACTTTACAACTTTTATACTTATCTATTGCATGATCCCGCGATTAACGAACTTTTTAATTACATTAATAATATTTTTAATTTTCGTATTAATCTCATTTTTATCACTATAGCTCTTTTCTCTTTTTCGCTTTCTCTTATTTATCTCTGTATGATATACACACACACACAAACACACAATTAAGAAAAATACATTAAACGTCAACAATATCCGTAGATCTATCCTTGAATTGGTCTTTTAAAATTGTTACTTGGTATTTATCAATAACTTGTATTTAAAATTTTTTTTAATCAATTTTTTTAAAAATGCTGATAATCTCTTGGTAATCGAAAATTATTTTCATTAATCTTACTTTACAAATAGACTAATCATTTATGCAATAAATACTTGTATTTGATTAAAAATAATAATTACGAGAGTGTAATTATAAGTATAAATCGTAATATTTTGATTGAAGTTCAGATGTAATAATTTTGTAAGTGAGGCTTATTATCTTTACAATTTAGAAGAATAGTAGCTTATGTGTACTATGACCAATTTTACAAATTTATTTGCGTTGTGCTCATATCTGAATTAAGTATTATTATTATATTATATTATTATAATTATATTACCTATGAATTATGATTATCAATTATAATCTCTTCTCATTCAAACTTTCAGTTTACATGCTTTTAGACTCTTTATTTTTATCATAAATATCCTATATACCACAACTTAGATTCAATATTAATTATATTTCTAAATTTTTTATTCCATTAGATTAACTCAAGTTTAAATTACAAATTTTCAAGAAATTTTTGATATTGTTATATCTAATTTGATGTTGAAAAAGATTGAACCATAAAAGGTATTCAAAGATCCAAAGATGATTGTTTAAAACAGTTAAATAATATTTTTTTTCAATAATTTCAATTATATACGAACTCTATTTTTTTTTTCATTTTGGATTATTGTTTTATATTATATTATTAGATACAATAGATACACCAAGCTCTCATAGTATAACAATTATTATTCATGAAAAAATTAACTATTGTTCATGAAATTATTTAAATGGATCACGTATATTTATTTTGACATGTTTCAAATATATTAGTGTTATCATCACAGGTCTTAAATAGACTAAACTAACCATGATTCTTATTATTTCATAAATTAAGAATGAAACTCATTGTGTAACTATTTATTATATTTAATTTTATAAATTTGATTTCTAGAATATAAACATTAAAATTTACAGAATCATGTTTATAAAATATAAAAGACATTTAATATTAAATATCTGCATAAAATAAAAAATTTAATTATTCGCTTAGTAACAACTAATTGGTTTATACTTGAAAAATTATACGAACATTTTACTCATAAAATTTTAATTAATTTGATAGATAAAACTTTAAAAAAAAAAATTAGTTTCAGATTTTACTAACGTATTATTGCACTCGAAAGAATAACTTTGATAAAATAAATAATACAAATTTGATAAGACACTAACATTTACTACATAATGTAGCTTACATCTGTATTGAGTATCTAATGTAAATAATTTCAGGAGATAAATTGAAAATGCATTTCCCATTTTCATTTTTAACAATTTTTTTGAAATTCTATCGTTAGTCGAATAAATTGAATAAATACTCCAAGATATTTAAATGATTAATATTTCAAGTTTTAAAATTTAAGTTGGTCTTCTGATTAAATTCATGAACGAAAAGCACCGTGTACAAATTACTTGAGAACATTGTGAGGATTTTCCAAAGTAACGAAGACGTATTTTTCCTAATTATTACCTATTTGATCATACACCCACATCCGTCGTACATTTCAATCGATCGAATTCAGCTGCTTACAAAAAGCTTGTGTTTATTAGGGTCGCGGAAAGCTTTTACGGCAATTCCGGAAAAACGAATCGACTTTTCTCCTCGTAATTCCTGTCAGCATATCGCTCGAGTTTGTCGCGGCAATCCATTTTCTTTATTCTTTCTCCGTAAATATCGCTCGGCAAAGTCCTCGAAGTTGCTTTCGACAACAATCGATAGTTCGCTTTCAAGATCCCAAAATATAAATGAATTTGAGTGAACGAGTGCGATAGATTAGGTGCGGTAGATTTCGATCCCTGGGTCATGAGATAACAACAAAACAAAAAAGAAAAAAAAACAGGCTCAGGAAATTTCTAATGGTCGGATGTTTAGAATTCTGGAGACGTTGGGAGGAACCTGGCATAATCGTTATCACATTGCCAAAATCGCTACTTATGGATTGCACGAACAAGTGCGAACGTATTTGCCTTCTGTCTCCTTCTGTCTTCTTCGCCCACGTTTGCACGTGTATGTGTTTAGAAATCAAGTCAGTTTGGAAGAGTGAGTTCACAGTTTCATACTCACCATAAAAGCCATTGAAGATTTCTATCTTACATGCGTGAGTGCTCAGTATTTAAGACAGCGGTGCTTTGATTTGCTGAAATGAACAGCTGGAAAACACTAATTGGGCTTGAATAATAAACCATCTCTGACTACAACTTCTAAACTCTAGCACAAGTGTTTCTTTCAGTCTTCGAAAAATTAAAATAATTGATATAATATAAATAGACACCAAGTTGTATCCTACGTTGGACGATGTTCAACGAAAATCCAAATTGTTTTTTAGATTTACAATTTTTCACTATCGAGAACAGTAGTATTTTATATCACTTTTTAATCATAGTAATATTGGTACAATTTTTTATTTACAATCTTTATCAAGTTGTCGTATTTTGTAATGGTATTCAACTGCGTAAATTGCTCCAAATTCTGGAAAATTTTACAATTACACACGCTAAAATTGAATGGTTAAAACAATAAGTTTAACAAAGACATTGGTCAGGAAAGAAAAAGTTGCGAAATACTTACAAAACTCATTCTAAAACTTTTAGTTGTACGTTTGCCGCATAGTGGCAACATCTCTGTTCCGTTTGTAAGCGATTTTCCCCTGCAACCTACATTTTCGCGTAGCAACTCCCAAGAGAAAAGACGAAGAAGAGACGGGGAAAATCATTTTCGCTCTAGAAATGAGATAGTTTACTGTGAACCACAGGACGTATCGTAGGCTAATTTTGTATTAGGATTTCTAGTTACTAAGGTAATTTCATTTTATTTACAAGAATACAGGAAGACAGTAGGCTTAGAAGCTTGCGACAATATTGCACATTGTCGCGTAAGTCACTTGGAGGTTATAAGTTGATTCACCTCACAAGTTCAATTACCTCCCATCGGAGAGGGAGGTTTTGTTCGCGGTGGGACACTCCGAATGAAAAAGTCACTCACGATTTGCCGATTCGAAAGGAAAACCGTTTAAATAACGAGTTGTTCAAAATCGCGCAAATCACACGTGGCCGGTGTGACTTCTTCTTAGAAACTGACGTCGAGTATCCCCTCGTCGCAGGAAGGAGAAAATGGAAAACGCGGTAAACCGCGTATATATAAACGGAGAAATCAATGCAAGGGGAACCTTTTTGACTTAGATAATTGAAAGAGGCTGTCGTATTTACACGAGTGCCTAATTCAAATCTAATAGAATTTATGCAATAGAAATTGTTGTATTTTAGTTTATTCTCTGTGTTTACACGGAGATTATTCTAAAATACAATAGAAATAAATAAGTCATCATACTTTGTTTGCTGCGTCGTAACAGCAGAAACAGTCGTATTGAAAAGTAATATACGACGTCACTTGCGTCATAACAACAAGGACGCCTTATATTAATTAGGATCGAATGTAAATAACGACGTATCTTGTGTTATAACTGCAAGCACGATTTATTTCATATTTACGTGTTAGTAAGGTGAATAAACCTTTGTTTCAGACGACAACAGAGGAACCACCGGCGAGAAGCGAAGTAAACCAAGCCGCCGAAATTTAAAATCAAAGTTATTGTATAGAATACAATAAAGAAAGTTATAAATATCAAAATAAATTTTATTATTTTTTTTTAGAGTACCCATCCTCCGACTAAGTACATCCCGGCCCCGATCTATAAAGAGATCGTGGCATTAGAAACTTGTAAACTACTTTAATTTACTCGAGAAGTGCATTCTGATCCGAATTTAATCAACAATTTATTTTAGACAGTATTTATAATTATTGTATTTATAATTTTAATGCACCATGATAATGAAGTTATTAAAACTTTTAATTTTGTAAATTTTATTAAAAGTTATTACTCGTTAAAATTGTATAATAACCTTATAATCAATATTTATATTAAAATATAAAATGAATATTCTCGTTCCATCAAAATATGCATTCAAATAAAAAAGCTTTTTGAATAAAGTATTTGTTTTAAAATATTTTAAATTATTAATTGCATATTTTCGACTAATGTATCACCTTTGTAAATAATATTGTAATAATGTTTAATTACATGTTTAATAATATTGCAATAATGTTTAATTACATGTTTAATAATGTTGCAATAATGTTTCATTATAATAATTAAATTCTCTAGTACACCTTGTAAAAGTAACATTACAAAGTAGCATTTTCTGGTCACACAAGTTCTAATATTTCCATGCATAAACTTGAATAAACCAATGAACTCAAATCATTATGTATTTTTATAAACTTATGATTTATAGATATGTATTCGTAATTCTATAATTAATAGCATTAAATTGCGAGACATGATTGACACTTGCAGCTAAGAAAATATATGATAAATTTAAAATACACGTGTTCAATGATAATGATTATAATGATAATAATGATAATAATAATACTAATAATAATAATAATAAATTTAAATCTCGCTAGCTTTCTTAAATTTGAAAATTTTTCGAAGTTTCGGTGTCAAAGCCAAGGAAGGGAAAAAGAGAGGCTCTTGCATTTTTTTCGATTCTCCGGCATCGATCTAATTGGTAGACGGGGAGGACAAGTATAAATACCGCGGGTATTGCACCTGGTTACGGTCGAAAGGGGCGGAACCGGACTTAGATTATCCATCTGCAAAGCTTATAATCTCGGTCTGACGGCCTTCTTAAAACTTAGTGCCGAGGCGCAAGTCGAATACACATCCTCCAACTTGAATGGATGGAGAGATACATGTGCAAAACGAGTACTATGAAACCCCAAAGTGCATTAAATTTCCATTCGTCGTTATTACATTGGCTCTGGGACCGGAGGAGGAGGAGAGCGAGTATGTTCGGGGGCACGTGTACGTCCGAGGAGGGGTGGAGGAAGGCAACCCGCAGAAATAATTAAAAGGGAAGAGTCGGTGATGCCCGTGATTGCCGGATTTTTTATCGCTGACCAAATATATTTGGCTGTGCCTCAGTCGTTTTAGTTCTATTCGTTTGCGTGCTTACCTCCCTGTCCCCCCCTCCCGAATTTTCTCTAGCAGAGGCATTGACGTGGATGTTGAGGAGTGTACGTTTAAATCCCCAGAAATTAAGTGTCTGGTGATACATTTTCAATGCAACCGGAAACCCGTCGTCGCGCCGGATATTACTCCAATCTAATTCAGATCCATATAAACTAATTTTCGATATCTGCATCTTCTGTTTTGCAAGACAACTTCGTTTATGTTTTCTTTTTATGGTAAGGTAAAACGATGTAAATACATGACTTTATCTAATTTAGCCCTGGGTATACATGGTCTGTCCCCGAAGTATCGAGTTTTTTTTTACAAGTATTGGTTGTAGCGACTTGGGAGGAGTCTTAAAAATGCAGAGAAAGCTTTTTTCCATTTGTTCCTTTTTTTTTATAATTTGAAGAGGCAAGATTTTATTTCGCAGGAAGGGTATTTTTCAGCTTTTGACACGGTGCGCTGAACCGATTGGTAGAAAAACGCTACGCGAGAATGTTTCGTTCAAAGATTTAAAAAAAAAAAAAAAAGACTTACCTTTTTTAATGAAATATTATCTATTATTGAACTTATAAACAATTTGAAACCAAAAATTTAAAATTGTTTAAAATAATTTCCTCCTGCATCAACGCATTTACGAAGACGAGTTTTCCAGCTCTCAAAAGCAGTCTGAATCTCCTTAGCTTTGATATTTACGCAAACTGTTCGCATTTCTAAATGTTTTTGCACTATATTGTGCACCATAGATCGCATTAAATTTAGTTTTTCTGCGATTGCTCTAATTATTAATCAGCGGCTCGAATTTAAAATTTTTAGTTCGCGACGGGTTTTCGTAGTGATTCGGAAGTTTTTTGGGCACCCGAATACAGACTCGTCGATTATCTTTTTGCGGTTCTCTTTGAAAGCTCTGTGCCATTTTCCACATTATAATGTAGTCATACAATTATATTTATTATTCTCTTGTAACATCTTCAATGCTTCCAAATTATTTTTTTAAAGTTGCAGACAGAATTTTATCGCGTAACCTTGTTCCACTAATCGCTCCATCGAGCAGTGTCTAAAAACTGAAAAACATTCTTCGCGCAAAGTCAAATCATGCCGCATCAAATTATCGAAAAACAAAAAAAGGGCAAATGGGAAAAAACTTTTACTATATTTTAAGAGCCCTCCTAAATCGCTGAAACCAATATTCGCTAAATAAAAAAAAACTCAATACTTTGGGAACGGACCATGTATTTATATTTTTAATAAGAATCCATTCTGTTATTAAAGTTCATGTAAATATTTTTTCTTACCAATTTTTTAAGTAACAAAAAATTTATTTTAACCCAATTATAAAATAATTTAATTTTATATTAAATATTAAATTCTAAAGAGATATCAATCATAATATATCAAATTTTGAGTAAAAATGAAATATAAATCTTAGTAAAAATATTTTCATAAATCTCATTATTAAATATTATAATTTTTGAATGCTTATATTAGCTTCTTATTCATAAAAGATTTAATTAGTTTACGTATATGTATATCTGTAATATATATATATATATTTTATTTTAATATTATTTATTTCAAATATGAGTTTTTTTCCAATTTACATCCAGATTAGTACAATTTTATTAGCAAGTTCGCATTTAAAATATAAATGTGTAATCTTTTCACACTTAATTCGATGAAAAATTTTTTAGGAATAAATACAAGCTGAAAAAACGATTCATTTAGTTCTAATTCAGAGGGTAAGAATAGGAGATATAAATATTCGTTCATTAGGGAAGTGTCGTGTAGGGTAACATACATGATGGAAAAATGTAGGTTTCCGTATAAATAATAGCTCAATGTGTTAAGAGACCCAAAATATTAGCACCAAAATAGCGTGGACAACGGGAAAAACACAGTAGAATTTCCAGTAGTGGTAAAGGTGCTTTCAACGGAACGTTTATATGATGATGTTCGAAAATGAAGAAGAGCAGGGGGAAAGTTTCGACTCGGAGGAAAAGACGTGAGTGACCGAGTTTTCTCGGCTTTTCCTTTTTAAACTCTCATAAAGAACATTATAGCTTAATTTATAGCTGAGCTTTGATTAGTCGAGAGCTCGAGTACATAGTAGATTCTTCACATTCTTTCAATAAATACGATAGGTTTCACACCCCTCCCTTCGCCAATTTTTGCTGCTTTCTCACTCTTCCTCTTGTGCCATTTCCATTATCTTTCTCATTTTTATATCCAGATTACGAGCTGTTATAGAGAGCTCTGATACCTTTAGCGCCTTTTTGTTAGCTTCGTGAAATTTGCATATGAATCTGTCGAGTCATTTATCATTTAGCTTTGTGAATCTTGAATAAAACGTAGCGATTTCTTGATTATAAAAAGATCCTTGTTATGCTCAATTTATATACTCACGACATTTATGTTGTTTCTTATAGATACCTAATGTTTGATTGACGCCCAAGAGCCTGCGTTTCCATGCTTCATTTCGGTCCAAACATTTATAAATATTCATTCAAATCGTCAAATGTAAATATGCAATTAAGTTTCGGTTTCCTTTAAAAAAATTATCGATATAATTAAACCAAGCAAAATAAACACAGGGATTTTCAGAAAAAATGTAATTTTAGTCTCGGTCATTATTTGTTTCCAAGGATATCCTTCTAATATTTATCTGATTCTTAAACAAATGCTATTATTTCCTCTGATTGAATTTTTAATGAGGAACCGGACGTCATTCTTCCATATTCGCTTTAAATTATTTATACCTTATTTATTTATTACTCTGGATTTGAGTTTCGTTGTATTCCATGCACGCTTAAAGTCGGGCACGTGGGTCTATAAAAATCTGTAAGTAAGCAGAAGTACCCAGGGCTTAGATCCGCAGCATCTCTTTTTACTTCTGAATCAGTATTTTAGCAACCATCGCAGGTGAATTAAATGGTCTCGATGGAAGCAATCAATTCCATGATTAACGAGACTGACAAAGAACTCGCATCTCGTGTAAATGCGTGTAAATATGGACAACCCGGAATCTTAGGGTCCAGAGGAAGAGCCGTAGCTCGTAAAGAAAGTGCAATGTCGCTTTCGGAGTCCGTACAATACCCTTCCTATAAATCTCCCAGGCGATCATCCTTGTTTTATCCGCATTATCCGCGTTCTGCATTTCTCCTTTATTGACTCCATCTTTTGTGCTTGGGCCTTTGAATTTAGGACTCTTGAGGCCGCAGCATCCCAACTTCAATAGATCAGTAAGTGTTATGACGCCGATAATTTATCAGATGTGTTACTCCCGCCTAATTCCGCGCCCTTAAATTATTCTTTAAATTACTTAATTTGGAATAAAGGATTTTTTACTCAGTCGGTGCATATTTTAGGACATATTTTGCATATTATTTGTATCTCATCTATATTCCATAACTTGTACTTAATCTAAATATTCAAACATTTATTTTGAACATTTAGGTTAAATCCAATACTCAGTAAAGTGAGTCGATTCGAAATATTTTCACGCGGAAAAATAACTTATTTATTATTATATATCTTTGGTAAAATCATTCTTCTAATATATAATAAGCTCTTACGTATTATAATGTTGTCTATTCTGTAGAGATGTAATGTTGTTAAAGTTAATAAAGTTTTCTGTGTTTATGTTTATTATTAAAACAGTAACTTTTTGAATTTTAAATTTGATTTGTATTACTACAATTAGAATGTTAAGTTTATAGTGCAATTTACATTATAAATTTAAAATTAATAATTAAAAGAAATTGTAGGTAGTCGTACAGAAATGCAATTTGTAAAATATTGTCGCTGTACTTAGTTAATTATTTTCCGCGTGTAAATGTTCGCTCTATCAAACATAAATTTAAAAATTAAAAGTTAAACACAAAGCGTGTACAAATTAGTTCAATGATGAAAATATATTTTTTTAAGATTTCTATATTTTTAAGGATTACAGAACTTAATGACAATCTCCAGCAGACATTAACAAAAACAATTTTATTTTTGTTTACAAGAACATAACATGTAGGTGTATTTAGGGTATGTGTATTTATAAATTTAAATACAACAATATTTTATGAACGTATATTGCTTGTAAATATAGAAAATCTAATACTTGATTAAAGATAATCTAAAATCCTCTATACAGATTTATACTTTGTAAATGATATTTATATTAATATTGGAATATGCGATATAAAAAATATGTTTAATTCAGAAAATATGTTTAAATTTTTTTTAAGACTAACATAAAATAAATATCTATGGTACTTGGGATATAATTTTTCATATTTCTACAAGAATATATACTCGTATAACAATTCAAGTTTTATATAAAATTTTTATTTCGATTATTTTATTGCACAATTCAAAAAGTTTTTTAATTTTTTTAACTTGTCGAACTTTTTACTTATAACTATTTATTATAATAATTATTTATGTTACTTATTATTATAATTATTTATTATTGTTTTTTCTTTCTTATGTACTTATAAACTAAATATTATAAATTCGTTTGTTTTGATTTTGTTTTGTAAAAAAAACTGTTCGCCTGTTGCCGTAACAGTATCTTCAACATTTTCTAGTAAAAATACTTTTTTTTAGTTCCATTTTATTGGTTGCATTGAATCTAACTATTTTTTCTTTTCTTTTTTATGTTTTTATAATTAATGTATTGCTACTTTTTAACATTTTTCGTACATTTTACAAATTTTTAATTTCTTGTAATACCGCCAGAATAATAATATACACGAAGTAATTAAAATAACAAATGAACATTATAATTTTAAAATATAATAAAATTGAAATTTTTTATCGTCAATACTGTTATTGCAAGTAAATGATTAAGGAAAAGAGGTGAGTGAGGGTCAACTGCCACAGGGCAAATGAAAACTCGCGGTGTGCGGTTATTCTACTAAAACATGAAATTGGTACCTTTATTCCAATGGGTATAAAAACCCCCTATTGTTCAGGGAGAAAAGTCTTCGGTGTTCGAAAAAATACAGTTGCAAGTCAACTTTTAAGTACCTCGGTTGATCCTCCCGCACTCGCAACGAGTCGCCGTGTCCGTCGAGGGCGCGTCCTCGTACCTCGGTGTCTCTACAGCGCGGTGTGGCTGCGGGGACGTCAAGGGACTCTGAAGAGTAGTCTAAAAAAAAGAAAAAAGTGAAAAGTAGTAGGTTGAAGATATTTCGAAGACCCAGTGTTCTTCAGCATAATTAGGCCCGGGTAGTCACTAGACGAGCAACTGGAACGCGATCACTTATCCCCGAGTCATAGAGATGTTCACTTGATTCTATCGCCAGCTCACACACAACGCAATACTATATAAAAATGCGCAAAACGCATGCAAGTCAATCCTTGCACCACGATGGCTCCAACAAGAAGTGACCTTCTCCCCCACCTTTTGGGCCCTCGGGGGTCAGTTTTCCGTTTCTGGGTTTGCCCCACCACTACCCCAACCGTCAATTTTTCATAATAGTCGGAATCTCGCTGACTTTCCCTGAACAAATACATTTTAGAAGAAAATATATTATACATTAACAAATATTACGTATTAACAGCATCAAGAGTAGTAATAACATCAAGTATTAATATTCTGTCATAATTAAAAATATAAAGTTAAAATTTTTTTATATTATATATTGAATGCATAATTATTAAAATTATCCTGGTAATTTATTTAAATAATCATTAATTAAGAATTATTTATATTTAAAAATTCAGTCTTAATTTTAAAAATCGTCTTTTAGTACATTCATTATAAACTTGACCATTTATTTATTTATTATTATTATTTGAATATAAATATCATGTAAACAAATTATATAAATAAATATAATAATTTAATATTTATAGACTAACCAAAACCATCAGAAATTTTGTGTATAATTTTCTTCCAAAAATATTATATATGCAGTTTTCGATAAGTTGTGGAAAATCGATACAAAATCTTGAGATTAATTTTAATGATTATACAAATTTCATTAAAAAATTTCGAACAGCATTAATAAAATATGGAACATTTTTATTGGTTTTATAAAATTCTCACCAAATAGTCAGACGATGTAATGATTAAATTTTAAAATTAACTGTCGCTTTAAATATTTATATATATATATTGGCAATGTGTATTAAGATTACTAGGGATGGACAGTTAATTTTTTAGTCCTCAAAAATAAAATAAAAACAAATTGTATAAAATAAAATAAAAAACAATTCAAATGAAAAAATACTTTGGAATAAACTTTCAGTCTTAACAAATATTAAAAAAAAATTTGTTTTGCTTGCAATCTCTATATATAGTTCTGTAAAAATCTGTAATTGGTTACATATAATATTGTTTATTAATTATTATTAATGTTTTTTTATAATCATAAAAATTAATATAAAGAATTTATATTACATATAATTTGTATATACATTATAATTTGTAAAATATTTATAATCGAGAGAAAATGTCAAGTTTAATACATGTGATTTAAATTATGTAAATTAAATAAATATTAAATTTATAAATATATATTAATAATTCTAATACTATATAATTATGAGTTTTGAGTAATATATCAAGTTAATGAAATTTGTACGATTTGTATAATATATTTAAATTTAATTGTATTTATGTATTATTATAAAAAAATATATCAAACACAAAATAATATAATAAAAATCGATATTATAAAATAATTATATACATAATCAGATGCTGATAGAAAAAAGGATTACAAATTTTAACGCAATTTTTACTTTATTTTAATTTAAATGTATGCTTATATTAGCATAATAAATATTTAATACATCAATAAATTAATCATAAATAATGAGAATTTCGTAAAACTAAGGCATGTATTTTTTATTGATCATCGCCTGATGTAAATATCAACTAAAACTGATTACATTAATTAATTTAACAATGAGTAAATTTTGCACTAAGTGTTAATGAGACATTTTTTATTTAATACTATTTTAATAATTGAATGAAATTTAATTTTCATTAATGAATAGACGTGAAAGGCCGTCGAGTCAGGTGGTGGTTTATACATGGTTTGTCTTTGAAGTAATGCGTTTTTTTTTATTTTGAGACTATTGATCGTAATGATTTTGGAGGGGTCTTAAAATGAAGAGAAATCCTTTTCTATTTATCCCTTTTTTTTTATTTTTTCGATAATTTGAAGAGGTAGAATTTTATTTTGCGCGAAGGATCTTTTTCAGTTTTTTGATACCATCGGGTGAACCGATTAGTGAAACAGCGTTACACGATAAAATTTCGTTGAAAAATAGTTAATATTATATTATATTAAAAACATAACATTACATGTTTACATTTAACTTGTGACATTACGACTGATTATTTATACGGAAACCTACATTTTTCCATCATGTATGTTACCCTACACGACACTTCCCTAATGAACGAATATTTATATCTCCTATTCTTACCCTCTGAATTAGAACTAAATGAATCGTTTTTTCAGCTTGTATTTATTCCTAAAAAATTTTTCATCGAATTAAGTGTGAAAAGATTACACATTTATATTTTAAATGCGAACTTGCTAATAAAATTGTACTAATCTGGATGTAAATTGGAAAAAAACTCATATTTGAAATAAATAATATTAAAATAAAATATATATATATATATTACAGATATACATATACGTAAACTAATTAAATCTTTTATGAATAAGAAGCTAATATAAGCATTCAAAAATTATAATATTTAATAATGAGATTTATGAAAATATTTTTACTAAGATTTATATTTCATTTTTACTCAAAATTTGATATATTATGATTGATATCTCTTTAGAATTTAATATTTAATATAAAATTAAATTATTTTATAATTGGGTTAAAATAAATTTTTTGTTACTTAAAAAATTGGTAAGAAAAAATATTTACATGAACTTTAATAACAGAATGGATTCTTATTAAAAATATAAATACATGGTCCGTTCCCAAAGTATTGAGTTTTTTTTTATTTAGCGAATATTGGTTTCAGCGATTTAGGAGGGCTCTTAAAATATAGTAAAAGTTTTTTTCCATTTGCCCTTTTTTTGTTTTTCGATAATTTGATGCGGCATGATTTGACTTTGCGCGAAGAATGTTTTTCAGTTTTTAGACACTGCTCGATGGAGCGATTAGTGGAACAACGTTACGCGATAAAATTCTGTCTGCAACTTTAAAAAAATAATTTGGAAGCATTGAAGATGTTACAAGAGAATAATAAATATAATTGTATGACTACATTATAATGTGGAAAATGGCACAGAGCTTTCAAAGAGAACCGCAAAAAGATAATCGACGAGTCTGTATTCGGGTGCCCAAAAAACTTCCGAATCACTACGAAAACCCGTCGCGAACTAAAAATTTTAAATTCGAGCCGCTGATTAATAATTAGAGCAATCGCAGAAAAACTAAATTTAATGCGATCTATGGTGCACAATATAGTGCAAAAATATTTAGAAATGCGAACAGTTTGCGTAAATATCAAAGCTAAGGAGATTCAGACTGCTTTTGAGAGCTGGAAAACTCGTCTTCGTAAATGCGTTGATGCAGGAGGAAATTATTTTAAACAATTTTTAATGTTCATTTCAAACTGTTTATAAGTCCACCAATATATCATATTTCATTAAAAAAGGTGTTTTCTTTTTTTTTAATAATCTATAAACGAATCATTGTCGTGTAGTACTTTTCCACTAATCACTCCACCGCACCGACTCCAAAAATCGAAAAACACCCTTCGCGCGAATTAAAATTATGCCGCACCTAATTATCGAAAAAAAAAGAAGGGAACAATGGAAAAGATTTTTTTACATTTTAAGATCCCTCTCAATTGCTGTGACCAATATTTGCCAAATGAATAAAAAACTCGATACTTCGTGGATGAACCATGTACAAAAGTAATATGACAATGAAAAGGGTTCGAAAAAAATGTAATATTCTAAATAATATCCTTTAGTATTAATTTTTATTTTATATTAAATCAAAAAGCTTCTATCTACTATTAAAAATTTTTTAATTTCTTTTAATAATACCGTATAAAAAAAAAAAGAACTTGCGATTCGCAAAGTCTTATTTCAATTTGTAAGGGTAGACGCCTGTAAAGAGAGGGACGACAATCAGAAGAGTCCACCTTTACGCAGTTTATTTACATGTTTATTCACATTCCGATTCCGATCAAAACCAAAACTCACCGACATAATTGTAAATGAAAGGTGTAATTGACCCGGAGAAAGGAGACCGGTCTTCAATTCTTCATCCCCGAGTGATCACTCCTGTGTATATATATAATTTATAATTTTCCCCGTGGAGCACATAAATATAAATATACATCTACGCCTTGCTACTGAAGAGCCACTAGCCAAATCTCTTGTGTGGCGTTGAAGTAAAGGCTCTTGCGTTGAAAAATTCCCCATCTCCTCCAAGCTGTGGAAGTGCAGCCTCCGAGACTTTTTGAGGAGCGCGAGATGCTTCATGTCCGCGGCCGCGCCGCCGCAAACACCTACATAACCTTTTAGATCGGGCAGGTTGGTGGTCACGATGACTTTACCGCCAATATACGAAACTAAATATATTATAATTTATATTGAATGTGTAAGGTGCCTTGTGGTTATGGTTGTGAATAAAACACTTTTTTAAATGATGTTTTTTTTGGCAACGTTTCGATCAACTTGACATATAGACAACACAAGTCGTGCTAAATTTCTACATTCGAATATACTAAGGTAATAACAAACTTTGTATTTTATAAATTAATATAATATAATAGTTTTTTATAATTGTTGTAAATTTATCAATAAAACATAGGCCTGAAGAACACAACGAAAGTTGATAGAAACGTTGCCAAAGAAACATCAATTAACAAAGTGTTTTATTCACAACCACACCCACAAGGAACTTTACACATTCCATATATTTACATGGAGGATGTTACATAAAATTCTACATCTTATATTATAATTTAGATTTATTCTTGACGTAGTTAATGAATTTTAAAATTACTCTATACTTCATAAATCCATTAATTAAGAAATGAGAAAGAGACAGAAAGAGAAAATTATTCAACTCTCATCCTTGGAATTTTACTCTTGATGTGTTGGTATTTGCTATTCAATATTTTATACTTGATCATCTCAAAATCATACACTCGC
This sequence comes from Eupristina koningsbergeri, assembly GCA_018907245.1. Classification (NCBI taxonomy): domain Eukaryota; kingdom Metazoa; phylum Arthropoda; class Insecta; order Hymenoptera; family Agaonidae; genus Eupristina; species Eupristina koningsbergeri. Next base: position 1,881,755 of record JACCHV010000059.1, on the reverse strand, counting down.
ATACAATTATTCAAAATAATTGATTTTTTGTTTTAGTGTGGATAAATTGTTGTGTTGCTACTTTACCAGCTGTCTTTACCACATAATAAACGCTTTTCAAGTTTCCGTTTTGGATAGATAATACAACTAATATAAGTTAGAGTCACGGCTGAACTGGTACAATATGAGCCTATATTCGTTTTCGGTTTCGTGACTTTCGTTTGTTCGCTAAACTCCATTTTCTCGTGTCAATCTGTAGCTTATAATCAACAAAACCTCAATATTCCTTTAATTAAAGATATAATTGCAATTTGTTATTGTTGCAGTAAGCTTCCAGCGTGGAAGGGTATAAATTACGTGATATACATTTATATATATATATATATATATTCCAGCGTGTATGTTGCCTCAAAAGTCAAGTATATTAGAATAGGTAAACAGGCACCTGGCTTTATAACATGTATTGTATGGATACTATGTATAAAATTAAATTTTTGATGTGAAAGTGATTTAAAATATTAGAAAATGATATTAAGTTAAGCATGGGTTTATATATCTTTCTTTTTCTAATTTTTACTTATTCTAAGAATGTCTCGTGCTCTTTATAATTGTGTTTTATTCGATTTTGGACTTAAATTCTCGCTCTCAACATAATTATTTATTTCGCTATATTTCTTCTTTGATTATATTTTCATGTAGTGCGAAGATAAATAAAAAAGACAGCTCAAACGTTTTTAAAGAACTTGATGGGTCAAGTGTGTTGTCGTGTAAACTGAACCTGAAAACAGACCTGAGCTCTGGTGTGATAACAAAACCATTTAATTTTTGTTGTTTATGGCGGGGGTGATTTTAACGAACTTAATTAATTTTGTATTGACTTTTTTCTTCTTTAGAAGAAAGAAGGCTTTCTCTACCAATGACTAAATGTTTCTGCGAAATAATGAAGTAGGAAAAGGAAAAGTAGTACGCGCGTGAAAGAACCGAAAAAATTGATTTGCCATTATTAAAAAGGATTTTTTCTAGTTTAATCTATTGTTATTCCAATTTTTCACGTATTATTATTAATTATTACCGTTGTGGTACAAAAAATGAATTGAAATACATCGGAAAGTGTAAAACTAGTTGTTTAGATATAATTGTTTAAATTGGAAGTAAGTATTTTGATACTGATCAGTTCCACAATAAGATTCGTACAATAAATGCATATCCGCGAAATCAATTCATTCAATTATATTTAATTATAATTATATTACGACATATAAATACCACCATTTCCTTTAAGCAATAGAAGTCGTTGAAAAAGTTAATTATATTAAACTTTTCAAGATTCCGTTAGCGAACGCAAAAAGTGTCACATCGTGCACAGAACGCGCCGCTGATATTTCATTACAATAAGTAATACAGAGTACATAGGTTGGAAAAAAGCAGTGAGAAGTGTAGAGTGAATTGAAAAGAAAGCAGCGAAAGAAAAATAGCCAGAGAAAAGTACTTTATTTGTGCAGTAAATTAGTGGAAAGAAAAATGCTGCAGTGAGAGGTTAGGGCAAAAAGCGGGAGAGCGCAGAGAGCTGCAGAGTGGGAGACAACGGGCCCGGCCGACAGAGGGCGTTAGCACAGAGACCCGAAACACGGAACGTTGAACACGGATGAATAGCGAGTGAGGGGAGGTAACTCGAACTGAATTTCGCTCAAAATACTGCTGTGGTGAGAAACTAAACACAAGAACAATAAAAATAAAAACTGAAACTGTTATAACAACAATAAAAACAAAATAAATAGAGTCATGAAATAATACAAAATAAAATAAACTGCAGAAATTTACAAATACAAAATAAAATAAAAATAAAATAAAATAAATAACAACAGACAAAATAATACCAATACTTTAAAACATAAATAATACATATATAACACATCATATAACAATAACAAATAATAATATAATATAATAAAATAATAAAATAAATGAAAATGAGCAATAAACAAGAAAGAACAATCACCACAAGAGGAAAGGTAAACAAGAGAGAACAATCACCACAAGAGGAAAGGCAAACAAGAGGGAGAGTACCCAACTCACGCTGGATGGAATGAATAAGAACACCATAGGGGGGGAGGAGCTTATGCAGGAGGCAAGGAAGCTAAGAGAAGAGGAGAAAGGGAGCAGATAGGATAATAGAGCAAAGATCGAGTTATTCAAAAAAGAAATAAAAGAGAGACTGGATGAAATGGAAGAGATACAGAGGAAAGAAAGAGAGAAGACCAACGAGAGATTACGGAAGCTAGAAGAAATATATATGCAATTCGAGGAAAAGGAGAAAGAAAATGAAAGCAGCGTGAGAACATGGGCAAGAAAAATAGAGCAAAGGGTTACAGAGATTGAAGAAAGAACAAGAGGCAGAGAAACTGGTAGTGATAGTGTGGAGGAAACTGCTGAGGGCAAAAAAGACACAGAGACGGGAAGACGTGAATATCAACAGAGAAGCTCAACGCAAAATATCAGGAAGAGCAGCAGATCCAGCACCTCGAGATGGAGCAGTGGTGGATCTAGCGGGCGAAGCGCGATGTCCGACAGAGAAATACAGGGATTAAGGAAATTGATGTGGGAAAGAGAGAGAAAAGATCGTGAGGAGAACCTGGCTATAAAGGGCATGGACAGAGAGGAGATCAAGAAGGGAGGTGAACTGCAATGGGCCAAATCTTTCCTGAAAGAAAAATTGAAGGTTACAGAGGAGGTTAAGAGTGCCTGGCCAAGCGGAAAAATGATCATCATTAAAATGGAAAGTAAGACGGCCAGAGACAGGGTATGGGGAGAGAGGAAAAAACTTATCGGGACCACAATTTATATGGACTATGATCTGACATATGACGAGAGAAGGACACAAGAAGAAATAAGAGAGTGGGTCAGGAGGGCTCGGGTGAATGGTATATTTGCAAAGCCAGGGTTAAAAAAGGTTTTTGTGGAAGAAAGATGGGAGAGATGGGCTGGTACAGAAAGGATGGGGAGAATTTTGGAACAAGTGATTAAGAGCGCTAAACCGAGCAGACCCAGGAATTCAGAGAACACAGAAAAAACAGAGAAATGTACAGAAAAAATAGAGGAAAAAAGAGAAGAGGAGAAGAGAAATAAGGTTGTGAGGGAAAGCGAAGCAAGAAAGGAAGAGAACACTGATACAGAAGGTGAGAAGAACAAGAGAACAGAGACACAAAAAAAGGATAGGCAGAATTTAGACTAAAGAAGGGGCGGGCATATCGGATACACAACAGAAAGAGACGAGACAGACACAGTCAGGACGACAAAAAAATAAAGGAAAGGACTACTTGTGGGACGAAGAAAGACAGAAACAATAATAAGAATGAAACAAAGGAAAGAAGAACGGGACAAAAAGATGAAAGCAAGAGGACAAACGAGGACACAAGTAAAGAAACAAGAAGAACTAGGGACAAACGGATGAAAATCGACATAACATGTAATAGGAAGGTAGAAGAAGTAGAAGTAAAGGACACGACTGGAATGGTAGACAACACAGGCAAAATGAGAATTCTATTCTGGAATGTTGCAGGGGTGTGGGGAAAGGATGAGGAATTTTGGAAATACATTGGAGAAATGGATTACGTATGTATGGCTGAGACATGGGTGGAGGAGAAGGATGCGGAAAGATGTAAGAAAAGACTCCCAAAACAAATGATATGGAAGATCATAGGTGCTAAGAAAGAAAAAAAGCAAGGAAAGCGAAAGGGGGATTTATCCTAGGGATAAATAAAAGATGGGAAGCACAAGTAAATGTATTAGGAAACAATAGGGAGGAGGGTATTGTAAGAACCAGTATACATACAAACAAAGGCAAGGAAAAAATGGACATATGGGGCATATATAACAACGGGAGAGATATGGAGAGTAAATGGAAAATCATTGAAGAAGATAGCAACAACGGAGAAACAGAAATGATTATCATGAGGAATTTCAATGTAAGGACGGGTGAGGAAGATAGTTATATGCAAGAGCTTGATGACGGTGCTAGGAAAAAAAGGAAGAGCAAAGATAAGAAAATAGATAGAGAAGGAAAAAGACTGATTGAGAAAATACGAAATAACGGACTGAATTTACTGAACGGGATATGCAAGGGAGATGAAAAGGGAGAGTACACCTACATAAGAGCAAGGGGTAGCACCGTGATTGACCTTGCGATAACAGATGAAGAGACAAGAGAAAAAATAGAAGAATTCAGGGTTGGAAGACGAGTAGAATCTGACCACCTACCCATTGAGATCACCATCCGGACTCAAGAAATAACATACAGTATGAACGAGGTAGAGAAGACATAGAAAAGAAACATTACTATATGGAAACACGAAAACATAGAACAATATAGGGAGAAAACTAACAAAAATTACATAGAACATGGTGAAAAAAACAACGTAGAAGATTTATGGGAAAAACTGAAAGGAGTGATTGAGGAGAACATGAGCAGGAAAGAGGTGCTAACTAAGCGATGGGAAATCGGGGTAGACAAGTGGTGCGATGCACAGTGTAAAAGGATGAAAAACAAGGTCAAAACAGCCCTGAGAAAATGGAAGAAGAGTAACATAGGGAAAGAAGCGTATTTTAAACTAAGAAGGGAATGGAAGGACATGTGTAAAAGGAAAAAACAGAAGCAGAAAGAAAAAGAAATTGCGGAACTAAAAAAGTTGAAAAACGAAGGGCAGATATGGACATACATAAACAGAGGTAGGAAGAGAAAAGAAAATGTTGAGACACGCATAAGCAAAGAACAATTGGAAGAGCACTTCAAGAAACTCTTCAAAGGATCTAGGGAATAGCAAACTGACAGGACGAAAACACAGACACAACAAGAAAGACAGGACAAACTGAAAATAGAACGTTGGGAGATAGAAACGGTATGGAAAGAACTCAAGAAGAAAAAGGCCACCGGTGTGGATGAAATACCGAACGAAGCATGGATATACGGAAGTGAAGAAATCAAGAGAAGACTAACGGAGATAATCAAGAAAATTGATAGAACTGGTAATATACCTGCTGATTGGAAAACAGCGATTATCGTGCCCATCTATAAAAAAGGTGAGGCGGAAAAACGAGAAAGCTACAGGGGATTATCCATGCTAACTTCGGCGTATAAAATCTACACCGGTGTGCTAAAGAATCGCCTAGAAAAAGGAACAGAAGAAAGGAAAACTCTACCGGAAGGGCAAGCCGGCTTCAGAAGAGGAAGATCTACTATGGACAATGTGTACATCCTGAACCATTTAATAAGAAGAACAGTGAACAGTGGCAGCAGCTTGTACATACTGTTTGTGGACCTGAAAGCGGCTTTTGACACGGTGAACAGAGAAAAACTATGGACGATTATGGACAACAACGGATACAACAGAGCACTGACAGATGGAATCAAAGGACTATACGAAGAGACGAAATGCAGGGTAAGGACAAAAGAGGGGTTGACCAAAGATTTCTGGACGAACAGAGGCCTAAGACAGGGCTGCAATCTCAGTCCTCTTTTGTTTAACATATACATCGCAGGGATAGAGCAGGAAATGAAAGATAAGAACATAGGTGGGACAAAAATAGGAAACACCAGAATATGAACCCTGGCATACGCTGACGACCTTGCATTAGTGGGAGAAAACAGGGAAGCCATGCAGGGGATGATGGCTACTCTGAATAGCTTCTTAAAACACAGGGAGATGCGGCTAAATACGGACAAGACGAAAATTATGGTTGCCAAAAAAGGAAGAAAACAGGTGCAAGAAAACTGGGAGTGGAAAGGAAAGAAAATAGAGATGGTGAAGTCCTTCAAATACTTGGGCTTTGTTTTCAGAAGTGATAGTAGCCACATCGATCACGTAAAAGAAAGAATACAAAAGGGAAGAGTCGCTGCAAGATGTACATGGGGATTGGCGGAACGAAAGTATGCGGGGGACTTTTACACAAGGAAGATGTTGTTTAACTATTTGGTCAAAGGTGTCTTGGATTACGGAGTCGAAATCTGGGGAAACCAACACTGCGAAGAAATGGAAAGGATAAAAATAGACTATTACAGATGGACCCTCAAATTGGACTTCTGTACTCCAAGATACCTGGTGTACGAGGAAATTAACGAACGAAATATGGACATTGATTGGAAAATCAGGAAACTGAAATACGAAAACAACATCAAGACGCTAGACGGAGGAAGATGGGTAAAGATATGCTATGAGGAAAACATGAAGGACAGGACCGAAAACGTAACGGACGAGACTGAAAAATGGCTTAACAAACTAGGGTTAAGCAGAACACAGATCGATAGATGGCATACAGAGGGAAGAGACATATACAGTGAAATAACACAAAGAGATGAAGACATACAGAGACAGAATAGAGTAAATAGGATGAAACAGGCAAAATATAATAGGATATATAAAGAGATGAGAAATATAGGACTCCCGGTGTATTTAAGGAAGACAGCAAAAGCAGAAGAGATGAAAATTATTGCCCGAATAAGATGTGGCAATATAACCACATCCAACAAATACTGGCTTAATAGCGAGGAAAAAAGCTGCCCTTTATGCAAGGAAGGAGAGGGAGACTGGGAGCATTGGTTAAACGTATGTAAAATGACGAAGGACATATTTGAGAAGATAAAGCATGGAAACGATGACAAATGGACAAACAGACGGACGATGATGTGCTTTGCTAATGGGATTGGTAACAGGAAAATAATTAATGGCATTAGAGAAATTGATAGAAGAATAGAAAAGTGGAAGTGAATACAGGGAAAGAAAGTGTATAAATAAGGATAATATGAAAATAAGAACATAAGAAACAATATAACAATGTGATAATAGATAATAAGAAATGTAAATATTATAAATAATAAATAAATGTAAGTACTTATTGTATAAAAGAATAAAATGTAGCGGAACCCGTCCCTTGGCGAGAGCTGGGACGTAAATGTATAATAAATAAATATTAAACTTTTCAACTAATTTATGAATTGTATTCAATTTTATTTGTAACCCTCAAGTTTACCTTTCTGTGCAACAGTGCGTCCCTGTCAAATTCAATACTGTACCATGCATGATTTGATCAAATTTATTACTTATTTGCTGAAGAAGTTTCATTGTAAATGTGATTATTAATAATAATTGCATATTCATAGTAAAAAGCAAATTAAAAAAAATACCATTTATTTAAAATTGTAATTGTAAAGTTTTTAATTGATTAGAAAAGTGTTGTGTGTATATTTCCACCCGAAATTTTATACTAAGAATTTAAAACTATAATAATTTATTATTTATAATAAATTATAATATAATAATAAATTATTATCTTCTTCAATGAATTCAATTTTTTAAAGTTTACTTTAAAATATCCAATTATTGATCGAAAAAAAAATAATTTACAGTTTTATTAACTTATTTAAATTGATTATTTTTTTTAAAAAATTTATCGTTTTTTATGTATTTTTTATATATTATATAATTTTTAATCAACAGTGTGGAATTATTTTTCATGGTAATGTTGCAAGTTATAGTATCATTAGTATAAAATTTTTATATTTAAATAATTTTTCAATATATTTAACTTTAATATATACGTCTGAATTTATCATCGCTTTCATGAAAAATCAATTCTTTTAAAGCTTTTACGGAAGTTAGGCTTCTCAGCTTTCCTGACAAATTTTTATCTCAACACTGCATCGCTTTTTTTCTTTTAAATCTTTTTCTGTCTCTCTTCCTGCATTCATTTCATTTCTAATTTTCATGATTCGAATCTTTTTGCCTTTTCCTGCACTCAGCGCTTTCGTTTTAAACGTATATACGTGTTTGCTCTGTTTTGGTGGATAAAAAATACAGGTCCTAGGTCCAAATCCATCGTAGTGGTCGAACTGATTTCGCAACAAGTCACTTTATTTGCCCTTTTAATGGAAATACGACACACCAGCCTAAATTTGCAAAAACCCGACTCTAAATCAATCCTTGGACTATTTATTCAACTGGGGGTTGTTCGTTCTGTTTCTTCGCTACAAGATGCATTTTTTCAGCTGCAAGAAGCCGTACATAAGTTCTCTTTTAGTTACGCTAAATTTCTATTTTGACATTGAAAAAACTCAGTGGAAACGAGTTTTCTAGCGTTACGCAAACTGCCCCGAACCCAGAGATAAAAAGAAAAATGCAAAAACACGAATCAAATTAATATTGTACAATGAAAGCGACGACGGGAAGTGTTTCATTCGCATTTAGCAGATCGGTCAATTACTAAAATTAATAAAATCATATTTAAAAAGGATTGCCTGAATAAGTGTGAAGTAATATTATTTCGTGTATTATTATAATATCCAAGCACACATTATCTAAACAATAAAATTTTGATCTATTAATTTTCAATCAAGAAATAAAGTCGATAAATGTTTTTTGACGCATATTTTTCTATTTTGAATATTAATTTCTAAAAATGTTCAATATACTTTCAATTATGACATTCAATATTTTAAAAACTTTTCGATTGGATTATACAAATAAAAATTTGATGCTAGTTTGATGTTACAGTTCGATATCGCTGTACACGCAAGATTTCAATAAGTCTACATATTCAACAGGTAGAAATGAAAAAGCAAAAGAAATTTAATCAGATAGTTCAGAGAAACATTTGTTTATTCCCCTAATTCATTCTACGAATGTCTAAAAAAGTTGAAAGAATTTTATGAATAAGTAATAAATATGATATTCTTATTAATATTTCATGTTAATGCAAAAAAGCGATTATTTAAAACAATCCTGTACAAATAATGATAATTCGCGATTTATTTGTAATAAAAAGGGAATTAAAAGAAATTGAAAGACATATTTGTAATGTGAAAAAACACAACTTTTTCCAATTAAAAAACTATCTCTAAAAGAGTTGTCCCGATTTATCGGAAGGTTTGTTAATAAAATGTATTGTAAGTCTGCCTCAATTAATTTGATGTCATAATGAAAAGAATTAAGGATGAGTTGTTACCGATTGATCTTGGAATAAAGCAAGAGAAATGTCGAGAAAATACTTGAAGGAGTGGCTGTCTTTCAAATTCCTTTTAGTCTTTCAGAAGCTCATTTATACAATTAATCGGAAAATTAAAAACATTTGTTCCAATTTTATTTGGTTCAGCTCGCACTACTGAAGGACTTTTACACGCAGTATGTATATAGGAGAGCAGTCACTTTTTTAATTAAAGTTTGTAGCTGAAGGGCTGCAACGCCGATTAAGTAATCGGTCGAGATGAGAAGCGAGAGCGAGGATCGCCAAGGAACGACAAATAGCGAAAAAAGAATCGGGAACGCTATGTGTATAGACAAAACTACAATGCAGTAAAAAATTAACTATGAGCCATAATGATCTCTTAGAACAACGCGACATTTATTAAGAAGATCACGATTGAACATCAGAAAATAAATTTCTTTCCTCGTACATTTATTATTAAGTGAATCATTAAATACAAAAAATACATATATAAATATTTAAAAGATATTAAAACGATATTTAATACTCCTATTCATTGGGAAATTGTTTAATAAGACTTTATTTTGAATTCTGTATTTAAATGTGAGATATTTTAGCAATAAATTTGATGATAATTTTGCAAATACAATTAAAATGACTGTATCTTGCAAAAATTAATTTCAAATTAAATTTCAAATTTACTTGGGTAAATAATAATAAGTTATTTTAAGTTAAATTAAGGATAACAAAACTTTGAAGAAACTATTTAATGGCGCGAACTTGTATCCGGTTAGGTAAATATAATTTTTACAGTGAGAGAGAGAGAAAGAGAGAGAGAACAAGAGAGAATGTAAACAGAAGAAAAGAGTATGCGTGATAGGTGAAAAGTAGATACAGAAAGATATTTGAAAAAGTAATATACTTTTATTTAATATACTCATTGTATATACACACATAGTATAATGTGAAAATCCATGAAATTAAAATGAGAATAAGTGGGTTAAGTTAACGAAATTTCATAAGCCAAAAATATGCTGGTCGTTATTTCTCTTGAAGCGAAATCAGCGAAAATATAGAACATGATAATATGGAAATGCAGTAGAAAACAAGAGGATGAATTTTGGTTAGTAAATTTGGTGAATTTCACCGTAAGCTTCGTCCTTCTGTCTGAATCTCTCTCTCTCTCTCTCTCTCTCTCACACACACACACACACAGACATACACTCTCTTTCACTCTTATCCCTGAAGTATATATGACAAAGAGCCGTGACGTTAGCACACGTTCGATAAAATATATAAGTCATCCAAAGTTTTGTAAAACTCCTCCTAAAAATTACTGTGCGCATTGATTGAAGATGAAATAAAGAAGCTCAGGAGAAGCAGGCAGAAATCGAGAGATATAAAAGAAGTGGAGGAGAGAAAGAGGAAGTGAAAAAAGAACGGAAAGAGGGGACAAAAAATGTGCGAAAAAAGCTCAGTAATGGGAACAACGAGCTTTAGTCTTTTTACGCTGCGTCAACGCGAAAATTCTTATATTTGCGACGATATTACACCTCGTCGCGACACCGATTTGAGGTTAACAGTTTATTAACCTCTTGACCGGCCGGTTCAATCACCTCACAGGTGAGAAAAGTGTGGGATCTAGTGGGATGGAACAATCATTAACTAATTCGCGATTTGTCGACTTGAATATGATACCGCTTTCCAACGCTTTATTTCAAATCGCGCAAATCACACGCGTACCTTCCCCACGGAAACTAACGCCGGTTACCCCTCCGCAAGACGGGGAAAAAGTTGAAACCGCGGCAAAGCACGGGTATATAAACAGGCGAATGAATCTACGAAGGGACCTTTTTCTCTGGATAATTGATCGAGACAATCGTGTTCACACGAGGGTCTAATCAATTATAATATAAGAAAATTCGTTGTATTTTATTTTGTCTCTGTGATTACACCGAGACAATTATAAAATAAAATCGAAATAAAAAAAATTAAGATAATTTTCGGTGCTGCGTCATAACAGCAGTAATCGCTGTATCAAAAGTAATACACGACGTCACTTGCGTCATAACAACAAGGGCGCCGTGTATTAGTTAGGTTTCAATATAAATAAACGACGTGCTGTGTGTCATAACTGCAGGCACGACCGTTTATTTACTATTTACATCTGAATAAGGTGAATAAACCTCTGTTACAGACGACCACTGAGGAGTCACCGGCAATCGACAGCAAAATATAGCCGCCAACATTTAAATATTGTTATTGTACTTAAAATTACAATAAACATTTTGTTAAATAAAAATTATAAATATAGAGTTTGTTATTTGTGGGACCCATCCTCCGACTGAGTAAGTCCCGGCCCCGATCTGCCGAGAGATCGAGGCGTTGCATATTTAATAGAAGAGCGCTTCTTCTATTGTTAGGGATGCGTAGGAGTACGGAGCTCTGGTTGCCTCCTTCTTGACCTGATTTTATTTTTATTTTCCATCGTCTGATTAATTATTGACGGATGGATCTTTTCATAAATGGTATATAAAAAATGCTGAATTTATGCGCAAATTTCGTTAGGATCGTTTTACAGAACAACATTGTGATGAATGCATAGAGACAGATTTTTTGGTTTAAAATTTATTAGATTATTTTCATTCATTAACCAGTTATATAATATATTACCATTATTCTCTTTCAAATATGTGCAAAATATTTTTATTGTGCACTTGTAAATTGTAATGTAATTTATATTGCTTTGTCCGTCGGATAAACGAATATATATGCCAATTATTTTTATATAATAAAAAATTTAACTGTTTTATAGTGTATAAGAAATGACTAGCTTTTACGCTTAATATGAGAAATTTCAGAGGTAATTAATGTACATAGCGTAACTTGTGCGTAAGACGATTATTTTCAGTGTTACTTCCTCTTCTTCATCGGCTTCTTTTTCTTTTTCTTCTTGTCTTTCATTCCTTTCTTTATCCTTTCTTTCCTTCCCTTTTCGACCTTCTTTAAGTCCTTAAACTTCTCAAAAGTGTCATAAAAATTGTAACTTTACATAGATCCTTTAGTAATTATGAGAGTTCTATAATAATAATCTCAGTTTTTTCATCGACATCAACTCTGATTTAAAATAATATAATTAAAGATTAAGTGGCTCTAAGTTCATCATTGTATTGATTTATAAAAATTTAAATAACTATAGAATTAATCTAAGAAAACTCAAAAATTAAATTTTTTAAAAATTCTTTAGTATTTTGTAAATTACTTTACAAATTTGAATAATTCTGATAAGTTTTAAACGTTAAAATTATAATGACTTATTTATATATTTTAGCAATATAGAAGTATTAATATTGAATATGAATATCATATAGGGAATTATTTATATATATTATAAAATGTAGTATTTAGTTGATAATTGTTATCGATTAAAATGATTGTAAAATATTTTATTATGGTGAAAGAATTACTTAAAAATCATCAAATTTAATATTAGTTCAGTATAATGGAACGTATTTTCATTCATTCCAATTGATTTTTATATTCGCACTATTATATAAAATAATAAAATTATTTTTTTCAATTGAATAAGTTAAAATGCCGTATTAAACTTTTAATTTTAAATTAATATTTTTAAAAAATTTTTTCATTTTTTTAGCTTGTTTGCCGTTCTTTTATTATTATTTTTTTCAATAAAGATATTAAATATTTTTTCAATTTTCATGTAAAGTTTAAAGGATAATGTTAATAAAATCATAAATTCTAAATGAAATCGAATTAATTTTAAAAGGAAATGAATTTCAGAAGATATTATCTATATTCTGAATGATAAGCGAAATGAGCACTTTATTGTAATTAAATACGATAATAATTGTTAGATAAATTGCTACGGAATATTAATTCTCGATCAAAGCTATTTTACACTCACGATCAAATTAGAATTTAGATGGATTACCGAAGAAAATTCACTAACAAGTAAAAAGAAGCGCAACGAATTTGTGAATAAATGGAAAGTTGCGATTCTGGGAGATCAGGATTACACCGATTGATAAAAAAACGCAAATAATTACAAGTAAATAAAATAGTGAATGAGAATCAGTTGAGAATACGATGATTATTAGGTAAAAACGACGAAAATCGAGAAGTGAGAATCGGTGTAAGTGGGGGTACAGTGATGGAACATTGAATTAGTCCATTCCAGTTGTTTTCAAGCATTGGTATCGCTATTGATTCTCCTCTACCATTAATTTTGCTAATAGTTGCTTTGCTAATCAATGAAAGAGTCTCGGTCTCCTGAAGATTCCGCATTTGGCTCAATTGCGTACGTGTGCGCGTGTGTGAAGGTTTATCCGGTACATATAATCCACCACTATATCCAATTTTTTTCTTAATTATTTATCCCTCTCTCTCTCTCTCTGCTCTTGTATTTGTCATTTTCAACTATTTTCAAGGTTTTTCCACTCGCTCCTTCACATGTCTTTGTTTTCCTAATTAATTACCTCTGGTTATCTTCTCATACTTTTAGTCAAATGCCTGTTTAAATATAACTTATTTTTTAATATTAAATTAAAAATACATCGTTTAAAATACTTGGAGCATTGCGTAGAAGCTCGTTCTGTATTTAGTATAAAATTTTTTTTTCTATCATAAAACAGGTTCAGGCTCAGTTCTACTTATTTATATTCAAGTAATTATTCGTTTCAAACAATTTCAATTATATCAGTATACATAATAAAATTTTTAAATTATACCTAATGTTGAAAATTTAAGGAAATAATCAAATGTACATTCTATTTATATACGAATTACATTTCTTAAGGTTTAACAATTCAGCTACAACAATATTTATTTATAAATCTTATGTATGAATTAAAAGCGTTAATCAATATTTATTTTAATCAAAATTATTATTAAATTAAATTACTCGAATAAAAATGTTTTTAATTTCGAAATCAAGGTTAAATACTTTAGGTGCAATTAAAATAAGACACATAAATCTTTATTCTTCAATTATTTTGCCAATGTTTCGACAAGAGTAACCTTTATCAAGGGAATAAATATATACAGGAATACTTACTCGAGCCGTTAGCAAAAGAATTTAAGAATAAACATATGTCTTCTTATGCTAATTATACCAATATTGATTCCATATAATTCCTTAATTTAACAACACAGAAGGTGCTTGAAATAAATATTTATATATTTTATAATGTTCAAAAAAATATTAATAATATAAATAGTCAGATTCACGTACTATATTTCAGTACTATTTTAATCTTCTAATTCAAATTATATCGATCAGTTTTATCTTTCTCATTAATAATTAATAATTATGGGACTACGGTAGAAAACTCGAGTAAATGAGATTAAATCTCAAACGATTACGGTCCACAACTTCATTTTAAACACGAGTTTCTTTAGAAAAAGATAGACTTATCATACACCTACAATACATTAAGATTTCCCATTTGCCTTACGGTTCCTCATTCGATTGGAGTCGCAAGCGTGCAAAAAGCAGTATTGATAGCTTCAATCAATCAATTTTTATTTATATAATCTCATAATTTTTATTTATATACACACGCACATGCACACGCACACACTTATACAGACACATAGTTTCATATCTCGGCACAGCATCTTATTCCTGTACAAACATTGCTACCGCTCGTGTAAAACACCCACCACTGGAGTACCTAGAGTTATGTAAATGCCGATTCCAAGATTATAGCACTGTAGTACTGCACCTCCAGTTGATTTACATTTGCAATTTAGCCATTGGAAGCCAATTTCTAAACTGTATATAGAGGCGCAATTATGAACCAAGTGTAACTATTTTTCGAATAAGAACATCTTTTAAATGTTTGATATTTTCTTAAAAGTCGAGGCCGAGGTCATTGCTGATGTTAAGGTAACCGCAGTGCCGAAGGTCGATGCCAACTCACAATTAGATGAGCCTGAGCTATAATCCATTAATTAAAGAGATGCTGATCCTCGTAAAACTGGATTTGATAAATAGCGTGACATAAATTGCACGATTGCAAAGTTGAAAATTTAATTACATATTATAAGTAACAGTGACGAAGTGCACGTTGTTAAGCTATGCTGCTTACTTAAGTCAGGCAAAGTTTGAAACGTCGCGCTCCTCAGACTCATACTCGGAGCTGCCATTAAATGGTTTCGAAATACTCCCTTGACTTTTATTAAATTCATCAGTCGAATAATTTTCTGCATTTTGTATAAATCTTTATCTAAATATGTACTTGTAACTGTAACTAATGACAATCAAAATTTATTTTAACAGATTATTTCTAACTTGTTTCAGATATATTCTCTCATCGACCCTTTGATCAATGTAAAAATATCCCTATATCTATATTTATTGTATACCCTTGCATTTTCTTTTTTAATTAAACATTTGTTTTATATCATTAAGATGTTGTACTTTAGTAGATATTGTGTTTCAAAATATTAATCAAGATAAATGAACTTATACTCACTAAGGTGCTATAAATATTTTGAAAATTTAATTTCAATAATACCAACATAAATTCTTTTCATTTTTACAATAAATTATATAAATTACATATTAATTTTCAAATTTTATTTTTTTCTATCATTTTCAATGTTTGTATTTTTACTTAATTTTATGTTAATTATCGTTTAAATAAGAATTTTTACATTAAAAAAAAAATTTTAATTTATAGTATTCATCCGAATTAAAATATATTAAGAAGAAAACATCGGGGAAAAATTTACGAATAAAGAAGTGAAGAGAAAAAAAACTGAAAAATACATAAAATATTATATTGCACATCCACAAAGTCAGAATGTATATAAATATACTCAAACATGGTAGTTTCATGAAAACTTCAAGAATAGATTTATTATAGGCAATAAAGTTTGAATTAAATTATCGGTTTCTGACATATTAATCAAATTTTAATTTATACTAGATAATATTCACATTTTATTTATTTAATTCAAAAAGAAGAATTGCTATTAAATAATTGTAATCAACTTTTTTACTAATTTATTACGTAATTGATCTGTCATCACACAAGCTTCAAAATGTGATAATTCTAATAACTATTAAAAGAGAAATATTATTTTCTTAATGATCTTATACATCATTTAAAATAAATAATTAATAATCAATTATCTATCTTATTATAAATATTGATTTATAAATAATTAGTTATTAAATTTGTTGAAATTTATTGTAGCCGATTCATAGGAACTTACAAGCCAATTTCAATGCAACTATATGCAATGCAATGAATCTATATAAATTCAAATAAATATTTGAAAATATTGTACAATTAAATTTAATAACTTTCGATTTATTAAAATTAATTCTTTGGAAAGGTAATTCGATAGAGATCAAACATCTCGAAGTTTATGGAACATAAATAAAATTGCATAAATAAAATTACATAAATAAATTTTTTAAAAAAAAATGTATATAAATACATAAATATCTCAAAAAAAAATTTTTGAATCCATCAAAGTAATTGATAGTTATAGTGCTGTTAATGGAATATTATAAATATCATTTTAATAAAATCATTAATTTTTTTTAAGTTTACTTTTTACTTAAAATTATTGAAAATAATTATTCAATTTTCATTGCGTTCAATTTCACGTGCGATTTAATAACACCAGGTGTATTTCTTGCCTAAAGATAGTTTTGAACCTTTACAGTTCTATGCGGAGCAAATATCATGACCAATTGGTAAGAAGTTATACGCTGGAGTCCATAATTGCAGTAAATTGATGATAAGGTACTAAGATACTGCGTGTACATAGCATCAGAGATTAGACGAAAAAAATTAGATAAAGAACTGAGGCAACACATACAAAACTGTGGTAGTCGCCTTGTAAAGGTTTGGTCAAGAATCTCGCCAGATGCTTGACCAAATAAGAAATAAAGGAACCCGCTCGACAATTTTTTCCGATTATACACGGGGACATCGCGGTTCCACAAATCAATCAATTGCCATTGATTTCTTCTCTCTACGAATACTGGGGTGTCGCCGAAAGAGCGGAGAAACCAGTTTTTGCGCTTTCCGTCCGCGACCCAAATCATTCCGTATACTCTCGTGTTTCTGTTAACTCTTCTCCTAATCTTTTTATTAATAAGGATATAAATATATGCTGAAGAATGATACTCGAAACACAACACAACATAATTATCTACTGCGCTAACATTTTTTTTATGAACCCTAGATTTTTCCTCCCATTATCGCACGTTCGCTTCATAATAGTATATAAATAAATAAACAAATAAATAAATATGTCATTCGGATTAAAGTAATTTCACAAACTTTAAAAGGAATCTATATATAAACACTCGAATTAAAAAATAAAGAGCACTTTAAAAAATCATTTTTAGTGAGTCAATAAAATAAACAATCTTAAAATACAACTGTTTTGCTTTTAATACATTTCTCCCTCCTCTTGCTCCTTATTCATAAACGCGGGGTCTCTCTTAATTTCAAAGAGCGGATTGAAAGGAGAATAAAAAGTGCGAGTTCAAAGAACTAATTTTGATTTTTATTCTTAATACGCAATTTATTCGTCTTGATGTTTCGTTATTTTTTGTTACAACTGATACCGTTATTTGTGTATTAATTAAAATATCATCTCATTCTTTCCTGAATTCAAAAGCTAAGAGAGCCCGTTGTGATACCACCCGACATAAAATTCTATTAAATAAGATGCAAATAAATGTAACGTCAAGGCTGTGCGAGACTAAACTTCCGTCCAAGTTAACGAGTACGGATGGAAAGCCAAAAGGATGCATCTAATTCTATTCACGTAAATACATGCTACCGCCTCTCTCTCTCTCTCTCACATACACACACACACACACACACAAAACACGCGAATCCTCCTTTCACTCTTGCTTTCTTTACTTCATATTTATCTCCACTTCTCGTTTTCTCCACGCAGTCTCGTGCTGTCTCAATCATGTTAACATACGTTATGCTTTGCCCATCTCTTAAATTTAACAGGATCAAAATTTCAGTTTAATTCTTATTTTCGGAGTGTACATGCACGAACACTAATATCTCAGTTCAGAGAATATCTAGAAAATATCTATATTGTGATTAAATGTATGAAATATACTTTGGTAGTTGATTTAATTAAATATAAAAGTTGTTATTTTTACGTCTGTTTATAAATTTCTTTATAAACATTTTTCTAAGCTCATATTTTTATAAACATATTAAATTAATTTAAACATACCAACTTATTGCAGTGTTATGGAGTTGTGATATTTTTAAAAATTAACCATTAACTTTCTATCCTCTAAAAATCCTCTTTATTATTATTATTCAAAAATATTTAATGAGTCTTCAAAAAATCACGCGAGCAACAAAAAGATTTTATCGACCAATAAATTTATAAACTCTTGAATAAACTTGTTGAAGGCCGGGGTCTCTCATGCGAGTTCGCAGTACCCTCAAGAATAAATAAAAAAGAGAAATGTGATAGTAAAGAAAAGAAAAGAAAGAAAATAAAAGAAAGCTTTAAATCAGTGCGAGTCTGTGATGCCACAATAATTCCCGAATCTCTCACGCCACGATATGTTCTAATAACACTTTAAGTATCGGAGCGTGCACAGCCTCCCCCATCACCGGTCCAAATAAATCATAATACCCACAAGAACAAACCAAGCCAGGCTCAGAAATGATGTGTTGATGGGTTCATGCATACTGACCGACCTTCGATATTTGGCCTTTCGCCCCTTTCGATTAGGATTCTCGAGTAAATTGTTCCTTGCCTCACTCTTACTTACTCCGAGCATTATCATAATTGCATTTTCAGATTATTCCATTATTGATTTACAAATAAATACCTGAAATGCTTTTGTAATAAGCTTTTTATACCAATACATTAACATTTTAAATAAGACGACCTTTCCTCATTTATAATCATTTGAAATATTGTGATTGTCAATCAAAAACGGCCCTTTCATTTATATCGTTATGGATGATCCTTTTGCAGCTCAAACTCATTATCGGTATGTTTATAATGAGTGAATAAAGATTAACTGGTTCGTATGAATAATCAAAATAATGTAATATTATTGTTTACACAATTTAAAAAATACCGGTCGACCAATATTTATTTATGATGTATAAATAACGTTAATGTTTAGTTTTTAAACATTTGAATCTTTTTACGTGGGGTATCGAATATAAATATGAATAGACACAAAATTCAAACTGCGACCTCTACCAATAATCTTATGTACTCATTGCATCATTCTCAATAAGTGGAAATTGTTCACAACATTTTTTCGATTAAAATAATCTGTTTAGGGCAGTTTCGTCGACCGTTGGAAAAGGAAAAGCGGGCGAAAACTTCGCCTAAAGCAGGGGTGGGAGCGGACCCGGAAGAAATTTTACCTCCATGGGATCCGACGCGGAGGAGCGTCCTCATTGTTTCTGCAGATTTCAAGCACTGTCAATCGCTTCGAATCTCGAATTCTCTCGCCTTTGTAGTCTTTGCTTTTTGTAATTTCTGAGCGCGTGCGAGCAACGCTGAAATTGCGAGTGCATTGCACAATCACTGTAAGTATCTGTATTTCTTTGATCGGCGCAGCGAAGGCTTTTTTCCCCTGACTCGTTTATGCCGTGCAAATAAATAATTTGTTGCTTGTTAGTTCCGTAAAATAGACGAGTTTTATTTTATCATTTCCAATCCAACATCCTCTCCCCCCATTCACTTCTTTTATTTGTTATAATTAATTTTATATTATTGGAACTTTATATTTAATCTGGTAAGTTCATTTCCTAATAAATACAATAATTTGAAATAGAAATCATTTCTTAGGTAAATGCTTTGTTAAAAAATTTATTCACAAATCTTTTCAAATAATTTAGGCAAATTGACTAAGATGTTGAACTAAATTGAAAATAATAATGATCAACCTACATATACAGTTTATTTTTTTAAAATTTATGAAGAATTTAATCGGGACGAATTAGCATTTTGAACTTAATACTGTATTTTTATATATTTAACTGTTTATTTAAATTCTACAATAAAATTAGCGATTAAATTTACTAGAAATAAATATTTTCTTCCTCATTACTTTGATTGAATAAATAAAAAACATCTATTTTTTGATTAAAATATTCGAAAAATGTTATATTTTCAATTGTTACTACTTTAAATTTGTATTTTTTATGAAAAAAGTATTAGAAACTCCCTATAATTCATTTATTTGTTTGTAATAAAAAGTTAATACCAGATATTTTTAGATACAACGCATGTATGTACATCAGAAAGTTTTACTATTAATCTCACTTACATCTAGAGAAAAATTATTTTAGAAAATTTGTCATCTTCCGAAAGATTTCATATTTGTAAAGATCGAGTACTTTTATTCAAGACATTTGTCTTAAGTCAAATAATGTTGACTTATAAGACGGGATAAACAGTTTTTATAAACATGATCCACAATGAACCACTGTGCAAACAATTAACCTATGATTGAATAAATTCATAAGATGGAGGCTTATAAATAGAAAAATAATTTCTTTTAATAAAAATACGGTCGAGCATAGATTTACCAAAGCAAAAAAACAAGTTTCCTCGCAAGTTTTAAACTTGAGAAACTTTTTTTTTTTATTTTTTTCAGGATATTTTTCTCCCCTAGTTTTAAATGAACTTAAAACTAAAATTTTTTTTTATTGTATTATCGTGAGAACATTTAAGATAATAATTATAAATTTTGGCGAATATCAGTACTTAAGTAAATTAAAAGGTCATTCGTTAAGAGTAACAATTTCTCCAATGGAGTTGATCGATTGTAATAGAAACCAATCGTTACCGCTTTCAGATTTGCTCTAAAACTCCATATAAATTTGTTTCCTTCCTTTCGCACTTCGAATAAGCGGGTGAGGAGGAGGATCAGTAAAGGTATCAGAAAATTAACATTGCTGGACCAAATTGGATTATAAGTGACCTAGGACGGAGGCTGCACGTGCGAAAGTTGTTCCAGCGATGGGGGTAGGATCATAAGGGGTTGTCTCCGTCTCGGAGCCAATGATGAAAAGAAAAATAACAGACCATTGTGCCAAGCCGCATGGTTTCCGACGATCTGTAGAAAAGCTATCGCTCTCTTTTTTCCCTTTCTACTATATTGCTCCATTTCTTTCAATTTGCTGCTATTGCTTCCTGGTGCCTTTTTCATACGTTTTTCATGCTTAAGCACGCTCTTTGCGGCCTTTGTTACAAACATTTTTATTTTTTGCTTTTAGTCATTATAACATTTACGTGCACGGGACAAATGCTCGAATTATTCGAAATAATGCTTTTGTTTTAATTTATATGATGAATGGCTTATAAATTATTTTCACACAATTATATCAACGTGTTTTGCAAATTTAACACAACAGCTTTCGAATGAGTAAAAAGGTTTATTGAATTTAAAAAAACTATTCGATTAGAATAGCAATAGTTCAAACTTGCGTAAACATTATAATTATAATCTTGAATTAATATTGAATTTAACCTATACAGCCGAAATTATATAATATATATGTTACAGCTTGCAGTGTATTATCAATCTATTTGAATTATTTTTGAATTGTGAACGTATCAACTAATAATTTTATATTATTAATATTATTATTGCTATACTGCTTCAATAATGTATATTTTCTAATAATTCCTAGATTTTGCATCCATATTGAGGAAACATAATTTATTTATAAATAGAGGAAATTAATTGTAGATTAAATATGCAAAAAAGTTTTAACTGATTTTACCTTAAACTTTCATAATTTATGAAGAAATTCTCAATTTATTAAATTGTGATAAATTTTGATAATATTATAAGTTACTATTAATGATTTGATGCAATAAAAAAAAAAATTATGGATTGAACTCTTCAAAATTATTATTACATTTATCAAAAATCTTAGACTTTAGTAATATTTCACGCAGAAAATTTACATGAATATACATGTATAGATACAAGATATGATTTTTAACTTGAGTACACAAGTTATTCAATTCAGGAAGTCCAACTGTTTATTTTGAACTCCATATACGTGAGGATTATTGCAGTTGTATTATGACGAAAACTACAAACTGAATAGTTTACATGTAAATTAAACATTTGGCCGTAGGCTGAAAGACGGAGCTATTCATTAAGCGTTTGTGCTGTACTTCGAAATACGCAGAAACTACTGCGTCCTCACAAACATTTACAACTCTGTTTAAATTTAAAGTAATTAATATCGGTAAGTATATGAATTTAAAAACGATAATAAAAAAACATCAATATAAAAAGTACGATGTTTCCAGAAAAAAAACTTAATTTTGCATAGAAAGTTTGAAATTTATTATACATTATTTATTATATACTTAAAATAAATATGCTCAAACTTAGATAAAAACTAATGCATTATAATAGCAGATATCATTATTAACCGAGAGTTTATATCAAGCTTACAATAACTAAAATATAAGACTTGTATTAAAATACATTTATCAATTTCTCTTTGATTCAATGTATTTAAATTTATAATCTCTTTTCAATTTTATAATTATTTTTGTGATTTTGTATCAAATATTACCTCTTATAATGAGTAAAAACTAAATGTATAATTCACTATATAATATTTATTTTAAATTTTAAGCTAGTAATATCAAATTAATAAAACACATTGTGTAAGATATGTGATCTTTTTAGATTATTTAACATTATTTTTTCTTGTAATTTTTCATTCTTTAAAGAAATGAAAATAAAAAAAATAAAAGTTTTTAATATCAACTAGTTTTGTATTTGTAATTAAATTAGAAATACATACAATTTGAAAGCTCTTCCTAAGCATAGCCATGAGACCTAAAAAATTTTTGTTAAATAGTAATATTTTAATAATTATAAGGATTTTACAAGTTAAAACACCCTTAAAATATCTTTTAGATTGGAAAAAATCAGGTCAAATAATAAAAATATTTTACTTACTATGAATTGCATTTCTATAACTTTTTCTTCATAATTTTTTTTTTATCTAGATATAGATAAAATTATGTTTGAGCTATTAACATTGCCTATTAAGAAAAAATATTAAATAATAATTTATAGGACCATTAACATTACGTTGCCAATATATGTTGATTGAAAAGTTTTGAAATATTTATCTATTAAAGTATAATGATACTCTCTAAAATTAATAAAGTAAAATCTTATGATTAATTAAAATTAATTCAGCTATATTATCGATTCCAGCTATATTATGATTGATAAAGAACTTTGCCAGTATAAATTTTACAATTTTATGAAATTTTTTAATTAGAGAACCTTCTTCTAAAAAAAACAAGAGAGTTATGGATTACGTATGAGAACAAGTTTATAAAAATTAAATTTTCAATAGTTATCTTTTTTAAATATTAAAATTATTACTATATTGTGTTTTAATTTTTAGTTTTTTTCTTCAATAAATTCCTGAAGAAAATATTAAGGTTAATTTGTAAAACAACTATAGAAAGAATAAATGTGTACAAAGTATATTGCCATTGTAACACATTAAATTATCTTTCCGTAGATATAATGTACATATTTGGAAACTAGATAATAACATTAATCTTGGAGAACATAAATTGTTATTTCATGTATTTATATCTAAGTACAAAAGATTTGTGTGCAAAATATAATGGGTTGGTTAATAATGATTAAAGAAAAGCAAAAATATGCATATATTTACGGCTAAAATAATATGATTTATGTTATGTTTTAAATAAGTTTAGTGTTTGTTACTCACGCACACGTAAAGTACAAGCAAAATTGAATCTGGTATTTCAATTTAATTAGAGCAATAAATTCAATCGGAGGGACTTTGAGTTAAAAGTCCAGTGTATTAAAGCAAGATTTCGGACTAATTTATTCGTATTATCCTGCAAAAGAAAAAAACTATTATAAAATTCGCTGCGGGTGGCGTATGCATCATGCGGAATTGAAAAAAAATTGCTTTGTCCAAGCTCTTGAACACTTATAAATTCGCGATGAAAAAATTACAGGGTTCATGCGATTGTTTGTACTAGACAATGCTCGAAGTAGCGAGTAGTCGATTTTCGGCGACACACTGTTATTTTCACTTTTTTCTAGAAAAATTGGACTAATGTCGCATTAATAAATAAATTCAGGGTTTACAGAGCGTTCACCTTACATGTATGAAACTAAATATCCAAATGCTTGTGCTTTGCGCAATTCATCACAATTATATCAGTTGGAACTCTATTTTATAGATTTACTCGTGAACGACACTCTTTGCTCTAATAAATACAAATTTCATACAGGTAAGATATATAGCGATGTCAGTGCCGAAGTTGACGTCGATGTAGATGTACACGTATTGCAATTGTTGAGTTGAGAAGCATGTGGAAAAGTGGAAAAATCACGCATTATTAATTGTTATTATAATCCATAGTTTCGAACGTTTTCATTGATTTATTATTTATTCGTGTGTGCATTAGTTTGAGAACAATTGCTACGTAGAAAAGATGGTTAATTTCTAAGAAACAAGTAGCCTAGTTTAGGGAGATTTTAAGGAGTAGGTTACCAAGTGTTCATAATTTATACACATTCATTTTAATAAATGTTTATCCCGCTTCCTTCTGGCGTGCAAATAAATTATACTAATTTAAACATATTTTATAAGATAAAATTTTTTTTTCATCTTCTTTATGAGGAAATTATAAAATTAAGGTATAGATGAGTTAATCAATAAGCAATAAAATGATAACTGACAATTGAATTAATGTTACAAGTTTAATTATACCAAAAATTATCTTAAAACTAACAGAAAAATAAAATTCACGAAATAACTTATGTTACATAAAATAATAACTTTTATAATTTCTCCATTATATGAATATTAATTTGAAACATAGTATAATCTTAGTGTTTTTACCATTACATTTATTTTCTTGCACAAGATTGCATTTAAATTTTTGTATATTAGGTCTTAATTAAAAATAAAGTTCCCTGCTGCCTTTAACAAATAATTATGTTTTTAGTAACAATTATGATATATTTGAAATGTCATTTAAATTTTATAATTGCTTTTAATAATTATTTTAATTCATCCATATCTAATCTTCTTATAATATTTCATTCTATTTTTGATCATTACAGTTTTCATTTTAATATTACAACGGATAATACAACTCATATTTATATATTTGATTGGTACTTTTAAGCAACTATCATTATTGATAATCTTACAAAAACTTAAGTTACTGTTCTAAGTTAAATTACATGTAATAAATAAATTTTTTTTTAAAAAAAAAACTATTTTTAAGATCATTTTATTAGTATATTAAAGAACTTTGATTCATTTATATAAAAGTTATCTTACCAACTTAATTTTAAACAATTTTAAACAAAATTTAAAATAAAATACCATTCATCCGTATTGAATAAATGCGTATGCACATACTCATTTTCTTAATTTTTTTAAAACAGTATTATTTTGTCAAGTTTGAATATTCATATATATAAAATTTATAATTAAATTATATTTATATATTTAAATTATTTATATTTATTTATATTATATATTTATATTAAATTATATTAATCTCTAGTGATAAAAAAATAAAGAAAAGCTTAGAAAAATAACTAATTTCATACACTTGTTTTTTATTCTTAGATCAAAATCTTTCTACTTATAATTATGTATATTATTTCATTCATTTAAAGTTTATTTATAATTGAAATTTATGATTATAAAAATTTATAAATTTCGTTTAGAGAATTATTAAGAATTTTTAAAGTAAATTTATAATTTGATTTTTCCTTGATAACAATAATTAAAGAAATTGAATTTTCCAATTATTATTTATTAAAAACATATGTATGTATTTACACAAAAAATTAACTGTTATTAATTTAAATATTTATACAATAGCGAATTGGTCAATTGATTCATAAATTACAAATTGATATATGGATTGTGTAGAAAAGTTTAAGTAACTGTCATCGATTTCAAATTGTTCACTGTTAATTTAATTGTAATAATTAATTCAAGAGGCCAGAAGGCGTGGATTAAATTTAAAAATGATTGTTTATAATTATTCTAACACAATCTAAGATGAATAAAAAGTATATTTTTAAACTAGCTGTAAAAGGTGCCATCGATATAATGATTTAATTTAATTGAAATTTCTAATTTTTTCATTAATACTATTTCTTTTTCTGTAATTACAGACATATTTTTGGAATTTGACGTTCCATTAAAATTGAACACATTTTTATAAATAGTTCCAAAAAACATTTGACTTGGTTTTACAATAAAAATTTATTGGTGAAAAAGTTATATTTACATTAGCTGCATTTAATAGAAACGGAGGCATTTCGAAAATTCATATAAAAAATAAACACTAAACATATTGGCTACATAGAATATGATTTCTATCGGAAAATGTAATGTTGAACATTACAAACAGTGGCATCGTTTGAATTTTACAGCTCTTTTGCATACTCTTATGAAAATGAGTAATCAACTTGATAGGAAATTTATTTTATCGAAGCACTGACGCGCATCGAGAAAGGATCAGCCGAATTTCGTAATGAATGGCTATAGTTAATCGTATATACAAAAGTATATTCGATAATGATTATTATTTCTATAGTTATCGAGAGTAAATTTTTGTACAAAGCTAGACGGCTAAAAGCCGTTTTTTTCTTGCAGTTTGTACTTCGTTGATTTAAAATATAGTTACATTGGCCAAACTGTAGAAGCAAGCTAAAATTAAACTTAATTAACGAGCTTTAGCAGTATCTACCTTGGAGAATGAATTACAGGCAGACCAACACATGGAAATTTATGTGGTAGTAATAGTGGAGGAGTTTCCAGATGCTGCCCCCACAAACCAGGAACCAAAGAGCCAGAATTCACAGCTGAACTTAGCAAGAAGCAGTCTGTTGATGGGTCTGAACTCGCTCCTCGAAGATCACCACGAGGAAAGTCGGCGACGTGCAAGGGGAAACCGAGGCCACCAGGTGCACAGAACGGAGGAGTCGACAAAGGAGGAGCGGGTAACGGACCCGAGGCTGGAGCAGCACGCGTACACTCGACCCGCGCGGTGTCCGGCGACTGACTGAGATCGTATCACCGTGGGGATGTATGCCCAGCGCCACCCATGACCCGCGGCGACACCAACAACCTCCTCAACCGCAGTTCTGCGAGGCATTTGTTCCCTTATTCTGACTTACGCCCTGATATCAGCCCTTATCAAAGATTAGTAGCTGCCCGTACCTAGGAGGCCCTGCTTCTCCCCTTACTCATCCGCGCTTAGAGGCTAACTTGGTCTTCTTAATCGACGGATCAGCCTCAATGACAAAAGGATTAAATATATTTCGATAATTCGACTAATCTCCCGAATTCCTGATCCAGATAAACTGTACATTACAAACGTTATCAAATCTTAGGGTGTAGCATTAATTTCCTTCTAGCTACCTGTTTTAAAAATATGTTACAAGACAAATTTTTAGTCCCACACCTTCGCTCCCTTTAACTTTCATCGATTTTATTAAAATTGGTGTATTTGTTAACCCTTGGGGTAATTACAATCAGTTTATGCTAAAATAGCTGTAATCACAGGGAGTAAAGGTACATGAATAAATGCTTAGATAGTGTGATAAAGACAGAGAAATCGAGTGCGACCAATTCTATAAAGTAACTTCAGTTACTGAGACAAAGGCCAAAATTAATTTGCATATAATATATATATATATATATATATATATAAATAATATATATAAAAATACGCTAGATTTTTTGCTGCAGATAAATTACAACGCACAAAACAAGATAATGTTTAAATTAACATTAATTAAAAAAATTCCTGTTTTTTGAACCAACAGTTCAAAAGGTTTTTATATCTCAAACACTAAGCCTCGGACAAAAAAATTTTACAAACTCCATTTGCTGTATCATAAAATTTTATAATTGAAATATATATCATAAAAAAAATTTCATTTTTTTCAATATAAAAAATATTTAATAATATTTGGGTAATGAATAGTTATTCTTATATTGAAAATAAATTGATAAATCCATAATTGATACGACAAATAGATTACTTAAGATTTAATTATCAGTAAGTCAAATTTTAAAGTATCGAATCTGATTTAATTTTTGTAAAATTTATCCAAAAGTGTGCGTGATTTTATTGATCAAATTTATCACAAGTGCTGATACTACATGGTAATGCACCTAATAAAATGTATTTAAAGCATACATAATAAATGTATCGAATAATTATAAGTAAAGTACCAGATGAAAAAATTGTACTAACTTACAGATTAGAGTTCCAACACCATTTACTCATGAAAAATGTTATCATTTCAAATATATCAATAAAATTGTATCTCTAAAAATTGAAAATTTCACTATAATTTTTTCTTTATTTATTTATTTATTTATTTATTATTGCATCAATAACGTGGTTATTAGCAACATAAGTATTGTACATCTGTATATGTTATAATATTAAAGAGCTTGCATAAAAAAAACATTTGTTGATCTTATATACTATTATGTGTTCATAATAATTTGCTTATTTTTATTGGATTCAAATATTTTATAACTTCATCTAGTTTTTTGGAAGAATTTAAGGTTATCTTGATATCCTCATTTAGTTTGAATTTACTTCTTTCTTGTTTGTAGTTGGGACACTCGTAAAGAATATATTTTATCAAGAGAATCTTGTTGCACGTGTTGAAAATTTTCAAATTTTCTTTGCTTATTAGATGAGAGTAAGTTAGTACGGAGTGGCTAATTCGTAGTCTGGTGATTATTATTTGGTCTCTGTGTGATAGTTGAAGTGCTGGGTTTTTGGAAAAGATATTTTTTCTTATTAGTTTCAGATGAGTAAATGGGCTATTTATCTATTTTTGATTCAAAATAGATTTTATATGTTTTCTAAAGTTATTAGCTACTTTAGATGGTGTTAATGGAGTTTCGCTTGTAGTTTCCTCTGAGACAATTTTTTGAGATGGATTTTTTGGTTCTAGGTATTGATAGAGGTTATTGTGGAGGGTGGTTATAGCAAATTTAATTGTTTATTTTTTAATTTGTATAATTGATTTTGTAAGTTGATTATTAAAATGTTGCTAGTGTATGGGTTACTTATTTTTTTAAGACATTCTTCATCGGTAAGGATTACGAATTTGTTGGCGCGATTTCTTTCAATTGTTTTCAGTACTTTTTTTAGGTTTAATAGGTGTGTATTTAGGAAAGGACGCGAGGAAGGCATCGATAGTGTTTGTACGTGTGTAAAGAGTGGATTTGTTGAATATGTATTGAGTTGTGTTTTAATATATATATAGTATTAAGAGTCGTGTAGTCTAAATAATCTAAAGATGTAGGAGGTAAAGTTATAGTTTGTGTTAGATTGATGACACAAATGGGTGGAGGGGGGGAAGAGTCTAGAGTAATTATTTCAGGAATTGATATGTTAAGTTCTAATACGATGTTGTGCAGTCTTATAGTAAAAGGTTTTGGAATTCTGTTATTGGTCTGATATGTAATTTCATCGTTTTCAAAAATAAGCTTAAAGATCGGGGTGTTTGGTGTAGACGAAATTTTGCATACATATTTATATATCAAATATATGCGACGATCAGTAAGTGGCATCATTTGTGCCTCAACTAGTATACTATATGTGGGACTAGTATGTTACGCACCAATAGATATTTTTATTTCTTGATTATGAGTTGTGTTTAAGACTTCTATGAAATTGCATCCTCCATAGATGATACTTGCATAGTCCAGTTTGGGTAGAATAATTGCTTTGTATGTATTTAGCAGAGTTTGATAGTCAGCTCCCTAGTTTTTTACCGCTAATGTTTTTATTATATTTAATTTTTGTAAAGTTATTCTTTTTAATTGTTTTATTTAAGTGTTTCCAACTTAATCTGTCATCAAACAGTAAACCCAAAAGTTTCATTTCGTCTAATTTTTTAATTTTGTGATTATTTATGTTAAGATTAATATTTTGTGGATGTTTTAATTTTGTAAATACATAAAGGTTGTTTTTGTCTACTAAGAACTTGAATCCTGATAAATCACATCATTTCAATAATTTATCAATGGTATTTTGGAGGAGTTCTTGTGTTATACTGGCTGTTTTCCTTGTTTTATATATAATCAAGTCATCTGCAAAAAGACAGCAGTTTATTGGAGACTGAATATTTGATTGATTAATTGCTATCAAGACGAGTGTAACAATAAGTACAGATCCTTGGGGGACACCATTTTTTGTGTACTTTTTGTAGAGGTAACATTGCTTCATTTGACTTGTATAAATCTCTTTTTAAAAAAATATTTTATGAGGGCAAGTATATTGCCATTTACTGGTATATTTTGCAATATTTTTAGAACTCTGTCTCTCCAAATCATTTTAAAAGCTTTTTCCAAGTCAAATGCTGCAGCTGCTAAGTGTAATTTTTTGCAAAGGCATGGCTGATAGTGGTTTCTAATTTGATAAGATGGTCCTATGAAGATCGCTATTCTCTAAATCTACTTTGGTATGGAGTAAAGAAATTTTTGGATTCAAGGAAGGTCTTAAGTCTTTTGTTTAAAATTTTTTCTAATAATTTGCACAAGTTATTTGTTAGGGAAATGGGTCGGTAATTCTTTGCTATTGTCGAGTCATTACTGGGTTTATATATTGGAATAATGGTAGCTAGTCTCCAATTTTTTGTAAAGTTATGTCCTGTCCAAATAACGTTATAAAGTTTTTCTATGTAATCTATTCCGCTTTATGGTATGATTTCGACAGTGCATTAGGGATTTGGTCAGGTCCGGGGCTGCTATTTTTGCAGTTTTTAAATGTAAGTCTTATTTCCTCGATTATAATCTTTTCATTCAGATAGTGATTTTCAATAGAATTATCCTCCACGTTATATTTTTCTGAAAAAGCAGACGACTTTTTTTAAATTTAAAAAATTTATCGGAATAATTATTGTTGCTTGAATTTTTTGAAAAGGTATTTACTAATTCATTAGCGATATCTAAGGGATTAGATAGTATTTTATTATTATTGTTTATTATAGTTTTTATTGTAGTATGTTTTGATTTTCCTTAGATTCTTTGAATTTTTTGTCATATAAGGGGCAAAGGGGTACTTAGGTTAAGATTGCTTACGAAATCTAGCCAGAATTTCGTTTTTGATTTTTTATAAGTAAATATACACATTGCTTTCTACTTATTGTGTTCTAATTTGTTTTCTATACATTTATGTTTTTATATCTATTGAATACATGTTTGGCTTCTTTTGTTACAGGTTTGCATTCGTCGTCCCGCCAAGGAACTTGGAGTTTATTTTTTTTTTATTTTAATCAGAGGGATTGATGCTTCTACAGTTGAGAGTATTATATAATTGAAGTTATCGACTAGTTCGTCAATTTCATGTTTGAATTCAATAAGTGGGGTTTTTAGTGATGGAGTACTTTTATTAATTAATGTTTGATAGAGTTGCTAATTAGCATTTTTGAAATTAAATATTTTTCTGGGGTTTTTCAGAGAATCTGATTTTATATGAGAATTATCTAGTTTATGTATGATAATAGGGTAGTGGTGACTGTCATATAGAGAGTCAGAGATTTCCCAATTTATATCATCTGAGATCGATGCAGATGATAAGGAGTTATCAATTCAGCTTTCTTTATCATTAGAATTATCGAAATGTGTTGGCATATTTTCATTTAGTAAGTTAAGTTCTGGATCTTCTAAAAATTGTTCTATTTGTATACCACGATTATCGGTTTTGTATGATCCCCAAAGTATGTTATGAGAGTTAAAATCGCCAAGCAATATAAACGCTTTGGGTAGTTGAGTTTTTATATTATTAAGATCATTTACACTAAAATTTGTGCTATTGGGTATGTAGAGATTACAAATTGTTGTTCTATTTGGTATATAACATTCGATTGCTACGGCTTCTATAAAGTAATTAATTGAGATTTGTTTGCAATAAATGGCATTTTTGGCGTATATAGCTACGCCGCCTCTGGCATGAGAGGATTTGTATAAAAACATTTGTAACCTTTTATATGTCCACATAAATTGAGTTTGAAGTGTGTTTCCTCTAGGCATAAAATATTTGGGTTTCTTTCGTAAATTATTTGTTGTATGTTTTCTAGTCGTTTATAGAAACCATTATGATTCTATTGAATTGTTGTGGGTTCCATTGTTGTTTGAGTTATTTGTATTATTTATTTGTTCTTGATAGATGATTTCTAATTTTTGTGTAAGATTTGATTCAATTTTGTTTATTATTTTGGTGAATCTATATTTCGATTTGCGAGAGGTTAAATTAGAGTAGATGGTGTGCATTATTTTAGCGATTTTCATAAACTCGTCTGTGTATTCTTTACTAATTTCTAAAATTAAAGTGTTGTTGAAGGATTTATCAACAAAGCTCTTAAAATTTAGATAATTAAGTGGGAAATCAAATTCGGGATTATCTATTTCTTTTTTACGAGTTCAAGCCATTCTTTAAGATTCGTGTCATTTGGAGACGTTTTAGCTTTTTTGTTGCTGTTGTACTATTCTTATTGGGTTTTTCTATGGTTTCATTTTTTTGTGAAGTTGTGTCTGAATCGGATTCTGAAAGTGATTTTGAGAAGGAATTTTTAGGACTATTTTCTGATGAGAGGGGGTGGGGGCGTTTAAAACAGTTTATATCTAATGATTCTTTATTAGTTAGTGAGCTTATTTGTGTGTCATTAATTGTGTCTGTTGTTATTTCCGCTGCGCTTAAAGATTCTAGAGAACTCGAGTGATAAGGATTTGGAAGTATATTATTATTGTTTACTTGTGAATTCGTTGAGTTAGTTTTGTTTATTGTGTGCGTGTCTCGTGGATCATTTGATAAGGAATTTCTCGTCGAATTTATTAAGGCTGGAAATTCAAAAGAATTATCTTTGATTTGTTGGTATTGTTTTGCAATGTGACCTTCCTTTTTACATATGTAACATTTATAGGCGGCAGTATTTGAATATGTGTAGTAGATGGTATCATCGTATTTCACTTTTATTATTTGTGGAAGTTTAGTCATCATTTATATCTATATATAGCTGTCTTCTGTCACTAAGAACACGGTTATAACCTTCTTTGTTTATAGATGCTTTCAAAAAAAAAATTGGTGATCTTCGTTGAATTTCTAAACTATCTATTCGATTTTCTAGTACATCATGGGGAATGGTGGGAGATACATTAGATAGGATTACGCGTTGTTGTTTAACTATAAGGGGTCATATGTTAACTTTTTTTGATTCGATAGTAATATGTTCGTGCTTATCTGTAATTTCCGTTACAAGTTCTTTAGTAGAGAGAAAGGTACGAATCCTTTTATTCGATATTCTTTGATTTTACTATTTCTCCGATGGCAACTGTGTAGTCCGTAAGGCTCAGGTCATCGACGCAATCTAGGAGAAGTCCTTGTTCTTGTTTTTGAAACATATCTTTCTGTGTAATGGCTGCATAACTAAATGTCTGTTGTGTATTATTATTATTGAATTTATTCACAGTTGCACTTTCATTGATTTCTCGTCCTTAGGAGGACATTTTGGATTGCGAGGAATGTATGCACTCGCGATAAAAGGTAATACGTTTTTGGGCTTGCGCCCTTTATTATTATTTATTATTTATTACCAGGTTTTCTATAGTATTTATTTCGATTTGAACTATGAGCGATACACAAAGACATCCTCACTCTTCAAGCCCACGAAACAAAACTGTTCACTACAATGCTTTATTGTTATATAATATGAAATTTGAACAAACTTAAACAAGATTATTATATGATTCAATTTTGGTTTGTAGCATTACGCTTTTATACCTCTTCATTATTATATTCATTTATCAAATACAATGTTTAACTTATACAATAACTTTTATTAAGTACTTTAACACAAATTATTAAGTAAATAGTAAGCGTACATGTAATCTATTAGTATGAATTTAATTAAGCTTCGTTTCACATGTAAAAACATAATTAGAGTTTTTGAATTTATGTTCATGCTTCTAGTTTCATTTCAAAATTTGTCTAACAATCTATGTGGAACAACTAATTTTTGTTAAATAATAATTCCATATTTATAAATTTATATTTGTATTAACTTAAACAAACTTATAATTTTAGAAATTCAGTATAATATTCAAATATATTTGATAAAAATATTTTTTTCATGCGAATAAATAAATTTAAAATCAAAATTTATACTTTTATAAATAGATAATAAAAGTGAATTAATTGCATATGTAAATACAATATCATATTTGTTAAATATCATTTTGTATTATGTATACTCGTAAAAATACAAAACTAACAATTTAAAAAATTCATTTCTGCACATAATGCAAATATTTTATAATATTACAGATGAATCGTCAAGTTTGTGTTATCATAATACATCCAATTTAGTACTTTAACGCAAAATATTATATATTGTTAAAATTTAATGTCTTTAATATAAAGAAATTTATATTTATTTTTTTGTTATAGTTTCACGACTAAAAAATGAATTATTTATGAAATAAAACTTATTTGTAAGCTTTATCACGTATGTTTGCCTATCATACATATTTAAAAAATTTCTGATAAATTAGTAAAGTATAAATTGTTTGACATTTTATTTACTATTAAAAAATTATTTAAATATTAAAAAATTTCCATTTATTCATTATAATTATAAAATATGCTATTAATAATTTAAATAAAAAACTGCAAATATATGTCGTAATAACAGTTTTATTTATTAAAATTTTTTGTTTATATGTCAATAGAGTAAAAATGTAAATTATAAAAATTTTACAGGTAAAATACTTTTTTTAAATTCCATAAAGTTACAAAATTTCGTTTGAATGTTTATGTACATAAAATAAAACACATTATCGTTACCAAATACAATTTTGTGTGGTAAGGGATCACAAGCATTTGAATAGTGTTAGGATTGCGAATAGATAGAAAGAAAAACATTACTTTTTTACCTATATTATATTTTTGATTTGTGCATCTTTTTTTTAGTTTTTATCTTTTCATGATGAGTATATATAAAAAAGTAAGCGAATTTAACAAACTCATCAAATTCAAATTTATAATATTTTAATAAGAATAGATATTTTAACAGTATTCTGCTGAAAAAACGCATTGTCAGATTTTTGTCTACTATATTTTGTTAAATTTTATTGGCTTTTTTAATTTATTAATCTACATCGTTAATAAGTATTATGTATTTAGAATTAAAATATATGAAATAATTGTGTGTATTATTTTTATCATTTTATCAAAAATGCAAATGATATTATTATAAGATATTTAAATTCACAAATTTATTTTTTAATTAATCATAAAAGTTATTATTATTATACTAAAGCTTCTGTATGAATTTTATAAAAGAACTAAATTTAAATATCCAATTTCAACATACAATCGTGTTATATTTAATGCAGATTTGATGTTAATTAATATTCAATGTCTAGAAAATGCAATTGTATAGTCAAATTACCCATTAAACATTTATATATTTTTTGTATGTATAAATTAAAGTAAAATAAATAATTCAACACTACTTGTTTCATTTCATTAGATTTGAAGAAGGAAATAAACTGCAGCTATGGAGAAGCTCAAGTCGTTTGAATATTCAAATGAATTTCAATTTTAGATTTAATATAAAAATTAGACGTGTTTAAATCATAAGAAAGACGATTTTATCAATAGATATCAACAACTCGACAAAGTTTATCAATATAATTTTCACACCAATTTATACTGTAAGTGAAATAAAATCTCAAGACTCGTTAACTCCCAAGTCTATGAATCGTCGGCGGAGTATAAGGGGTAATGGCAATTTTTTGAATTGTTGATTATGAATGATTATAGCTACTCCAAGTAATTTCTTCGGCCACCGGCAGTTTATTACAAGCGTTGTCATCGAAGAAAAGCCTAAGTACAGAAATGACATATTTGACGCTGGAAACACGAAGAAGATACAAAACATCCCAAAGATATTCCAGTTGGCATACTAAATTAAGATCAATGCGCAATAATGACCCCCCAGGTCTAGTATTCCCCTCGTAAGCCTCCCCTACATCTTTCGGCGTTTTTGACTTTTCTATTTGATAAACAAAACTAGGGGTTACCGAGTCCTGAATGTTTACACTGGCTCTGCAATCGAATCTCACATTTTATTCGATCGTTGTTGCAGGTACGAGAGGAGTTGGACTTAATGAGGATTTCTTCTAGGAGAGCAGAAGAAAAAAGGTTGAGAAGCAAAGAAATCTTGCATTCCTTCGTGACTGGGCTCTTGTATATTACGAAAAGTAGAAAAGCTTAAGTTATTTGTACGATAAAATATATTAGTTTCAAATGAAAATTACTTATGACTAAAATTGATAGAAAGTTGAGTTGTTATACGGAAATACAATAGATGTGCACAAACGAATCAACAAGTAGCTTACTTTTTCATTACACAAAAAAATGAACCAATTCACGATCATATTTCAATGCTTAATCTAAATACAATATTTTTTATAGTAAAATGCTTACAATAAATATAAATTATTGAATTGATCTTAAATTTTTGATTATGAAAAGTTCGAAATTTCTATATTGAATAAAATACATTTTTTTTAATAATATTTATTTTTCTCAAGAATTTTCACAATCCTGTATGTTACATT
The DNA here is from genome assembly GCA_018907245.1 of Eupristina koningsbergeri. Lineage (NCBI taxonomy): Eukaryota > Metazoa > Arthropoda > Insecta > Hymenoptera > Agaonidae > Eupristina > Eupristina koningsbergeri. Next base: position 1,845,084 of record JACCHV010000059.1, on the reverse strand, counting down.
TGCCTATTTGTTGCATTTTAGAATCTCAAATTAAATAAAATAAGATATGACAACCGACAATATTTTATTCTATCAATTTAAACCATTACTTTTATTACACATTTTGTAAAAATTGTTTATAACATAAAATATTTAGTTGTAAAATATTTAATCATGTTCAACATGCACATACAATTTTTACAACTAATTCTTATGTATATTTATTTTTTAGCATAACTTGTTAATAATTTTTATAATAGTGATTAAAAAAAGAATTTTTTTTTCGAACAGCTATATATAATTTCCGTATTCTGTATATTTTTTGCGTGTTTTGTGAAAACTTGGCCTGGTCTACATGAATATTTCCTTCTCAGAAAATCAGCGCGTAGGATCGTCGTTGTGATACGTGTATGGTGGGTTTTAATGAGGTGTCGTACGAATCCAAATCTCGGTGCGAAACAAAAAAGTATCGCGTCAATGTATGGTAATTGCGAACATGTAATTATTGAAAAGGCAAACAAAGAATATTTAATAGTTTTACGGGACATCGAGCAATCCAAATTTAGAATGCAGATCAGTTTTTTTTATTGTTTTTTCTTTATAATTTAGTATGGTCTCATTTAATAATTAATTTAGTGTAAGCCGGGTCGATATCCAATATTGATTTATAAAAATGTCTGGCTTTTTCCTTTCTAATACCAGAGAAAGATTTTTTTATGTCGACTACGAATAATAAATATGTGTAATTATATTAAGTATAATATTAGGTTACCCGCGTTTACATTTTAGGCATATAAAATTATAAGCGGTACTTCAATTACTCAAATGATTAAAGCTAGATTTAAATCGAAAATAAATAATAAAGAATTGTTTGTATGACAAGAGAAATTCTAGTTTGTAAGAATAAAGAGATTCTAGTAAAGTATAATTTTGTTCAATATTTAATATTTTTATCTGTGAGAATCCTCTCTCCATTTTTATTGTTTTTAGGTTACTTTTCAGTGTTTCTAATATAAATTATTTATAATTTTCAATAAAATTATACGAAATTGAATACTAAAATTGAAATATATTTACTATTTAAAATTTAAATTTAAAACTATATTTATGATTTAAATTATAAACATATATACATACATACATACACGGTCTGTCCCCGAAGTATCGAGTTTTTTTTATGTTTAAGATGTTACAAGAGTCTTATAAAGATAATTGTATGTCAAAATCGAAACATGAAAAGTGGTACAGAGCTTTTAAAGATAATCGGGAAAAGATAATCGACGAGTTTCAATCTGAACATCCAAAAAGCTATCAAAACACCCGCCGTGTGATAAAAATTTTAAATTCGGACCACCAATTTAAAGTTATAGCAATCGCGGAAAAACTGAAATTAACGCAATTTTCAGTGCACAATATAGTATAAAAATTTAGAAATGCAAAAAATTTGTACGAAAATATCAAAACTGAGAAGTTTCAGACTGCTTTTGAGGCCTGGATAACTCGTCATCGGAAATTGCGTTGATTCAGGAGGAAATTATTCAGAATAGATTTGAATTTTCGTTTCAACTGTTTATAAGTCTATAAATAAATTATATTTCATTAAAAAAGATTTTTTCTTTTTTTTAATAATCTATAAACATTATAAAATATTATAATATAAAATATTAGTCAAGTGAAAAAAAATACTTCAACGATACTTCAATGACACACCATGTGTATTCATTTTTTATACTTTACACTCAAAAAATTGTATTGGGTACCGATATTAAAATAAACAAATAAACTAAAAGTTTTATTGTAATTTTTATTATTAAATCACAAATTGGTCATAATTTTTTTAAATTTAGTACTGGAAGTTTTTATATATTTACATACATATATATCTTACATAATATAAACTTTTTTCATTTCAACTATTTGAATTAAATCATTAACTAAAAATAAAAATTGATATTAAATTTAACTTTATGAGCGTGTATAAATTAAAAATATTATTTAAAAATATGATCCATTTTTCGACAATCTATTTAAATACATTAATCTAAGTAGAGTTTTTATCACAAGTCCAGTTATAATCACTAAAATATACAAAATTCATTGTAAAGTATTTAGTTATAATTAAGTTTAATAATTTATAAAAAAAAAATAAAATTAATAATTTATATTATAAAAACGTGTAATGAATGCATATTCATTACTAAAAGTATTAAATATTTTGTTGTGATGTGAGATGCACTAACCTGAAAAGAGGTGAAAATAAATGTGTATTAATAATTTTTAAAATGTATTTAAAATGAATGAGTTTTATAATAAAATAAATTTTTAAAACTTACAGGAATGGTAGTGATGTTGATTTTGTGTTGTAAGTAATAATTATTAATTTTCACAACTTATTGTTGACAAACTGTCAACATGAAGTTCACCGGCTCCATATCATTTGTACATAAGCGGATGTCTTGATGATATAAGAGGCGCTGACACTCATGAATTAGACAGAGGCAGCAATAGATGCGAAAATGTATTGTATATACATTTATACAATAAATGAATGTGTGATGTAGTGTGAGTGATGAAAAATTGCAGTAGTGTGCCGTCATGAGATTGCCGATAATTACAGTTTATATAATTATCGACAGAGAAATAGTTTTGTTATTTTTTGTTTTATTTATTATTGTGATTGATTAGCCAATCACAGTAATGAATTTTGAAATTGAAAAGGAAGACGAACTATCTGTACAAAATAAACAATTATGAATTTTCAATTTGGCGTAAAGTCATAAAAGAACATTTATAATTGATGAATAAATAAAATAGTGAGTTGGAAAAGTGTGTCTTTTCGTTAATCGAAAAATCCCATTCTTATTATTAAACTATCTTTTGTATGATAAAGATATATTATTATTAACAGATTATATCTATTATTGAAAAAATTTTATATTGTTGTATATATATTTGATTATTAATTTTTGAAAATAGAAATAAAGAAAAAGATATTTAAATTAGTGTGGTGATATATATATATTCAATATTTTATATATTTAATATATGTATAAATTTATTTTGGAAGTGTAGTGCTGGAAATTTATATATAATATATATAAATAAATTTAAATAGTTATTGATTGATATCAATATATCTACTAATTTATAATATTACTTTGGAGATAATTTAATTTTATTCCATTTGAAGTATTTAAAGAAGAAGATTGTTTAATACTATAATAATAATACATTACGTTTAATAAATACGTAAAATGACAAATTAAAATATTCAATGGTCCAATACATTTTTACAAAAGAAATAATATTTTAACTAATATTTTTGAGCTTTTCTACTTATCAAAATAATTTAATAATTCTAAATTGCATTTTTATAAAACTAACATCTCTAATTTATCTATTGTAATATTTGTATTTTTACTTAAACCAGAATTTTTTAAGATTTACAAAAAATTTAAAAAAGTAAGTTTTTAACGCATTAACTGAGTCGCAAATTTGAATTGATATATCAATATATACTTAAATTTTAAATAATAAATCTGTTTAATTATTTTTTAATAATAATATTTGCTTATTATTTCTACATGATTTTAATATTTTACCAAATATTTGACATCAAATACAGATTTCTAAATGTTGGAAGAAATTATGCTTTTTGAAAATAAATCCAAATAACAGGTAAATGTTTATGTTATCATTTATATCGATTAAAATAAATATTTTAATGAATCTGAAAACATTATTTTTTAGAATGTTACGATTTTAATTATTATTTCAAAATCTTAAAAATTTTATTTTCTACTTTAAAAAAATTTATATATATTTTTTTTTAGTTTAGTACAATTCCATTTAACAAATGGATATAAAATCATACTTTTATATACGTGTATATGAATTTTATATACATTCTTATACCTAGTACTGTCATTTATCTAAATAAAAAAAAAATTTATGTACAAATTCCCTTAAGAACTATTACTTCATGGTTTAATCTTATGGTATGTTTTGATGTACATATATAATAATAATAAATACTAATATATATATGATAATAATAATAATATATTCAATTAAAAATGATGACATTTCGATTAAGTAATGTTGAAATTAAAAGTTATATTTATAAAACATGTAATTTAATAAATAGAATTTGATTATTTATTAATACGTAAAGCATTAAACCACAAAAAGTAACAAAATACAAATATTTATAAAAATTTATAAATGATTCTAATTTAAAAAATATTATTTATAAATTATTGAAACAATTGTGATAACGGATATATATATATATATATATATTAGCAAAATCTTTAGAGACATATATATATATAAAGATTTTGCTAATTCCAAATGTATAAATTTTCATATTTCAGTGAAATATGAGTGATTTATTGTAAAAAATATAAAGAATATAATTTATTTCATATTAATACTAAATATATCTTTATAATGTAATATGTAATTGTTTAAATTTTCATATATATACAGTTAAACTAATAAGTAGCATATAATAAATGATTAATAAGTTAATAAATAAATAAAGAAATTATATATAATAGAGAAGTATCCGTTATTCAGAGATAAAATGATAAATATCAAAATGTTTGAACGATATAATATAGATACACCCAATTTATATAAAAATAATTGAATAAAATTTTGATTGTGATTTTTTTAAAAATTTAATTCTCTGTGATCTTAAAATTTGCGATGAAACTCTACTATTTTATGCATCTCACGGAAAATATGTTCAATATCTATCAAATTGTTTAAAATACGAATTAAAATTTTTAAACCCATACCATTACTAATTGGAGTTAACTGTTGAGGTTTTATTCGAATCTAACTATCATGTAGCATCAAATTATAGCACTCCTTCTATTTCATTAATCACGCGAAAGCAAGTGGAAAAAAAGAAAAAGAAATTGAAATAAAAATTGTGGAGAGTGAGGTGGCATCCGAAGGTTATGGAAAAAAATAAAATAGAAAAGGTAATATATCGAGAGAAGAAAGGAAAAAGCAGTAAGTAGAGAGTAATAAACATGTACGACAGTGTAACTACATGTTTAAAGTATAAAAATAGAAGAAAATGCATTTTGTGTGTGTGTGTGTGTGTGTGTGTGAGAGAGAGAGAGAGAGAGAGTAAATGGGTTGGGGGAAGGGTAGAAGTTCAAGGTGGAAACAAGACAGAAAAATGAAAGTGAGATCGAGAACGAAACGAGAAAGATGGAGGAAATCGAGCGGAACTGAGACCACATGCACTTGTGCGTGTACGTGCACGTATAGACGGTGAATTGGATACGTACAGAGAGTTACAATTACGAGCGCGTGCGCACAAACTTGAGATAATAAATCTTTGTTCCTACTGCCTAGAACAGGCGCAAGCCGAAAATTCGCCATCGCGGTCCATAGCTATTCCTAAGGGTCTGGAATGGGTGCAAGATCGGAGTATGAACCATTCACTCTCTCTCTCTCTCTGTCTCTTTCTCTCTCTCTCTCTCTATCGCTACACCGACCTCGAGCTAACCCCCTGTTTGGCTATTAATAATGTGAACCTCAGCTTACATACCGTCCACGACAAATTAATACTCCCCGACATATTGCATGTTGGCATAACGGCTTTTCTCAATTAATCTGCGTTAAGCGGGAATACGCGAGTTCGTTTTGCAAGAATTGATACGAGCGTAATCGAGGAAATTGGCGCTCCGTCAAATGAATATTAAGAGCCCCACGATTGGTGAATAAAGCTCACCTCCCACCCCCATGTGTGCGATCGATACCTCACGTATTACGTGCATCTGTTTGTCTTCTTCTCGCAACAGCATCCCTGAATATTCATCTGTCGGCCACTCCTCGACTCGAATGTTTAGCGCTCGAGAGATCTGTTAACGGGCTCGTCTCCACCTCTTGGCTCGCTCGCACAAAACCCGCTCAAAGACTCCGATTTTCAATACGAATTATGTCGCTTTGAATATAAACTCACTACATCTGCCATTGATTATTCGTGTACAAAACTCATTAAAATATAAATACACGTATCCTTATTAGTCTAACGGCCAAATGAATAAAAAATAAAATGACCAGTTGTAGTTACAAGAGTTCACCCGAATATTTATGAGGAATTATATATAACGGTATAATTGAGTCAATTAATCAGGAAACATTACTATTATTTTTGTAAACGCACATTCTTACAGTATTTATTCTTACATTGAATTCGCACCACATACAACAACTGCAAATTTAATTGTTAACCATGCTTCAGCTAAATTTCCCTAATAGTCTAAATTCTCATCTTTATAATTATTAGCTTGCTTTGTTTGGTCTTATCCAGCAATTTATATTAGTACGATAAATACTTATATTTCTTTGAAATTATGTATTTTATTACAATTTTTTTAAATCACTTTTATTGTTCTTGATTGTGTATCCCCTATACAAATAATATATATAGCCCCATTCGATCTATTATTTTTTATTGGTCTAAGAATAAAATTGATACTGAAATTATTTATCAAATTTTTATGTCCACAAGACTGTATAAATGTATAAATGTAATAAAGGAGGTATGATTTTGAAAATTTTATTCTCTATATCTATATATATCTACAGCTATAGAATAGCAATAAAATAAGCATAAATTATTTGAATGTATAGTATCAATAATGTTTTAACTTTTCAATTCAAAAGATTACTTAACGACAATTTATAATATTAACATTATATTTATAAAATTTATACTTATAAATACGGTATTTATTACTGAGAATGTATCTGTTTTATTTATTTCCCTCTACATCTTATAATAATTTAATTGGTTAAATAACTTAAATTTTTTTGATGATTTTACACATACTTTTGTTTTTTATCATATTTTTGTATTTCATTTGAACATTGTTTTGTATTATTTTTGACTACCTTTTTGAAACTTTTTTCACAGTTATTATTTAGATTTTTAAACATTTATAACAATGAACTCGCTACGAAATTAAAAATTTTAGTTTTAACCTCAATTAATTTCATTTCAATAAATAAACGAAAGAGATTTTCAGATGGAAATTTGGAATTTATAAAATTTTAAATGAATAAAAAAATGTATGTAGAATTTGCACTTTGAAATTGTGAATTTAAATAATGAATTATAAAAATGTGTACTACCATAAGGATGAATATACAAATATAATGCCATATATTTACTCAAAATTGATGGATGTGAATAGTGGGAAAGATAAAAAAAGACTCGTTATTCATAAAGATTTACTCATGACTCTTAGAGACTTTTATTCGTAGATGACATTATTCTTTTTCTCATAGAACCACGAATGCATGCTTCGATTTATCATCAGAAATTTCACTAACCCTCTTAGCCCCTGCTGCATCATATTATGCAAGTGCATCCTCTTGGAAGTCCTTCCTAAGCCACCTTCATATTGAATTGGGTAGAATTCACGCCTTCCATTTGCGATCGTCACGTCGCATCAGTAACTCCAAGTAAATAAATACTGGCAAGCGCACTGATAGAAAAGCACAAGTGCCTTCAGCACCTGCTAAAGGGAGGAAAAGGGCAAGAGTACTTCTACGCCCTTGAAGCACTCTCGGGCGCGCACAAAAGCTGATTCTGGGGGTGAATTACAAATTTTAATGTGTGTCGCAAACGCACAGGTGAACTCGGAGCAGCGCATGAGTTCCTAAGCCAAGCGAAATTGATCATTTTTTCACGTGCCACTCCCGCGATATTCGTCTACCCTCTTTCACCTTCCTAACTCCATTCGCTTTGTCCTTCAGCCCTCGCTTCTATTAAGGGAAAATTATATTATTAGGTGTTTGTTTATCATATGTAAGTGCATGTAACTTACTGTCGCATTCATTTAATTTCATAAGTGACAGAAACTGTAGAAATGCGATAATGGATAGCACAATAAGAGAAAATCATGAAAGCTCATGAAAAAGTTTATTTTTTTAAGAGAGTTGAGAGAAGATCAAGGGTTGATTAGCGAGATCATATGAGCGTAATAAGACTTTATGTTAAGTACTCATATCTCCTGATGAGATACTTCTCTAAAATAACTTTTTTTTAAAGCTTTATTTAAGGTTTTAGAATTTGTAAACTTTATAGTGTAATAATTTTCAGAAATGCCTGTAGTCCAAGGGAAACTTTTATACAGAAAAATGTGAAACATATTTCAAACTAATTTTTACTTAAATTGCATATATCAAAGATATGTAGCCACGTATTACCAAATACATATTACTATTCTTCCAAAAATATACATACAAATATTAATTCATTAAAAAAAAAATATTTATTATATTCGAAGTATATTAAAAGTATAATTATTATTTTAACATTCATATATAATATTAAATTATATTCATAAATATGCTAATTAAAATTTTTAAAAATATACATTTTCATTTTTCTTATCTTAGATATTAACTCAAATTAACTGTGTAGCATTAAAACTACCTATGAATTAATAATAATTTATCAATATTTTAAACATGTAAAATCCACGTAGTATATAAATTATGAAAACTATTTTTAGCAACATTCTACATGAATGGTACGAATTACAAATTAAGTATAATAAATATAGTGGAAAGTATTAATTAAATAATTTTTCTTAATCTTATACACGTGAACAAAATGAATTTTTCTCCTAACAATTCTTGATTTTTTACTGATACACATTCGTTAAAAATGTATGAATAGTTTTTGAATATTAATTTAATAATATAATTCAATAATTTTATTATTCTTTAAAATATCCTAATTAATTAATAATTTAACTCTAAATTACAAATTAAATAAAATTAATAATTTGTGAAGCAATAATTAATATAAACCGTATATATTTGTACTTATTACATCTTCATGACTGCTATATTTTTCATAAACTTATAACAAATGATTATCCAAAGTTTCGATTGTCTCACACCATAAGCTTTTTTTATCTATAACAGATTATTTCTCATTATCTATCAGTTATCATTATTCACACTTTGTCAATATTATCTTTCGAGAATATTCTAAATTTTGTATAAAATATAAAACTTTCAATTTTACTATGTTTGAATAAAAAATAAACAGTATACATTATAGTCTCCACATATTCTGTGATTCAATATTTATATAGTAATTACTATTTTTAAATTAATAACTAAATTCTTAATATTTATAAATATAATGTAAATTGTTTTGTGAAATATTTAATATAATTTGTAGAAACCATCTAATAAAAGGCAATTACTGATACCTCAACAATAAACCATTGAATTTTTATAATATAATAATATTTAAATGATTTAAGTGGTAAACATTATGTAAATCAATTTATACAATAGGAATTTAAGAAAATGTAATTAAAAATATTTATATATATATATTTAATTTTATTTTGACTAATTCAATTATTTCTAAAAGAAATTGTTTATTGATGTATCTGTTCGAATATCAGTGCAAGATACTATTTTTTTCGTTATTAGAAAATTATCCTTATAATTTATTATTCATTATTGAATTATAAAAAAAATAATAAAGATTAAAATTAAAATATTAAATACTGTATACAAAAAATGGTTCCAAATCGAAAAAAATCCAAATAAAATAGAAAAATCGTTAAATTGTTTTACATGAGTAATTACAAATTTAAAAATATACATAAATTTTTTATATAATATTGAAAAGATTAATATTAAAAATTTTTCTATGTGATAGATATTTTTTAATGCATTATATTAAAAACAAAATTTCAAAAAATAGATTTAAAGAAAAGAATAAAAGAAACAAAAAATTAAACTAATAAACATTTGTTAAACTAAAATTAAAATAGGGTAATCGAACACGTACAAGAAAATTACAAACAATATTCGTGAATAATGTATAGGTCTGCTACTGTATTGATAAGGTACATATTTTCTAAATATAAATCATTAAAACATCCGAAGAAAAAAATTATTGGAGAATGTATTAACGATTATAAATACACAATACAATTAAAAAATACAGTTTCCAATACTAGAGAGAGAGAGAGAGAGAGAAAGAGAGAGAGAGAGAGAGAGAGAGAGAGAGCATTGTTACATTTATAATGAAAAGTGCAATCTCAGTAATATAGTTTGTTGGAATAGTACCATCAAAAGTCACCCTTTATGATAAGATATATAGAAAAAATGAATGCCCTGAATAGAAAAATTAAAGAGGCATAATTCAATGTTTCTATGAAATCCGCGATATATAGATATCTACTCCATGTTTTATCGTTCTCACTTAGCCTCCTTCACTCTTTTTCTCCAAAGAATTTTTTAATCCTTCTTTTATAAAACTTTGGATTTCGATTCCCAACCTTCTTCAAATATCTTATATGTAATGTAAAATCATAAACATTTGTATTGAAGTCTACAGGATGAAGCAATTAATGAATTTTATCATTGTATTAGAAATTAAAAAAAAAATTTGTTTTTCAAATATATTAATATTTTGTTATATAATTACATGTTTTTTGTGTTTTATTTTAATCATTCATAGTTTTAATTATTTCGCTTGTGATTTACGAACTTATAAGTAATAGATAAATTTAAATATATTTTCCATGTATGCTACATTATTTATGAATTCAAACTTTTCTAAATTCCTTATGGTCCACTTATCTTGCTAATCTTCCTGTGTAATTATTCATTTGAAAAATCGTGGTAAGAAATTCAATAATCAAAAACGAAATTAAAATGACTTATATAAAGTCTATATATATAAATTTACATTCAAAATTTATTATAAATAGTGAAATAATTTGTCATTAAAGTACTTTTTTTCAAAAATTTTTAAAAATAATAGATTGATTATAAAATGATATACGAAATATTTTCAAAATTTAATTTTAAATTAATTAAAATGTACATATAAATATTATTTATCTGTAATAAGAAGCAATGAGATATTACACATAAGATTAGTCGTAAAATAAATGTAATCGATCACTTTCATTAATCATTTATACATAAATATAAATTTCCAGATATTATTTACAAAGCTTAGTGAGCAGAAAATTATGTATACGCAAAGATTACTCAAATAAATAATGTTTATATTATTTTTAATTAATATTAATTTATTATATCTAGATAATTAACAATATACATCATTATATATATTTTTAAGTATTTACAATAATTTATGTTTTATTATAATAATTTTACTTATTTCATGAAATTCAATATTTCTTTTTACTATAGAATTTACAAATTACAATAAATTGAATAGTGCTTGTAATTACCCAACGAGTTATTTAAAGACAAATTTTTGTCTATTAATTATATTTATAAGTTTGATATTTTTTATACGAATGATAAAAAGTATACATGTAAAATTAATTAATTAAAATATTCCATTTTCTAATGTATGTATGCATTATTGCAGAATTCGGAATGTTTTAATGAGCACAAATATAATTTTCGAAAGACAATTTATTCTTTTATTATTATTAGCGCATAATACTCCAAAGTACATGCATAATATAAATAATTTTCCATAAAACAAAATTTGTAAAATAAAAATACCTTTTCCATCCCATATAAATACATTCTATGTTCAACAGCGGCAAGCCAGACGTGCTTTAAAAGTACAAAGCTCGAAAGCATTTCATCTGTCTTTCCACTAAGGAGGAAATTTAGTTTAGAAAAAATTCAAAATGCAGCATACCAATGAGCCCGATATAATTGTAGGTGTCGGGAACCGTGCACTTAATGGTCGGAATCGTACGAAACTTGTCCGTTTAGGCGTGGGAACGTGTCGCTGAGGTCCCCTGGAGACAAGCCGCAAACTACCGACTTTACAATGAGTCTCTTGTATTTATGATACCGTAACCCTCTAACGGGTATCGAGTTTTAAAATGAACCTCGATGAATTGTAAATCTTGATCAACTTGCACATCCAACCTAAATGCTCAAACATTTAATGTTTGACTTTGATTCGGACCTCGAATGTTTTGCCATCCATTTATATTTTGATAGAGGGCGAATTATTGCAAATTTTAAATAAATGTTGTGCAACTCAAAATTTTCATCAATTGTATTTTTATTTTTAAAATATTGCTAATTGTAAAAAAATTATCTTGCTTTTCAGTAAAACACTCGAATTACTAGGTATATATATTTTACTTATAGAAATAATATTTCCCATTTTTCGGATCTATTACAAAATTTTTATGAAACATTCAATCTAAAAACTTAAAAAAATTTAATTTACTGGAATAAAAATTTTATGCAAGGCCTTATTGATCCAAAAATATAAAAACTGGATATGAGCAATTAACTAAAAATTTTTATATAAGACTTGGAATAAGTACACGTCGGTAATAACTTGCGTTTTTAAAGCGTAAAATTATGATGAAAAATTATTTTTTCTCGTTGTAGTTGGCCAATACCAATAATAACTTCATGAATTTCTTCAAGTTTCTAGTCGTTTCTAGTGGCTGATTTTTTCTAGCACAAAGAGATAAAAACATGAAAACAAATTTGTATACTACCAATAAGTCACAGAAGGATGGTTTGTTCGTCTTATTAACTATAAAGAGATAAGTGCAAATCGGAAAAGTAGCTTAAACGAAAGAATCTGCAATATTTTTATAAATATGAAAATAAGCTTCGTATTTTTATAAAATTTGTAAACCTACCATTTTTTCAAAATTATAGTTTATTAAAGTCAAAGGCGAGCGCTGAAAATTAAAGCAAAGCATTGTAGATTTTCCAACTCTTCGTATTAAACTTTTTGACTTCGTACAATTTAGTTTTACAATTTTATCTTACAAATTATATTTTGTGTCTTTTGCTCTGAAATTCTCTCTATCAAAATAAACAATGAGTTTTACTGAAATTTACTTTTTCTCTTCAATTTATTCAATTCTGCTTTACTTTAACGGATTCATATGAAGATCGTGTGGTAATTAGTTCAAGAGTAAAAGCATACATAAATTTATGATAACCCATTTAATTCAAGAGTTTTGCCAAATTGGTAGCTTCAATTTGAATAAAAGGAAAAGCTTTTTGAAAATAACAAATACTCAAGTAACTGTTATTTTTACTGAAAGAAAGCATTGTCTTTGAGTAAATATTAGTATTTTATAATAGAGAGAAAATCGCAACTGAGAAAAACAAATGGAAATGTTTGCACCCTAAAATTCGAAGGTATATTGAAAGAACAAAAGTTGTGTTTATAACACAGAAGCTCAGTTGGGTTCGTGAAAATTTTTAAATTCCCGTAGTACTCCTGAAAATGATTCTGTAGTTACGAAACAACACCGAACTCCAAGACTTTTGTTACGTGTATATTCAGCCGTGCACCTTTTGCAAATCAGCCGGTCATCTAATCGACCTAAAAGGAAAATGAAACTCAACATCTGCAACTGCCTGGGAAAGATTGTAAAAAAAAAAAATAGAAAAGTAGAAAAAAGAAAAATAAACTAGAGATTCATGTGTACAAAGTCTCTCCAGAATCAAACACTCGAGGCACACCGAAATAAGAAGGTATCAGCAAGAATTACCTCCAGTTTTAATTTCCCACAAAAAAATAACAACATCAAAATATTTTATTTCAAAACTCTTTGAAATCCATTTTAAGCATTTAGAATAACTGCTAAGAATAATTAGAATAATTATTAGCTTTAAAATAATTATTTTTTCGTCTATTATGAGAAATACATTTAGTTGTTTATTTGAAGTAATATAAATCAAATCAAGCATGTTTTCTTTTCTTAATGTGTAAATATCATATTTAGTTCAATCATTTTCTCTTAAAAAATTAAAAATTTGAATCTCAAGCTCAAGAAGTATCAATATTGCAAAATTTATGTAACAATATAATTTCTTTTATTTATAATTATAAATAAAATTACATATTTTTTTTGTAATGAGATCGAGCAAATATTAAATTAAAAAATTTCTTCTTTTAAAAAAATAATGAGTGTTATTATGCTAAATGTTCTTTATTTGCATGAAATAACAATAACCAACAATAGGCGTTAAAAAACCTTTCGTAAGCTGTTATGATGGGAAACTAATTGGGTTGTCTTCAGTGACTATTTTATTTTGATAGCTTGAAGACAGACTGTGTACGCGAAATTAATTGGATATATTACTCGATAATATAATTAATAGATAAACGATAAGAACAAGTAAAACAACGCGGAAGATGCAAGCTTAAAGTAGTTGATTTATTTTTGTTTCTTTGCAAAGTTGTTTCCGTACTGAAATTATAAATGATTCTACGTGGTCGCAATTATATTGCTTTACTTGTCAACTTCGAATACCCCCCTCTTTCAACCTTGCATCAATTTTGTTCGGCCAATTGCTGACCTACATGAGGTTAATACCCAGGTTCGGTCTATTTAACATTTTAGCATCGTTTTACAATGGATTAGACGAGTTAAAATTAATTGTACAATAGGTATAAGGTACAAGTTTTCCGAGTCTTTAATTACAAAAATCATCTAGCCCTTGACCATTCATAAAACAATTAACTAACCAAGATCCATGATGGTTTTACTGCTCTTGCATACTAATATTAGAAATATGAAGAAATCATTAATTTATTGACTACGTATTTTACAAATATAAATATAAGAAGCATTAGTAAACCATTATGTTATCGAACCACGGGTATTTCCCTGATTTACATACATTTTTAAACAATTATAATAATAACAAGGAATTCTACGAGGTCATTAAGTTGCTAAAATTATGAGTATTTCCTGATTCCTTCATATATCCTTAACATATGTAAAAGGAAAAAGAGACAAATTTTAATTGCACTAAATTAAATTTATAATTTATTAATATTGAAGGTGCATTAGATTTAAAGCGAAAAACAATTTTGATGTTAGCTTACAGTTAACAATTTTGAGTACTTAAAAAACTTCGACTGCAGAATATTCACAAGCTACAAGATTGTAAGTGAAATTAAATGAATCCTGCGACGTATAAATTTTATTAGACTAAGGTAAAACGTTATCATACTTTAAAGAAATAGAGAGAGAGAGAGAGGAAAAAAAAAATAATAAGTTTAAAAAGTACATTCTTATAAGGGATTTAACTGACTTAATGCGTCTATTAAAAACATATGCACATGCGCACGCACATGATCCCATCTACCATTGAAGAATGGGAAGATGTTTTATGCTTGATTCTCACCCGTTACCAAAATATTAAACTTACTTATTTATTTTAAATAATAGATAGTTTTAATAAAAAATAATTCTTCCTCTCCTTATTATAAAAAATAGGTATTTTCCGTTTACATCTTCGATTAGCAACTTAATTTTACATTTTAATTTCTTCCTGCAATTATGAAGCTTATTTTTATTACATAATGTCTAATAGGAACATCAAAACCTATTAAATAAGACTAAAAAAACAAAGAATAAATGTAATAGATAATAGCAGTAAAAAAATTATTTATATCCAAAAAAGAAATATTATATTTAATGAATGAGATCAAGCTAAATTCATTTTCCTTCATCCTTTACTTTTATTACAACTGATACTCCGAATTTCTCTCCATCGTAGATTAAATGTAAACATACCGTAAGACAACAATTAATTATCGAAAGTCGTTATAAGATATACATAACTTTGAATCACATGAAACACATAAAATGAAACATGTTAAAATTTATTATAATGAGTATCTAATATTTATAAAAAAAGCTTTTTAAAGTATTTATATTTCGAAAAATTTAATAGTAGTTTATTATTATTAAAGGAAAAACTGTAGAAAAAAGACTGCATTATTAAAAATTGTTAAAAATTGATTATATATTTATAAAATAACAATAAGATAACTTTCCAAAATTAGGAATACATAAATTAAACTTTACATAGGAGTTGATAAAATGCCATCGAATTTATGTTTAATTTAGTACCTATGATTATAACATATATATTATTTTATTATAAAAATTGTGTTCCGTAGAATCATGCATATTTATTTTAGAATTTGAAATAATAATAAAACTAAGGAAATACTCTTTTCAATCTTGAGAAGCACACAAAATTAAAGATTTCAGTTTATTAAAAATTTATTACATTTATATAACACCTCGTAAGGGTAAAATTTTTATCAAGTTGTAATGTGTTTCAACCACCTCCACCAATAAAATTATCGAATAATCGATTTTTTTTCATGTTCTAAATCTGCGTGATTTAGAACATGAAAAATACGGAAAATTTTATTTTTATAATGTAAGATTGAGTTTTATGAGAACTGTTTCATTGCTCATATCTCATACATTTTTGTTAATAAATTTATATTAACTAAATAGCTTTTTCTTAATTTAATCAAAATTGTTTCAAAATAAATTATATTCCATTAACTGGAGCATAAGGTTTTGTGCATTAACGTGTATAGATTCTTCTAAGAGAATATTATTCCCACATTTTAATAATAAAATGTGCAATTCTGTTCAGTATATACATAAAGTACATGCGATACATTAATATTTTAATACAACACCAATTAGTCTGTGGCATACCTGCATACACATATTCTTTTAAAATTTAGATTGTTTTTTTAATTAATTTTCAACAATCAAAAAGAACTTTCATGTATTTCTTATTATATAAGTGTTACTATAGATAAATGTAAATATTATTTATTTTCAAAAATTTATTATATTTGACATATATTTTATTAATGAAAAATATAATTATCTAAACTAACTAGAATAAAAAATTTTTCAAAGACAATTTAAATGTTATCATTTTTTTTCAGTATTAGGTATTTCTAAAATATTTCCAAAATACTTATATGTATATATATATATGTAAAATATTTTTATAATAACTCAAGAAATACATTTGAAAGTTCAAAATTAAATTATTCAAAAAAGATTCAAAAGAAATGCAAAATTATATTTAACTTTTTCATTTTATTTTATTAGCAGACTAAAAACCATTACTTTAGTAAATCATCAATATTCATATTTTTATAATATAACATAAATATAATATATAATTATAAACAAATATATAATTTTAGATTGTCAGATTTTTATTATAACTTTTACCAATGCTATTTTATTCACATTTCAATCAATGTAATAGAAAATCAAAAGTCAAGTGTGTGTATTTCAAGTAAAGCAATAATATGATATTTCATTATTTTAATAAACAATATTATGAAAATATCAATTACAATCTTTTATTTAAATTTTTTTTTCCAATTTTTGAATTTTTTTCATTGTATTTATAATATTTATAACATCAGAATTTATAATATTTTTACATGTATAATCTATTAAAAATAATTTCTTGTTAAAGCTTTAGTAAATTGTATAAAAAAATTTTTAAAAAATTTAGAAGAAAAAAAAAATTTAATGTTATAGATAAAAAGTATATACTAAATATTAGTTAATG
This sequence comes from Eupristina koningsbergeri, assembly GCA_018907245.1. NCBI lineage: Eukaryota > Metazoa > Arthropoda > Insecta > Hymenoptera > Agaonidae > Eupristina > Eupristina koningsbergeri. The sequence continues at coordinate 1,827,699 of JACCHV010000059.1, read as the reverse complement.
TATCACTTCATTCTTTAGTATTAAAATTAGCTATATTTCATTTTTGAATTCATTAAATTGATGTTCAATATTTGTTACCATTAATAAAAAATTATTAATACACATAATTGAATCTTATACAGGAAATATATTAATTACATTACTTTTTAAGTTTTAAATTATTAAAAAATCAAAAGTAAGATATAATAACTTTATATAAATAAAAAAAAAATTTTTACGAAAAAATCAATTTTCAAAATATTAAACTGTAATATTATTCACAATGAGATTTTTTATAATTCCAATTCCTTTGAAAATATTTTTAAAAATGCTAATGCTTGATATTTTAAGAGGATTTTATGTTCTTCAAAGGATTAAGTATTCTGTATTTATCTATTCAACTCACTGGATTGGATAAAAATTAAAATTATAAAGCTTTCATAAAATAACTGTCAAGCAATAATTTAATATAGTATTATATCAAATATTCATATTTGTACATTATATAACTTTTTATGAAATTTTGAATTTGTAAATGATGTAATATACAAATGAAAATGAATAGAGATGTATAAAAAAAATATTTATTTATTTATAAACTCTTAAAAACTTATGGAATATCTTTTTGTAAAGAAATATATGAAATATTTTCTGCTTTATAATAAATTTAATTTGTCATTTACTCACTGATGAGAGACTTTAAGAACTATGCGCATTTTTTTTGATGTACTAAATTTTCAATTTTTAAATTAGAAATATAAAAATAAAATTTTGTAGAAAGGATAAAATTTAGTGGTAGTTTAAAAATTTACGGTTGATTTACGACAATATCAAGTTATAAAGAAAAATCTATGTCATTCATTAAAAAATTTAATGTAAAATTATATATTTTTATTAAAATAAAAATGTAAAAGTTATTATGATTATGATATATTATTTTATATAAAAAAAATATATTAATTTATATATTAGAAATTTTATATATTTTTTTATATTAAATTTTTACAGTATACATTTTTAATTAAATGTTTTGTATTTAATTTATTTAATACAGTATTCTTTTATTATTACTATACAAAGTTAATACCTTATTTAAGAATGAATAAAGCATATATTTAAATTAAAAATCAAAGCATTTTTCCATAAATTATTTTGTATGATTTATAAAATTGACACTAAATTTACTGAATTATGCATGTCTTTCTTAGTAAATATGCCAAACAAATATAAGATGGAGGGAAAATTATGTCAATTATAAATGAATAGATTCATAGTTTACTTATTGTTCATTGAATAAACGTTGATTTATTAGAATTAATATATACGTATTGATAAATCAACCAAGGCTTGGATCCATAGGTTTGTATTTAAGTTATACAAATCAATGAAAATGCATTGATAAACGATTGAATTGATAAAATATTGTTCAGTTTCAATTTTCAGAGACTCTGCAATTGTATTTAACAAATGTGATTGTTTAAGTGTAGTATTGAAATTGCCACCTAACTACAACGGGACGTAAGACTTATAAAGGAAACAATCCAGGGAAGATACTTGTCAAGTACATCGTTGTGTTTATGGATTTCTGAAGGAAACATCTTTCACTCTGAGCTTAATAGGGGGTTATGGTGACACACCTGACGATTTACTCCGTTTTACGACATGCGGGGATTTTGTGTCCCACGCATCCCTGACAAAAAACTAGCCCCAGACTCCCGGAGATTCCTCACCCCATCATTTCACCTTCGATATCTTTCGCTCCTTTAATGTAAAAAAAATAACGATTCCTTACACGATAAAGAATTATTTTTTTTTGCAGTTCACCTTTGTTCACCTACATTTACATCTAGTTATTTGATAATTGATGCATTTATGTTTCAGTACCAAATGAACACTTGATTGTTTAATTTTTGGTTTTAAATAATAAATTCTTTGTTTTAATTTACTATTTTTAAAAGCTGTGAAGACACATTGGTACTTCAAAATATGTTTACGGCGATATACATTTTAATATTACTCTCACAAAACTGATATTTACGTAAGGATACAAACTTTTTTAAATTATCAATAAAATTTTTTTTAATATAATTTGAAATATATTTGTATTTATATATGTATTAAAGTAAAATAGATTTAGAGCAAACAATACCATATGTATAACATAATACAATTTATATTTACTATCAATTACGTAAATCTATTGATGTTAAGTAAAAAACGAACAAATTTAGTCATAAAATAAATATATTTTCATATAATTGATTGTATTTTCAACTTTTTAATAAAATTAAACAGAAAAAGTATTAGAGAATATGAAATTTTAGTTATTAATAATTTTAAAGAATATTTTTTTATCATAATGTATAAACAAAAATTATTTTTAGTCTGTGTATTTTATTTAGTAATATTTTTAAAATTCACTTTAATGTTTAGGAGCTTTTAATCTGATTAATTTGAATGTAATGAAAATATTTTTAGATAATTGTTCAGATTTTGCGTAAACATTAAAATATTCATAATGAAATTCTATGTTAAAAGCATTACTAAAAAAATTGTAAAATTTTGTATAAAATTATATACGAACTATTAAAATTATTAAATATTACTATGAATACGCCATTATAATCTTCAGTATTTTTTGAAATTATAAAATGGAATTGTTAATAATTTTTTGCTGACATATTAATCATTAATATTATATTCTTTATATAATTTATTTATAAATTATTTACAATATACTGTAAAGAAATAAATGATTATTATATAATACTTTTCACTTCTTTACTTTTATTATAATAAAATTTATTTGTTTTCAATACGGTAATTAATTATTTCTCTTAAAACTTATTGACTTAATTTTCATATATTTGAGTATAATATTTGGAATAAAAAAAATATGGTTGTAAGAGCAATTTATACGCATAAAAACATTTAAAAATATAATCTTAAATTATTAAATATTATTATTCATCATAGAATTGTAAACTTTTTTAACAATGCACTATTATGTGATTAATATATACAAGCACACAATTATCAAAATCTGTATTAAATAAAATAAATCGTATTGCATTGTCAGAATTTCAAGTTCCTTTTTTCATTTGATTCATTCGAATATTTACCTTGAATATTTTACCATTTACATTTTAACTGCAATAAAAATGCTTACACATATTGCTGAAATTTTTTAATTAAACTAATACGAGAGTTTAGATTATTTTTAATTATATTTATTAAACACAATGGCTATGGATATTTGAAATATTATGATTTTTTCCATAAATTCATAAGTGTATCGCAGACAATTTGATTATAGAAATTTAAATTTCTAAACAAACGAAATAAAGCAATGGTTAGAATATTATGTGCGAACATACGAGTAGAAATTTAAAGGTGTCTCTCATTGTCGAAAGTACTCTTGATCGTGCGTACTTTTCTGCTTTTATACCAAGCCAAAGGAACAGGAGAGCAGCTTGACTTACCACCTTTCCATAGATTTTTAAAAGTCAAGTATAATAATTTAACAAAATTTAAATTTAAACAAAATCGAAGATACATTATTTTAAATAAACTCAAATACAGAAATTCACGTATGTTTGTTTCCAATAAAAAAAATAAATAATGATTAGATTGATTCAGCAGATCATTATTAGAGATTAAATACGTTTAATTTTTATCGTAACAGATATATGTAAAAGTCATTTTTAATTTGGTATTTGTCAAAGAGATTTTGATTCATTTTTTAGTTTTTAAATAAAATCGAAAACTTATGTTGCTAAACTGCACTATAAGTTTTTATATACTTTACATAATATTTCGATACATCCAATTCAAAATAAATTGTCGTTATATTTTACAAAAAAAATAGCTATCGATTTTAAATCATAAGCATCTGTTTTGTTTTCATGATTCTGTCAGTACCCGTAATTCATATGATCAATGAATCTTGGATAACAAGGCATTTATACTTTATATATATGAAAGTTATATTGCCAAATGAAATAAACGTGAAGTTACAAATACCCTGAGTCATTCTTTTGAAAATTAATGAATACTTACCCCGATATTTTGAAAAAGATTAACGAAAGTCGGAACATGAACATGATTAGAAATGTATTCCCTGTAATTTATTCATTCTTCTTTTCCAAACTTCTATTTATCTTCTTTTTCAAGCCAAATTTATTTTTAGTATATCTCATTATATCACAATTATATGTATTAAATATAATTTTTTTTATAATTTTACAAAATATATACAACTTGTAATAATAAGGCAATAATTTTGATTCGATATATACTAAATTTCCATAATCTTATAGCTGTTATGAATCGATTATAAAAAAAAAAGAAAAAAATTAATGTATAAATAATACATTAATTTTATGTTAATAATATGACATAAAATAAAATGACACAACCATATTGTTTCAGACATTCCACCTTCCAACATCTAAATTCATCAACAATAACAAGCAATTTCTCAAGAATAACGTTTGAAATACGAGTAGATATTCAATGTGATGCAATGCAGTTGTTTATTAGTACAGATGCAAAATCATATTTTAGGTTCTCATTTATTATTTTTCTTTTTATGCAAATTATTACATTTTACAATATTATTTAAAACTATATAAAATTTATTGTAATATATTTTGAAATCAACATACCATTATCTAATTATTAAAAAATAATTAATTCAAATAATAAAATCAGCATTTTTATTTTCTGTTTCTCCTATTTTATTTTGTTTAAATGAACAACTTAAACTGAAGTAGGAGAACAAACTGAAGAAAAATAATGATAAAGTGGGAAAGCAACGAAAAACTGAGAGGATAGAATTTTGTATTAAAATATTTTTCGACAAGTTTACTCCGTTACTTTGATCCATTGTTTGTAAATTTTCATTATTTCTATCAGTCAAAAGAGAGAGAAAAATCTGTATCGTTTGATATTTTGTGGTATTTTTACTATATTTTTACATGACTATTGATTTTCGTTTCTTTCATTTTTATTTGTACATGTTTATAAATGTAAGAAAACAGAAATTTATTATTTCTGACAAAACTAGGATGCTTTTTTTTTATCAAGAAATCATACTACTTTTTCTAATATTAATAATATAAAATTTTAAAATTTCAAAAAAATTCTGTAAAAATACGATTTTTATAATTTTCTAATCCGTGAGTAAGCAAAAGAAATAATTAATATTCATTTTTATAATCTACGTAGAAAATAATAAAGTATACAAAGTAAATGCGTAGAAAAATATTGAAATATTAAAATAAATATATGAATAATAAATAAAACTTAATGAATTGAATAAGATGACGAATAATAAAAGATAGTATTTTAATAGAAATGAATTCACAGCACTTGGATTTTGTAATATTTTAAATAAATGTAATATTTAGCATTATATTTATTTTATATTTTCAATGATAGGTTTACACAATTAAAAAGAAGAAGAATGAATTTTTGAACCAAATCTTAGAATTATTGTGTAACTTTAACGAAATTTTATAAAAATGAATCAAGATTTAAATAAAAGCAAGAAAGCGAAAAAGTTAACGAACGGTTTATTTAAGTAAATATTGTGTGTAATTGAGAAGCCGAAAATTCTTAGAACTAGAAAAGTGTGTTGCGAATACAAAGAGAAATTGTTCAATGCGAATGTATGATATGCTTATAGGCTACGGCAGTTTGTAAAATCAAACTTTTGAGAAACATCAATAAATTAATTGTACATTGACTCTGACGGTTTTGTTGCTAAACGGCTAGTTTATTTCCGAGAGCTTCGGATTGGGTTAAATCGCACAAGTTCATAGTTAGTCAGTGAAATATAAATTCAAGTCATTAATAAACTCTAAAATTTTTGTAATATAAGATTTTTTTGGCAAAAGCAATCGTCAGTAGTTTTTGTTTCTAATACTGTGAATCGATATTTCGTAGTTATTTGACTACGGTGACACTCTCAATGTACATTAATTGCATCCTTTGGTGTTTACAGATCTTTCCTTCTGGTCTTTTCAAGATGATGATGGAATATATATTAAACCTACTCTCGCATCATCCCAAGTACATGGAGCAGTTCTTGCAGACTCACAATACTCTATTACGGGGTGATGGACCACTTTCTTATCCTTATCGATACATAGTTGCTATCATAGTAAGATGCATTTACATTTATTTTAATGTATCTAAATTTAATATATTCATATACTTTATTTAAAATATGATAATAATTACAACTCCGAGTGGATCTAATTATAAATATAAATTGTACAATAATTCCCTAAATTACATTAAATATTCTGTGAAAAATTGAACTTCATTCACGTACATTCATTAAAAACCCATAAAAAGATGTACAAAATTAGTGGAGACAAACCTTTTTTATTAATATGCACAAATTCTAATATAAGAAATATAAATAAAATTTGAAATAGCTTTAGTATTTTATAATTTTATAATTATTATTTATTATGTAGTGCAATACCTAAATTTATTAACATTATTATAATAAATAAAATATAACGTTTTATTGTATATTTTTAACCAATATAAGGTCAATATAATATGAATTATAATTTTTTGATAATTCTTTACAATTTATAATATTAGTTATTTTAATATTTTAGTCCATCAAATATAGAAATTAAATATATAAATATATTGCTATAAATGTATGTATAAATTATAAAAACAATATATATAAAGTATTTTGTAAGAAAAATTCATATGATAATTTCTGTTAAAATTATATATTAAATTATATATTTTGTTAAAATTTAAATATAAACTTATAGTATTGCATGTCTACAATTCATTTCTGATTTTTTTTTTGTTATTTTTGTCATTATATTTTTAATAATCTGCATACACTTTATTCACAAACCGATATAGAAATATAATATTTTTTTAATAATTATGTAATGAAGTTATTAACACATACACAATGATAATAAAACTCTTTTAAGTAAAAGAATTCTTAAAAATTTATTGTTTATAATTTATTTATTTTCAGTTTTATTAATTTTTTATTATTTCTGTAATCATTTTTTATTAAATATCATGTTCATTTTTACTTACAATTGAATAAATAAATTCAATTATTATTATTATTATTATTATTATTATTATTATTATTATGGGAAAACTTTATATGGTAAATAACATACATTTTTAGGCAGCAGGAAGACATCAATGTTGCTGTTTAATGAATATGTTAAAAAATGACTTTATTGAAAATGGTGGTGATCCATTTTGGTTAGAAGGTTTGACAGCAATTCCAGCTAAGCTTCAAAATCTTTATGAACTCAATAAAATTCTCGCACATACACCTTGGTTGCTTAATAAACGCTACATAGAGGTAATATATACATAGATATATTATATTTATAAAAAGTATTTTATAAATACCATTTATTTTAAACTATTCTTATAATATTATTATTCTTATTACATTCTTATATCTATTAAAATTCAAGATTTAGGACTTTTCCATTCAAACTACCAACTATTGAAAAACTATACCTTTTGAATAAAATTAAAGAATTTTTTAAATATAAATTATTAACAGGGAGTTATTTTCCAAAGTATTGATAATTAACTTTTACTTTTAAGTTAATATAATAAAAAAACAATAATATTTATTAAAATCCAAATAAAAATATTTTTTTAATTGACTTACATGTATGCATATTTTCAAATAAAATTTATATAAAATATTATATTTTAAGTAAATGTCTATAAAAATACTCTATAAATATTTCTATAAAATATATAAATAATTTTTATTAATATATTTTACACATATATGTTATTAGTTTTTTAAATGATAATATTTTGATGTTTACATTTAACATATATTTATTATTTTATATATTACATAATATTTATTAGTCATATAATATATATCATAGTATTTATATTTGTATAATAATATTTGTATTGAATAAGAAGATTTGAATAAATTTTTATTGCAAAATATTTTTCGATCAATGTAAATTTACAAATAATTTTTATGTTATAATCTATTGAAAGTGCATATTCATACAAGTAAGTGTTATATTTAAATGCAATCCTACCAAACTACGAATTAAGAATTTTATTTTTTTTTTATACTTTTTATGATCAGCTTTTTATATAAAAATTTGTCCTGCAAAATATGGTAATTATTATTCTTAGAATAATAGTATAATACAGTAACAATTGATAGACGAATATTATGAATTACTGGCTAAGATGATTCGTAGTAAATATAGAACCAACTATACAAGAAAATATTTTTTTATAATACATATATAAGAGAAAATTAATTTGCGGAATTTTAATTTAATTCGAAACAATAGACATTTTTAATTTATAGAACTTATTATTTTACAGAGTCTTGCTAAAGGAGATGATAATTGGTCATTATCTGAGCTTTTACATGCTATAATTATATTAGTTCACTTTCACTCATTATCAACTTTTTTATTCTCTTGTGGTATTAATAAAAAATCAGACAATGTTCAGCATTTGTGCGAAACTACTCCTAAAGTTATTGAAAAATCAATCAGTGGACCATTAATAATGTTTAAACGTTCAAGTCCAGAAGGTAATGTAGAGGAATTTTTTGATATAATTGATTCTTTAATGTGTATTTGATTAAATATATTTATGTAATATTTGGGGAATAGAAGATTCTTTATCATCTTCACCACCAAGCATAGTTGGAGAACAAGAAGTTAAGGTTAAGGAACTAATGGAAAGGATGAGAAATTTATCTGAAAGATCAGATTCATCAGAATTTACGGAAGAAGAGTTATTAAAAAGATTTGAAACTATTGAAAAACAATCGGCGGAATTATTAGTTGCACCCCGAAGAAATAGCTCTGTACTTGATATGGACATTGGACTTTTCATCCAAGATCCAGGTTATATTTATCAAGACGTTTCTAAGGTATCGTAGAATTATTTTGTGTGAGTTCCGACTCTCAATCTGATATTCAAATTTGGTTAATTTGATAAATTAAATAATAAATACTTACTAGAAATTAGCAAAAAAAATTTATTATACGTACAAATTTACTAAATATTTATACAAAATTAAAAGACTTCCAAAAATTAATCATTTTTAATCGTAAGGTATAAAATTATCTATATTGCTTTGAACTCAAATCAATGCAGTTATAAATATATTTAAAAAATTTATTTACCACATATATGACATATTGAAAATTAATTAGAAACACATTCAATATTATTCATTCACGATTATTATATATGATAATTGAGATACTAAAAAAAATGATAAAAGAAAACGAAAAATTCTATTAATTAAATTAATAGAAATTAAATTAATTTAGTGATACTTTATAAATGAGACAAAATTAATATAGATAATACAAATAAATTGAGATTTATTAAATAGTATGTTTTAATGAAATAAGAATTTCACACATATAGTAAAAAATATTAATAAAATTAGGAACAAAAAATTACTGAGTTCAGGAAATTAATTTAATGGAATACATAACATATGAGTCGAACAATATATTTTAAATCATATAAACTGTATAAAATATTATTGATTAGTACTTAATAATTATAATTATATAATATAATAATAATTGTAGAAATTTTTTAATTTTTTCAAGATCATAGAAACATATTTAAAATCATTCTAATCATATAATTTGAGAAGATTTTTTTAATCGCGCTATTGTTTCTTATATATGGAATCATTCAGTTAATATTTAATTTACGAAATCTTAATCACCATCAAAAGTATTAAATAGAATTTTTACTTTATAATTTGTCTTGAAATTACACTAATTTAATATTTATTAATAGTACTTATTTCTGAATTCTATAGTTTCAGTTGAAAATTAAATTATATATCTAAATTAGATATTAAAGTTGTAGCATTCTATTATAATTCATTTATAACATTTCATACTTAAATATACATTAAATTGGTTATTCTTATTCCTACATAAAATGAATAAGAATTTAAAAACATAATAATAATTAAATATAATCGTAACATTTCATTTAAGAACTTTATATATAGAATTTATTCTTGAATGAATATTAATTATTTTTTTTTATTTATTTACTCAAACGACTAAATATTACAAATACGAAATGAAATGTTTGAATTTATAATTAGAACTTCTTAACTAATGTTTCTGTACAACTGCAAAACTCCACAGATAATTAGTGTTATAATTTCATATAAAATAACAATAAAAATTTTCATTTTTAAAATTAGAAATAAACATAATCACAAAGTATTATAGTGGCCAATAAAAATAATGTTTAAAAAATGACTATACACTTTACTGCGATTTCCAGTATATTATTATGTTAGCACATCTTTCGAGTTATTCCCACGTGCATTTTAATTTATTTATTAATATTATAAAAATCGTAAATTAAAAAAAATTTTATTCAAAAATATAAAATATTCACTTTTGTAAATAACTCACTAGGGAAACTAGAAAATTCATAATAAATAGTAAATCAATATTTTAATATTGTGTACACATAAATGGATGTAATTATTAATTCGTTTTAAAGTTTAAAAGTTAATTACATACCTAGATTAAAAACTAAATTTTGTTAATGATTTATGTTAATTGCTTAAAAATACTATATTCTTATATATTATAGTTGATATAATTCACAAGATCTTTTTTAAAAAATATATATATTATATAAGTTATTTATAAATTCCACAAGGAAAATACGAACATTCTTAACAATTAATAATTTAATAATTTACCAAATGAATAATATTTTTATTTTTCAAATAAAGCATAAATAAATTAACAAGCAAGAAATAAGAGTGATTTCATATCAAAATAATACTTATTTGGTGAATTATTAAATTATTAGTTGTACAGAATATTCGTATTTTCCTTGTGGAATTTATAAATAACTTATATAATATATATATTTAAAAAAAAAAATCTTGTGAATTAAATCAAGAGAATAGAGTATTTGTAAGCAATTAATATAAATCATATATATACATATTAATAATAAAAAATATATTATGTATAAAATATTGACTTTACATATGCAATTTATATTATTTGAAAATTTTTAATTTGGAATAATTTTCAACTGACGTTCTAAAGTAGTATATATGTAAATAAATATAAATAAATTGTATCGTGAAAAATTAATTAGTAAAAAATTTTTCAGATAAGATTCTAGTTTTTAATTTAAAAAGTTTTCACGCAAATAAATTGAAATTACTTTATCTGACATTAGCCGTACGAATGAATCTTCTCTTTAATAGTGAGAATTTAAGATCGTGAACAAATTTTAGATGATAGTTTATATTATCTATTAATAAATTTATGCAAATCAAAATAGTTTTAACTCAATTATTTAAATTGTAACTTAAAAAGTGGATGTATTTTTGTCTTTGACTGCATAGTGCGGCCAGTTAACCGAAGCTCTCACCTTCCGAGTCCAGGATTACTCTTGGTCGGCTCACGGATACTCGTTCGTCACGAGCCTCTGCCACGACGTAGGAATCCTCCTCGACGACAAGTTTAAAGTCGCCTACAACCTTACCTACAGGACCATGGGAGAACACAACGAGGTGGACACCTCACGCTTTAGGATCGCTATTTGGAACTATATCCAATGCTTGTACGGAATCAAGCATGACGATTATGATTACAACGAGATCAATCAGATGCTAGAGGACAGCCTCAAAACATTTATTAAAAATGCGGCTTGCTATCCGGAGCGTGTTACCAAAAAAGATTACGACCGTGTCATGTCGGAGTTTAAGAACAGCGAAAAGGTGAGTCGATTTTCTCGTGTAACATCGTTTTTTTCAACTTTAAATTTCATCGCTAATAATTTGAGTGAATTAAAATAAAACAAACTTTATTATATAATTAAAAATTTGCTTTTATAAACTGATTTTATTTTTTTAGGATTTTTGAAAGCTCATCGGGTAAGGCAAACCTTTCGCTCATCCTGTAATTAAAGCAATATTTGTGTAAATTAAAGATCATTTAATTTTAACCATATTAATATAACATAGTTGCGATAATAGATTAATTAGCAAATTCGCTATTCAATACGCCACACTTTCAAGTTATTTTATAAACTATGTATTTGATAATAATTAATATTCTTTACACGGTTATTTATTTTCATTACAGGTTCACGTAAATTTAATAATAGTGGAGGCCCGGATGCAGGCAGAACTTCTTTATGCATTGCGTAGCATGATGAATTTTATGACGTAATACCAAAGAAGATTTCTTTGTATTTATTTTACTAAGTTGACCAAATGTAACAGTATTTGTAAATTACACATATTTACATATCCATGTAAGAGATTTAATGGGTTTAAATCATTATTCGGTGGTTATGTTAAAAAAAAAGTTATGTGCCAACGATTTCGAATTATCATGACAATTCTGGCAATTTTATTATTATAAATGTTATTATAAACTGTAAATTAGCTCGCGTAAATAAATTATTATAAATTAACTCGCGTAAATGTCAATATTTATTATTATTTATTATTAATATTATTACTTTAACTATGATATTGTTCAATTATGATTTGACCGAACTATTATTTACGTCGTGATTTAAATTGAATAATTATTAGTTTAGTGTTCGTTAAAGAGAAATAGTTCTGTTTGAATTATTTACAAATTAAAATGTTTTATTATTTGTTTTAGTGCATGTTAAAATTATTATATTAAACTGAAATACTGTTATGTTTTATTTAAAAATATACGTATTTTTATTGGAAAATGCATTACAACTTAAGTAATATTTTTCTTAATGTAATACATGTTATTTATACTGATAGAATTATGTACTTAAAGTAATTGAAATAAAATTTGCAAATAAAGTTTTATCGAACGTTTATGAATTTATTAATACACCTTGGTTGGAAAAAAAAGGAAAAGAAAGTTTCCGTAACCGCTTAAAGCCAAAACAAATATTTTTTTTAAATAATACAAGGTGATGTCTCAGTTACCCAATGAAAAGTTCAACTTTAACCCTCGTCTACGTAGTTTTGAAACAATATTACATAATGGTATAGAGGAAGATCAAAGTAACCACCTTCGTTCTCCCAAACATTGAAGTTCATATACTTTGCTTTTTACTGTGTTTCGACATTGGCTCAACAAAACGTTCAGAATCTCAGCTAAGATTTCCACTTTTGAACTCGAGACTTAGAATTACACAGTCTAAGAACAAATTAAAAACCTAGTCGGCGAATCTATATATGTTAAGGCCTCGCACTATCCAAAATGGAAAAGGGTGGGTAAGCAATAACTCGTGCTTACTTGTGTACTAATGGCAAAAATTATGCAGCCACAACCCCCGGAACACTTTGGTAGGTTTGGTAGTGCTGTGACAGCAGTAGCGTTTTCCTGTTTTTCCACAGACGGGACCACCGTTTATATCTTATTTTATGGCTTTTCCATGATTTTCCACGCATCCTTCTACATTTTTATCCTTTTTTTAGATAAAAACAGATGATGCCACACCTATGGACTGTTTCCTAAAGTATGTATTATAATTTCATGCTCCAAAAAATGATAGCTACGAAAAGAAAAAGTGGGGAGTTAAATTGTGTTTAAATGAAAAAGTCGCGAGTAAGCGAAACAGGCACAAGGTGGAAAGGAAAAGAGACTCAGGTGCGTTTTCCAACAACCAAATATGTTGTAGTTGATCCGTGTTATTTTTCTTTTTTTATACGCGGCCAACCGAGTTTCTGATATATTTAAAGTAAAATGTTACTGACAAATAATGCTGTTATTGAATTTTTAAAAAATGATAGATATGAGAAACATGTATCATGTTTAGTCGCGTAATAACTTTTTCTAGTAAATATTCTATTTTGTATTTAAGTAATTTACGTTCATTTTTTCGAAAAATTTAAAAATTATATTAAAATTTATTTACCTTTAAAAGTCAGTTGCAACTTTTTATGTTTGTCCATCGCCACATGCCTTGTCACCATGTTTTATTTACTTATTTCATTAATTTTTTTTTCTTTTAATGTTTTTTAAGCTCATTTTTTACATAAAGGCTTTATTAAATATGCATCATTTATTTTAAAGTTAATAATTAGTTTATTACGCAATAAAAAATTCGTAATGAAAAATTTTAAAGGGATATTAATATTGATTTTTTTTTTAGCAATTTCGCTATATATTTACATGTTTATTACAATACTTTAGATACCTTTGCAATATTTTTTAGTATTTTAACGATGTGACTTGTAGGATATTCTTTATCTTTCATTAGTTTTAGAATATAATAAAAATTGTTACTATGCATATAGTGCACACGATTTAAACCTTTTATTAGTCGTAAGTATGGGATCCATAAAAAATGCAATTCGCGGCTGATACTTAATGTAAAAGCAACTTACAAGCATAGTTATATTGAAGTAATTATATTGAATACTCATAATTGGTAAATAATTACGAATTAGTTTTTATTTTTTGAAAAATTATTTTTAAAATGTTTCACAAATTATATAACTAACTATCAAAGAAAAGTCATACCAACAAAATGTATAATTTTTAGTAGAAATGGTGTATTCTTTGGATTATTGGATACATGTTGAGTGACTGGTAAATAGTGATTTCATGGAGTAAGCAAAAAAGTATTTGCAATAATTATTATTTTCTCTTCTAGCCTCAAAAATCATTAGGAACAAAAGGATTAAGTTGATGTTACATAAAGTTTAGAAGGAAGACAAGATAGGAAATCGTAAAAATATTAGTATGGTACTGCATAAGGCGGTGAATATAATAAGGGTGGGAATAGATGAAGAAAAAACTTCGAAAGTGAAAACCACAATTTTCCGTCTCTAGCTTGGATATTGAAAATTTGGGTAAAGTCCGAGGAGATGTTCGTGCGAAGGAACGGAAATTCTCCAGTAGTCGACTATTAAAATTCTAACCACGGTATTTGTGGTCAACCTGAGCCTCCTTATTTCGGTGTTATACCAAAGGAATCCCACAGAGAGCTACTGAGTTGGAGGCTGAGATCTTAATTTCCGTAGTTCTTAATTAAATCATTTAATTTGCGCCTTTGTAGTAATATCCCATGTTCCCGTTTCTTCGAGGTTCGACGTTACTGGAAAATAACTGACTGCCAAACCAAAAGCTTTTTGGATTTAATTTGATCTGCGACATTGAATTAATGTTCGTCCGCGAAAAGTTGAGATGTTAAGATATTACGCGAACATTATCGAGACACTCTTGGATCTAGGAAGGACACAGATAATGAACTCTGAGCACCTTTCCATGCCCTATGAACTCGACTGCTTTTTAGCACTTGACATAAAAATAATTGCATTTGACACTTTTCCTCCAAAATTTTTATGTTTTTAAAAGTTTATTAATAAACTAATACCGTAGTTCTCAACTATTTAATTGAATTGTTGTTTATAAATAATAAATAATAATATTTTCCACGTCGCAGTTACGTTAAAACTTTAAATAAATTAATTAGACTGACATACAAAGTACTTTAAAAGAATTATGTTAATTCTTTTACTGAAATTTGAAAATGTGAACTTCTAGACTGAAAATTTTTAAGAATGCTGCGAGTTTTTTGTTACAAATTATTTAATATTCTTACGAGTGACTGATTTTAAAATAAAAAAAAGTATTAGATAATGCTACTACAAAACTGTTAGATTTATAGATCAAAATAGCAAGATTTGTAGTTTTATATATTTATTAGCTTATAAAATAATATTATTTTACATATTAAATGAGCACACGTGTGTCTTCGCCGGGGACTTACAAACGATTAGCATTAGTAATTGCATTTATTGATTAGTGGAGATGCATTATATCGATTATTAATTGACTAATAGATTGGCGTGTAAAATTATAAATTTAAATATCATATATTTAACAAAAACAATAATTTGTTATCATCCGATGATAATAAATATATTATTACTGCCAATAAGAAAGTGTAGTTATTGAAATTAATACTGCTATATGCATTTTCAGGCCAGAAATGGACTTACTACGTCCTTGCATATACATTTTCTTAAACTTAAGTGAAACTTATACTTATTTACATTTCATCTTATATGCATAACTTTTCTTTACAGTAATTAATATTGTTGTAATAATTATGATTATTCGAAAACACATGAGAATTTAAATTTATACTTGTATACGCAGTCTGTAAATTTAAATATTTTTCGAAAATTAATTAAAATATCTTCATAAAATTCACGTATGCTCTTTTCAAAATAATCAATAATGGAAATTAAAGTAATTAATGTAATTGAGTGGGAATTAAAATTGTTTGTAATATATAATAATATATGTCAGAGCTTTAATAGATATTTAGTCAGTTTTATTGCTATATACATAAAACTTGAGTGATATATTCATTTTTAATCAATTTTAATATTTAGGTAACATAAATTTTAATTAAATTCTATTAATTATATAGTTATTTAAAATGTGAGAAATAATATAGATATATTATTTTTTCCTTTTTAATTTCATAAAAAATATATGGCTTATATTAATCTACATTAAAAATATTTTTAAATGATTATTGAACAAATTTTTACAGCATACAGATTATCGGATTTTATGACGAACGTCAACTAAAATTATGAAACGTTAAATATATCAATTTGCATAATAAAATTAATAAATCACAATAAAACACCCAATAAAATTCATAATATCGGATATGTACCCAATTTTATAATAATAATCGATTTTTAAAAAATATTTCATTTTTGTCAAGGACATAACGAATATTGCATTCTATTATTTTTTTTTAAAAGTTTTTATTCCAAAAAAGAGACTACATATTTGCTATGCTGCAAAATTGAAATTTGTTACATGGGTAAGACCTACACAAAATGGTACGATAATGCTATGTGATAACATATTTGAAAATTGAAAATAGATCCGTAATATGTAGTTGACTCAAGATTCCGATCGTTCCCTCTCCCCTGTCTGTTGCTCATTCATTCGTATTTTCTCTCTCTCTCTTTCTGACTATCGGATAAGTCTAAAAGTACTTCACGGGTCATTAACCATTCCACTTGGATAATCGCAATCGAGTTCTGGGTCACAAATTCGGCCTTTTCCTCTCCTTTGACTTTTCAAGATCGGTAATAACATCAATAATTTCCCTCGCGTGCCACGATTTTCGACTTTTCTTCTGACCTGTCTTCAATCGACTTCACTTCTTTCCTCGTTTCATTTTCCAAGTCCCAAAGACTTTTTCGGTTTCACCTATTCTTGTCTTTCTCTCAACTGCAGATGAAGTTCACAAACCCCATTTGTCTTCCGTGTTGGTTCTTTTTCGAGAGAATTCTCTTATGAAAGTGGTGACAACCGTCAAGACCAGAACAACGTAAATCGACTTAATTATGTGTATTCAAAAGCATAAATAAACAGTTTACGTCATATGATGAATACATTAATTTACATATTTAGTTTTGCAAAACAATTTATCCCTATGCATAATTGTTCAAAAGTAATTAATAATTAATGACAAATTATGCTTAAATTAAATAAATATCTTGTATTTCGAGTACAGTAAGTATTGATTTAGTCTTCTTTGCTCTGCATTGTAAAGTTCTATTACAAAGCAACCATACCTACAACGAATATTTACAAGAGAAGATTCCCAGCTAAGTTTGTTAAAGGAAAACTTTGTCAGGAGAAAAACGACCACTTAAATTTCTGACACATATACTTTAGCATATTAATAATCTGTCTTATAAGCAAATAAAAAACTAATACATATAAAGATTAATTTATTAGTTTGAAATATACTAGCTGATAGTCGGTTATCTAGGAAAAGTTTTTTTATTAAAATCACCAGTAAATAACCTTTTACATTTACATTGAAACTAATTTCTGCACATAATTGACTTTCTAATGAATAAAACAGAACTTTATTTGAAAGTATTTAAATTTTAAATTTATTTCCATTCTATCAAAAATATTAAAAGTTAAATTAAAAATATAACATATCATTCTTATTAGACGAGTAATAACATGACCATAAATTATCACAATAATTAAATTGCATTTAAAAACATGATTCGAGCATTATGTAAGTAAAAAAATCAGTACATTTTAAATTCTAAAATAAAAAAATTGTGACTTATGGTTAACTAAAAGTAGAGTAAAACTTTAAACTGATTTATAAACCCAAGAAAATTTATAGAAAGCTATTGAAATAAAGACGTTGAGAAAAACATTGACTTCATTCCTTTCTAATTATCTGCTTTCGCCATTTTTAATAAAAGCTCCATAATTAATGAAAACATTTTCAAGTATAAATGCGGTAGTGATGATAGACAAATTTTCTTGCGTGCATGCGCTTCTTCGCTCATGTAAAAAGCCATAATCGTCTGGCAACTCAGCTAACTAATCCCCCACTCCTTCTCCGCCCCAAAATGAATTCATTAATTTTCCATGACACCCTGCATTGCAATTCGTATAACCTTTCTTATTCTATCGATTTTTTTAATGGATGTATCGCACAATAACGAGACAGATCGATATAATTGAAAACTTTTCGAGTTTATTTGATTAAAAAAATATCCAAAATAATGAAATATTCTTTTCTTCACATTATTCAAAAATAAAGCTATAAGCTTCCAATTATAATAATAAAGGTACAAATGAACTTAACTAGTACACTGCTATTGAGTTGTAATAATAAATAGATTGGTATCGTCGATTAAGCATTTAACCAAATTTCGCTTTGCAAATTTTATGTTATATCGGAACTTCAGTATTTAGTTTCATTTAACTTTTTAATCAATAGTACAATTTAAAAATATTTTGATTATTGTTTTCATCCACCATTCCAAAAAACTACTGTTAGGATTTCATATTTTTATAAAATATTATACCTCATTTAAATTTTTATTTATTATTTCAGATTAAAATACTTATTATTACCAAATAAGTATCTTTTAAGTTTAAATATTATGATACATTGTACATTTGTGTTTAAGTATATATTGTTACGTATCTAAGAGGTCACGACTATGTTTATTCTTTAACAAATGTTCCGTCTTTGTTTTTGCTGATGTGAATATAATTAAATCGTCGCGTATGCGTATGCAATTTTACATACGTGACAATATATTGTGTGTGTGTTTTATGCAGTATCTAAGATTTTAAAAATGGTTCCACGTAATCAGCTTCTAACTGTAAAGATGTTATAAATTAAAATTTATTTGATATTAATTATAATTTAAGTGAAATTAAACAAATATTATAAAAAAAATTTAGTCAAAATTAACACTTACTAACAATTTAAAAAACAAAAAAGTTTTATAAAAACCTAAAATTAAGTAAATTACATACAATAATAATAATTTTAATCAATTAATAATTCTTATTAAATAGTAAAATCAATATTGTTGTGATAAAATAATGTATCATAACGTTAATGGATAATAACGTTAATAAATAGAAATTAATTTTATTTATATACAATAAATGTAATGTCAATTATAAATGTAATATATTGACATTTCAACAACAAAAAATATAATCAAGTATAAGCACAATTATAATGCTTGATTTAAGTATAAATTTATCAAATTAAATAATCGTTTAATTTTCATATAATTATTATAATGTGACATTTATATTTTGATATTGATTTACAATATAACATTCACACAATTACACTAATTTAGTACTGCACGTGATTAGAGGATTGAATATCTTCGACAACAATATCAGATAATTAATGTTTGCATATTAGTTACGATACACCCTCCATACTGATAAGAATTAATACGAGTTTCAGTTGCAAAAAGATGAAGTTTCAGGGAAATTTCAAAGTCCAAAACCGTTTTTCTCTAATTTTTTTCGTTAATATTTTTTTTATTTTCATACATCTTCAATCCAGTTTGAACCTGTTTACTTCAACTAATACATATGTATAAAATTCTTATATATTTTTAAATAGAAACGATTTTTTTTAATTCTTAAACACTTGTAGTATTAGTTACGTTGAATTATGATTATGACACATTCGGTAAAGATTTGACGTCAATTTTTTAAATTGATTCTATTTTGTTTCAGAAGTATTGTTTCAAAGACTTATTGGTCGATATATATTTTTAATAACTGTCGATATTTTAAAGAAAATTAAAACGAGAAAAGTAATTATAATTTTGATAATTTTGATCATCAAGTCCCGTAGAACTATATTATTAAGGATTCAATATAATTAAACTAAATTGAAATATCTCATTTAAAACTAATTTTAATTACATACTGATACTGCAGTGATTTTATTTTTTTATATATTATTTTTTTAATTAATCTCTCAAAACTAAAATGTTTTAAATATTTCAAGCAAAAAAGTTATATTAATTTAAATTTTTTACCTTTTTATTCAATTTGAAAGATAGTTTATCAATTTTAACATAGTTTTCGCTTAAATTCTATATGATATTTTATATTTTAGTGGTTTAAAATTAAAATGTTTTCAATTTTCATATTATACGTGTTATTAAAATTTTATTTAGTTTGAATTTTAATTTATTGCAATCTAAATATTCCTAAAGTATTTAAAAACAATATTGATTTAAAAACAACATTGCAATTTATAATATAAATGTACTAAATTTACTGTATTTCTATACATAACTATATAAAATAACTATATTCATAAAAATTATAACATAAATTAACTATATTTCTATACATTTTAAAAATGTTTACTATTTATTGATAACTAAATATTAATATTAATTTAATAATATTTTTTATTAGTAATTTTTATAAAATATAGTATTTAGCAAAATGAATAAAAAAAAAACTTAAATAAATAATTTAATATATATAAATATCAAATAATATATTTGATAAATTAGGAAATTCTAATTATAAAGGTTCATGAAAAACATTAATTCTATATTTATAAATATAATTAAAGTAATCGTAATCTTGTCTTATTAAAGTGCTTTTCAGTAAACATTTTAAAGGCTTTACTAAATTTTATAACATATAGACATGAAAAATAAGACAAGGTTTAAATAAGTTTATTATCTAAAGAATAGTTGAAAAAAGCGATGATTTTACATAATGATATTATTAATATTTTAACACCACAATAATTTTTATTAAGTGAAAATAATGTACATATTAAGTTATTCATTATTAAATTTAAGATAGAAATGACACTCATATTGGGGAAATTCATATTGTTATAGACATAATATCTTAATCATCATATATTAAGAATATAAAAATACTTAAAATTGTGAAAAGAAAATAGTTTATTCACAAGTTGAAGTATTTTAATTTTATATAAGATGTTATGAATCATTAGCAGATCTTTTGTTGTCATCATTAAATTTCTTTTATACTTTTTTTAGTTTAATGCTTAAATTATTACAAGTGTTTTTATGTAAATAACATATATTTATTTATATTTAAACAAATATTTTGAATAGTTAAAAGTTTTGATTATATGGTCCTTGTAAGCTTTGAATATTTGAAGTAACTTTTAAAAAAAGAATAATTTTAGAATAATAAAGAAAAGAAGTTGGAAAAAATAATTTTGATTGGAATAAAAGTTTGAAAAGTTTGTAAAGGATGGAATTAAAAATCCCATTTTTAAAAAATATTGGAATGATTACCAATGGATTGGTAGTGGTGTTACTTTATAGAGGGTAATAAAAAAATGAAGAAAAAAATGTTTATTGCATGAAGTAGCATTGATAATTATTAAAGGAGGTTTTCATCATCTGTGCTAAATGATAAAGGCCGAAAGTTCCATTAATAATAATGACTGTACTCGTATGAGTTAGGGCCATCAAGTCTGAAACTTGCTAAACATTGAACTCGTATTAGCGAATAAATGTCGTCGGGACTAGAAAATGGAAGAACGATAAATCTCGATGGCAATCTTCAATGGGCGTTTTTGAATTTTCGCCGTTAGATTCGATGGGAACATCGATGTGGTTCCCGCGTCGCATACACACGTGCCCAAGATAATGATTGTCACGGTGATTATAACAATGACGGTAATGATTGGACGTGGGGGAGGCAGGGGTGGTGTAATATAAGTAATATAATAATCGAGGCGAGTCATCTCTCACGCATGACGGGAACGCGCAATTAGCTCTCGTACGCCCAAAGATTCGAACAAAGATATCGCGAGTAGCTCAACTTTTATGGAATCACTTGGCTCGGGCGAGTTGGCCTCTCTTTTCCACTGTGAGAACAAGTGAATTATGCGAAACGTATAACTCTCCGAGAACAATACGCAAAGTTTTTAGTGCCTTGGAGTGATCTCTGGCACTGTTCTTTGTCTCGACTTTTCAAAGAATTTGCACTCTCATATGAATTCTGATTAATAACAAATTCTTACCAGAGCCTCCATTTAAATTTTTAGCATCCTTTCACTCGCAGATTCGTAAGTTCGGCCTTTTCCATAAACTACGAATCTGTTTTTTTCGCATTTTTAATTTATATTATAAAATTGATATTTCGTTATTTTTATGCGTATTCCACACAGATTTCGTCTGTTTTCAAAGCAACCCGACTGTATAAAGCATTATTTTGAATCTACTCTAGATCTAAATAATGAAAAAATGTTAAAGATTTTGATGGAAAATCTTGTATGGCAGTCCAGATAAAAGAAACCATCTTTTTTCATCTTCGAACAAATTAATCCAAGTTAAATCAGTGTATTTCGGAGATATTATACTGGAGTTTTACCGACTGGAAATTGTAAATGAAAATTAGTTTTCGAAAATTAAAAAAACTGAAATTGTATCGAATTGAAATGTAATATTATTAATGCTCTTATAATAAATAAAATTAAACTGAGTCATTTGATGTCCCGGTAAAGAATAGTTAAGATTTGAAAAAATACACCGAATTACGCTAATGCAATAAATATTTTTTTTCTCAAAACCTATCTTTAAATTAAATTTGCGTGTCAATTATATTTTTTTTTCGATGAAATAAGCAAATTAAAGTCGGTATCGCCTACAAATGATTTTCGAGAATTAAAGATTTAAAAATAATAGTAGCAAAAGAGGGATTGGCAGTGAAATACATATGGATGTCAATCGGCATACAATTTATCGCTTATCCTCGCATGATTTCGCAGAAGTAGAAATGCATCTCGTGCAACGATGGTCGAGGGGGATAAAAGGGGGCGGAAAATAAAATAAGAATCGGGGAAGGACGAAAAACGTTGAGTATAAAGCATGCATCAATCCATCAACATCAGCCGATACTTTCCCTCCTTTCACTCGATTTTTCTTCACACCGAGCTTGAGGCAAATTAAGCCGGAAACACGGGTAAATGCGAATTTTATGCCGTGAGAAACGAATTTTACTGGATCATAATGGGCTAATCGAATTGTCAGCTCCTAAATGGTCATTCCCGAGCATAAAATAATTTACATCTATGAGGCGACCTTTCAGCATTATTTATAAGTTGTGCAAAATGATTATGAGAATCTCTTAGGCACTCCTACGAACCCACACATACATACTCACATTTCTAGTAATTATTCTCTGAGCGATTTCAAAGGTGAATTTTGAGAGTCAAAGGCGAATTATGAACGATCAATAAATAAATTAGTGGAGAACTCTTCGATCTACGAATCCGAGAAATTACTAACAATTGCATCTAATTACGTTATATTTCACACCAACTTCTGTTATTCACAATTTTTCAAAATTTATTGAAGTTTGAACATTTTATACCATTAAGTATTAGACAGCAATGACGGAATATATCATTCCAACTATTATTATGTAAAAAAAAATTTTTTTAATTAATTATTTAAATAATTATTTTTCTCTTTAAAATATTATAAAATGAAATAATTCGATTATACGTTCAATCAGTCATATGTATTCGATGTATCTACCATAAAGAAAGATCCAGTTACAAATGAATCTTTATCATGGAAACTAAATATAACTAAAAGCGTATTCGTATGAAATTAAGCTAGAAACGGCGGAGATTGAAGTCATTGTGTCTATCTACGACTGATAACATATACATTCTTGGACAGGTTATTTAAAAATTATTAATTAAGAGAAGATCGCCCCCTTTCTCCATCTTATCTCTAAAGATGTGATGGTGGGGAAAAATTTAAGGGCTATAAAAGCCGTACCGAAGGAGAAAATTTACTTTTTGTCAATTCAACAGTCGTTTGTTCTATAGTAATTGATATATTTAAGAATTCTTAAACTTTGTACTCTCGACATTCAAAATATCAATTCTAATCACAACTGGGAACTCCAAACCCAAAAAAATTTCGAGTGGTGACAGCACGCTGCGTAAGAAGAAATACAATACCCACATAGGCCTTTCGGATCATCTACAACTCTCAAGGACAGTTAAACAGCTGAACGAAATCCGCATCTTAAAACAAGTAACGTTATACATTCATCGAGCGATAATTTTGAATTTTAATATATTCGACCTAAATTTCCGATTATTTTGAAATTTATTCTTACTGATAGTCTTTTCATATTATACATTCTTTTTGTAAAAATCAATGTAGAAAATTTGTATTAAATTAAATAATTGAATAAAATTATATTTTAAATTTAACAAATTAAATTTTTAAAAAAGTATAATAACCCCAGAAATAACACTATCAACTATTCTACTCGATTAATTATACAAAAAGATTTTTTTAACTTTCCCTTATTGAAGACTGATATTAATATTCATTTCAATCATACGACATGAGATGATAATTATTTCATCTTTCACATTTATTTTAACTCTATCTGTAATTGATTCTAATAATCTATTTATTATAACTAATATTATTCTCATGA
Organism: Eupristina koningsbergeri; assembly: GCA_018907245.1. Taxonomy (NCBI): domain Eukaryota; kingdom Metazoa; phylum Arthropoda; class Insecta; order Hymenoptera; family Agaonidae; genus Eupristina; species Eupristina koningsbergeri. The sequence goes on along the minus strand of JACCHV010000059.1, from coordinate 1,802,872 downwards.
AATATCTACAAAATAGTATAATTCACTTACAATTATAAATTTGTCTAAAAAACATTCGATTACAAAAACTAAATTTCATATAATTATAAAATTGAATCTTAGTAATAAAAATTATTGTATCCTTCATTATTTTATTAAAATAAAAAAATTTAATATAAAAATTTAGTCAATAATGTCCAAAAAAATAATTACCCCAATCCAATAAAATTATGAAACCTTTAAATTTTTTTAATAAAATAATATAGATTATTTAAAATTTCATGTTTTTATTTCAAATGGTGTGATTTACTATTGGAACCATATTTAAATTTAACATTACGATGAAAAAATAAAGAAATTTCTAAATACTTCATAAAAGTTTTTTTCATTTTTTAAAATAAGTTTTTAAGTCGTTAATACAGTTTTAAACTAGTCGAAATGTCGGACTTATTTTATACTATTTGAGTAATTAAATTCAGTTACCATTCAGTTTTATTAAACATATCAGTGAACTTTTCATGTTTCATAAATAATTCCGTGAGCATTATTCTTATATTGATTTGAAAATATCACAAACAATAATATATATATATGTATAAATTTAATTGACCATAGAAATAAATTTTAAAAATCTAGAATCATATGTGATAAGCAGTATATATTTCTTATAAAATTAACATTTTATGAAAATAACTAGAAAGTGTAACTAATATAAATTAAAAAACAATTTAATAATTTTTAAAATATTTATCATGATTTTTAGAAATAAAAGAAAACATTATATTTTACAATACTTTTTTAGTCAAAGTTATTAATTAATTTTAAAACTTAAAATCGATTGCAAACTAATTTCGTCGTATTGTAAAGAAAGTGTTTTCTATTAATAAAAACGAGTTTCAAATGTAAATCACGGCCAGTTCTAGCAACTATTGGTTATAATTATCTAGTGGGGATTGCTGATATATCTCTTTGAAGTACACTTGACGTCACTGTATTGATTTACTTACGTATTCCATTAAAGTTGATGATATAAATGATTGTGGTGTGTTATTAATTTATTGAGAGCAATTGTCGCTATGTAGAGTTACTTTTTAGATAAATGATTTTTTCTCAGGAGTACCATTATCTATAGGCTCTCAAAGCTTATTTAAATACCTTCTTTCGTTTATTAAGATAAAGTGCATGATAAATATACTGTAAGTAAGTTTGTGTACAATACGATTAATTCAGTACATTTTTTAGTTTAAATGCTGGAAGTCACAAGTACAATCTCTATAAATGGACAAAATTCCAGTTTATTACATTCTCGATTTACTTTAAAAAATTATGAATATATATAAGAATAAGTAGATGTGAATAATTATGTAAGGTACTTGTAAAATTTGTTTTATTATTATTTTACTGTATATTCTTGTGTTCTTAAATATATGTAATAAATAGTTACTATCTATATATATATATATATATATATATATATTATATCTATATAATAGCTATTTTTAATATTTATTTCATATTGGCTTTATTTTTATTCATTTAAAATTAATTTAAATATATAAAATAATTTTCATTAATCAATATTTTACATTTAATCAATTTTTTAAAATAATATCACATGGTTATAGATTTAAAAAAATTAAATAAAATTTTCTTGTTTTACCGATGATAATTAAATATTACTTTATAATAATGGCTAAGAGGAAATGGATATTATACGTACGTTGCAATACAAAACAATAATTTACGAAAAATAATTCTCATTGCTCTATCTACGATAATTTGAAGCATAAAAATGTTAAAATTTGAAATAACATTTAACTTAAATAAAAATTTCTAAAAAAAAAATGATTTATCAATTGTTGTTACGCATGAATAAAATTTTGTTCACATTTATTAATAAATAGTAGACAATTTATCAAAATAATAATTAGTATTATTAATTCTTATTTTAATTTATCTTAATTTTTTTTCAATACTGATAATTTTTACTTGAGCACGTACTCATACATTCAAATTATGGCTTTGCTGCTTGTCATTTCCGTAGTTTTATTTTGATTTATCAAGAAAGCGTTACATAATTCTTGAATTTCGTAAAATTTTTTAGTTTACCTAAACTTCAAACACTCTGGTATAAATTTAATCATAAATTTAATCGATGATATAAAATAAATGTTGTCTGGTAATAAATTTTGAATATAAATTACAAATAGTAATATTTTTATGCTTAAACTTGATATTTACTATTTTTATTTGTTTTGTTATTTTGAATTGTTATTGATCGATTATTAATTTTACTAAAATTTATATTAATATTATACACCGTACAGTGTTAATGTTCTTGTGATAAAAATTCTTATATGTGAACCATATAATACTGCTTAATAATAATGTTCATTTTGTCAGGAACATGTAATAGAAAATTCTAGGTTTTTTGGAATTATTTAAATTGAATTTAATAAAATTTTCTTTTGGATGAATGAATATGTAACAATTTTTTATTAAGAAAAAATTTAACTTTTCACTTTTGTTTTAAAATACAGTGAGAAGGAGGCTTACAAAGAACCTAAAACATGTTAATTGGCTAATGAAACAAACTAAATAATAAACTCCGTGTCTCCATAATCCTTTGAGACAAAGAAATTTTATTAGATTTTTACGTAACAGATTGACTCTGTTAGCGCCATAACGAAAAATTGTGAATTTATAACCCCTTTTTTTCTCGCCCTGCACGATTTTCCCGAATTTCCGTTTGAGTCTCAGATACCCTTTGTAATCTTAAGGTATAGTTTACCGAAGCATAAAGTCTCATCCTTTCTTTGAGTGAACTCATCTGAGAAAAGAAAAAGAAATTGCAGAGGGTCAGGTCCTTCGTACATCCGACTTCTTTCCCTACTATTTTCCTTATGTGTATTTTCTGCACGCTTTTCAACGGCTGCGATCGATCTTTTGTGGACTACTTCCAATATACAAGTAGAAGTGGGGATTCGCTACTCGAACACATGTCACTAGGCTCTTGGTCAAAGATTGACAATCCATAGACTTTGAATTTCACGATTATCGCATCCCAGAAATTTAATTCAGCATCCATTGAAACAAAATTTCCAAACATTGTGCCCCACATCTCATCGCTCATATTGCAGTATTAAAATTAGCCAAAAATATCTGTACTTTTTATTTCAATTAGCCAGAATACTGTTTATTGCATACTTTTAAGACTAAAAATTTAATTGAAACCTCAGAAATATCACAACATACGGAAATTTTTTTTCAAATACATGGTTACGCGTACGTAGATTTATGATATCTCAAATTATAAAATTTTTATTTATTCCATATAAAATAAGTACCGCAGCATACATTAATTTTTTTATTCAATTTTCTATAATTGTAATTTCAAATATTGCAATTAAAATGTAATAAATGAATGAAAATGTATATTCTGTTCAAATTACAAAATATAAGAAAACCTTTATTTTATTTTATTTATTTAGAATTTATTAGTATACAATAATTGAGTAATATGGTCTAATTAATATGGCTTTAATTTTTTATATATTTTATAAAAAGTAAACACTGTGTTAATAATAAAATACTTGATTAATTAATCCTATCGAATGCTAATCAATAGAAATAATAATAATGGAAGTTAATTTGGTGCATTCATGAGAAATTTTATAAAACAAATATTACAAATGTATATAAAAATAATTATGTTGACATCAATCTTTATTAATAGTTGAAAAAGGAAGGAATTAAACTGAAAACGAAACTTAGATGGGTTTGTTTAATGGAAATTTACGTATACAGAAAACAATCGATTGTTCACCCCGAATAAGACCGAATTCAGTGTTGTTGCATTCATAATCAAATTTGTAAAATATTTAGCCAATAATAGTGGTTACTGTGCAAAAGTGGAAAACGGAGTTTATCTCCGCCCCTCTCTCGAAATCACAATACTCGAATTGGTCATTTCAATTTCGACAAAGCCACTCCTCGATCTTTGCGTGGGTCTAGAAAAAGTCACATCTGGACCTCCAGCATCCAAAAGGCACATTACACCGGTAAATCATCTGACCTACAACACTCTTCGGTGCAATAATAACGTAAGTGTGTCCACGATATGTCCGCTTCACTGATCATTTGGACCCACAATTATTTTATTTTTTGTAATTTATACTTATCTTTAAATTATTGTTTATCCTTTCTTTTCTACAATGAGAAATGGTTTTTATAAATTAAATGTATAAATAGTGTCCATTTTTAATTTAACGGATTGCAAATAGAAATCGAGTTCTGCAGTGTACTTGTAAATAAATTCGTACAAAGTTTGTACTTGCATCAATGATTAACAAAATCAATAATATCATCAAATCAAACTTAATTTACAAATTGAACAATGATCTTTAAAAAATGGTAAATAAATTCTTTCACTTCTTTTTTAAAATTTGAAAGCATGATGATTTTATAATTTGTATAAAATATGATTGTAAATTTCGAAATATTGAAAAAATACCGAAGGATGTATTTGGAGATTTGGAAACTGTAAATGGAGTATTAAAGGCTTGTAGCCGCTTGTGTCCCACGGATCTCTGTCAAACTTGCCTCCGTCGTTCATCTAAATACAATATCAGTATTTGGTGAATCATTCACTTTGGTTGCCGATGCTATTAATCTTGAGAATTAAAATTTAAACTGACTCTGCTTTTCCTGTTTGTAAAAGTTGCACGTTTTTTGCGTTTAAATATTCACGCCGCCAATTTCACCATCTCTTCCATTAATATTTAATAAATATATATTATCCCACCTGTACAATTGAAGTCGGTATGGAGTTCAGGAGCTTTCTTATAAAGTGAAACTTACGTGCTGGCTTAATTTCCGCTTTGTACCATAAACAGAACCAACTCTTGCGAGAAGACTCGAACATCTTCATACTAAAACCAATTTTTTTCCAGTCTTCAACCAATAGCTCGTTTTCAACAGTTTTTATTTTAGATTTAATAATTTCCATAATATTTTAATGAAAAGGTTTGAAAATTGAAAGAACTCTCAATGCTCTTCATTTACCGAATCTGTACAATTCCGTGAAAATCCAAATGACGTTATTATGCTTCGTATAGAGAGCATGAAAAGACATCGAACTGCATTATTTCGAGAAAAAATAATTTTGAGTGTCAGTCAGAGAGTGCATTTATTTCCATAGAAGCCAGTCGCGTGTTTAACGTCCTGTTCCTTCTCCCCCATCCATACCCCACCCCCGTTCCACCTCATCTCGGCCACACGTGGACACGGTGCGTTACGAATCCGTCTTTGTTACCTTTCTCGAATCATAAAGTCTTATTTTTGCGACTTAATCCTCGTGCACCATTATATTGATTACAGCAGTAATACCACAAAGGGAGTCCGGTCTTCTCTCGCTCATCGACACGACCCCGAGTCGCGTGGTTTAATGATAATCCATTATTCCAGAGATGCAAGACGAGGAAGAGAGAGAGAAAGAGAGAGACACTTTAACTTCGGATAAGTCTTTAATACCAGGATCACGATCGACCGAGTTATATGTTAAATGCCCATTATACATGGTCTGTCCCCGAAGTATTGAGTTTTTTTTTTTTTTTTATTTTGCAGCTATTAGCCGTAGCGACTTGGAAGGGGTTTTAAAATTCAGAGAAAGCTTTTGTCCAGTTATTCCTTTTTTTTTTGTTTTTTCGATAATTTGAAGAGGCAGGATTTTACTTCGCGCAAAGGGTGTTTTCGATTTTTTGACTGGCACGCTGAAGCGATTAGTAGGAAAACGCTACGCGAGAATGTTGCATTCAAATATTCTAAAAAAATAGAAAACACTTACTTTTTTAATGAAATATTATCTATTATTGAACTTAAAAATAATTTGAAACCAAAAATTTTAAATTGTTTAAAATAATTTCCTCTTTGTGCTATATAATTCTCTTGTGAAAATTGAAATAGTTAAAATAAATAAAAAAAAATTTCCTCCTGCATCAACGCATTTACGAAAACAAGTTTTTCAGTTCTCAAAAGCAGTCTGAATCTCCTTAGCTTTGATATTTACATAAACTTTTCGCATTTTTAAATGTTTTTGCACTATATTGTGCACCATAGTTCGCATTATGTAGTTTTTCTGCAATTGCTATATTATTAATCGGCAGTCCGAATTTAAAATTTTTATCTCGCAACGGATGTTCGTAGTGATTCGAAAGCTTTTTGGACAACCAAATACAGACTCATCGATTATTTCTTTGAAAGCTCTATATCATTTTCCACATTGCGATTTTGACATACAATTATCTTTATAAGCCTGTTTTAACATTTTAAAAGTTTCTGCACTATTTTTTTTAAATTGCAACAAAATTTTATCGCGTATTGCTGTTACACTAATCGGTTCAGCACACCGTGTCAAAAAATGAAAAACACCTTTCACACGAAGTAAAATCCTACCTATTCAAATTATTGAAAAACAAAACAAAAAGGAGCGGGGAAAATGGAAAGTCTTTCTCTGCATTTTAAGACCCCTCCTAAGTCGCTACGACCAATAGTTGCAAAATAAAAAAAAAACTCGATACTTCGGGGACAGACCATGTACATGCGCGATTCGAGACTCCTCCTGTACGAGCATATTCTGGCTTATTACGTTAACGTATTATAACTTATGTTATAATATATATATATATATGTTATATATATATATGTTAACACTAACGAATAGCCTCGAAAATTTGGATAGAATGTACACTCTCAATTCTCGGATCGCAATTTCATATTGCCAGAGAAAGAAAGATCTGATTGCTTGGATGTTGCGGATCTGGATGAACTATAATGAAGTTGACGTTTTCTCGACTACATTCAGCTTCTTTTCATTTCAACGTACATTTTGCAAGGATATAGATATATGTAACGTGTTGCAATTTATAGTTTTAACTTTCTTTTAACATGGTACCTAGAGTAATTTTCATTTATGTATAAAACTTGTGTAATGTTGATAATTATTCACGATAATTCTCAACAATAATTTTTGTAAAATAATTTTTGTGAAAATATATTAATAGTTATAAAATATTTTATAAAATACGTTTGAAATAATTACTATTATTATTAAAAAAAAAACTTTCTTTTTCTTTTGAATAGTTGCTATTCATTGTTTGATGTAGATTCAAGCAGAAACAAATGATTGCATTTAATAATTTATATACTAATTATTATTTTCCATTGTTTAAATTAACGAAATTTTACTTCTATCACGAGTTACTCTAATTTTCGATTTCAAAAAATCAATTAACTTTCGTAAATTAAAAAAATTCCATTTACATAATATTTGTCTGATAACTCTATATAATCTCTTTATCGAATAAATATATACGATAAAATTATGATATTGACAAATATCAGTTTAGTATTCTTTAAATAATCGGTACGTGTATGTCTAACAAAAGAAAAAATATCAGCAAATAAAATATCGTAGTTGTACTTCCCAATTTGTGCACACATTGAAATAATTATTTATTTTATTTTTTCATGTATGCTATTTTACTTTTTAAACATATTAACATAAAAATACAACAGTTTAATTCAGTGTTACTTGTAATGTCCATTGTGGTTTTTCTATTATTTCAGACATTTAATTTTTAATAAAATACAAAACAATTGTCATTGCAATTATTAAATTTGCTTGAATAATCTATATTTTATATTTTAAAAAGTATAAATATTAAAAGATATTACAGAATGAAATTTTTTGAAATCGGTATTCTTTTACTCATTTATTGTTATTATTATTCATTTAACAAAATTATTTTTTTAAAAAATAACAAACATGTAGTGAATATCGAATAATTGAATGATTAATCTTTTGAGTAAAATTTTGAATAATAATTTTAGCTGTATGAATTATTGAAAGTACTAGGTAATATCTTTTATTTTAATATATAATATTATATTTGATAACAGCTATTTTATAATTTCAGGTATTAAATCAGTATTTCAAATAAAAGAATTTACAATGGAAATTGGAATTATTGAAATAGCAGAAATTTTTACCATTCTTTACCTATTGTATTATTATTGCGTTGTACTGAGTTTTAAGTTTTGGAAATGTCGAGGTGTTCCTGGTCCTGAACCTATTCTAGCATTTGGCACCGCAAAAGATGTAGTTTTAGGTAAAATTTCAATAGGTGACTATATTAAACGAGAATATAAGAAATACAAACATTATCCTATGTTTGGAATATTCTTAAGTTGCACCCCGGTGTTAATTATCAATGATCCTGAATTAATTAAAGACGTGTTGATAAAACATTTTTCAACATTTAGCAGTAGAGGCAATGTATTTAATGAAAAAATTGAGCCTCTCTCAGCAAATTTAATGAACCTTGAACCTGCCAGATGGAAACCGCTTAGAGTAAAACAGACTAGTATGTTCAGCAGTGGAAAAATCAAAGGGATGTTTCATTTAGTCTTGGAGTGTGGAAATCATTTGGAAAAAGTTATCGATAAAGTTATCGATCAAAATAATGTGATTGATTGTTGCAAAATCACAACTAGATTCGCCACAGATGTGATTGGCAATTGTTTTTTCGGAATCGACACGAAAGCTCTTCAAGATGAGGAGAGTCAATTTCACAAAATCGGTCAAAAGTTTACTAATTATAATAGATGGAGGGCCTTCAAAATGAGATTTAGACAAATATTTCCTTCATTGTACAATGTACTTGGTTTTATTATGTACGATTATGAAATCAATGACTTTTTCATTAACACTATGACGAAAACAATAGAGTACAGAAAAAATAATAACACGAAAAGAGGTGACTTTGTAGATTTATTGAATGAATTGAAGGATAGTAATTTTGGAAAATTAAACGGTATAGGTAAGTTTTCAAGTATTGATTAAATATCAATTTATTTAGCATTTTCGTAATTTTATCCAATGCGATTCAAATACTAAAATATAAAATTATATAAAATATGTATTTCTACCTACAAAATTTTACATATAATTTGTACATTTTTACATATGATTGTATAAAACAGAAAAAAATTATAAAGTTTAAAGATAATTTTCTATTATTCATAAATAAGTAATTAAGAGTCATCTTTAAAAATTATTAATATATATCATGAAACATAATCTGAATATTCTAGTCTGCTTAGTATCATTACTTTAGTACCTACGTACATAATGCCAAAATTATGTAATTATTCACCTTAGTACTTAATAATAAGGAATTACTTCAGCTTGTTCTATTTGTATATCGTCTTAATGTATAACATTATGTTACGGTTATATTAAATTTACATATATTGAAGATCGAACAGGCATTTTGTAATTATATTATTGGATAATTAATTTTTTGTACATATCAAGAATGAAGCTACAAATTGATGCAGCCCAATTTTCTTATATTTTCTTAATTTCTCTTATTATTATAAATTTTCCATACTTGTAGAAATATAAATAGATTTATACTCTTTATTTATAAATATATGTATATATGTATGTATTTATGCATGGATATGTAGCTTGTTTGATACTGATAAACTAATTCATTGATTGATTTAGGTGTGCATATATTATTCAATTTAATGTATGAATGTAAATAGTACAATATTCACTACAAAATTTAATTACAATCTTAGCCAATAAAAAGATAATAATTATTCCAAAAATTTTTAATGAAATTTTGTCCTTAACAAAATATAGTAATATTTTAAACGCCATATTTTATATTTTAAATTATAATAGAAAAAATTGTAACATTTGAAATAATTTAAATCTCAACATAGAAAATATTTTCAAATTATAATTAAAATTATATTATAATAATTATAATTTTTTTGGCAACTTTTTCATAAATTATTATTTAAATCTAATTTTATTAACAAAAACATGTAATTTTAATAAATGAGAAATATAAATAATATAAATATTTAATAAACCGCAAATGTTTCAGAATTAACAGATACGCTTTTAGCTGCACAAGTTTTTGCTTTCTTTTTTGCTGGTTTCGATACTGCAGCATTAACTATTAGCCATGCTCTTTACGAATTAGCTCTTAATCAATCAGTACAAAATAAACTTCGTGAAGAGATAAATGATGTTTTTGTACAGAATGATGGAAAATTAGAATTTGAAAATATCAAGAATATGAAATATCTAGATAAAGTATTCAATGGTAATTTCTTTAAGATATTAAATAAAAATAATTTAATTGATTATATAATTTAATATATTTTTCGAAGAAACATTACGAAAGTATCCGGTAGTAAACTTTTTAAGTAGAGAAACCACAAGCTCATTTACATTTTTTGGGTCAAATATTACAATTCCAAAGGGCACTAAGGTTTGGATTCCGTTAAGTGGTATTAATGAAAATCCAGATATCTATGAAAATCCAGAAATATTCAATCCAGAGAGATTTATAGAGAAAAATATAAAAGAGAGACATGCATCATATTATCTACCATTTGGGGATGGACCTCGAAACTGCATAGGTGAATTCTGTTCTATTATTTTTAAGACTTGTAAAATAAATTGAATAATAATTAATTGTAAAATTTTTAGCTGCACGGTTTGCTAGCATTGAAACAAAACTAGCTATCGTAATAATATTGAAGAAGTATAAGTTAGATGTTTGTGATAATACACCCGTTACTTATAAAAGTAATCCAAGAAGATTTTTGCTTGCACCAAAAAATGGTCTACCTCTCAAATTTACGAAATTAAATTAATCTATTTATATTTATCAATTAATCAAGCTTTTATTAATTTGTAAATAAAAAATTTGTTTTATTACAACATATCATTTGAACAGTTATAATATTTAAAGCGCGAGATTTTTTGTAACAAATTAAAAATTAATTTTCATCCTCGAAACGTTAGCCAGTTTTCAAAAGGGGAATATTAAAGATTTAATACCTCGTGAGAAAAAATTATAATTTGTTTATCTTATATTATTATATTATTACTATTATATGTAGTTAATTTATGTGTAACTGATGAATAGAAATTAATATTGTGTAATTACGACAGAAGGGATATAAATTTAAGCGAGAGTGTCGATAACTAAATAGTGCTCCCTGTAAAATAAAGAAAATGTTGCTTTGAAATAAATGGTTGCCTCAATAAAGTGCTTTAGAATCGTAAATAAAGCTAAGCTCTTGAATTAAAAACTGCAAAGGCGGAGAGAAGGCTTGTAATAATTTTTTTCCCGAAGTCGAGTAACATTTTCTAGAGAGTCGGAAGGTAAAGTCGATAAAGTTCCAATTCGTTGGGCGAACACTTGCATGAGAGGAGGACGAGAAGGAAGAGGAGGGAATACAGATGAATTATTAAACTCACGTTTTCTACGTTCGTACAATATTCTTCTTACTTTCTCTCCTTCTCTTTCACTCGCTCCTCTGCCATATTCACGTAGAAGGTGGTGGTTGTAAGTGATAAATTCTTAGTGCAGTTGTCTCGCATAAGGATCGGCGCAAGACCTTTTCGATTTTATACGACTGCGTATACTCCCCCTAAGTAGTTTGGAATGGCCCACTATAACGTAATTTTACAGGCGCGTAAAGGGTTTATCCTCCCTTTTCGTCTGTCTAGCGTTTTACGTATTATTATCCAAATTGCTTGTAGGTAAATGTGGTCTGGGAGTTGAACAACTTATCGAAACATCGGTTAGACCGACATTTTATAATTGCTATTCGGAAAAAAATGTTTACAACGTAATGAAAGACGATTCATTGACTTGCTCGAAATATAAATTATTCTTAAATAGTCAAGTTTTTTTTTAAGTTCAAAAAATAAAATAAATTTATGGATTAATTAAAATTTTGATCCTATAATTATTTATAAAAATTAATTACATTTAGATGAAATTTGATTTTCGTATAATAAAATTTTTTAATCAAAACGTTTTTTACATTAGTTCTAATTTTTTAATAAATACAGTTTTAATAGAGACCAATTATTCATCTGTAAAAACTTAAAAACTAAAATTATTGTAAAACTAATATTAAAAATTTAAGAAATCATATATACTTTTATTAATAGCAATAATTTTAATTTAATAATTACACTGAAATCATTAACAAGGTTTCCTTAATTAGTAATATGAAAAAAAAATTACAGGTTCGTCGTCAATTTTACATTAATTTCCTAGGCACAATATTCCTCAAAGAAAAAGTTAAGAGATATATCTCAGTTCGTAATTAGCTAAATGTAATTAAAGCATGTAATGTAAACATGCACTTTACAGTCACTTTATACGTATATTTAAAAAACATAATAATTCGCTCTTTGTATAAACTGTATTCATGTCCTCCTACATATTAGTTTAGCATAATATTTATTAATTTGATTAACTGATTTTGTCTAATTATAAATTATAAAACTTTATTGTTTTATTATTTAATTTTATTTTTCTTTTTAGTCTTTAAGAGATTATATTTTTAATTCATTTCATTCAACTTTTTGCTTTTTTATAAATGTTTTCGTTATAATGGAGAAACCATTACATCTAGTAGACATTGTCATAGTAGACACAAGTACAGTGAATACAAAATTCTTGCATTGCTAAAGATGTTCAAGAACTTTTATCTATTTGATGTTTATTCTAATCATATTTTGGAAAACATTGATTTGTGATTATCCTTCTCTTTAAATGACACAAACTACTTTCAAAAACGCGGTTCTGTAATGAGACCAATATAAAGGATGCTAGGTTTAGGTAAAAAAGGATGTACATAGAGATTACAGCATCAATATCACGGCAAATTTGTTTATGATTTTAAAATATTTTTACTTATAACTCAAATTATACTACTTTTTTTTATTGTAGTACTTTATTTTATTTCTATATAGGGTCTTTATATAATAGGGGTCTTAAAATGTCGACAAACTCTTTCCGCATTTGTCCCTTTTTTTTGTTTTTTTGATAATTAGATGCAGCAGGATTTGACTTAGCGCGAAGGGTGTTTTTCAAATTTTTGACACGACGCGCTGAAGCGATTAGCGGAAAACCAATACATGAGAATGTTTTATTTATAGATTAAAAAAAAATTCTTAACTTTCTTTTTTGAAAGATAATTTATTGGTGGACTTATAACCAAAGTTAAGGACGGAACTGGGCATTGGGCCCAGTAGGCGCACGTTCTGGATGCGGGGACGCCCACGAAATGAAAAACGCATTAAAAAGAGCCATTAAAACGCGCAGATTGTTGTTGTGCGCTTGGCCATGCGTGTGTGTATGTGAAGACCGAAGTGGCTCACAAGGACGTGCGTGTGGTTTCGCCGATGTGTGAGAAGGGTTGGGTTGTGAGTGTGAGTGTGTAAACTGTATGTGTGAGCGCGAATACGTATTCGTGGATGTTTCCATCTTCTCTCTCTCTCTCGCGAGCATGACTCGGCCGAGCCCTATAATCTTCTTATCTATCTCTTTCTATCTGATACTCATTTCCTCGCTCTCTCTCTCTCTCTTTCGCGTTGCATGATTAGATATCTTCTCTAGTTTTTCTAGTTTCATGGAGACGAAGACGTATCGTCGTTTGCTTTAACATTATTTAATTTGCGAGAATAATGATTTTAGTTTCTTTGGGTTTTTTCTCCCGTCGGCAAGCCGGGAGTTTTTTATGCCAGGGGAAATGCTTGAAGTGTGTGTATGCGCACGCGAGGGTTGGAAAGTGCGCTCGATCAGAAAGATCGACAAGTCATAACGGTCGTAACAAGGTGACCAACGGTCCTTTAATTCGAAGAAAAACATGAAAATTGAGTCGCGGGAGGCGGGGCCAATTTCGGTGGCCTAATTGCATGCAAGGATATTATTGTAAGGTCAGTTGCGCTGACACCGCGGCACTATGCGATAGTGCAATTGTAAAATATTGTGATCAGCTTAGTGAATAAAGTGATTGTTTGTGGCTTGCCAAATAAGTGCCTTTTTCTTCGATTATCCACCCAAATCAATCAATCCTCCATTCCAAAATTAACAACCAGTGTGAAATAAAAATTTTAAATTCTTCAAAATAATTTCCTCCTGTATCAACACATTTATGAAGGCGTGTTTTTCAAATTTCAAATGCATTTCAAACTCTTCAGCTTTGATGTTTTTCAAAAATTTCGACATTGATAAATTTTTTTGCACTATATTGTATACTGTAGATCGCGTTAATTTCAGTTTTTTCTGAATTGCTTTATCTGTTAATCGACAGTCCAAATTTTAAATTTCTAACACGCGCCGGGTGTTCCTAGCCATTCAAAAGTTTTTTGGGCGCCTAGATCGAGGCTCGTCGATGATTCTTTCTCGGCCCTCTTTAAAAGCTCTGTGCCATTTTCTACTTTGCGATTTTGACATGCAATTATGTCCATACGTTTCTTGCAATATTTTATACGTTTCCACACTGTTTTTTTTTTTTTTTAATTGCAAACAAAACTTTATTGCGTAACGCCTTTCCACTAGTCGCTCTATCGCGCCGTGTCAAAAAACTGAAAAACACCCTTCGTGCGAAGTAAAATTCTGCCGCACCTAATTATCTAAAAAACAAAAAGAAAAGGAACAAATGCGAAAAGAGTTTGTCGTCATTCTAAGATCCCTCCAAAATTTCTACGACAAATAGGCGCAAAATGAAAAAAAAACTTGATAATTCGTGGATGAACCATGCATATTCACAATTAAATTTATTTCATTTCAGTATGCAATTTACCCATCCCCTGTTTCAAGCCCACGGATTAACAAAATAAAGAAGATAGTTTATCATTCAGAGATTCATGTATGTCAGGGCTAGTGTGAATGATTAATACACTATTTACGTATGTTTACGGTAATTTTCTGATGGTTAAAGTATATTAAACGTAGATTAAATATTAAAAGGTTGAATTAATTAAAGTTTGCGGACGTAACAGTATGGATATTAAAGTACCTTATTTTTCTAAAGGCTGTCTAGATCATCAAATCACACTATGCGTAACGAGATTTCAAATGAAGCTCTTTGATTAGTTTAAGTGCGTAAAGATAAATTTTTTTAGCAAAATTCCGATGACTAACCCAAATAAAATTTTGACCTATAAGCAAAATCCATGAAAATTACTTTTAATTTTACTCGATACTCGCACTTGAATTCTCGTACTTTTTTGAAGCTATTTATGATTTCGTAAAGCTTTGTAAATTTTTTTTTTTCTGTTTTTTATACAATATTTTATACATATAAAGTTTGTTCCTACAGCTGTAAGTATCTCTTAAAATTATGTGTAAATCAGATTTTTAAATTTAATTTTTCAATTTACTCGTTCAAAACAAGTTCACCAGGCCACGAATTCCGTGAACAGAAGCAATTTGCTGGAACAAGTGCTCAGTGCTCGAAAAAGGTCGAGGGTCAGCATTTACAGTAAGAAGGAGAAGGTGAGGGCGTGTTGTCTCGCAGATGCTTCGGGAAAACCGATTAGCGCCGTTGGTGCCAGGACTTTCATCCATCAACCGGACATCCTTCGATTCCGTCGTACTCGCAGAGGAACATCAAGAAACAATTACTATCAGCAACCCCGTGTATCTAGCATTCAGCTCGATCACGTGATTTCCCGTGGGTACCGTTACTGGTAAATGAGTCACTATACCGGCTCCCCGGATCTTGGCTGCTCTCTCACTCGACTCATACTAGATCTGAGCCTTGATTGAGGGCACCGGAAGCTTATTTTGACTTCAAGTTTACTTTTTTTTATCCCGAATAAGTTTTAGCTAACTCCCCTTTTTGTCTCCAGTTTCATTTTCAAAAGTCTATGGCGGGAGATTTTACGGAGCTTATCCCTGCGGTATTTCTCCCTTTTTCCCTACCCTCTAAATTCGCTTCTAGTTAGTACAAAGTATATTGGCTGCTAAACCCCCGAATTATTAATATTCTCTGCTTTCCCACGGTATCTAAGACCATTGTTTTGAAAATCAGGCTAATTGGGTGAATGATCCTTATCGATTTTCTTTTTTTTCTCAATTTTCAATTTAAAAAATTTTAAATATAGTATGCATATGAATATTTGCGTTATGACGTAAAATATTTAATTATAAAATTTCCGATAAAATTTATCTTTATTCTTTTCATTATTAAAAACTTATGCTAAGCATCTTTTTTCGAAAAATACAAACTATAATATTTTTTTAATACTTTTTTAAATTGAATGAATTTTGTTTGATAATTTCATAAATATGTATTCTTTAAAATTCATTTTAAAAAAATTAAAGGAGAATTAATAATTAACAATAAGTAATGTTCAATATCCGAAAAATGTGGTGCAGTAGATAGAAATTACTATGGAAAATGATTTTTATCACATACTTTTATACATTATTTTTTTAATATTGTAAAAATTTAGTCACAATTTCCATTTATATAAAATGGAAATGTTTTTTTAAAATGGATCCACAAGCTTCCATTATGATTGACTAGATTATAAGCAATATTTTACATGTAACACTAGAGTAGTATGCGCAATTATCAGAATTCATATTTAAATGTTGGTATGTTTAAAAATAAAATGTAGTTTATTTATATAATATATTATAAAGTAAAGAAATTTATTAATAATAAAGTATTTAAATTCATTTTCAAGGATTATTTTTTTATTTAATATTTCAATTTAAGTAATTATATTGTGTAAATATCTAAAAATCAATTTTAATTAAAAGGTTCATTCATGTTTTGAAATGGCATGTTGCATTCAAATTCAACTCTGTATTTAAATAAGCTATTAAGGAGAATAAAAATGCGCTGCTTTAGAAATGAATTTACATTTATATTGAAATATTCCCCTTCATTTCCTAAACAATAATAAAACACCTGAATATGCTTAATGCATTTTGCAGAAGCAGTTGAGGTTAAAGCGAGTACAAAATAGTATCGATAATGTGACAGAATGTCGGTAATTGTTTATACAGCGGATGTAGTCTTTCTAACTTAATATCCAATTTTGTTGAATGGGATTAGTGTCACTGTCATCAAAACGAAAAATCTCATGCAATTTATTTTCTCGCCCGAAACGCAAAATACATTTCAGCAGACGAAGATAAAAAAGTGCAATACTGAATGATAACGATCCGATGTGAGTTTTTTTTCAGGCTCACATTGATATGTCACTTGGTCAAGAAGGTAGTTTTCCATGTAACGTAGGCTCGAAGAAAGGTGAGGGGAAGAGGACCCAGGCCCATGTCAGTACCTTAATCCAGATTTACACATCGAGCAAATGAATGTATGATCTAGTTAACGACAAAAGTCGCGGAGATAAGGTAACCAGCTGAGATGTCACACTTACAAACGCCGTATTATTAAGGCACCAAATAAATAAAGCACGATCCGAATGCTGGGTACAGATACTGTGTCCAGGGATTCATCCATGTTCTTGTATCCGTAAATGTATCGTAAAGTTGGGAAGGGCGAGGGTCGCACCCTTCGTCTGCATCACCTCAAGATCGCCGACTTGCTTTATCTGTATGTATGCCGCAGCTACGATTTTGCATGCAACAATAATACCGAGCGTACTTGTATTCCCCAACACCCCTAGAATACCAAACCAAATAACTCTTTCGTGAGTGGGGTGGATGTTGTGATTGTAAAAAATGCACGAGACTTCGACTCGGAGAACTGGAGGAAGGTAATGAGATATCAGCTCCGGAGGAATAACTGGATATTAGATATAATGCTGAAAAATGTCAGAGCAATCAGACTTCGAAAACTACTTTATCTTTTCTTTTATTTCACAATTTTTCGATATTTATTTATGGCCAGTCGCAAATTATTTCTTCAGAAGAAGTTATATTATTGGATTTCTATTACGACGATGGATCATGCAAATGATTTTAATTGAAGTAAATATTAAAATAGAACAAAAATCAGCTACATATGTTTTCAAGTTATTAATAAGTCTTGTACCTTGAACAATTTTTAAATTATTTATACTAACAATATGTACTACCTTTTATTCTTCAATTTATATTACAGCAGCATTCTACAAATAAGTGTACAAGGTATAGTTTTATAATTTACTTTAATTTACATATTTCTCTTATTAATTCTTTATGCAATCGTGTATTCTCCAATTTTTGAGAACTATTTATGAAACTGATAAGTTAGATATAATTATCGCTTCTACATTTTTCATTTCATTACTCAACACCGGATAATGAATTTTATATGTTTTAAATGTAAATAAGTGCATATACTGTGTTTATACATAATACTTATACTTATAAAATACTGGATAGTAATAAAATTTGATGTAACTAAAATTACCAGATTCATTTGAGTTATATTTTATATTTTCATTGGTATTCTTCTAAATTTGTATAAACTTATGTCTACTTCATTTCACGTAGATTCATAACTGCATAAACCAAAATTTGACAAATACAATATGTTATGAGGCATATTATATAATTTAGAACAATGAATAATTTATGAATCAATTTAATTTTACCGGATATAATAACTTAATTTTGAGAAATATGTTAAAATCTGCTTTCATTACATAAAAATTTTATAAATAATTTATATATTATCAAACAATCTTTGCATTGATATTCACAATAATCATAGTTATTTATAGAATATAAATAAAATATAAATAATATAATTTTAATTTTCTTTTTATAATACACAAGTATTAGATATTATATTTGTGTATCCTCGCTTGAGGTAATTGAGAAACACCAGTTGATAGCCAATAGATAAATTACTAAATATTCTGTTCATAATAATAACAAGACTCTCAGAAAAATAGAATATCTGTAATGAAAATGAGAAATAGACATTTTCGTTTGAATATTTGACTCCGAACAATATTAAATTCTTAATTTGTACAGTTAATATTCCTTATTTTTTAAATTTTTTAAATACAACTCCAATTTCAGTAGGTTGTCGTAAATGTACAATGAATTTTGATTTTTATTATTTCATTGATAAATTATTTTATTGAAAAATATTTAAACATTGAAAAGTATAGATAGAATTAGACAAACTCGAGTATTTGCGACATAAACTTTGTAAGAAATGCAACGATTACATTCGGTCTTTTTCGTTCTTTACGTGCAATTGCACTAATTATGGCTTAAATCAATTTAAAATTAATTTAATATATGAGAGAAGTTGATTTGAATTGTGTTTAGGATTATTAATTTTTCATATGGGAATGGAAATAACCAAAATAAAATAAACGTAAAAGCAAATCAAATCAAGTAGCTAACTCAACAAAAATGTATACAAATATATACAAATATATACAAATTATATTTAAATAAGTATGTAGGAAAAAATATTTTTTGATAAAAGAAATGAGCAAAGATAAAGAGCAAAGAAGGGAATCGTACCTACCTAATTAACCTGTATGAAACCTATATAAAAATCTGTAATAATACGTTCGTACGTTTTATGTGCGAAAAGTATTGTGTAATACGAGTAAAGTATCGATGCAGAACGCATCATCTTACTGAGATTTATTTTTCAATGTATCATGTAACTTCGCTTCCTTCCTTCGTCTTTTTTTTCATTTTGCATACTATATTATGCTTCCTGGGCAAAAGAAGTTGAAAGATATATACACTTGGTCTCTCTCTCTCTCTCTCTCTCTCTCTCTCTCTCTCTCTCTCTCTCTCTTTCTCTCTTTCTCTTTCTCACTCTCTCTCTCTTTTTATGCAAGACCAACATTGTAATATCCTCGATATGAAGTTGCATACGTTCTTAAGTATACATCGATCCACGCAAGTATTCATGTAAACATAACTTATTTTGATAGAGGCAAAATGTGGACCTTTTTGTATTTATTTTATAGGAGGACAAAAGAGAATTATTCTTAGACTGCCCACCCACTATATAAATTAGATAAAATAAATTTTTTTTCGTTTGTGGATTCAACGTTTCTTCACTTAATTCTAATTAAATGACTCAATACAGTTCTGACTAATTACTATCAATAATATTATACGTTATCAAAATATTATTTATTGCGTTATTAATTATCAATTGAAATAAATAAAGATAATATAAAATATTTTGGGGTCAAATTTTATTTTAAAAATTATCTTGTCATAAGAAATTTTATATATTTTAAATAAATTTAAGATAAAATAAAATGATTAGTTATAGGAGATATTTATACTAAAAATAAAAATCAGATTCTTTGTAAGCTTTAATTTTATGTATATTTTTAAATAATTAAAATGTTTAAAAGAATCTTTATTCTTATATTTCAAAAAATTAATTTTATATATATAATTTTAATCGATCAATTTTAAATTATGTAATATAATTGTATCCCCAATGCATTTAATCAATTTCTTTTGGTACAAATGGATAAAATATAAATAAATTTAAAAAATTTAATTACAATGTTATATTTTATAAATTCTTCAATTTGTGTATTCAATTTGTGTAGCATTCTAAATAAAATGATTATTACTTTGAACATAAAGAATTCAATTCATTTTTAACTCTTTGTATGTTATATAAAACAATAATACTTCGAATTCATTAGTTATTTAAATAATTTATGACAATTCTAGAAAAAATTTAATTTCTTATGAACCTGATTCTTAATAAATTTACGAATAAATATTTACATTTAACCAATTAAATAATTCCATAATATTGTTTTCATTATAAAATATTTTATTAAGTTTTCAAGTATTAATAAGAATAAAATTTAAAATTATTTAGCATTATAAAAAAACTGAATGTCTGAAAATTATGAAAATTTTAAAATTAATTTATGTTCATGATTTTTCAGTATTATTATGTAACCTGCATACACAAGTGTTTCAAAAATTAAAGTTATAAGAAGTAGTTAATTGGAGTCATAAATTAAAAAAAAAATAACAATATATTGCATGAAGTTATGTATTAAATAAAAATAGAAAATATAGGCAAGAATGATGCCAAAGTTTTCGATTAAAGGAAAAATATAGAAAAATACTATTGAAGTGGTAAAGGAACAAAGAGTGAGAAAATAAGGATAATAGGAGAGTTTAGGAAAAGTCTATAAATATTTTTGCATACATTTAAAATTATTCTCATATTATTAAAATAATTAAAAATATTATTAAATAATTTTAAATATATACTTTAAATTAATATAAGTATAAAATGAACGAGTAGTTTTAAATATGTATTTTAGACTAATAATTTATGATGTATTTATAAATTAAATATTTTTAAAATGTTGATACGCCGATATCTGGGATTCAAATATTTTTGTACAACAAATAATACGCTACGCAGTAAATTAATCCCTATAAAACAGATTTTCTGGTTGAAATTATAAATTTCACATTCGATGAAAAAGTTTGACATAACTGTTTATAATTAGAAAATGCATATAAATAAAACGTATGAATAAACATAGGGTTGGGGTTGGGGAGTGACAGGTCATAAGATTTGTTTCTCCAAATGACTTGAACTAATATTGGCTTTTACTCCAAATTTATACACAAAAGTTCATGTGAACATACTATTTTCTTTCTCCGACGGCTATGTGTCGACGTGGCCAAAAAGATACAGCTACACACATTTTGTGTATTTCGATAATGACGGAAGACATCGGTTAACCAAAGCGAACATAAACGCGTAGTTTTTTGTTCCATTTTTGTAGACAACTGACTTCTTTCGTCATTTTCGTTAAAACTCCGTCTAGCCTTCACTCAATTTTATGTATAATTAATTTTCTTTCGATAACCATTTATAAAAACCATAAACAATCAATTTTTTGCAAAAAAATGTATTTTGTAAATGAAACTTGAAATCTTGGCTACTATTTCGTTGTTCAAATTCATCCTGTATAATCTGTAGGTATTTATTTGAAAAATATTCATTTTTTTATTATTGTTTCAAATACAATAAAATTAGTTAGCTATTTAGAAACTAATAAAATAATATTTTGATATCAATAGTACATCTTTGTGAAACCATAAAATATTAATAAGTAAGGAACATATAATTTTGGAATATTATTAAAATAAAGACAGATATAATATATATTGAAAATTTATTGGAAAATGAAAATATTTTACTAATATTAACGTATTTATCTTACATACTTACAAATTATTAAGCACTATATTATTAATTTACTTTATATTTAATTCTCTTGATTAATTTAATTTTCATATATACTTCACTCAACTACCTCATAATATTAAAAATATTTATTTAAAAAGAGAAAATTCATATTCACAAGTAAAACAATGTTTTTTATTAATATGTATATTTTGCATGTAAAAGTATGTTATCATATATATATTATATGTAACATATTATTATCTACACAAATTTCATTACAAATTGAAAATTAAATTAAAAAAAATTAAAATAAATTTATTAATTAATAACGATTCTTTATCTGATTAATATTATTTTTTTCATTAAAATATTAAATTTTACATTCAATGAATAAAGAATAGAATATTAAATTTATACGAGAATGTATAAATATATATGTAATATTTACTTTTACGTGATTTAATAATTTAAGCGCATAAAATAATATATGTATTGATGAGAAAATTTATTTTTTAAATAATGAATTTTTTGATTTGATATTAATATTTTAATAGTAAAATAATGCGAAGAAAATATTTTTTGAAAATAAATATTTTTAAAACAAATTTCTGATTAATATTCATTTTTTATAGTATCATTATTTTTCGATTCTTTTAGCTTAATGTTTTTAAAAAATCTTTTTAATAGTATAAATGTCATGTTTTCATTATAATAATTAATTTAGACAAAATTGCAAAACTATTATAATTTATTTGATTCAATACTGTATAATTTTTTTATTAAATGGTAAACCATATAAGTTATTTTTATATGATGTTAGATATTTTTTCCCCTCAAAATGATCATTTATCATGAAAATTTCAATCACTTAGTATTATTTTCAAATCGGGGTTCTCACATTGTTTGGAAATTCCCGTATGAATCAAGACCGTTATAAAATAAATTTGATATTTTTCTGTTTCAAAATTTTTAAGAGAAATCTTTTTCATGTAATATTGTACAATGCTTAAGTAATTCTGAGAAAATTGGAAAACTATTGTATTGGGATTATCGCATAATGCAACTAAATATAATGACCAATCGTAATTTATGCTTCACATATTACTATTCCAAAATTTATTCGTGTAAGAACAAAAATTTCATATTTACAGATCTAAATAACAAATAAAATAGCTCCTTCTCATTTAACTATAAATACCACGTACGTGTGAGTTAATTTTATAATAGATATATTCAATCACTAATATCACGTATATGTATGTGCTTTTCTTACTTACCCTATCATATTTTTTTTTCTCATTTTTTTAAATGTGGTATCGTTTTATTTTGCATTTATGGCCAAATTTTTACAATCTTCATTACATTTAATTTTAAATTTTGACTACGTAATTTAGAAATTTAGAAAACAACTCGCTGTGTGATGTTGAAATGCACACGTAAATTGTAAATGATTTTAATAAAAATGAATATAATAAATAATATACATAATAGTTAAATAAAATTATAGTTCATATATCTGCTATAATCACGACGAATTATACGTAATTGATTATATTATAATATAGCGCACGGATTGGACTAGTAACGAATATATATAAAAGTAAACGTAAATTCTGACATGTTAAAATGCTTGTTTAAATCTAAGAAAAAATTAATTTTCGAATAAAATAGATATAATTACATGTTTTATTTTTTTTTTAATTCTAAAATTTGTCTACCTATCGTTTCAATATCAAAGCTAAAATCTTTTAATAAATTTAAAATTTTGTTATTTTCGAACTCATAATACTATTAATATTTCTTATTTATATCTGATACATACAAAAATTATTTTTTTATTCATTATTCATTATAATCCTTTTTTTGTAATTAATTCTGTTGTTACATATTCTTGAGTTGCAATAAAATAATTTAAAATGATTTACAAATTTTAAACACAGTATAATTTTTTTGCTTGGTTTAATTTATATTCAATTTTTAATTGCTAAATATAAGTTATTTTTTATATTGTTTGTAATGATTTATACTTTTATGTTTTATATAATTATATATCATGTATTGATCAACAATTTTTTAAAAATTAATAAATTTCCAAATAATATTTATACATGTAAAAAAATCTTTTATATTAGTGTTAACTTGGAAACAGTATAAGAAGTTTCCAACTTAAAAGATAAATATATAAATAATTACTCACAATTAATTTTGAAGGTAAAGTGGAAGTCTTATAAATAAAAATAAATCAATTAATTGTTGAATTAGATGTGTCCAAGTTTACTCGTCTCTAATATTTATTTATCATACAGGTGTATAGGCAAAATTTTTGTTTTTTTATCTTAAAACGCTATCTTTGTCAAACTTTTCTATCATCATTTCAACCACCACCGCAGAATTATAGTATTTCAAAAACTAATGATTACATTTATGAATAAAAATGTAACATACTATTTATATTAAGAATAAATTTGAGTTTAAGTAGTTACTTTGTGAATATTTTTATTAGGTTTATTAATTATCTGAATTAAAGTTGTTTTAGTTTATAAATAAGCAAGTTTTTTTTGGGTGGAAAAATGCATAATTTTACTTTCCGTAACTTTCGAGAGATTTTTTTTCCTTAGGTATTTGCATTCATTTGCATTGTTGGTTATATTCTCATTTTCGTATAATTTCAACAACCCGAAACCTTATAAGTCAAAAATATATATAAGTCAAAAAAATAATATATCTGTCAATAAAACTTGACGACATTGAGCTAATGCAATTTCACGCAAATTGATCGTAAGTCCTTAATTACATCCCTTAGATGTTATAAGCACACATGGACACATTATGCATATGCATTTTTTTGTATTCATTACATTTATAAAAAAAAATATGAAATGGGGTGGCTGGAAAAAGGAAATTCTTCTGAGAGAGGAGGGATGGAATATAAGGATATTGGTGACTACAACTCTACTCACTCGCGATATTAAATTATTAATGGTCTTTTCGTGTTTCCTCGAAAAAACAGTTGCACGATTGCGCAACTATCAAATTACGAGATAACCCGAAGTTCTTATACGATCCAACATTAGCTTCCAAATTTCCATCTTACCGAAATGAGAGAGTTCTTTCTTTTTGTCCTTATATTCTTTAGTTGCGGTCATGTGCATCCGAGATAGAATAAACAAGTTTTTTATTACCTTTAATATTTCATCTTTATAATTTTGATTTATCTTTATAAGATTCCGGCATTATTGTTTTATAAATATTTTCCACTATCGGACTTGAATAAAAAGTTATATTTTACTAAAGTATATTTCCCTCCTCTCCATTTTTTAGAAACACCCAACTATTTATATTGTTCATGTATATTTACTTTTTATATTTACAAATTTTGTATAAAAAAACTTGTCGAAGACTTATTAAATGTAAAATTGGTATTTTGTAATCAATTATGGAGAAATAAAAAAAGATTACTAGTCTTTTTTTATTCTCATTGTTATTTAATTTACACTACAATTCCAATTTACATCAAAAATATTGATACGAAACTGTAAACCTTTAAAATTGATATGACCAGTTTCGCATTCAGCGAATAAACTCTAGATACTGTATATAATTATTAATAATTTTATCAACACACCATAAATTGAATTAAATATATATTCACGTTTTGTAATTAAAACTTATTTATATATTATTTTATATTTTATTCTGCTTCATATTATTTATTTCAATAAAACAACCATTTCATTTTTGCAAATATACTCGTGAAATATTTTCGTTATTTATAAAACACAATAGTTCACTATATCACAACAGAATTTTTCATCCATACCATACACAGAATTGTAGGACATTTCTAAAATTTGAGTATTCAAATAATAGTATACACGGATCGAAAATTACCCAGTTCAGTAATTTTCGTATAGAATTTTCCATTAGTGATACTAATTTAGTATCACTAATGGAATAATATAATAATAAAGTAGTACTGGCAACAATCTGTAGTTTTTAATATTTTATATGTAAACTTTTTCAGGCAGATGAAGTTCATTGATCAAAATCAAGTTATACAAAATGGATTAACAAAATGAAAAATTATACCCGATTATATAATTTTTTGAGAAAAGATATAGTTTTTTATAGTATTAATACATTTAGATAAAATTGCAAAATAAGCCTATTACTCAAATTTATATTAAATAATAAATTAATTATACAAATCTATGATTAGTACGTAGTGTAACGATGAATTTAATGTTAATTTTAAATTCTAATCACTAAAAATAAAATATATCACTAATTTTCACTACTTAACAAATTACTCAGAGGGGATTCTGCTAAAATTCAAGATAAAAATCTCAAAGGGTCAATTTAACTATTATAAAAAAATTTTAAACATATAACTAACAAACACTACCATCAATTATTTTTATATTATAATATTAAATTTATAAAATTTAAATTTCAAAATAATATGTAAATATAATATAAAATCTTACCCATTATTAGTTGACTATATACATATAATATTTATATTATTAATTTGATAATTCTCTCTCTCTCTCTTTAAATTTATTTCAAAATATATCCTTATTATTTATTTACTTCTTTAAATACTTCAAATGAAATAAAATTAAATTATCTCCAAAGTAATATTATAAATTAGTAGATATATAGTGATATCAATCAATAACTATTTAAATTTATTTATATATATTATATATAAAATTTCCAGCACTACACTTCTAAAATAAATTTATACATATATTAAATATATAAAATATTGAATATATATATATGTATCACCACACTAATTTAAATATCTTTTTCTTCACTTCTATTTTCAAAAATTAATAATCAAATATATATACAACAATATAAAATTTTTTCAATAATAGAGATAATCTGTTAATAATAAGTATATCTTTATCATACAAAAGACAGTTTAATAATGATAATGGGATTTTTCGATTAACGAAAAGGCCCACTTTTCCAACTTACTATTTTATTTATTCACCAATTATAAATTTTCTTTTATGACTTTACGCCAAATTGAAAATTCATAATTGGTTATTTTACACAGATAGTTCGTCTTCCTTTTCAAAATTCATTACTGTGATTAGCTAATCAATCACAATACTAAAATAAAACCAAAAATAACAAAACTATTTCTCTGCCGATAATTATATAAACTGTAATGATCGTCAATCTCACGGCGACACAGTACTGCAATTTTTCATCACTCACACTACATCACACATGCATTTATTGTATAACTGTATGTACAATATATTTTCTCACCTATTGCTGCCTCTGTCTAATTCATGAGTGTTAGCGCCTCCTATATCATCAAGACATCTACTTATGTACAAATGATATCGAGCCGATGAACCTCATGTTGACAGTTTGTCAAAAATAAGTTGTGAAAATTAATAATTATTACTTACAACACAAAATCAACATCACTACCATTCCTGTAAGTTTAAAAAATTTATTTTATTATAAAACTTATTTATTTTAAATATATACATTTATTTAAAATAAAAATTATTATATTTTCATTTTTATTTTTAGGTTAGTGTTATCAAAAAGAAATTTATATAATGAATATTTATTCATTATAGTAGTTTTCATAAAATATTGCTTTCGACTACTGTAGTTATTTTATTGTACATGTGATCAATTAATCGAATATATATTAATAACAACACTCTGAATTTGTATTTACTCATTAAAAGCTATTACAATATATTTGTTTTAAGTTTAATTTATTTTTTAAAATAAGTAATTAGAAAATCAAATAATTAATTTAAAAATTCAAAGTTTAAATGAACGAATTTAATGTATTAAAAGAACTGAGTTTGAAAAAAAACTACGAAGTAATACTTATTGTGCTGAAGTGTTGCTTATTTATTAGAGATGTTAAAATCTTATAAAAGCAATAAAATTTTTTTACCAGAAACAAAATATAGAAAATGATCTCAGATAAATTATTATATTTATTCAAAATATTGAATATCAATATTTATCAATGCTTATAAGAAAAATTTTATGATTAAAATGTTTAAATGGAAAGGAGTGAGGGAAGGAGAGTTTGCTGTAGGATTGAAAAATAATACATCGATAATTTAGAGTAATCACAAATAACAAAACAATTATTATGACGCGGCATAAAAAACCCCTACGTTCAAGCGGAAAAAGCTTTAGTGCATCAGCGAGGACAAGAAAATACAAACACTTACAGGTGCGACTGTACACGCAGAAAATCGGTACTCGCAGGCCCTTGAAGTCGACGACTTGCGCTCGTGGAAGCTGCAACGTGGGCATCGGATGACGCGCGAATCAAGCGGGGCAGTCCAGGTGTTCGTCAACATCTACCTAAGAGTGAATCACCGGACGCTGCCGAGAAGATGATCAGGAGTGATTGGTCACACACTCCCTAGATCCACCAGAGAATTCACCAACACACCACACACACACACATAACGCAAAATTCACAAAATGTATCAAGCTTTCACAAGCGAGAGTAAAAAACAGCTAAAAACAAGAAAATTGTAAAGCCGGTGTACATGACGCGAGGTCGCAGAAGATTCAACCTTCTCCCTCGCGTCGGATCCCATGCAGGTCAGTTGCTTCAGGGTCCGGCCCCACCCCGGATATTTTTACAGAATTCGGCACTTTTCCACTCGTTTTCACTTTTAAAAAGTATTGAAACGAGCTAATATTGAAACTGCATCGAAAAATCAATATAATATATATCTAAGAACTATTATTAAATTATAAATTTTGATTGATAAATTATATAAGTTATTCAAAAAACATGGAAAACAAACTTTAATTGTGAAAAAAATAAAAGTAATTGAATGTTTATAAAAGCACTGAATTTAATTATAAAAATAAAAACATAAATAACTTGTTATCTTAAATGATAGTCTATTATACCTCTATTAATTTTAATTATTTACTTATATTAATTTTAATTATTGGAAATGAGTTGAAATAAGATTTTGAGTTTGAATAAGATAGCATAGAATTTTAATTTTATATTATATTGAAAATGACTTGTAAAAATTCAAATTTCTTATTTATTTTATATGTAATAAACAACAGAAATAAACATAAATACATAGTTAAAATACAATTGGTTTTATTTTATTAATTTTTTAGTTTAAATTTCTTTTAAGATTATGTATATGTGAGTATTAACAAAGTCAGTTAAAACTAAATTAATTATAAGCATAAGAGAAGTAAACTTTTAGTTGGAAATATTGATGAGTACCATAAAAAATAAAAAGCTTAGAATTAATTATATTTGAAATTAAAGAAGTGTTGGATATTTTCGATCTAATTTAGTTTCCCAATTAGAAGAAAAAACTTGAGTACCATTCACGAGTGTTAAAAGTTTTTAATAATTAAAAAGCAACGAATCAATTTTACTAAAAAATGAGCGAGGTTTGAGCGGCAGAAACAGTAACATTTTGGGGATGATAAAAAATATACTGGAATAAAGTGTTTAATTTAAATAATTGCGGTGATTGCTCGAAAATCCAAGGTGATATTTACAGGAAAGCAATTGAAAGCGCCGAGGTTGACCCAAGGTCCTCCCCTTCGGAGCTTACTCAACTATTTCTTGCTCTGTTGCAAGCCAGAACTGAATCTCACTCGCAGCTAACTTTGTGTGATTTAGCCTCTTCCGTCTCTCTCTCTCTCTCTCTCTCTCTCTCAGTTTCTCGTAAATAATAGGTGCACATCGGTATTTGTTTATTTATCGAGCACTCAACACTCGCCGCCAGTTTTTGCAGTGGAAATATTTCCTTGCCAGATCCAAAGTGTGTGAGGGTGAGCGAGAAGGACGGTCCTCCATCCCATCAATCCTCCAACCCTCTATCACTTCGCGCATCCCCCAGCCATTCTATTATTTATGGGTTCGCCATTAGCTGGAGGTACGGCTGGCATCTATGCTTCACACCCGAGTAAATTTAATAATTCAATTAAGCAAGGCGCGTTTATGTAGAGCACTACGAGCAAACGACTGCATATGCTCCCTCACTCCGCATCTTCATTCCCTCCCTCTTTCTTTCTCCGCAATCCCCTCCTTCAACTTAGTTGCACTTTCATATTTACTGTATTTTTCAAACCTAATTACCCCACTAATGCCTTTATTTAAAGTACTATTTCGTCAAGCGAATTTTAATGGTGGCACCTGCAAGTTATTCACATATTATATATCACATCGGTCATAACCACAAGCATTGCCATTGATACCAATATTATACAAAAAAATTATTCATGCAGAAATGGTTTATCCGTTTTTACAAGGAGGTTTTTGAAGTTTCAAATACACAACTGTTTCATAGTTGCAAATGATTAAAATTATTTTACTTGTTATAGACTATAGTGGCGGTTAAAATTATAATGGTAAAATATCATAAGACAAAAATCTGTATAAATGGTTAAATTTTTAACGTGTCAGAGTACCCGCGTTTATTATTAATGTAAAGTGAAAAAAAACAATGTAAATTTTAAATAATAAGAAAAATCAAAGTTTAAATAATTTTTGAGATTTTTATGACTTTTTAAAAAAATAGGTGAAAGTTCGTGGATAGTTTTTTCAGTCGGTGAACCAGGGTTTGGGAGCGGAACACAACAGTACGGGTAAAAGAAAAGAAATAAACAATATTTAATTTATAATATCTCCCTCTTTATTTTCTTCTTGGGCTCTGTAACATGAAATTTACAAAATATTTAATTCTTCATGTAATTAAGCGCGGTGAGGTTAAAATAAATTTTATTAATTTTGTTAATACGGAAAAATCGGAAATAAAATTAATTTCGGTAATAATGGTAAACTAAATTTTAAATTCGGGATGCATTATATTACATAATGGTACATGACATCGGATTTTGCTTTTTGTGGATCCGCGGTCATGGTAGGAGGAGTGGGGGTAGCCCGTAGCATATCCATGACTCATTACCTAGGCTCCACCAGCGAGGGGTGAAGGGATCGTGGTTAGCCAAAAGCTCACTAACTAGGACCGTGCCAAGAGAGGAGAGGACCGAAGGGTTGGATTCTGGCTGAAAGCTGACTATCTAAGGCAGGGTGTAGATTATATCTCTAGGACGGATGCGGTGAGAAAGGTGTCTTATTGCTCGAAATTATGGCCTTATATATAAAGATCGGCTTATAAGACCCGTGCATAAGGAATTGGTAGAGCTATGCATGCGCGGCCTTTTATATATAGGAAAAATATTCTGTAATAATATATATGTTCTTAAAAATTATAAAAAAAAATTTTATTTCTATGTATTATATCTAGTAATATGCTTTATATTGGTACAATGTAAAGATAGAAATATATATTATACATTTTTGTAATTAATTTTATTTTTGAATTTTATATAATTTTATTCACTTATATTTTAATAAAATGTTTTACCTTCTTGAGAGTTAAAACATATTGTAAAGTTAATACGATAAAATTCGTATGTATAATCATCAGGTATAAACTCGGTATTAATTAAACTTGTAAAAATAATCTCAATGCTCAATATATATTATGACGTCTCATGGCGTCAGCGAAACGCGCGGATGACAATTCAATAGATCCCATCAAGAAGGGGGGAGTAGCTTTCGAAAAGGCTGTAGTAGTTTTGAAAAAGAAAGAGAGAGCTTTGGTAGCTTCGGCTTTTGGCGGTACGCTCTTGTTATCGAGGTCGAGAAAAAGATTTTCCGGACTCGTGATTACCGGCTTCCACGTTTCGAAGCCTAGGTGATTGACGAAGTACCTTGTGAGCACGAGTGGTCTTCGAGGAGGCCACGCCGAGGACGCTCACTGATGATTAGCGTTGACGACCAAGCCTTCTTGTATACACTAGAACAGCTTCCCCGAGGAGACTTCCTTCGAGAGGACGACTCCTAGATCATCCCGAGCGGTCGTAGGTTCGACCTGGAAGCGCGGCGACCTAGAGAGAGAGAAGGAGCGAGAGAACAGTGGTACTATAAAGAGCCGTTTTGCGTGAGTACAGCGAAATTTATGTGCAAAACTGCTTGCAAATTTAGCGAGAGGAGCGAGAGGGCGACGGCTTTTCCCTCCGAGTAGCGCTATCGTTTATTCTGCTTTTGTAATGAACCAAATTGTTCTTTTCCTTTGTACATAATTCACTTTGATCAATAAAATCTACTTAACGTGGTATAATTATTCTTTATTTAATAATTATATATAATTAACTGTTATAATATATATATGAAACCTATCTATTTTGAATAAATACGGTAAATGGGTAAAAATTAGGGCTTCCCACGTACATAAAGGTTATCCAATTAACCCCACTATCTCGCTTGAGTTATTGAAATTATACATGTAAACTACGATCTAATTTTTGTATCAGACAATGTTTAGAACTCTGCAAGTGCTCTGGAGAGTCAGACAGGGTCCTCGAAGCACTCTCATTAACAATAAATAGTTTTTCTTTACACGCATAAACTTGTGCATTTATTTAAGGCGTTTGGTAAACGCTGTACCACTTCTCCATGGTATTGAAGAAGAGAGGTTCCGAAATCATTCTCTCCCCCTTTAATGCATATAATTCAATGTATATGTAGATAAGAAAAAGGAGAAAGAGAAAAAAACACCTTAAATTTCTTTTTTTTTTAATTAATTAATTTTAACGGCTCTTTCTTTTTTTTTTAATTCAATAAGAAAATTTACTATATTTCATTAACTAAATATAAATTCATGAGTTATATTAAGAAATCGTAGAATAATAATATTCTAATTTAAAAGATACAAATTATATACTGTTTTTATAATAAAAAATTTTTATGGTTGAAATAAAGTTATTTGAATATTTCTAAATATAAAACAAGTATTCAAAAAATCTCATCGTGAAAATAAAATAAAATGAAATGGAAATAAATTTGTCGGTCTTTAGATGTTATATTTAGGTAAAAATGAAAATAAGTACACATAATTACTAAATCTAGAATAATGAATATTATAAGTAGATAATTAAGGGACTAAATTTGTCATCCACAATAAAATTTTTAATTACTAAACTTTTTAATTAAAAAACACTCGCAATAATAGATCAAATACATACGCTATAAGCACGATTAAGTCTCAATAGTCATTGATTTGAAGAACTTTTTTATAAAAATAATCTTTTTATTTGTAACGACATAAAACCGCGTGTCGTTACTCTAACCTCCCGACGCAAAATGAACTGCGCATGCGCCGCAGCCGCGCGCGGATTGGCTAGACCGCTAGAGCTGGCCCAGATCTACGGAACCGCGTGATTGGTCGCCGTCAGATGCGCAGCCCCGCGAGTTGCATCTACGAATGCAGCATCCAACGACGGCGCGAACCGAGCATGCGTTATGCAACAGAATCGCTCGCGGATCTTTGCATCCAAGAGCACTCAGGAAGAATCGTGCAAACTCGCATTGCCGAGGCTTTGAAAGTGCGTTCGCCTTGCTGGACGATTTACCGCGCATTGACGCGGTTTTTGACCGCCTTGACGGTCTGATACCGCGCTTTGCCGTGGCTCGTCCGCATTGTCGGAGTGAACACACACACTACACAATTTTACACACGCATCACAATTTTATAATGTAAGTTTACGTACACCAATTCGCGACGAAGATTCGCAACGCGAATCTCGCGTTTTGCGCTTTGCGCTGACAATCACCGTGCCGGACTCACGTGAATTGAATATTATTTACAGGTCAGCTGTCGAGGCCGACCCCAGCGTCACCACCACCAGTACGGCTCGCAAGAAACTAATGATGTGCCGGAAATAATCCAAATTGATTAAGTATTTTAACAAATGAGTTTTTCTGAAATAATTCTAATTATTTCACGCCCCTTCCCCCTCCGAATCCTGGAACCGACTGAAAGTAACGGGTTGGGGAAGTAAAAGTATTTACCCGCGGGGTAAATATCGTTACATATTTATATCAAATTGAAATGCCAAACTTTATTTTTAAAACTTACTTGTTTGAGAAAGAAAGGAGTTAATACAACTCCTACGCAAAACTCATGCAATCGCGCTGTTCAAATCTCGCGCGCTGAGTAGTACCATTCTCAGCCACTACGTGGCGTACTCCCGAATTTTAGCTTTCCTAATATGAAAAAGTTTAGTGAGGTGATATATACGAGTCCCTAACTACTGATTTCATTTGTTTCTAAATAATATACATAGCTTTGAGGTCTGTCTCGTGGGCAGATAATTTCTCAACAAATACAGAGAAGTGTAATATGTACTCGTTTTAGTTTAACTCAATTTTAGAGTTTTTCTCCCTCAATTTTTGTGGAATTAGTTACTGAGCCTATCCCCCCTTTTTTGAGTACATTTTTCTCAATACTTTTGAAGTTTTTATTCTTCATATTTTTTTGAAGTAATTATTCTTTGAAAACTTACAAAAGTAATGTGATATGAATATTTATCTTCAATTTTGTATATTTAAAAAAAAAAAAAAAAAAAAAAACCACTCAGCATCGTTGTCAACAATACCAAAAAAAAACAAAACCACTCAGCATCGTTGTCAACAATACCACTGCACACTGTACCTCGTCCAAAGACGTACCAGTGCCGTGTTCTAAACATTTCCGCTTTCGCTAGGGCTAGTCGCTTTTGCGAAGTCATTTGGCATCATTGCAGTTCTTGTTTAATTTTTGTGCATGAGAGACAGTGTGTTTTACGTGCCGCTGATAATTGCCTCCATTACTCTGATTTATCAGTTGCACGACTATGCGTTCAAATTCGTAGCGAAAAGGTTCAGTCAAGCTGATCCTCTTCTATTACTTCTGTTGACCCCTTTGCTGTGAGCAGCTCGTAGGTAAACTCAGCAAAGTGGCCGAAGTTTTCGCACATCAAGAGCTCAGCAAAGCCTACTTTGTCAATGAACTTGTTCCTGATACTGCTGTATATAATACAGTGCCACATATTATGATCTGGATCGTCAGTTTCTCTGCAAGAGCACCGATCATTTTCAGCCAGGCTGAATCTTTTCAGATAAATTTGGAAGTCACCATGTCCAGACAGAAGCTGGATAACCCACCAGGTGGGGATCATCCACTTCGAAGACAGACGGATGCTTATGCTCGGAATGTACTTGAAGGTAGGCCTTCCTTTCGAACTGAGTTCCCAGCACTCTTGCCAGCTTTGGACCATGTCGGTGTAAGTTTGCTTGCGCTCAGCGTCTTTCTTGCTTTGTGTGTCGTGGCTAAGGATGAGCAGCGATAACACATGCGCCACCCTGGTGGAGGGAGGTGTCTCAACCTGCACTTTGATTCTGTACATTTTGGCGCATCTTCGATACTCCAGTGTGATAGGCGGAAGGCCTGTCAACACTGTGAGAGCGTCGGCAGAGATCGTTCTGTACGCGCCAGTAGCTCGTATTAGAGCATGTCTCTGTGACATGTCTAGCTTGCGCTGATGGGCTGTCGACATCTTGTCATGCCACCCGGCGGCAGCGTATGTTGCTATTGGAACGTAGAGCCCCTTGTAGATTGTGGCCATGGCTTGGTAGCCAAGACCCCAATCCGCTCTGTTGATCCGGGCCAGGCTTGTGAATAGAGACTTTGTCTTGGCAGCAATGGCCTCAACGTGTGCCCCTACCGCTAAGCCTGTGCTAAAGTGCACTCCGAGATATTTGAATGTGTCGGTTCTCTTTATGCTGCGGCCATCGATCTTGATGATAGAGGAAACCTTCATATGAAGGTTTCCCTTGGCCATTAGCATCGCACACTTGCGTGACGTGAGGCTCAGCTTATTAGAGCTGCACCAGGCACCAATCATATCTACCGCTTTCTGAGTTTCCACCTCTAGCATCTTTCTGGATTGGCCATCCACCAGGAGCACCAGGTCTTCGGCATACGCAATCGCCTCGTATCCCGAAGCTTCAAGCTTCCAGAGAAGTGGATCGTATGTTAGATTCCACATTAGGGGTCCGATGACCGATCCCTGTGGGCAAGCATTATTTACACTTTTCCGGACTTCCAGAAGTCCATCTCGCATTAGAACTTGCCTGTGGCGGAAGTAGTCGACCATCAAAAGGTAAATGTCTCTAGAGCAGTGCTTGCTCCTGCGTTCTCTTAGCACACTGTGCCACCATATGTTGTCGAAGGCACCCTTGATATCGAAAAAGACAGCCAGAACGTACTTTCGCGTTGATTTCTCAACGGTACTTCTCAGCTTAACGATGGCATCCTCTGTGGAGCGACCACTTCTGAATCCAAATTGCTTTGGAGACAGTTGTGGATCGACCACTTTGTTTAGCTTCTTGAGGACCAGGGCCTCAAGGAGTTTGCTTAATATTGAGAGGAGGCAGATTGGCCTGTATGACGTAGGTTCCGAAGGATCGCAATCCTGTCTTTTCCTAATCGTTACAACCTGACCCACTTTCCATACCTTTGGGACGACTTTGAACTTCAGACACGCATAAAAGGTGTCCAGAAGAGACTGCTCAATGATGGACATCCCCGCTCGAATGATGGCCAAGTCGTAGCTATCCGGGCCCGGGGCCTTTCGTAGCTTCATTCTGGCGAGAGCATCCTTTAGTTCTGCCATCGAGAAGTTCTCAGTCACTCCTTCTGGAGGAAGTGCGGAGTTATTGTGCGTTCGAGTCTGCTCGTCTGTTTCGTTGTTTGTGGAATCAAGTTGGAACAACTTGTCCAGGACTGCCTTAGATGTGCTTATCCAGTCCAAGGTGATCGTGTTTTCGACCTTGACACTGCATGCCACTTCTCTGGCACTTATCCTCCCGGTGAGCGGCTTATACGGTACTCCCCAAGGGTTTTCTTTACCTTTTACTGTGACAAACTCTCTCCACTTGCGAGTCTTTGTCTCTTTTACGAGTCTAATGTACTCAGCCTTCGACTTGAGATAATCATTTCTCAGAGCCTCGCGTTCAACAGAGTCTTTCTTACGCTGAAAGGCCCTTCTGGCTCTGTTGACAAGTTTCTTGGCATTCGTTAGGTCAGCGTTCCACCAGGGAACTCGCTTGATTGCCTTTTGCCTACCGGGTATCGCCTTATTACAAATGCGTCTGAGGAGAATATTTAAGACTTGGACACGCTTAATAGCGTCTCATATGGAGGATGGAACCTCCTGAGCAACAAAACTCCAACTTTCCTTCAATACAGCAGTGAATTTGGGTCAATCGGCCTTATCGGTTCGATAACCTTTCATTCTAACGTTGCCCAGTTCGCTTGAGCGTTCAAATTTACCACCATGCTCTGAGATGTCCATGGTTATTGCTCTGTGGTCGCTGGACGTCCAGTCTTCCTCGACCTGCCAGTTACCCAGCATTCTGTCGAGGCCCAGCGACGCCAGCGTTACGTCCACATAGCCTTCCCCAATTTCACTCGACACGGTAGCCAAACCATTTGGGTCGTTTGCTATAACTAGGCCCCAGTGAGCCACGAAGTTTTCGAGGATCTTGCCTCTGCAATCAGTGCACGGGGCACCCCACAGGGGAGATCTCGCATTGGAGTCCAGACCGATCAGTAGTTTTTTCCCATGAAGTGTCTTGAGTATAACATCAAGGTCGTTCAAGTATCGCTCAATGTCATGACTCTTTTGGAAGTATCCAGAGACTACATGCACAGAGAGCCTCATGCAGATCACTTCCGCCACAGCGAAGTGAGAACTGCAGAGATGCGAGATCTTCAGGACAGTCATCTCCGGGTTAAGTACCACCAAAGCGGCCCAGGGGACGTCTTCATCGCTTTTGATGATCCGAGCCCCTAAACCAAAGCCCTCAATACGATTTTGCCTCTGGTACGGCTCCTGCAGGAGTAGGATGTCTATTCCTTTTTCGACAGCCTTCTGCCTAAGTTCTGGTAGAACATTCCGCGCTCGACTGCAGTTGAGCTGTACTATTCTGAGGCAAGCCTTTACTCTGCGGTCATGATATGCCTGCTTATTAGCCATAATCGGTACTATTGATTAGTCTCTCCATTGCAACTTTGTATTGCGAGCATCTCTTATCCACTGCACTATGATGATGCTCTCGTTTGGCCAGTTTACAATTAATGCAGGCTGGCTTAGAACTCAAATTCGGGCATTCTTTCACACTATGGCCCGCCTCCGCACAGTGAGCACAGCAGGTTTTGCGTTCACAGTGCTTGGCGATGTGGCCGTAGCCGTGGCACTTATAGCATCTCGCGACCTGAACAAAGTCCTGGACTTTGCAGGCCTGCCACCCAAGGAATATCTTTCCTTTGTGGTGTAAGGCGTACCTTATTTCCTTGGAGCACTTGAGAACCCAACTAGTGGTGTTCTCATTCCTTCTGCCCGTTTCGAACTTTGGGTCGAGTAGTTTGGAAAACTCTTCTGCCAACTCGGTTGGCCCTCCGTTCTGGGCATGGATGGCGGATACGAACTGCTCTCGAGAAATATCCTTTGGCGCGTCGTGCAGAACAACTCGAGGGAGTCGCTTCCCCGGCCTTTGGATGCTGAACTTGGCTTGAATATCCAAGTTTTCCTCCATTTTTCTTAGGTCTTGCTCGGTACTGATCTCCACCAGTAGATCGAGCCTTGTCTTCCGCACGTTCCTGATTTGCACCTTTTCCACGAGTGGATTGAAGGTGCTCATCAACACCGCTTTGGCATTTGTTTCAGCCTTTGACTCGCCGTCGTCATCAGTCACTTTCAGTTTCACGAGTAAAACATTCAGCGGCCTATTGACGGCTGCAGCTTTTGCTCTGACAGCTTGTGCCTTGGGGAGCACAAGTTTTTGCGGCTGTGCTTGCTTCCTGGACGGGCCAGGGGCAGCAGCAGCAGCCGCAGCGTAGGACAACAGTATTCCCTTAGTGATCGCAATGTCACCAGGTACGACCATGTCTGTTTTTGCGGTTGCTTTTAACTGCCCTTCTAGCTGAGTGTTACGCACAGTAAGGGTGTTGATTAGAGGCGCTAGGGCATCCAGGCTCTCAACAGCTGCCTTTCCTCCCGACCGCTCAGTCAGTGCCATCTTGACTTTCCTCATATGCCCATGGATATATTGAGGGATGTCCGAACTCGCTGCTGGAGTCATTGTATCAAGGTGGTCGGTAGCAGATGGGTGAGCCTTCTGTGGTTTCGATGTGCCTTTGGCACTAGTAGAAACCTGAGGCATTACCTTCCGCTTTTTCTCCACCTCATGAGACTTGTACTTAACTAAAGGAGCAACAGTTCCAGAGGTGTCTTTGGCTCCGCTAGTTGACGGCTCTCCGATGGGCGCCGTCAGGCGCTGTACCAGAATCTTTGCACTTCCACGGCTGTGGCGATGGTAGTGACATTTCGTGCACCAGCCTGAGGAGGTTCCGGGGAGATCACCTTTGCAGGTTTACTTACCCTAACTTCCTTCCGTGGCATGGCGTCGCTCAACTTATCCTTGATCTTAACATTGCCTTTTCACTTTTCCAGTCCACTCTTTTGACATTTTTCCTTCTGCTTTGAGGGCTTTTTTGTCCTTAGAAAGCTTCTTAGCAAGTGACAGCGACAGTGTGGTTACGCTCACACTATGGTTACTTTCTGAGTCACAGCTTTCTCTAGTTGTCGTTGTTTTTGTGGGTGGGCAACCCGCGGTCCTGTTCAATTGAACCAATTTTGTTGTCTTTGAACTCATATTCATTATTTTGTTTGGTTAGTAGGTTTCGCCTCAGCACGCTTTACTATCGAGTTAATGTTCAGCAGTCAGATAACTCCCTCAGCACAGTCAGAGATCGGTGTCCTCCCGGGTCGAGTAGTGACCTCGGCAGAACAACATGGTCCCCTCGAGCACTTGCTCAACCAGGAGCCACCTGGCACGCACGAGCAAGACCACTTTTTACACTTGCTGCTACGGGGCAGCCCGATAACATGGCTAGTGCCACCCGGGCCCCGGTTCTATCAAGCGGTCCAGGCTGAGCCAACCTGGTTTTTAAGCTGTATCCTCTCTCTAATCAGTCAGACGATCTCGTCCTGCACCTACCAAGAGCACCTTTCCTGGCTTGCATGCGACTCGACGTAGAGACGAATCCCCACATGCTTGACTAGCTGAGACTACGCCCGCCCACTGGTGCACCACTCCAGTGAGCCCCTAGACGTATTTCTGCCTGCTGGGTCACACAAGGCACCCAGCGTTTCCCCCTCTCATGCCGTGGACGTGTACGTTTGGTTTTTGAGAGGAATTTCGTATATTAATAGTTAAATTAATTTTTTAAAACTATTTTAGTAAATAAACTTCCATGTCATTTTTCCTTTCATAATCTTTTTACTACTCTTATCACCACTTCAATTTTGATAATTGAAAATCAAACTTTCTTATTCTAATAGAAGAATTTTAATAAATAATTTTTACAGTTAAAACTTTCAATAAAATTTTAATTAAAATTATAAATATTTAAATTTAATCATTTTTTAATTATATAGAATATAATTTTAACTTAAAATATTTTAATACATCTGCACCGTAGAATCTAGAACAATTTATTTTGAATAAATATTTATTAAAATTAAATTAAATTCATCTTTCATTACCTTTATAATATTACCATTTATAATAAATTTCGGTTTATAACAAAGAAATAATTTCTATGTTGCATGTAATCTGATCGATAAAAGGAATAAAATATTTATGATTCAAAAGAAAAGATAATATACAAATTCTGTTACAAATAAATGTTATCTTACATTATATTTTTAATAGTTCTACTTTTTAATAATATGAATTAGCTAGTGAAAAAATATACGAAATTAAATTATGTATAATAATTTTTAATTATTTTTCTCTTAAAAATTTTTAAAAATATTTATTAATTTATTATTCACTAGTTTATGGCAGATTCTGAGAAATAAATCCAATAATTACTTTCAATTAAAAAAATTTAAGCCTAAAAAATGATTATTCAGTAAATTATTAACTTTTTAAATATCATAAAATAAATTTTTATTTTTAATTAAATAATATTTAAATAAATTACATAATTGAAAAGATATCCATAATCTAATATGACTAATAAAATTATGAATGCATTTCTGTATGAGAAATCATAAATAAGAAATATATAATTTATACGGTTCATTGTAAAGACATTTTCACTACAAAATTATGCAGTAGGATGATTTTCGCTGCAGATAAAGTAGAGAAAAGTAACTGAAACTTAGTCTAAAAGTTTAGAGAACATCCACGATTTCAGGAGTTACGTGACCCTTTGAAAAACTTGTTTAAAGTGTGGATTGAAACATGCTTTAAACAAGTTTTTCCAAGGTTTTTTTCGAATTCACTGCTTTCCCATTTTTTTTCTTGCTAGTACTGAAGGGTAAATAGGACCCACTTTCAGAAAGGTATCACAACTGCGATTTCGTCCTCCGCCTACTTGCGAATTCTAGCGGCGACTCTCCGATTTTTTACATTATAAAACTATAAAACTACTGTTTACTCGAAATGGATGTACGTTTGGAGATAGAAAAGAATAGAACGATACCATCAGTAAACGAAAATTGTTCTTTTTACTCAATATTCCATATGTGATAATTATACTTTTCAAAGAAATTGAAATTTTATAATTGATTGAAACTATTTTACGAAAAACCTCATCAGTTGAAGAATTTTAGTTCATTAAAAATTTAGTTCCCTTAAAAATATCTTTTTTTTGCTCGTTTTTACTTTTTAATTTTTAATTCTAGAAGTAAAGTAGGTTATATTTGAAGTGATTGATCTTTTAAAATATATGCTTCATTGTGCTTATAATTATGTAATAAACATGTCACAATAAGTTTATAATTAAAAATAATTGTACTTCATATAATTATAAATATTTGATTACTTCATTAATGGTTCCTTCAAAATCTATTTTTGTGCTTCTTCAATCTAAGTTTAATTTGACTACAGAATAAATTAGCATTCAAATTTTTTAAATATTTTATTTTCTCTACCGTGGTAATGATATTACATAAAAAAATCATCAAAATAATAGTAATATCAAATAATAATGTAATTGTATTGTAACCAATCAATATTCTTACATATGATCCATGGCGCATCGATTCATATATATGCATATATCTACGGAAATCGATAAGAACCATTTAGTTTACAGATTTAATATACATGCAAAACTAAAAGTAATTAATAGTCTCCATTTCTTTAGCTAAATCAACATTTTGATATACACATGCATTACTTTTTTAACCACTTTTTTGTAAATTATATTCGTTTTTAGA
The DNA here is from genome assembly GCA_018907245.1 of Eupristina koningsbergeri. Classification (NCBI taxonomy): domain Eukaryota; kingdom Metazoa; phylum Arthropoda; class Insecta; order Hymenoptera; family Agaonidae; genus Eupristina; species Eupristina koningsbergeri. The sequence continues at coordinate 1,760,689 of JACCHV010000059.1, read as the reverse complement.
ACGGATTTCAACTCTTAAGAATAATATTCAACTGAACATTCTTTCTTCTCCAGAGAGAAAGATCCACCCCTTCAGATCAGTATTTTTAATTTTAAATTAAAATTAAACCAATAATTAAATTTACCGATTTTTATTTAAATTTGGCAAATTTAATATTAGTTGTATCACAGATAAAAAGTCCCTTTTCCTTTGTACCTATCATGATTTAAATTTCAATTAGTTATTATTAAAATAACCAATCAAAATCCTCAATTCATATACAAAAGAAAATTATTGTTCGACCGATAAGTATAGTTTCTATACTTATCGGCCATCTCGAGGCGGCACAACACTAATAATTTTTACCATACTCACATCACTTCAATTATGCATTTTAATATACATGTACATGAAATTACATATTCACGCCTCTATCTGTCTTACTTCAATTCAAGCGCCGTTTATACTAGCAAGACTTCCGCTAATACATCAAGCCGAAAGTAAAACATGGGTCGCAGTGTTGTCAACAAACAATAAAATAAATAAATTCCTAAATATTAATCACTCATCCAATTCGTGAGTACTAAATATTAAAGAATAAATTTCACATAATATATATAAAAATAAATTATTCAATATATATTAATTAGGTTATTAATTAAAATTACACTAACTCATATTATTATTCTTTTTTTTTAGGTTATTTATGATATTTTTACATTATTACAAAGATAATTTAATAAAACATTTCTTAAACTTGCTTATAAAATATTTATATCTATAATCTGTTTAACCGTTTTTTATTTTATCTTTAAATACATGTTAACGTCGAAAATTTTTGTATGGATTTCATCACCTTATCTGTTCATTATACATTTGTTCACTAGAAGCTCGGAATAAAGGCTTATGATTTTTTTACATAAAATCTATATGATTCGAAAGATTTGATTACTATTTTTAAGTTTTTTATCATTATCGAACCGAATGGCAATATTAATCTTTAAGCATTTGCTTTATGTTTATTAGTACGAGATATGTTATTTTTTTGTTAGTTATTAAATATTTGTTATCAAAATATTATTTCTATAGAATAGAATTAATTTTCGGATGAAATTATATAAATTCTTAAAATAATTAAGATGGAAAATTTTCAATTTATTCAAATCAATGTTAATTTATATATTTTAAATTATTATAGTATAACACTTCAATTCTCTTTACCAATTGATTAAGTTATATAAAATCGCCAAAAAACCACATCTTTAATATCATGGAACTATTAGCTAATTTATAAATTAAATTTATTATGCAGAGAATCGGAAAACTTTTTATAATTTTTTGAATATAAGATTATGTGTAAATAGACATCAAGGTAAATTACTGTACCTGTTATAGTGAATAACTAAATAGAGTGAAAGAGAGAGAGAGAGAGAGAGAGAGAGAGAGAGAAATAGAGAATGTGAAGAAGATTAGAACACTGGAGTCCTTAATAAATCCTGAACTTAACATAACTTCGCATTATTCGGTGGTTTTAATTCCTTGCTAGCTTTTGTAACACTTTCGTGTTAATTCATGATTATTATTAATAACTCGAAGGAGTCTCGTCCTGCACAACTACGGACTTACGTGATGCATTGTAATGAATGTATAATTCATTATAAATTATTTTTGCAGTAATAACCTAAAAATAAATAAAATGATTGATTATTGAAAGTAGTTAAATATTTAAAAGAAAATATGTAAATTTTAATAGTTATGTGTTATAATAAATTTATTTAATTACTTACAGTTGATATTGTTGTTTTATTGATAGTATTATTTGTAAATATATTTTTCCAACTTATTGTTGACAATCTGTCAACATGAGGCTCACCAGCTCCATATCACTTGAATATAAACGGATGTCTTGATGATATAGGAGGCGCTGATACTCATGAAATAGAGAGAGACAACAATAGGCGCGAAAATGTATTGTATATATGTTTATGTAATTAATGCATGTATGAGGTAGTGTGAGTGTTGAAAAATTACATAAATGTGCCGCCGTGATATTGCCGATAATTACAGATTATATAATTATTGGCGGAGAAATAGTTTTCTTGTTTTTGATTTTAATTTTATAATGTGATTGATTGGCCAATCATAATAGGGGATTTTGAAATCGAAGGGAAGAAGAACTATATTTATTAATTAGCCAATTATGAATTTTCTATTTGGCGTAAAGTTAAAAAGGAAAATTTATAATTGGTGAAAATTAAAGTAGTGATAGGACGAAGTGGGATTTTTCAGTTATAGAAAAATCTCATAATTCATTAGATAATTGTCTTTTGTTGCATAAAGATCTATTATTATTATTGTTGATATTTTCTTATATTATTATAAATATTCAAATTATTAATTAATATTAATATTGCTTATTATAAATTATCAGTGAGTAGTGTTGGGATATATTTTTGATAATATTATATTATCATAATATATATAATTATATATAAATAAAAGGTAAGAATTTATATTATCTTTTATAATTTATTGATTTTATATTTTTGTTAATATTTATTTCAAATTTAATAAATGTATGAAATATTAGTGAAACTGACTGGTAGTGAATGATATAATTATTTTAATAATTATATATATTTATTGATTAAAAATAATTATAGTTATATTTAAAATATATTTAAAAATTTAACGGAATCCCCTTTGAGTATAGTAATAGGCAGTGAAAATTAAATATAATTTGTATCGGTTAGAGTTTAAAATAATAATTAAATTCAACGTTACAGCATATAAACCTTAACGCCTCCCCCCTAGCCTTTCGACTCGCAGTCTCTTTTGCACTTCTTTAAATATTTGGAAGTAGCGACATCTTTCATTCCGCGGATACTCTGTTTTCCAACTCGTGTAAAAAGCGTTTCGTATATTTTCTTATTTAAGAAATACTCTATCAATTAATTTTATCATTTCAATTTATTTCACGCGGAGTACTCAGAAAGGGGTCTACAAACAATTTACTGTAACGGACACACATTTTTAAAAACTCTTGAAAATTCGTTTGATCCATTTTTAATATTTAAACACTTTCAATTATATTCCACAATTATTGCTACATTATTACTTGCAGAATTATTTATCATTCTTTGTTTTAACTATTATGTTTTTTTAATTTAAGTATTGACGTGTTATATATTAAATTAAAGAATAATGAAATAACAACTATCAATTAAATTTTAATTTAAGAATCCGATATATTATGCATGTATTTTTATAGAATTTAACATTCATTTATCAAGAAATTTATTGAAATTATTTTTAATTGCAGAAAAGTAAAACTTATAAACTTATCTTAATAATATATTATATTTCAAACTTATATTAAATTAAGAAAGTAAATTTTATTGTAATAATAATTAAAATTTATCTATTTAAATACATATTAAAAACTATATATTTAAACGATTGTTTACGAGAATATACATTAGGAGGAAAAAGAAAGTTGGCGGAAAAGGTTTATGATAAGGTAAAGAGGCCACGACGTCATGTACATTGAATGACAAGGGCAATTTTGACCGAGTCATCGTCTCGCTCTGTAAATTGTATTTTTATAAGAAACGGATAGTCGTTACGTACATAATCGTTGTTGAATTAAATGTAGCATCCCTTCTTTTATTTAATAAATATTAATACAATGTAAATAAAATTTTATAAAAAAAACAAAATATTTCAAAACTTAACTATAAGACATGATAAAGAATAGTTATAATTGTGAATAATGAAGTGTAATAATTAATGAATTAATTATTATAATACATCTAATATAATATTATCTTAAATAAACATAATAAATTTTGTCTTTATTAATTAATATTATATTAAAAAATTATTTTTTAATTTGTTTTTTTCCTAAATATTCAATACAAGTATTTCTTCATATAGTTAAAATTTCCTGTAATCTGTAAGGAAAAATAATTTAAAATTAAGTAAATAGTTTAAATTTAATTATTTTGACAATTAGATTAATTAAGGGGTATAAATAGTACATGAACAAAAAACATACATGTAAAGAATTAAAGCAGAAAGACATCTCGTATAAATCAATTGTTACCGAATGTCGAAAGTATAAATGGCATGCGTCAAAAGAGATTAGCATAAACATGTATTATTATTGGAATACATTATTTAAACATTTTTTTTCGGAGTTTCAACAGTTTAATTATAAATTATAAATTATAAAAAAATTAGACATTTTTCATATATTTTCCATTTTTATAAACATTTCTTATAAATAGTATATGAAATAAGAGCTATTAAATGCCGGAGATGTGGTTTAAATATGTATGCATTTGATTAAACTCATTATTTTCTTCAGATCTTATTTGTAAAAATCTAATAAAATTAGACGCAATATAAAAGAGTGAATTTTATAACAAAATTTCGTATTTCGATATGCTATAAAGTATAGTTACTTGTTGATGCTCAATCTATATGACTTTAGTCAAATGTAGATTAAGTATCAGTAATATTAATAATTTTAATAAGTAAAGCATAAATAGCACGTGTAAATAGGGATAGATTCACATCAACCACCAAGACATTGTATCAAGACACTTTGGGTGCCATGGACACTAGGATCACTATGCTGGACCTGAGCTCTAACGTGTGATGGCGCAGAGGTCGCCCAGTGCTGCTGGTCCCCAAGCCCGCTCGCTTCCGAGGAAAGGTTGCAATTTCGATGTAGAGAGATGCGGTCTTTATAGGCACGAAATAATTTAGAGAGGTCGTAGAACAATAGGCTATGCGTGACCGTACGAGGCGACCAACTAATCCAACTAAAGCGTAAATAGCATTATGATAATTTTTTTATTATTATGAATGTAATAAAATCACTTAGAACAATAAATATTATAATAAATTATCAATAAAATTGGAAGTTATTTAAACGGATTAGAGAATATATTTAATCTGAAAAATTTAATATTTTTACTAAATTTATTTCGTATTATCTGTATAGTCACAAATATCAAATTTGGCAAATACTCATTATTAATTGAATAATATGTAATGATTTGAAATTTACTTAATTTTTAATCATTTATAAACTAACTTGAAAATAATAATTAAAGTTATTATTAAGGAAAATAAATATTTTATATTTTATATATGTAATAATATTATTTAAGATAATTGTTAAACAAGTTATTATATATATGTTTAATATTTATCTTACGAATTTAATATGTAGTATTGATAAAATTAATATTAAAAATTTTGTCAACATGCGGTCGCCCGGTTTCATTTTGGTTTACTGTATTAACGGAAGTTTTCTTTAGAATAGACGGCGCTGAGGACAGTGAATAGAAGTGAGACAGATATAGGCACGAATGTGTATTATATATATATATGTATATATATATATATATATTAAAAAGTAGTGTAAGTGATATATAAATTTTAGTAATGTACCGCCACAAGATGGCCGATAACTGTAGTTTCAATACCTATCGGTTAAACAATATTTTCTTTTCTATCTGGATTGAGAGTTTTGATTGGTTATTTTGATAATAACCAATTGTAATTTAAATCATGAAAATTACAAAGGAAAAGGGACTTGTTGACTGTGATGCAACCAATATCAAATTTGCTGGTTTAAAAAAAAATCAGTAAATTTGATTATTGGTTTAATTTTAATTAAAAATAAAGTAGTGATGTGAAATGGTAGAACTTTCTTTTTGAAGAAAAAGAAAAGTTCTACTGATAGTTAGTATATATTTGTTATTGAGTAAATACACTTATATATTACAATATATTTCTGTTCTTCAATAGATATATATCTATAATATTAATATTGTATTAATTTTTGGTTTATCTAAAAGAGTGTAGTAAATATTTGAGAAGTTCAGAAAATTGGTAATATTTAGATTATTTTTAGTGAATTAAATATTGTTGAAATTGATTTACAAAAATATTTATATATAATATAATAAGGATTATATACAAGGAATATTTAAAAGTAATATTTATAATAAATATTACATTATAATATATAAATTAATGAAGTATTGAGAATATACAATATATTAAAACTCATCAATATAATAAAATCAACTGAATTAAGATAAGATTTTATGTGTATAATTTTATCTAATTTTATATATATTTTATTTAAATTCATTTTAATTAATTTTTAAAAATAAGTAGTGTTGAAATTTACAAAGGTGAATCTCCCCTTTACGATATTTTATATATTTTTATATTGAAGTAGTGAAAAATATTTATTTTATTTAATTTCTTAAATTAAAATTTATTGATTTATATTTATTTATTTATTATTGTATTGAAGTGTTATGAAAATATAAATTTAAATATTTCATCAATAATATAGTTCAGGAGAGATTTATTTTAATTAATTTTAAAGTAAATTTCAATATATTACAAATGCAAAAATTTTAATCAATAATTTGTTTACAATGCAATTTTTGTATTTTCGTTTAAATAATAAACTATGTAAATTTGATATCTTTAGATGGATTCGAAAAAGATCCAAGTATTTACTCGAAGCAAACAAAATTAAAACCATAAATCACCTGTAATTTTTAATAAATTTAATGTCATTAAAATTGTCTATTAGTTTTTCTTTATTCTATCAGTTAATACTTTAGTAATCTTTCAAATTTTCTACTCAATAAGTAAAAGATTTATAAATTCAAATAAATTGCAGCTATACAAGCAAATTGGTAAAAACTCAGAATTTGTAATTCAATTAATTCCACTTTTTTGCGAGAAATCAATTGTTACGTACAGATACATAAGCATTCGTCGTAACACTAACGCAATATTTATTGATCGTCGTGTTATAGGACACCGCGTAGGGAAGAAGCACGGGCGACGAGACGCAGCGACAGCAGCGAAGACGTCTCCAAGTGCACCCGTGTCCCCAAGGTCGCTGATGCAGCGGATTCCCGATGCGAGCCGGCCAGCGGGACCGGATGTCGCGAGCAGGAGTGCTGCAACTCGAGGGAACTCCGTGGCGAGGGGGTAGACTCGCGGACTCAGCGTCTGGACCGCGGAATTTCAAGAGGGGTTACCCAAAAAGGAGGAAACTCTGGCTTCCGCGGTTCGACCATTAATTAATATATTCATTCGTAATGGATCCGCGAGTCAATCAACACACTTTTCCCGAACTCCTGGAGTTCGTTGTTTTTATAAGATCCGACCTACCTACTTCATAGCGCGCGTTATCGTATCAAACACCGGTCTCTTATCGCGACACACGACCTCACGCTTCTCTTCCGGGTTTAATAAGGAAGGAATATAAACAACAATATACGGGTTTTTATTAGCGGAATCTTATCCTTCGCTATCGAATTATTTATAATTCGGCATCTTATTGAACCGGCGGAGTATTATCTATATACTTATATATAGAAATATTCGTAACACAATTACTCCTGTTAGAGCCACCATTTCGTAATTTTCGAATACATCCTTTATCTTTTTACAGTTATTCCGTTTTGACATTTATATAATAAAGAGCAGTCCAAAAATATCATCTGAGCTTTCGGTGATAAAAGAACGGTCAATTTATAATTCAAATAACCCGCGCCATAAACCTTATCTATCAGTAATATCTGAACGGCAGTTGCAAAGAATAATGAAAAATACAAAAAAATCAAACAAAGATAAAGTGACAATGGGCCGTATTTAGTCGTTCTTTTTAATGTTTAGATTTAAATAATTTTCAATCATCGAGTTGACATCGACAAGAATGATTTTTGATGGCAATGAAATGAAGAAAGCCGTCTCTTTTCAACAATGAAAATCAATTTGTTTTAGAATTTCCAGGCACATAATATAATCCACTGCATTTATGCAACTCTATTTATCTCAATAAATATGTGTGACTGCATACTTATGTGAATCCATGCTTACTGATCTAATTTTAGATCACAAGTAACAAGTTTCGATATTCTATGGGCAACAAAATTTTTGAAAAACTCGTCATTCTTGCTTGTAATATGAAATACTAATTAATTTCTTGTCTGGTTTCTATTGTTATTTTCATCATTGAAACAATATTTAATTGTTTATATTGTTATTCTACAATTTTCCATCAAATTCTTATTTAAAAGGTCATTTTTAAATTGAACTCGTGAAAAATACCGGTTAATTAGAAAATATAGTATTTATAATATGACGCTAAAAAACTATATCTATATTCAACAATGTTTATACATCAATTTCATTATACAAAAATTATGCATTTCCATGTAGTGAAACAACCCCCAAAGTGGGGGTTGTAGATTACGAGTGCAGAGGACAATATAATAGATAAATCTCGTAAATTTGAGATCTCGCACTCTCGGTTTAGCTCGGTTTGCTAGTTGTCGTGCGCGTGCGCGACTCTATTATTTCAACCCTTGATAAAATTGACATTTCGACTTTAATACATAACCTACAATGATTTTAAAAAGTATTAAATATTAAATTCATAATACTCGCTACGAGTTTCGATAAATCAAAATAAATTCTAAATAGTTATTCTAGTATATTTTAACCGATATTCAGCTTATAATTTGTTTTTTTTTAAGATTAAATATATTACGATATATGTAACATAATATTTAATAATATGAATTAGAGAAGTTTTAAAACAGGTGATGCATATGATTAAAATATTCTTTAAAAATGTATACAGAATTCTACAATTACAGTTGAATAATTGTGGTATGATAGTCGATGATTTATTCATGTATAATATTTTAAAACACTGTATTTGTGTCTTTTTATAATTGTTAAACAATTTTGAATTAAAATAACTTATTCAATTAATTCAAAAGGCAAATTATTTTTTAATAAATTTATAAACTATGTACATGTAATTAAATATTATTATTACATTGCTTATCTATAGTAGTATCAGCTGTAAATAATTTAGTAATATTCTTAGTAATATATGTATATAATGTTTATATTGTGTAATTAAATTATATTTCTGATTAAAAAAATAAAATATAATATAGTTTTAAAAAATTTTAAATTTTATAATTTAACTGAGAAATAAGTAACAATTATTATTGTATAAAAAACGATGAGAATTCTATACAATAGACGGAACTAGTATCAATATTTATTGTCTATTCTAAGAAGATTTAAAATTTTATTAAAAAAGGAACAATACATACGTAATAATTATAAATTACATCTACATGATTTGTTATTATATTTATAAAATAATACATTTCATACATAAATAAATAAATTTAATAATTTTTCTAAATTATAAACAATGTTCACAGTTATTAGATTGTAAATTTAAGCTTTTATTAAAAGTTTTTAAAAAAATATTGAGAAATAATTTTGAAGTTTTTTGTTTATATTCAGTTTTTTACGTTACCCAAAGAAACAAAAGAATATTTGAATTTTAAAGAAAATATACTTTTCCATGAATATTTTTTGAATCTGTCAGCTTGAATATTGATGAACTAGATAAATCAGAGAGTTTCAAAATGATTACTATTATTTACGTACTATCTGACATGATGTTACATTATTTTAGTAAAAAAATTTATACAACATTTCATACTTCATTTTCATGTTAATAAATTGATCATCTGTACGTGATTTTTAGCTTTTAATGTTATATTGAAGTTTATTTCAAATTTATTAAAAACTTTATTCAATATTGAATTTAGTATAGCCAATATAGGTGTATACATTCCATACAAATATTCTGTAGTGATTGTTAAAGCGCAAAAACGAGGAAAGTTAATAAATAAAATAATCTAAATTAATACTCAATTCTAGCGAAATGGATTAAAAGTGTGCACAATCATTAAACGTATCTGCGAAGACCGAGCACTTAGAAAAGGTAATATAATTTATGGTGAGTCACGGGTAAAATCCTTAATAGTCATGGGTTAATGTTGAATTGTAAGGGTGAAAAAGGATTTCCTTGGTTCGTAGACGGATTAAAGGGAGTCACACTTAGACTTTGACTCTCCACGACAATAGAACTCCGCGAGATTCGCCTGTTCAAATGAGAATGCGCTATGACGACCACATCGCGTCCATCTTACATACAATGTTTTATACACCTCGCGCTATTTTACTTGTAAATATATATAAAGAAATAATAAAGTACGATATTTGTGTGTATATATGTACATACAGTGATTAATTAAAGCACCTACCCCACTCAATAGACTAAAATTCAAAATCATGTATTAGAAAAAAATAATAGAATTTTAATTGAAATAATAATATTCAATCAAAGATAATTAATTATAAAAAAAAAACATTTTAAATCATAAAAAATTATTGTTGTAGTTAGAACTTCACCAAATCATATATTTATGTGATATAAAGTAGCAATTTTTAATTTTATATAAAATATAAAAAGTATTAAATATTATAAAAATATTGTATAAAACTTGTATTGAAACGCGTATAATATTTTTTTTATAATTTTTTCGTTATGCAACGTTCCGTTATAGGGAACATTTCAATAGCTTTCTCTGAAATCTCTCTAAAATAAATTTTTATTGAATCTTGCATATAAAAGTAAGCACTTATATATAATATTCCTTTTTACGCAAACATAAAAATTTATCTAAAATTTCGAAAGTTTTTTTATTAATTAAATTAAAGTCCTATTGTTAACAATATCATTATGTATCAATATTTGGATTTTTATGAACAAATTATAATTTTCTTGTCAAATACAGATATGAGTGATTTCACATTTACAAAGGGCGATGTACATATCTATTTTTTACTCAAAATGGAATACATGAGTATTATGATAAAAAAACACCATGGTTACCGTAAGTCCTGCTATAAGAAGAATTTCGAATACAATTATACCGTTACAAAAAGATTAAATTAAATAGAAATATCAGTAACAATATATGCATGGAAGTTGAGAAAAAAGACTATGGAATAAAGATATAAGGATATGAGAAAGAGCTCATGTCACATTTGCCTATTTAAAACTTAAAAAGTCATGATTCGGGTGATTCCTCTATTTCTCCCTCCCCCTTCTCTCTCTCTCTCTCTCTCTCTCTCTCTCTCTCTCTCTTTCTAACTTATATTTAATATTAAGCATTTAATATTAAGGCCTTATTTTTATAAGGAGATTACGTGCAAAATATAAAATACAAATTCCCTTATATCACTGATATTCCTACAGAATTACGTAGTTTATGTGAACGAAGGTATATGCACTATCGTAATTCAATACAGAATAAAATTCCGGTTAGTAAGAGTTCAACATAAAAGTTTTGTATTAGTAATCGATGAATTAGAATGAATGTCAGAACAAAAGTCATTATTTTTGTAAAAATTGTATGAAAAGATTTTTAAGGTTAATAGAAAAACTGTTAACAACGCGCGAAAAGTTTAATTAAAAAAGCGAACAAGAAAATGAATAGAATATTAGGAATACTTGAAGAGCAAGAAGTATAAAGAAAAATGACAGCATTAAATAGAATTATCGGCTAAAGTTGATCTGTAATAGTAATCGGAGGTCGAAAGACAAAGACCGTCGTATAATAATAAATAAAAACGTCTAATCGGGGCCCACTTCCCAAAATGTAAATATTGCCTGCCCTCCTATTATCTATTATCTATTACTATGTAGTATCCTAATATCACCTGGAGAATAAACGCTGAAATTTTAATAAATTAAGAATTTCAATAATAAAATAATGAAGTAAATCATGCGATAGACTAAACCTTTAGTATACACGATGTATGTAAGCTCATTATACTCTCTCTCTCTCTCTCTCTCTATCTCTCTCACTTTTCGCATTCTTTCCTCTTCATCAGATTGCGAGATAATCGATGCCCACGAACAAAATTTATACACCATCAAAATGAAATGAATAATAAGGTTAACTTTGCGGTCAAAAGTAGGTTTCTATAAGATAACCAACGCGCTGGGACAACGTGCAACACACGTTGGTGAGATTTGCTTGGCTCGATGCGAAAATGCATCGAATCAATGGAAATTACAGACTTGCAATTCAATAAGAACCTGGATTTTGGAGGGGCATCGTACGTTCCAACATCCCAAATGCAAAATCTGATCGCGGGAATATTAATAAAAAAGAAAAGGCAAATGGGTATCGACATTTAATTAACATGTAATGTAATAATGGCTTTTTTTCTGTAGCAGGAAGAAGGTTTTTTCTACCAAGAGCTGAGATTTTCTAGTAACGTTGAAGTAGGAAGCGAAAAATCATAGGTAAGAAACAAAAGAAAATAAAAGCCGTTAAGAAAGTATCGGAAAAAATAGATGAAGTCGCGACGAAAAGCTAGGTGAATGACAAATAATCGAAAAGCTAGCAGGCAGTCTAAATTTATATTTTGACGAGTAATCACACTTAAAGGAATTGCTGATTTTGATTGAATAAAATTTTCTACAAAATAATGTTATTATTTATTGTATTAAAACACGCATTTAATATTAACACGATATAATTTAAATATTTTAATTTTATTGATAACAGAAAAGGTGAGTATCGGTATATTTTGATTTTCAATAAAAACAATAATAATTAATTTAAAAAAATTGGTAGGTATAATAGAAATCAAACAAAGTTATTTTTTTACACTATTCATAGACCATAAATAGTGTAAAAAATTGTACATACATTTGAAAAAATAAATTTAAAAATCTTTCAAATTTGAAATATCATATAAACTAAATTACTTATCAATAAATATAATAAATGAATATTACAAAAAAAATCAGATAAGTATTATATACATATAATATGTATAAATCCTGATAATCCCTGCAGACGTATTTAATTATATTAATAAGTAATTTAGAATAACAGTTAATAATACCGTTATAATTTATAATTTAATGCCCGTTATATTTAAATATTCCATCCTTAAACAACGCCATAAATTTAGTATTACGTACCAATTTATTTACCTTTTGATACTTTATGTTGTTTGATATTTGTAAATAATTATGAAAGAAAATATCAAAGGATATTTAATTATATTTATTTAATTATAGTGCATGTTGATAATAGAAAAGATATGAAAACGAGGATTATAAATATCACACAATTAAGCAAACTCACTTCCAATATTATATTAATTTATTAAAATTAAAAATAAAATATTATTCATAGACTTGAATATATCTTTTCGAGTCTATTAAATTAGACTGATATTTTTGTTCTTCGTGTAGTCTTAGATAAGACAAACACTTCTCTAACTATTTTAATTTTTTAAAATTTTGATTTACATGTTTTACTTATTTTTCATAGCTTGAGCTGAGATTTAGCTTTCATAAAAATAGTAATTCCTTGACATAAGAAATTGGCCTTTCTTGCTACAATAAAAAAAAATTAGTACATGCTAATTACATTTATTATTAATGATTTATTAATGAATGTAAGAAACCGAAAAACAGGCGTTAAGAGATTGCCGACGGACTCCGGGCCGTAAACCATCCAGGGTTACCTGAGTGATGAAAATGCAACAGCTGCACGTCAGATGACTGCCAGCCAACCTTTGGGGGTCGGAATGCGACTGCTCGTCGTTGGACGAGCACTCCAGGATTCATCCTTGAATCGTGTAGACAAATTGTCGAGATTATTCTTCTCAAATAAAGTGTGGCGTGGGTTATTGAAAACTAATTGTCAATTATTTTACCCTTCCTTTTAGTGTCGTTGTGTGTATTACCCTGTTTCTTACATGAATATTTTTGTAAATGAGGCGGACCAGGAATTTCGGATCAGGGTGGGACGCCCCGCCCGTCGACCCTGTCCGGCGAGTCGTCACAAGCCGTATGCGCTCTACCCATGTGGCCGAGACCTGGGTTTATGAAGGTCGACCGGGAAGTAAACCCAGTGGGGTCGGGGGACAATTTAGTTCGCCCGGCCTCGATAGATTTATAAGTAATAGAAGCGCGTACCTCAACGGCCAATAAATGGGTGAGTTAGAGACCCGAGTTCGACGGCGACGGGGCGACCGTAATTAGACCAATATTTGCGCCCCGCGTGCGAAAAATTCGGAGATTAAGCTTCAGAGTAGACATAAGACAATTGTATTCTTAGATTGTATGGCTTTTTCCCTCCGTCGACCCGCGGAGGTCTTTTATGCCTAGGTAGTATAAAACTAAAATTAGAGGCGCGACAGCTGCTTCGACCTGAGTCGCTAAGTGGCCAAGAGCGGGGTGCGAGCACGTGCGACCACTGCGCCCCGCGGCCACCGCCTCCGCCGAGCCGGGTAACGGAGTAGCTGGAAAATCTCGAAATTGTAAAATTTGTAAGTGATCGCGATTTTGGAAGAGGGGGAAAAGGCGAGGCACAGATATAAATACGGGACCTCATCACCTGAACGGGAACTTTTTTGTTTTTGTCTCGGTCATTCTCGCACCGTTATCGAGCCTATCATTTTAACCTCCCGCTCTCAAAATCGCGCATCGCACCGATTTAGTTGTGTGGAATAAACTGGGCATTTAACAAAATAAAGACAATTTCAAATAACCTCCATTTTACGAAGTGATTATTCTCCGGAATAACTCCTCCCTCCCTACATACACCAGTCCTTATTCCGTGTCAGTGCAATACAATTTTAATGTGTAAAACAATCATTGCTATTATGTATTTTCTGTTTATTCGATATATTTTCTGGAATATGGAAAACAGTGAAAAAATTAGCTATTTGAGAAAATAAAAAAATTTTAATATACGAAAGAGACAAATTTCAACGGAGATTTGAATGAAAGTAAACAAAATTTTACATACTTATTAAAAAATGAATGCATTATACTTTAATCACTGTTTCAATTGTTTTCAAATTAATAACACATAATCCATTGATTGATCATTTTAATTTTCCACGAAAAAGGAAAATTATTGTCATTAAACGAAAGAATCTCACGCATTCATATATCAAATACACTTACACACATAACCATATTTTCAAACACGGACTCAAGAATGGAATCAACTATATTCATGTATCTCTAAAATTGTATACGATATTTGTAAATAAATATATATACTCATACATAATTTCATAAATTCACAGTTTCATCCTTAATATATAGTACGATAAAAAAAGTAATAAAAGATAGATAATTTTAAAACATATTTTTTCTTTTTTAGTGCTATAAAAATATAAAATATATGATTAGTGAAAATATACATGTATATTCATGATTATTCAAAACATTAAACTGCGAAGGAGCTGTAATTATTAATAATTTATTTTATAGAATTTATAATCAATTTAATATTATAATCAATTATGTTTGTATATATACTTAATTCTTTTTTTTAAAATAATATAATGTAAATATTAAAATTTTTTTAATTAAATTATTTATGATTAAAAAATATTTATTAATTAATTATAAAACCTAGTTAGTTATAAGTAAGACATTGTTTTTTAAAAAAATAATATCATGCTAATAAGGAACATACAATATTTATTATTTAAATTTAATTTTTTAATGACCATTGATGATAACCCATACAAAATATCAAAAATTAAAAAACAAAATGTCACAATCTATCATAATTTTAAATTTTAGTTTTAATTATTATAATATTTAATTATTAAACTAAATGAAATATTGATATTTATTATATACAAACACGATGAAGTTAATGAAAGAACCAGGTAAAAATAGTAGATGCGACTAAGAGATATTTTATCTTAAAACTTATAATTATTTGAATTATTTGTAAATAAAACTATAGAAGATAACACCATGGTTTGCTAAAGGATAACATGGATAAAGACATAAATTAAGTTACAAAGATGAGTCAGTATTATTATGAAGTTGAGCGATAAAATGGTATTATTGCCACTGTTGTTATCTATTTATTTATGTTTTTTTTTATATTCAACTTTTTTGACAGTGTGTTAATAGTCTCTCATTTATTGCTATTAAACTTATGTAGAAGAAGGAATGTAGGAAAAGGAAGAAGGTAGGTAACTTATGTATCTCTTATTTGTGTTAATTAGCAGCTCAACATGAGCTCAACAGTACTAAGTATGTTGGATTCGAAATATCTTTTATTATGATTGTATAATTATTTGGATTTTGAAATAATATTATATATGTTAGTAATATTAAAGCATAATTAATCATTAATTTTATTATAATTATATTATTTTATACTATATTTATGAGATCAATAATTTCTTGATTTAAATTTGATTATTTTAATTGAAATAAAACTATTGAAAAATATAATTTAATATCTGGTAATTTTCTTATAATCTACAAAGAACTACATTCTATCTATATATTTTTTATTAAAAACATCTTTATAAAATTTAAAAATTAAATTTGAAATTAATGGAATAAAATTGTTTAATTAGCATTTATTTATTACATTATTTTTATCACACATATTATATTAAATATTAGTTTTCAATAAATGAAATTTTAATAATATTGGCAAAAAAAAAATTGATAAAAGATTATTTTAAAAGTGATTTACTAATAATTATATTATATGAAATAGATTCTCTCTCATCTGCTTTAGAAATACATAAAATATTAAAAAATAAAGTACATTTAAAATTTTAGAGTACAGTTTATTAACAATCATATATCAGAGTTTTCAAACATGTGCATTAAATTTAATTCTAGAAAGATGCTGTATAATAATATTTTATAATTTACAAAATGTAATCAATAAATAGATTAACAATTGCTTTAATATTATTAAAGATGAAATGCTTAATTAATTACATTAAAGTAAAATTATTTTTAATCTTATCATGGTATTATATATGAAAATAGTATTTTAAGCAGTAATTTCTTTTGAAATGTAAGGGCTATTAATAGAGTTATTCGAACGATAAAAACTTTTTCAAATGCAGATAAATATAATTTATCCGAGTTTACTCATTGGAAAGTTCTGAATAATATATATTTTCTGTATCTAAATAAAATATAAAACAGGTCTTATATATCCCATTAGCATGTAAAGAGGATCATATGTATACGACATCTTGAGCTCCTGCATGCAATTCCTGTCATTACTCCATTAACTTGGGACGCGATAGAGGCTTAGGTCACTTTAATAAGTTTACTATAGCATATCCTTCGACGTATTGACTAAATTGAATTATTAATTCATAGCTGAAAATATTTGATCTAGAATTACAGATTACTTTTACTCACTGTGGAAATTTCCTGCAATTTCATAATCTGGTAGTGCAGAATTTATTTTCCATAATCAATTAGAGATGCAAGGATGCATTATATACAATAATTAATTCCTGTAAACATATAGTACATTCTAATGAATATTCCTGTTTAGAATCGACCATTCATTAATACATTATCTTTTAAATATAATTTTCATTTGTAATCATTTATAACTTTTAACGATATTTCCAGAAAAAATATAAAAATATTCAAACATATCTCGAATATTTATCTCAAACTATTTTCTAGTGTTTAATAATTTTGTTCATGTTACGATTATTACAATGCTCATCTTCTATTCTAACAAATAATTTACTTTTAAAGATTATGTTCTTATAAAAAATTGGGTGTCGATTTAACCTACGATGAAACCAATGGACCTCTATTTAACGTTTCGACATTAAAGGAAATTAATTGTCATCATCTGCTCTTGTCGAATAAATTTATCCAAGAATTTGTTTATCAATTTGTAACGCGTTTGTTACAAACATAATTTTTTAATTAACTTCTGTGTGTATGAAAAGACTCTTTAATATGATGCAACCTGGAATGTTTCACTTAAATATGTATTTGTTACTTGCGCATATCTATAGAAACAAATTTTCTTCTAAAATTGAAGTTGGCTTTTTTACCGTAGCTTTTTCACATTGTAGCCAAAATTAATAATTATCAACTATTGTATTTAAATATTTTTATAAACATTTTCTTGAGCCTCTTTTTATTTCAACATAATTTTCAACATAAAGTAGGTAGTTAATTAATTGCAGTACTAATATATGTAAATAACTATGATATCAATTTTATTCATCTTTTCTTTTAAGTTTATTACCTCTAAAATTATATTTGAGTTCTTTAATAAATAAGTATAGAACTTTAGTATTTATGATAAATAATATTGATATTTAAAATGATGGATGTTACGATGATTTGGATAATATAGAAAATTATGCCTCACCATGAGACAAATTGATAAAGATATTTTATTAATGTTTATAAAATTCATAAATAAATCAATCAAAAATTCTATCTAATCTATCAATTATAGAGTAATGATATTTAACAATAAAATTAAAAAGTTATGATGTAATTATTTCCAAAGCCGTGCACAAAAGAAAATGCTATTCGTTTGTCGTATACCTTTTAGCAGAGAATGGACGAAAAATTGCATAGGTGCAAATCCCATTCTCTTCCACTTCTCCCTTCTCTTCCGTTGAAGACGTCAATCCCCAAAAGTGAAAGAACGAGCGTAACATTAATGAAGTGTTACAACACGTAACCAATATCAATTGTCTAATGCTATGCAGTGGGTCGAGACAAAAGTAACAGAGGATCTCCCTTTGGCATCACAACACAGCTTAACTTGTTTTGTTGATTATCGGCATGAAGCATAACGTATCCCGCAAACGACTTTTGTCCGTCTGTCAGCTGCCTTTTACCGAATTTTTCCGGCACAAAACGTGTGTTCGCTCACCCTTCAACTCTGATGCCCAAGCACGAGACGAGTCGAAATACTGATTGTTTCATACGTCTTTCGCTATTATATGAAAATAATAAATAAATCACCTGGAACAAACGTTCAATTTACTAGTAAATTCGATCCTTGAACAGTTAAATGTTTCTAGCGGCGTAAACACTTAGTTACCACTAATTGTTAATTCCCAAATTATTAACGTTTTACATATCTTTCTCCTTAAATTATTATCATTAATCACTATCCAACGAGAAATTCAAATTTAATGTAATAACTTAAAAATATTAACAACGTTGAGTATATATATATATATATAATATTGTGTATTTTAATTGATAATTTTTCTTAAAGTTATATATCTAAATAGAAGTACTGAATTTTGATTCTGGCTATTCAAAAAATTATTTCATTAATTATTATTTCATTTATATCGTTGAATATTATTAATTGATTACTTTTGTATTAAACAAAAAACTTAAAATTTATAATTAAAATTTAAATGACGTTTTAAACACTATTTATCTTACTTTGTTCGTAGTATAATATATACATAGAAGGAGGAGAGAAATGGGAAAATTGAAAGTGATTGAAGAGCCAGAGCTCAGTGCTAATCCGGCTAGATATTTTTTTCTGTTTTTGCTAGCGCCAAGAAACTCCGTGGATGGCTTTTCGTCCAGTTTTCGAGGAAACATGATTTTTAGCCACAGTCTTATTAGACCTCAGGACATTTTCGTCATAAAAGGAAAACATCCGGGAGGACAACTTTGAATCAGTTCTTTACCCAAGCTCTTATTCTCACAACTCATCGATTTCTCGTATTAAATGAAGCTTCAGCTTCATATTTTCCTCGATGAATATTTGTTCTTATCCATTAAATTGAGATTTAATTAAAAATATATTCGTATAATATAAAAATATATTCGTATAATATAAAAATATATATATATTTAATTAAAAATCGGTACAATCTTATTATGAATGTTTGTATCATTCAAGCAATGGAACAATAACATCTGATTTCCAATTTTTAATTAACTGTGAAAATTTTTTTATTGAAACTTATCTATATTGAATAAATTTATACTTTAACTATAGATTTGTAACATCTCCAAATTTTAATATAAATTTTGATGATATCGCAAAATGAAAGGTTTATGTAATAAGTCGAGACCAAAAGTTGTAAAGGAAGCTAAATTGTAAGTTACTTTTTATGTCGAAACATTAAAAGTAATAATTACAAAAAAGGACAATAAGCTCTTGAGTAACTTTGAAGAAAATACAATACAGAGTATAACGAAACATAGTTTATAAATATAAATACAAATGTCAAAGTTTCGTTTTTTCCGTTTGTAAGTCTAATTTTCAATATCTATCTTTATTAAAACGTCTTTTTATGCACTTAAAAAATCAAAATACTCAACATGGAATTATTACATAAATCAATGAGGGTCATTAATCAATAATATCAAAAAACTATAAATGTATCGTTTACAAAAGTATTAATAATAAATTAGAAGAAGAAATAATAAAGAAATATGGTGTACTAATGTAATACTGTTTTTCAATGATATACGAAGTACATTAGATGCTTATAAAATTATTCTATTGAATAATGTCAACTAAAATTGATATATTGTTATTATTAACTGATTTAAAATTCATTTTGCAAGATGATATTTTTATAAATATACTTAAAGCTCTATTATTAAAATAAATTTAGCATAACAAGACTTAAAAATCAATAATTGTGAATTATAATGAACTTGAATTTTGAGTATAAGAACAAATAATTAAATTATATATATATATATATTTATCATTCATTGTATTCTAATACATACGAATAGCATAATAATAATTAGTATATTTTATTTGGTATTTTAAAAACACCTTATTTAAATACATAATTATTTTTTAAATATATCATAATCGTGAAAGAATACTATACTTGTATGTAATAACTTATGTTGCGTATAATATAAATTATGTTTATAAAATAATGGGTTACACCGAAAAATAAATTAAATATTTTTTAATTTAGGTTACCAAAAAATACGGAAACATGCTTCATCTTTAGTTATGAACAAACAAGATGCCAGTTGAGTTAAATATCGCAAAATGTAATTTAAAACACCTGATATTTATAATAATTGCAAATTTACGTTTGAAAAATGGACCGATATAATAATACATTTATAAAAAAGATTGAAATATATGTATTTAATTTAAATATATATAGCTTATAATAACACAAAGTTATTAATCTGTCCCTTCAATATTGTTTTATACTAAAAGAATATTTTTATTTTAACTTAAAATAAATCAATAACAATTACCATCAAGTGCAAGTATTACGTTCCATTTATTAATTTATAATTTTTATTCTGACACTAAAATTTAGGAATTGTGCTTGTTTAGATATATCTTAATTTCCTATGATAAACAGGGATTCAGCACAAAAGTTGAAGTGTCAGATAAGTAAATATAGTTGTAGGGGAATACATGGAAATTTCTATATTTATTTTTAGTACACGGGTGACTTAGCATTTATTGAAATAGATAAAGCCTAAAATTAAGCCGAAGTAACATCCTGCAACTATGTTACTGAAAAATTGTCAGCTGCGATATCCAGAATAATGCCTATTTTCTTTCATTTTTCAATTTTTACATTTATCCGCATTTCTTTATTTTGATAGATAATTGTTTTTTATGTACTATGAATTTTTGTTCATCTTATAGACAAAGAAGTATATTGAGATAGATATCATTAAATAAAAAAAAGTTTACATAATACTTTTCTTATTTGGATGTTTAAAAGAAGTCAAATAGGAACTTGTTTTTTTCTTACTTAATAATAAATTTTGATATTTAAGGTTATTGGGTAAATGTACATTGCATTTTCAACATTCTTGGTACCATATATTTTAAAGATAAAAAAAAAACAATCTCATACTGATCCATAGATTAAGAATGTATTTAATAACAAATGTGACAAGTAAATTATTTTATGTCATAATTATAAAATTGTTCCAGGTCGCATATATAAT
The DNA here is from genome assembly GCA_018907245.1 of Eupristina koningsbergeri. Classification (NCBI taxonomy): domain Eukaryota; kingdom Metazoa; phylum Arthropoda; class Insecta; order Hymenoptera; family Agaonidae; genus Eupristina; species Eupristina koningsbergeri. The sequence goes on along the minus strand of JACCHV010000059.1, from coordinate 1,738,995 downwards.
TTATTATAATACATATCAAGAAGATGATTCATTTTTTGGAAAAGCACAGCTAACCCAGGTAATGCGTTTATAAATCAGTATGGTATTAATCTTTTAAATTGCCAAAAGAAGTATTAGGTTTCATTGCCGGACTTATTATCATAAATAAAAGTATAACGGTTCCGGTGTATTTGGGGAAGTAGAGGTCATTTGGAATAGGTCTGCTATGGCTAAGGGTTGTACGCAGAACTTTCGGGATGTATATCAAAGAAGCTTTAATGGCGCGTTCGGAACCAAGCATAAATGCGCTGCACATGCGCAGGACACTCTTTTGCACTTTCACCTCTTCAGACGATCGTCAAATGTCAGTGCTTCGAGACAGTACGTATGTACCGTTATCCTCGGCAATAAATACTGAATGGCCGAGTCGAATATTGAGATTTCCAAAGAGATTTGCACATCTGAAACAAACTTTACGTCAATCTATAATTAAAACGTATCTTAAGAAATGCTAAAATTGGTATTGTTATTATTGAATCGGACTATTTTCAGATGCATTAAGTGAAACACTACTCAATTATTCGCATGCATCATTATCAATCTCATTTGATTCGGGCACTCAATGCCTTGACCGGATTCGGTGCATCCACCTCATAAATAATACAGATGACTATGATTATTCACTTGAATTATTTAGGGAACCATCTTAAAAGAGGCGGTCGGAATGGATTAAAATCCCCACCAACCGTCTCTTACACTAGCATTAACAAGGACATCGTAGGATCGTCAAGTAAAAAGTACTTTTAAAGTAAAACAATAACTTTCATGTCACACATGGTTTGGCTGTCATTAACCACAGGCAACCGCTCCGCACTTTTACAGACGACTCCCGGGTATCGGCCACTAGATTTTCCAAGGAAAGACCTAGTAAAAGCCAAATAAATTTTTGAGGTCCGCTCCATTATTAAGGGAAAGCGGGTAGGGGTGCGGAGCTCGCCAGGTATGAATCCTTGCTTTCGGTTCCCCGGGCTCATGGGTTACAATAACGACCCCCTCGGTTGTTAATGGAATGCGTTAATACAAGACGTCTTTTTTGAGAGACACTACTAGCCTATAATTCTAAGCGGAACTTTATGCCTCAAAAAATTGAAGACGAGACTGGGGGTAAATCGATCTTTCCGAGATTATCCGTTCATGGGATTAAAAATGTCGGCCGATCGTTAATGGACACATCTGCCGCTGCGGGATGAAACTGAGTGAAACCGAGTGAAGAAGGGGCGGATCTGATCGTAAAGCTCCGGGGGTGACTTTCAGGGCTTACGATGTTCTCTCGCGCATCCGTCGTCCTAGAAATCTGCGTCCAACCCTTGGGTTAATAGGAATTTGACGAGTAACTATTAATTAATGCTTTATGGATGTTTTTCTTAAATTAAGTATACGTAGTTCCGGAGCATTTTATAACTCCATCATTTAGATTCATTCTCATAGGGAAATGTGACGCTTTTGAAGCATTAAATTTAAGGACAAATTTCGTTTAGATGTCCATCATTAACTGACAAACCTCTGCTCCACCTTGCACTTTATGTCTAATTTAACAATATTTTTACTATTATATTAATATCAATGTATATAGAATACTATGCAATGTATAAATAATTCAAAATATACAATTTTAAACTATGCTTTGTTAATTTTTTTTATTCACCATAAAAAGGGAATTTCCATCGTATGCTGAGGAAAATTGTTTTAATTAATTGATTTAATATCTTATATTTCCTTATACCTTTTGAGTTTTAATTCTACATTTGTTCAAGTTTGCATTATATTTATGAAGCTTTAATATAAGAAATAACTATATAAAATGAATATTTTAACTTATAATTAAAATTAATATTTAAAGTATATTCGTTTATACATAAAATAATATTTATTGATTTGAAATTCAATTACTTGTTTAATTACTTTATCTAAGCTGCAATAGAATTCTTTGAAAAAAACACGTAATTTAACTGATTTAAAAAATTGCAGACTAATATTGATTTGAAATCCAAAAAAGTTAAATAATGTTTAATCAATGGGAAATTTTCGTATTAATTATGTTACATTTATTTCAGTTCCAATACCATTTTCATTATATTAAAAAATTGAATACACAATGAAATTTAGAATTTAACATAAATTAAATAAAAAAAAGCTTACAATAAATACATTATACTCCTCTACTAACGCTGTATATATTCAGCGTTTAATACTTTTATTTAATAAAAGTATATTTATAAAATTTAAAATCTCATCAATTAAAAATGTATGGTATAAGAACTGTAATAGACATAATATTGAAAATCTAGGAATTTTACAATGTACCTACCTATAATATAATGTACATAAAAATAAATTATTAATAATAAATATTTCATTCAAAGTATTATAAATCATTTTATACACTAGATTTATATACATATATACATGGTTCTTCCACGAAGTATCGAGTTTTTTTTTTTTTTTTGCGACTATTCGTCGAAGAAATTTGGGAAGGATCTTAAAATGTTGACAAACTCTTTCCTCATTTGTCCTTTTTGTTTTTATTTTTTCGATAATTAGATGCGGCAGGATTTTACTTTGCGCAAAAGGTGTTTTTCAAATTTTTGACGCGGCGCGCTGAAGCGATTAGTTGAAAACCACTAAGCGAGAATATTTTGTTCAAAGATTAAAAAAAAAAATTCTTACCTTTTTTTTTGAAAGATGATTTATTGGTGGACTTATAAACAGTGTGAAATAAAAATTTTTAATTCTTCAAAATAATTTCCTCCTGCATTAACACATTTTTAAAGGCGTGTTTTCCAATTTTCAGACTTCAAACTTTTCAGCTTTGATGTTTTTCAAAACATTTTCGCATTTCTAAATGTTTTTGCACTATATTGTGCATCATATATAGCGTTAAATTTAGTTATTCCACGATTACTCTAATCGTTAATCGACAATCTGAATTTAAAATTTTTAACACGCGCTGGGTGTTCCTAGCCATTCGAAAGCTTTTTGAGTGCCCAGATCGAGGCTCGTCGATGAGTCTTTCTCGGCCTTCTTTAAAAACTCTGTGCCATTTTCCGCTTTGTGATTTTGACATGAAATTGTGTCCATACGCTTCTTGCAACATTTTATACGTTTCCAGACTGGTTTTTATTAATTGCAAACAAAACTTTATCGCGTAACGCTGTTTGAGTAGTCGCTTCATCGCACCGTGTCAAAAAACTGAAAAACATCTTTCGCCCGAAGTAAAATCGTGCCGCATCTAATTATGCAAAAAATAAAGAAGGACAAATGAGGAAAGAGTTTGTTAACATTTTAAAACTCCTCCTAAATTTCTACGACCAATAGTTGCAAAATGAAAAAAAACTCGATACTTCGTGGATGATCCATAGATATATGTTTTAATTAATTTAATTAATGTTATTCATTAGTAAATTTAGTAAATTTCTTAAAATCTGAGATTCCCCATCAAATGTATAATAATGTTAATATACAAAATAGATAATATTATTGATTTTTAATAAATGGTAGAGATAAATAATTAGAAATTATGAAAACGTATAAAAGTAATAAAATCTCAATGTGCATTAAAATTTTATAGCTATGCATCAAATATTATTAAAATTTCCTTTAATTTAAAAATGGGAGGTAAAAAAAGGAAGAGAAACGCGTAAAATTATATAGTCTATGTAAATTTTTAGGACAATATATTGGGATAATATCAATAAATGTTTTCTAATATTTAGAGTAATGTTAGATATATATATGGAAGGAAAGGAGAGCATAGTAATGAAATCGAAAAAGATAAAAAGGAAAAATGGAATAAAAGTCGAAGGTTATAAAAAAATTTTGTCAGTAATGGACTGAATGGAAAAAATGGGTACACTGATAAATCCATCAGAACTATAAAAGTCTATGAGACGCTGAAGAGTTTTACAGAGGTTTGATTGAAATTAATACGCTCTCCTTCACTTGAAACCTACAACAGGATCCCGTAAATCACGCACAGCTTCTAGAGTATTGTAGGCTAGACCAGTAAGTCACGATTCCTAGCAGCCGATCATCTCCGCCGATGACCGACGAGTTATAAATCTTAGGGCCGTGGTGCGGACTCGTCACGCATGAGTTCACAGTGCATCAGTACTCCCTCAAAAAACAAAAGGTTACCACGCAAGCCATAAAACGCCGTGGACTCCACGAAAATGAGGTCGGGGGCGCGGGTGTCAATCGTAGCCCTTGGCGGCAGTCCTCGGCTGCGTCCATAACCAGAAGTCATTGCCAATGAGGAGAAGGCACACGCGAGCCCAAAGATAATGCCAGCGGCCACGAGTAATCACATGGAGACCCTGAGAGCCTCTCCACATTTAATCTGCAATTAATGTTGCAGATTGCGATGGCCATTCGCTTGCGTCAGTAGGAACACCAGCATTTATCGACGACCTCTCACCCGGATACGCACCCTTGATTCGAGTTCACCACCCATGCACGCGGTATTGTAAACGTGCTTTTAAGGTGAGAGTGTAATTCTGGTGTCGGCTCAGGTTTTCAGTTTGCATAAATGCGTCATTGATCGTTGCCTTGGTGTTATGAACCGAGTTTACTCGAATCCCAGGTGCTCCGCATATACATGGTTTTATTTTAGCGAGCAATACAAATATCATCTTCTTAGATAGATTCGATACCAAAATCGCCCTTACCAAAAATTTAAAACCTGATCAACAAATGTACTTTTACAGAAAATCCACTCGTTAACTGGAAATACCTATTCTGTGGAAAATAAATTTTTCATACTATTTGTGCTTCACACGCTTCAAAACTTTTTTTTTTTTTTAAATGAGTAATCCCAAAATATTTTGTGTAATAATTTATATTTTGAAATTTAAATTTCATTTCAATTATATTTATTATTGCACAAGCACTTGCATTAAAATTATGAAATATATACTTTTAGTACTCCGAATGAGATGAATATAATTTAAAATTCACTTATTTAAAAAAAGTATCTTTGTTACATAATATATTAATATTAAATATGTTGAGGTATTATTACAATCGCATAATAAACAAGGTCGATAGTTCCCACAGATGTATAAATCTCTTTTATTTTAATGAAACTTTCACATCAAGTGAAGTATTTTTGGTTGAAATCTTCTTTTATTCATTAATTATTGTTTACCAACTTTAAAAAGTTAATAATAATGTTATGTTTTGAATTAAATGTAAAGAGACTATCGCACGAAAAATAAAATCATACATTAATTGTATTATTATTGTTATTATTCAGTTTTCTGTGTAATTTTTACGAAACAGTATACATAATAAATATGAGAGAATTGATTGGAATGGCCATTAGATTAATTATTTTGAACTGAAGATTTTTAAAGCTGCGTTAGTATTTTCAAGATTTATTGAAATTAAAACAAGCATATTTTACAGGGAAGGTAATTTATCAGTATATTGTGCGTACTGTAGTATCAGATATTTACATATTTTATCGTAAACTGAGATAATACTTACACGACTTACAGTATTATGATAAGAATACTGAAGTTTCTAGTTTCTTATATTTAAAAAAAACTTGAATTTATTATTCAAATTTTTAAATTTACATGCATCCGAATTTAAATGCCAGACCTAATCGATTGTTATAATTTTAAAAATTCTTTTTATTAATTATAATGTACAATTAAGATATTTAATAAAAAAAATTAATAAAATTAATAAAAATTTTAATGTATAACAATATAGTTAATATTTAAAAATAGTTTATATGTATTTTTATAAAATGTGTAATTATATAAATTATAAATTGAAGTATTATGATGCATATTAAAAGTATTTGATAAAGAATTATCTAAGCGTAAAATAAAGAAAATACTTGATAGTTTTTATTATGGTTATAAAAAAGAAAAAAATTTTTTTAATTTTTTAAAAAATTATGTTGAATATTAAATAATTAATGTATAATGTTGATGAATAATAAAAAAATCATTTAATTAACAAATTTTATTAATTTTTAATCTATAGTCTTATAAAGAAGTGGTTAATGAAAAAAAATAAATTTACTATGATATATAATTGAATTAATATGGAAGTGAGTAAATAAAAATTTATATCCATTTTTCCTTATATGATATTTGTATCAATTACATTAGAAATTTAAAATTCCAATTGTATTTAATGATTGCATTAAAAATTAAACATAATGCATGTACTTTAACCATGCATCAAAATAAGATAAGTTCTTAATTTTTAAATACTTTAATTTTTTTGTATGATTTCATGAATTAGTGAGTTTACGTTTAATTACATTTTTCATATTACAAAATTTTCCAAGTTACTAATTTTCCTAATTTAGCATTCAAGCATGAGTCCATAGATGAAAAGTCCTAATGTTCAAGAAATTTTTTCAACTGGCACGAGAAAGATAGTATTCTCCAAGTTAACAATTTTTAAAAACCAATGAATCCAAGACTAAGGATTACGAAAGTAATATAAAGTTATTCAAAAAGGTAATAAAAAAAAGGTAGTGGCGGATTTCATTACCTTTCCTTCGTTTTCGACTCATTAACAATGACTAGAGGTATTAATTATACATCAGTAATTGCTGAATTTGGAAATGTGTTCACATGTTTTGAAAATTTATTCAATATAGTAAAAATGATCTAAAAATATATTGAAAAATTTTGTGAAATAATAAATTTTTGGTATTATTGTATAATGTTTAGTAAAACAAATATTGTTGATTTATTTAGAGCCAGAATAAATAATTCAGAATTTTCTGAATTTAAATAAAAACGTAATATAATTGTCACTTTAAAATTTATTCGGAAAAATATTTTGACTTCATAATATTGTGAAATAAATTTATAAGAGTTTTTGATACACGTTTCTACCCAACCACATTCATTCACACGTTCTTTTCTATAAATTTATTGAACATTGAATATACAACAATTTTTTATATAAATATAATTAAACTAGATTATTTATTATATGCAGAATGTAACAAGAATTTATGTATGTATATCTTTATTTGCTCGGATCAATTTAACGTACATTAAACAAATTCAAGCAATTTTTCTGCAAAAACTAATACTTAGAGTTGATTCATAGAATTACATTTATAAATGGGGATTGGGCGATTTAAATATCTAAAGAAAAATTTCTTAAATCTTAGTATAAGGACCAGATCATTAACATTAAATCCTATAAATCATGTACTTAAGGTAAACAGGCTCAACAATAGTTATTGTACAATGTATATTACCAATGGTGAATTTAATGTTTCTGTACAATAAGACTTTATATATCTCCAATTCGCAAAGACATGGCAAATAATTCCTTCCAATCTTTAAATCACGCTCAATTAAGAAATGTATATATATTTATAAACTACGTGCATGTTTTATTGGTATATGTATTCCTCTGAAAATGACAGTCTTCTTCGGACTTGTATGTAATGTAATGTACACATATAAAAACGTGTGTACAGATAAATATTTTTAAATTACTATATTAAAAGCTTGTAATTATAATATTATATACCATTGGTACTTTGTATACTACAGTCGCAACGTAAAACTTTAAAATCAACTTTAAAACTGCACAAAAATCATAAAGTTATTTTTAATGAATGCAGCTTTGATTTACAATTGCAAATTGTTTTCCGTAAAATATAATTAATTATTTCTACCTAGAGTGTAAATTCAATACTAAATAAACTATATAAATAGAGATTTTGTGTATTTGTATAAGATTTTATAAAATATAATAACACGAGTTGTGGTGAAAGAACCACTTTCGATACATTGCGCACACCCCTCAACATCATTTACACCCCCGAAAAAAATTGCCTCTGCGCTTCTGCATCCCCTTGGTAGCTCTAAATACATGCCCGTATCGACAACACAAAAATCTGAGAAAATGGATAGTCAAAACTATCAAAAACTTTAATGAAACGCAGATGCTATCTATTAATTTACTTGACGTTCGTTGTTCGGGAATGAATGTTCAGCCAGTGAAATGCAAAAAAATAAAAAAAAATAAAAAAAAAATAGAATGAATTTGGTGATTGTCTCACGAATCTTATTTCCTATATTTTCACTTCTTATCCTAAAATTTTACCATTTTCATGCACCAACGCCCCTTTCCTTGACTATCAATAATCTAAGAAATTGTAAAGAAAAATGTGTCATGGTTACAAATGTAAGAGGGTGACTGTAATAACGCAAATACGTATTTACTATTTAGTTATAGATGCTTGTATAAATACAATTATTTACCGTATAATTGCAATATACAGTTTTTTCTTGCATTGATTAAAGACAATTGTATAATATTGTATATCTATATAATATTATATATATATATATAATATATAATATTATATATATGTATAAAATTTTATATCTGCTCTGAGTATATTTAAAATGGTGTTTTCACATTTCGTATATAAATTGCTTATAATTAAATTTAAGCACGTAGTTTGGTAGATTTGTGTTCAACTATAAAAAATTTATTTGAAATATTTCAATAATTTATAAAAATAATAATTACAATAATAATAAAAATATTTCAAATTTAATTCTTGCAATATTAAAACATAATAGTATTTGTAAACATTTTAGATTCAATATATTATACTACTGTCTTTTTATTATATTCATTCAATGTACATTTTTTTAATTGTATTACATATATATTCGTTATTTTACTGTTTAAATGTTTTATAATATATCTATCAATATTTAAATCATATAATCAATAATGATAGAGTAAAATTTAGATATAAATATAAAAATAAAAATAATTGATTGAGCTAAATGATAACATCGATTGGACAATTCTATTGATCATACAAATTAAAAATAATCCAAAATGTCGTTCAGAATGAATATATTAATAAAAATGGTATTTACTAAAACATGTCCAATGATTACATGTATATAATAATTATATTATAATATATTATTATCGATATTATTATTACAATATAAATATATTATCTAAAAGTGGCGAAAGCAATAATTATTCAAATAATTGAAATAATTTCAATTACGTATATACTAAATTGAATATTTTGATTTGATTTTCTTATATTTTATATTATTTTATAGAGCTAAGTTATGTTTTTTATTGAAAGATAAAAATATTATAAATTCTTTTGCAAGACTCTACAATAAATATAATATTAATAAATCGATTTCAACAAAAAAATTTTTCAATATTAATATGTATCTTAAAGAAAAAATCTTATACAATAAAATTTCTTTTATTATAAAATGACTAATATATATGTTTTAAATTGATAAAAGGATGCTTTGTGAAAAGATGTTTCTAAACAGTATTTTCTTACAAAATAATATAATGTAATGATACGAAGTGTAGAGTCATAATTTATAAAAAGAGTATTTTATAGATTATATACATTTGACTGCTAAAGCTAATTATTTTTACAAATTTTATATATTTCGAATACAGCTTAATAAAGAATATCTCAATTAGATTTAATTTGATAATATATTATACTTATTACTTATATTTAAAAAAAAGTATTTAATATTTACGAAATCAATTAAAAGAATGCCAATGACGAAAAATTGCAATTTAAATTTTATAAGTATAATATATTACAATATTTACTTGTTTTATTTATATTTATATATTTTTTTACAATTTAGGAATTATTTTTTGAAATTAATTATTAAACATGGAGTTTTTTTGACCAAGAAAATTTCTAATTTATTTAATTTTTATCGAGTTATTGAATCAGACTCCCACTTGTTATTTTAGTTAATGAACAGCTAAAGTTGTTCCACATCCACATCCTCCGATTATTATCGCGAATTTTATTCTAGTTCGTTTTTCATCAATCACCATCGGCTAATCATTAATAGATATATTTATTTGTATTTTTACTCACTCTAAAAATCATTAGTTAAGACATATATACATGGATCATCCACGAAGTATCGAGTTTTTTTTCATTTTGCAACTATTAGTCGTAGAAATTTAGGAGGAGTTTTAAAATGTTAACAAACTCATTCCTCATTTGTCCTTCTTTATTTTTTGCATAATTAGATGCGGCACGATTTTACTTCGGGCGAAAGATGTTTTTCAGTTTTTTGATACGGTGCGATGGAGCGACTACTCAAACAGCGTTACGCGATAAAGTTTTGTTTGCAATTAATAAAAACCAGTCTGGAAACGTATAAAATGTTGCAAGAAGCGTATGGACATAATTTCATGTCAAAATCACAAAGCGGAAAATGGCACAGAGTTTTTAAAGAAGGCCGAGAAAGACTCATCGACGAGCCTCGATCTGGGCACTCAAAAAGCTTTCGAATGGCTAGGAACACCCAGCGCGTGTTAAAAATTTTAAATTCAGATTGTCGATTAACGATTAGACTAATCGTGGAAAAACTAAATTTAACGCTATATATGATGCACAATATAGTGCAAAAACATTTAGAAATGCGAAAATGTTTTGAAAAACATCAAAGCTGAAAAGTTTGAAGTCTGAAAATTGGAAAACACGCCTTTAAAAATGTGTTAATGCAGGAGGAAATTATTTTGAAGAATTTAAAATTTTTATTTCACACTGTTTATAAGTCCACCAATAAATCATCTTTCAAAAAAAAAGGTAAGAATTTTTTTTTTTAATCTTTGAACAAAATATTCTCGCTTAGTGGTTTTCCACTAATCGCTTCAGCGCGCCGCGTCAAAAATTTGAAAAACACCTTTTGCGCAAAGTAAAATCCTGCCGCATCTAATTATCGAAAAAATAAAAACAAAAAGGACAAATGAGGAAAGAGTTTGTCAACATTTTAAGATCTCTCCCAAATTTCTACGACGAATACATGCACAGTAATTATTACGTAGAGAATTTGTATTTGTAAAGGCTCTAATGTGAAAATATAAAATAAATCGTTATTTTATCTATCATTTGCAACTTTATAATTTTCTTTTATTCTTGTAAAAAAATGATGAATTTGTTAAAAATGTATTATGAAATTGAATCATGAGAAATATTGTTAAATGATGTTAGTGGAAGGTGTCATATTTAGTATGAAGTAGGTACTACATCTTGGCGAAAATTACTGTAGGAAAGGGGAATCTTCGGATGTAAATTATGGAAGTCCATGTGTAAGAGATATATCAGGGGTAGAGCATGAGTTCGAAAACAAACGGAAAGGGAGCGTCTTAGAAATGGTAGACTCAGTACTGTGAAAAAAGGAAAGAGCATACATCACGTGTATGTGTGCGAGGGCTTATAAGTCTCAGCTCTTCTTTTTACTACCCCTTTCCACCTTCGGTCCATCCTCAGGCTACCAGTGTTTCGGTAATGCAGTTCATTATTTCTAAAAATATCCACATTGGTACTTTTATATTCAATACATTTGCGATAGCGACGACGATGAGATGGTAATGGCGAGGGTCTCGGGCCGCAAAGGTCTAGCACTCCCTGGAGAGTCGAGTGAAGGGCAAAAACCCCTTCACACCCCGCGGAGTATTCAGCCGAGGCGCAGAATATCGTATCATCTGACTCCATGACAAGCTTCTGCCATTATCCTGAATTCGCTTTTATTTTCCCCTTTTCCAAGCACATGTGCATTTTCTCCCTAGGCCTTCGACCCTTTGAGGTTCCCAGTTTGTGGCTCGCACCACCTTCTTCTGTTCCTCAGAGGAATCCTTTGTCATCGCAGTCCGAATCTATTGCGTCGCTCAAGATAGGAACTCGGAGAGTGGAATGCGTTATCGATTTTGTTTCTGAGTTTCGACAATGCTTTCGGAGTTTGGGGGTGTGGACGTTTCCTCGCCTCTGTACATGTCCTCGGAAATACCAGTTTCTTTCGACAAGTGTGTGTATATTTGGTTGCAGCTCGTGGAGTGAGACGAGGTTGCTGAATAGGAGATTGTTGGCAATGAGTGGGTAAGAACAGAAAAGGCAGAAAGTCTTGAGAAATCTATCCGATTCAATCCATATTTCGGAGTTCCAGCGACTCCAAGAGCTTGAGACCTGACATTAAGCATAATCAATGTATTATGATATTGCTCCTGCACACCGGCTCCAGGACCATTAGTAATTTAATATGTCTATGTGTACGTATGTGCAAACCCGACCAGACGAGCGGATGTGGTGTGGTAAAGGTGGAGGTTGGAAGAATGGTCAAATAAAATTGAAAACAGTAAGATTAGATATAAATGGAGTGGTATTTATTGAACGATCCAATAATACAAATGAAGACCATTTCGAACTTAAAACCTCAAGCGAGTTTTACAGAAAAACTGGGTGAACGTTTTCATAATTTTTACCTGAAGTTTGTGTTTTATTTTTAATGTACCTTTACTTCTTATCTATCGGATCAATTAACTACCTCAATTTTTATAAATTATAGACAATCGTTTTACACCTTGGTGGGAATCACATGACTTGCCTGGAATAATTCGAGACTCTGTTAAGCGCTGGGGCACGTCCTTATGCAGGTTTATTGCCCACTACATATAAATATGAAAAAAGGTACTACAGGAGTGTAAGGCTGAGTCTGACCAGACAAAAAAAAATATTATGTATCTCGCAGTTGCAGTTTTAGAAAGATTTAGCAAGCTCCTACTTTTATCATCGCCTTGTCTCTTCGTGCTAAATCCTTACACTTAGCTATTGTGTGTCACATGCACACTCTCCCCCACAATTGTCGTTTGCTGTGTCGCCTTGTGCCTGTGTCAATGCGTAACATTGTGTGTGTGCAAACGGATGATGCTCATCTTGTGGATCTTTTAGTAATTATCCGCCTACAATAACCACCGGAGTAATGCGAGGACCATATACCGAAGGAAAACGACCTAGATCCTTCTATTTTTATAGGCATCGATGACCCACCGATTGTGGGATGTACAATTGTTTTATGAAGGTTTCTCGCGAAAAGGGTACGTTTTCATCCCACACTTCCCTTCCATTACTTCTTTTCCTGGCCTTAATTTATTTTTTCTGTACATTTATTTATTAATTCTTTGCTTAAAAAGTAATGTAAAAGTGTCCGTATACTGTTAATAATAATTACAAAAATTTAATCGCACTTAATCCTGTAATCCATATCTCACTTATATCCGTTTTACAAAAGTTATTTTTTTATATATAGATAGTATATTCGAGTGCAATATGCTTAGATAAAGTAGTTAAAATTATTTAAATAAAATAAATTTATTAATAATGAAAAATTAACTTTGAGATCTGCATGGAAGCCAAGTGTAACTACAACTAAAAACGTTGACATTTTTGTTTCTAACACTGGTCCATTTTCTCAATATCACCTATGCATCTTAAATAAAATATATCTGATCGCTACTAAATCTTTAATTCTACCTTAAGTGCTAGTCATTTTGTTGCTATATATTTAAAAATTTAATATAATCTGGAATAAGAAAAACCTTTTTTTTGCTATAAAAAGGAAGGAAGCTGATTGCATTTATACCTAATTAATTTTTATCAATTTATTAGATAAATTTATACGCAAAAATTAAAGAAAAACATAGAGAGAGAGAGAACTAAATAACAAATAGAAGGAATAAAAATTACAAAGTAAAATATTAATTTCTACATATACGGAAAAAATTAAATAGCCAATTCTGATCAAACCTTTATCAATAATTTATATTATATATAAAATAAATTCTTTAATTATAATAAAAACTTCCCTTTTCTATAATTTAACTCTCTCTCTCATAATCTAATTTTAAATTCATTAAAAAAATCGATTTTGTCCGTTATATTGTTATAACAAATGTAATTCCAAAAGTTCCCTAAATTTTGATATTACCCTACAGTATATTACCAAGAGTCGATCTAATATTTAAATTAATAACTTGTAAATCAAAGAATACCACTAGTTTAATACTTCAAAATTCATCTCGATTACGTGATGCATAATTGCAAAGATATAATGAATAGGGAAATGACAAAGGGTTAGTTGGTTTTGATTGGTTTCATGTTTTCGGCGAAGCATAAACGAAGCTCAGCTGGAAATGGCTGAACAAGGTAGAGATTCGTAAAGCTGTTGGTCAATTGTTGAATATCACCTGCACTCGCGAAGAATATACAAACACACACATTCACATAGCCAGAGGCATACATTTATACACGAGTAGATGTTTGTCCGCCAATTTACTTATGACGTTGCATTGCTACATGTACATCTGCAAGATCGAGCCTGGCACGTTCCTCTTAAGTAAGTGCCCATAGGAATATGTGTACTTGAGTATCGGCTGCTGCTGGCTGTCTTGAATTTCAAAATACATCGGGAATGTGAAACTATGCTGAGGAAAGGAAACGAAAGAGAAAAAGAGAAAGAGAGAGAGAGAGAGAGAGAGAGAGAGAGAGAGAGAAGGAATAGGACCTCAAGGTGCAAGTGCAATGTTACCGTGAGAACGCTTAAGCGTAGTTTTTCTTTTTAATTTAATTTTCTTTGGCAGCAACGATTCCATCTTCTTTTCTGTATACACGAATTTTATAAAATAAATATTACCTTAAAGCATCCCACATTCAGCACCTTTTGAAATTACATACACACGTACCACCATTCTTTCCTGAGACTTAATTTAATAAATATTATTTATGTATATGTACTCTTACGTGTATGTGGGTGATTGTTAAATTTTAGTCCGAGTTTGATAAATATTAAATTCAATTTTTTTTGGTATCCGAGTTACAACGTACAATTTATTAAATTTTCACCGCGTCGTCCTTTACATGTGATATATTTAATACGTAGCGCGATTGTCAGGTAGAGTAATAAATTAAACATCAGGATGTAGATTCTTAAATTGATAAACCTCCAAGATATTACTTTTGTACATTGAATAATAAAATGCATACATTGCCTTTTCATATTAATCTTTGTCAATACTTTATTTACAATTAAATTATATCACGATGTAATTTTTAAATTCAATTAATAACAAAGTATATCTTAATACATACTAATAAATACAAAAAATATCATAAATAATATACCTTTTATAAAATATGTTTGATATAATAAATGAAAATCGAAAAAGTAAATTCCAAAGAGAAATAATAACCCACCGTGAAAGTGTTCCTATTTTCGGCCTTAATTCGCATTTCGTCACCTTCAGTTTATTTACCCGGGCTTGACTAATATTAATCGTAAATTATTATTATTAACTGTCGGCAATATTTCGATTTGCGTATTCTGCCTCATCTTTCACAATTATTTTACACAATCCCCTTATTTTCAATTATTGGATATACAGAAATTTTGTTTAACTATCAGATTTATTTTCGTTACATTCGTAACACCCCGGTCTTAATTTTTCGTCGAATACTAGAATCGTTTTCCGATTGAGTTTTTCCCACATTTTTTCTTGACAACAATTTTTCGAAAATTTTGTATTTTTTTTCGACATTCGTCTTTTTATGTGCTGATGTAATGTTATATTTAAAGGGACGCGTTATCTATGTGACCCGAAGTCGACGACCTCGTCAATTACGGTATTATACTTATTGTGTGTTGTAGATGTTTGGGTAAGTAAATTAAATTTCTTTTAAAGTCGCTAAATTTGTTTATGTAATTCTGTGTTCCATATAATTTTATTATCTTTATTATATTATAATAATTTTTATCATTCTTATTACTAATATTGTTAGTGAAATATTTTTATTTCTTGATGTCAACAATATTGTCTGTTGTTCATCTTGATTGTTTATATACTTGTACACCCTCTGATGATATGGCTACTATTTGCAGACTTGATTTCATAAATTTATTTGTTTATAACTCTTTAATTTCATTAATTATTAGTACTCTGAAACAGATTCTATCATTAGAATATACTGTAAATGTTAATATAATATTTCCCCCTTTTTTCATTGATCAGTTAATTATAAATGATTATATATCTTTATCTGGTTCAGAAAGTAAGAATTATCATTATTATACATAATAAATTATAAAAAATTATTTAATTGTAGTCGAATATTTTCATGGTATTATTTTTATATATTTATTATTATATTATTATTAGTATTATTGTTATATGTTTGCATGCTATTAATTTGAAGTTTAAATTTCCTTGATTTTTTTTAATATTGTACACGAGGAATTTTGATATACTACATACACATCAAAATAATTATTAAATAATCTATTTTATTGCCATTATAAACTTTGCAGGTTGCTGTAATATTTGCACCTTCATGCTCTAAAAGAAAATTTAATTTCCTTTATTTTTTGGTCGTGCTTCCTACTAATTTCTGCAGGCTTTATTAGTTTTTTTCCTCTTTTTTATGTGCTTTATGAAGGATATGGTTTGTTTCCATTATTATTACTAAATAGCAATTTTCCACGCTTATTCTAATTATTAACTTATAATTTTCAGGTATTATAGTGTATTTGTTGCATTTAATAGTATAATATTTGTGTAATAATAATAATAATTTTAAAAAAAACGTACTCTAATTCTATAGTATAGACCATGTTAGTGGTATTTTTATTTATGAATATAGTAGATTATTATTTTTTTCCATAATTATTTATAGCTATAGTGTCATATGTGGTCACCGTAGCTATAATACATATATAAATATATATATATATATATATAAGACATATATATACAACTTACTCAATAATGTATTTAATTAGTTTAATTTTCCAAAATTTCCCATTTTTTCTTTATATAAAAAACTGAAATATGTATGTAATGACTATTGATTGAGTTATATCATAATTAATTAATTTAACTTTTTTATGAATGAATTATATATGTATTTTTTTTATAATGTTTATAATTTTTTTTTTCTTTTTACTGGATCTCTTTGTTGTATCAATATTAACAGATTTTTATCCCTTTTATCCGGAGGTGCGTTCTTCAGGAGGTGTAATCTACTCACTCGATGTCACTCGAGTGCCCTGGACCTCCTCATAGTTTGACTACCTTTGTTATCACTCAAGGCCTTATTTCTGCTTATATATCGCTTTATATTCTGCTGTCGTCTTAGCGTCTTTATTTCTGTCTTTAATTCTTGGTAAATCGGATATCTGTTCATTGATGTTGTTTTGTGCATTATCACTGCTATTGCCGTTGATACTTTCCATTTCAATTTCTGTTAACTCATTGTCATTATTTTTATTTCCATTGGATAGTTCTTCGGCGAACAGGTTGTTAATGTTTACTCTATTTATATTCTACCCACTCCCGTTATAATTTTCTCCAATATCTGTGCCTTCTCTCTCCTATACTATTTCACATAGTATAAATTCTACTTCAGATAATGGTATAGTAGCTGGTTCTTTATTGGTATTAAGACAATTTGCGAATGTTATACCGTTCTTATTAATTGATAAAAAGTTTCCGAATTTTACTCCAATCTTGTTGTGGTACAAATCCAATTTCATGTGTTTGCTTTACACGGACTTCTATTGCTTTTTTGGTCATGGCAGGAATCTCAACTACATTTTCACGAACAAAGGGAAACCATGCACTCCCTAATTTTAATATTTTTGTTCAGCGTCAATTGGGTAATCATCTCGGACAAGATGAAACTCATAGTTCACATCATATAAATTTACTTCTATGCTGCCCTCCGGTAGGCATTTTCCTTGTTTGAATTCATGAATCATTATTTTAACTTCCTTACATATTTTGTCGCATGCTCGTATTTTCTTTTGTTTGATTACTGAGATTTCTGCGCCTTTGTCCACATAAAAAGACGCCTTATCCATTGCAAATTCTGAGGCGTATATTAATATTATTGGTAAGTTACCTGCCTTTTTAATAAAATTTATTCTAGCTGCTTTTATCACTTGAGAGTTGGTTGTTATATTGAAGACATTTTGCTCAACACCAAGAGTATGTCTTGAGCAGCTTAAATCATTTAAATTATTTAAGTCTGTTATTAGACAGTTCCTTGGTTTAGTTGATCATTACCTCGATCCTGGTGATTATTATTGCTGTAACCGTTATTATTATTATTATAACCAGTGCTCTCGTTTTTGTGATTACTATATTTTCCACTACCATTATAATCATTGTTAGTGTAATGATTACAATTATTATTATTATTTGGATAAACTCTATTATTATTATTAATTGAATTATTATAATTATTTGAGTTATTGTAGTAATTATTATGATGGTTATTATCGTGTTGTCGGTCATTTATAAATCTGCTAGGATGTCCCTGATAATCTGGTCTCTGTTGGTCTTGTTGTTATTATTTATTGACTCTTCCTGGTGCAAGATGCCTTTGTAAACTAATGCATTTCAATTTTATGCCCCCTTCTACTGCAATATTTACACCATTTAGGTTTATGTTCGTTTTTGATAATTTTTCTATTTGCTTGATCGAATCGGACCTCTATCAACTCCTGTTTATATTCTACGTCTAGATTTATAGTTTCTAAAGACAAGGGTCCTATAGTATTTACCCTAAATGATATCTACTCGGATAACCCTATGATGAATTTACGTTCGATTTTCTTTTCATAATCGTCATAGTCGATATATGAATGATCCCCTTTTCATAATTGATTCCAATTCTAATGCCTAGTATAAATAATTCCTTAATATTCTTATATCTATAATTCCCGTATGTAGATCCCAACATTGTTTTAGCTGAACTCACTATTTTATTTATTAAGGAACGCTAGATTTATTTTTCAACCTCATCTTCATCTTCAATGGTATTTTAAATCTCATTTATAACATTGACTATTTCACTTATTTCACCTGAACAAGTAGGTATTTGTTTTATCACTTCACTTTGTAACATACTGAATGTGTCATACGATACTGAATATTGATTATAATTTTATCTTGAATTTGTTATGGCCCTGGTCGATTAAGCCCTCTACGTGATCCCCAATATCTATCATCTACTTCCCATCGATCCTAATTATTTATAATATTCCTTCCTGATTGAAAATCATTAAATTCGTTTTTCAATTTTTTTACTTCTAACCTTAAATGTTTGAGGGTTTTCTAGATATTCCCTTTCATTCTTCTACTCTCTGTCTCTCCTTTTATTCTTAATTCTGTGACCTTATTTAATTGATTATTTTGTAGTTTAATTATTTAGGCCTTAATCCTCTCTAATTCATTTAATAATTCATCTAATTTTCTAACTTTTAATAATTATTTAATAATTTTGAAAATCTGTTGTTCTTTTCCTCTACATGACTCATAGTTATTGAGTCAGCACTAAAATGCCTTGATATATTTAGACCTATTCGTATTTCATTATTTTTTACCCCGATATTGGATTATTATTATTAATTTTTCTACATTATTACTACGAATGCTAATCTTTTCTTCAATTATTGGACTGTTTACAATCATATTATGAGCGGTTTCAAACGTTATGTCAGTTTATTTCTCAAGGTTCCATTCGCCTAATTCGTTTATTGCTAATTTAACAAATTGCGGGCTTGAACTTCGTTCTTGTGATCCATTTCTATTAAATAATTTAATTTCTTTAAACATTACTCGATTAACTATCAATAATTTATAATTTATAATATTTTATAATTTGATAAAAGGGGAAAAAATAGTAAAAAAATAACTTCTAAATAATTTAAATTTTCTGATGTAATTCTTTAATCCCGGTTCGAACTCTATTCAATCTCCGATAAATAATCATATATATATATATGTATGATTTGATTATTATATGAATAATATTTACTTAAATGAATATAACTGTAATAATTATCAGTTGTCCACAGATCATTTTCCTTTTCTTGATTCGTAGTATCCACTTAACCCTCTTTATTTTATTGACGTCAAATTTACAAAAAAAAATTTTTCCCCGTACCTCGACAGAAATCCTGGTTACAGGACCAATGTTACGATGTATTATTTATTATTATTTACTTATCGTAAGTATAATTATTATATAATTATCTATATCGTCACATTTATTTATCATGTAACTTATTTATTCACGTCTTCGTTTTACTTGTTTTATTTATTATATTATTATTTTATTAGCTTTACTTGGGTTTTTCTGCCGTAGCTGAATCGGTCAATATGCTTCAGACTTTATGAGGGTTAAGTAAAATAGACAATTGATAAATTCGCATTAAATACTGATTTATTTACAATAAATCGGAAAAGAGATATTTTAGCGTGTTTGTGTGACTCGTGATGTTAAAGACTTTTTACTTGCATACATATCTTATAGTAAATAATCATTTTTATCGCAAATGTAACTTGATTGTACGATGAGTATCGCGTTGTTGAATCGACGAGAGTTTTCGACCGGGATCGATGTCTTTCGTACTGTATCTTTGTCGACTTCTCACTTCTCCGAATAATAATAATCATTGAGCTTCATTGTTGCTGTATTTTATAATATTAACTATTCTGGGTTCTCCCACCGTGGAAGTATTCCCATTTTTTCCTTAATTAGCGTTTTTGTCACCTTCAGTTTATTCAACCGGGCATCCTTTCTCAATATCTTGACTCATATTGATCGTAAACGAATATTATTAACTATCAGCAATATTTCAATTTGTGTATTTTGCACATTATTTTACATAATCCACTTAGTCTTAATTATTGGGTATGCGGATTTATTTAATTATCAGATTTATTGTATTTCTTTACATCCGTAATGAAATATATCTTAATACATACTAATAAATGTACATACTAATATATGTACATTATAAATAATATACCTTTTATAAAATGTATTTAATATAATAAATGAAAATTGAAAAAGTAAATTTCAAAGAGAAATAAGAAGTGCATAGTATTATAACAGTCTACACTATAAAAATAAAAACTTTCTACAATACAAATAGTAATTACATTTATAGTGTATCAACTATACTGTGTATAATTATATTTTATGTTAAATAAAACTTTATTTTATTCTTCTACAACAATTTCATGTAACTAAGATTTTTTTCATAAATCTATTTTTTAGATCTATAATAAAAATTTTTCTCGTTTTCTTATACTTTTAATGACAAATATTAAGCATAATAGAATTGAATAGTCATATATCATATTCAAAATATAATTTCAAAAACTACTTTCCGTTGTCATTAAATTATAATATATAAAATACATTTATAAATTGATAATATACTTATTAATTTAAATATAAAAAGAATAAGAGAATAAATTATATTTATATATTTGTATTAATCGTACTAACTTGAATGAAAAATTAATTTTTTTATACGCATATAAAATATTTTATCAAAAAAAAATAAACTACAAATCTACTACTGAATAAAATATATTAATACACGTACAAATAATTATCAAGACTTGGTCGAATTTGAATAGTAATAATTAATAAAACTTTTATTGATGTTTATTCAAAATGTAAATATAAACTTGAATTCAGACCGGGGAAAAAATGTCTACCGCCTCGAGGGTCACCTGTAAAACTGCGACGTAATGAGAAAAAGTAGGGCGAAATAAAGATATAAAAGTCGCACATTTTCAATTTCGAGAATACTTTTTAATTGAGCGTACAATCGTTTTCGATGTTTATATGGATTACGACAACTATAAAATCTTTTGCGTGAAGTTATTGAAAAATTTAACTTGAAAATAGAATTCGTGTAATCACTTATATTCTACTTTCAAGTAATTACACGAATATTTATATAGCTAGTAGATTATTCAAATTGACCTGTCGCATTTCCTTGTCATAACAAAGGAAATTGTACAGGTCAAAGTTGCCTCCCCTGTTGTAACATTGTAGATTGATGATATTGGTGTGGTCATTGACACAAGAAAGGAAAAGTAAAATAATATATTTCGTTTTTCGTCGATACCCAAACAGGTATTTGAAGGAGAGAAATTCGTTGCCCTGAAAAAAGAATAAATTATTATTAATAAAAGAAAATAAGTGGGAAAAAAGAAGCAAAAATAATAATAAACGGAAATAAAACTCTAAATATTTTTTCTTTAGTTTTACCGCCATTCCCTGGAGTTCCCCCTATTGAATTATCCCGCTCTCGACCATCTTCAATCATGACATTACATCTTAATAAAAGAATAAGGAAGAGATTAAAAAATAAAAATCTCTACATTTATTTACCTCAAATTTTAATTTATCATATATGTTTATAAAACTAATTCCATAAAAAAACAGTTAAGTATATTTGCTTTTTGTTAAACTCAAAAAAAATTAAAAATATAGAAATAAATCTTGATGTAATTATTTTACATTCTAAGTATTTTGGTCATTATTCAAGTCACAATGAAAATACCATTACTGAATAATATTAAAGTGCGTATATTTATTATTAGTCAAAAATACAATAAATTTTATTCAAAATTTTTAATATTGACTGTTGTAAATAAGCACACGATCATTAATATATCATCTAGTATTTTCAAATATTTGTTATCGAGAAGTCTCGAAATTTTAATTTGTTAAATATTGGAAGTTGTACTTATTTTACTCCAAGTGCGGTAAATTGTTAAGTCTGAAACATTAAACTGTGCTGTGTAACTCTTACCAAAATTTGTAACATTTCCAAATATTCATTAATGATTAAAGGTATTGAATTTATTGAGAAATTTTAAAGAAATACAGTCATTGAATTGTATGCTCGATTTTATAAATAAATGTAATATTTATATGCTTATTACAAGATAACTATGAATTTATGCATTTTTGTATAAATGTGAAATAGGAGATGCAAGACTAAGGGAAAGTAAATTTTGCAGCAAAAATGAGGTTCGGCATAATAACTTAAAACGTAGTATACCATTAAAACATATCTTTATTTAATCAAAACCCGTGGGAGAGGCGAATATTCGTTGGTATCGAACTCCTTGCTCGTCCCCTGCTGAAATATTCTTGGCTTATCTCAATCGTTTCGTCCTTTCTCCGCCGTCTCCAACTACCTTCACGTACTTTTCCTCAGAGTAACTACACACACATGCGCATGGAATTATAGCTGTCTTAAAGCCGAGCCCAGTATTCGGTAAGCCAGTGTCTCTAAATACCTTACGATGAAATACTTTGGGTATTTAAGCTTCTTGTATTTGTTCGGACGCTCTTCGGTGTCTGTCCACATACAAGTCCATTCGAACTCATTGTTAAGTGCTCCTTCAAATCATAAATCTGTAAGGTTAAGGTAACATTTTGCTATTATACACGCGCATACATGGCGATAAAATCTGCTAGACTTATATCATAAGCAAATACGGAACGCCAAAAGTAAATATTTATTTTTTCGACATTTAATTCGAAACTGTACATTTCAAAAATTTGATATAATTTTGTAAACAAGAAGAATAAAAAAAAATGTCTATCACTTTCCCGGTCTTCAAACGAAACGTACTTTAAAAAAACGTATTTGCGAGCATAAAAAACATTACAACACTAATTCAATGATACAATTGCACTCGCAAAATAATCAACATACTATAAATTGGGATAATGTTGTAATTTTAGACAGAAAAAATAACTATAGAAAAAGACAAATCTTCGAAATGCTTTATATTTAATTAAATTGTAACACTGTAAACAAACATGAGGACACGAAAATGTTAAACGGACTTTATAAACACTTGACGTCATTGATGACGCGACACTCAGCCGAGATTTAAGCCTCAACGTAAACTTACCTTGCTATATTCGAAATTGACAAACCGACAACATAAGACAACATAAGCCGTGCATAAATAACACCATTCGAATATACTAAGGTAAATACATACTTTTGTTATTTTATTAAATTTATAAAATTGTAACAGTTTTTATTTATTGTAAATTATTAATAAAAATAGGCCTGAAGAAGAACGTAAATTATCGAAATATTGCCGCAACTGAATTAAATTGTGTTAAAAATTTTTTTACACCCATAAGGAACTTCCTACATTCTATAAATTAATTTTTTCTTTTAAATATACGAGTCCAAATAAAGACTACTAAAAGATTATCATCAAAAAAATTTTGTTAACGCATTCTTATAAATAAATATTTGAGTTTATAAAATACGAACGTCTTTATTTTAATAAATTAAAATTGTCATATCACATGCTATTAAATATACTTGTTGCGAAATGGATTGGGAAGAGGTCACGATAGCGTGATTCCCACCATTCGTACGACTAAGAGCGGTGATCCGCTAAGAAATCTGGTTTTGCGAATTCGTTCTGCTAGCAAATTCAGTGGAATTGGGGGAGTCGTCACAACTCGGTTTCGAAGGATGCAGATGTGCGCATTAGTATGCTATAAAGAAAATCATAAAAGAATAAAGTTGGTTATCTATAGGTGGTCGTAATGGGCAACGTAAAACAATCTTGCGATCCAAAATCATTCTATAACATTAGTTTTATGATCTAACCGTGCCCTTGAATAGTCTAATCTGACATGCCGAAAAATTAATGTTTAGAATTTAGAAATGATATTATTGCTAAATTTATTGTAATTAATTTAGATTTATGTTTCACCATTTTACGGCTTTTTTCATTCTTGTACCCAAGAAGGGTTTTTTATTTTAGGATAGTCTGCCGAACCGTTTGCAACAACCGGCGCATAGCCGAAGAATGACCCGAGAATATCTGGCCAATAAGAGCGTGACAGACAAATTAAGTCTTCCCACCAAACATCACCTGCGAATAAAAAGTGTTGAAATTCATGTAAAGAGTAAATGGGAAGAACAGGAGAGGGATAGAATGAACAAAATTATAAGTATGAAAAAAATCGGAAAATATCTCAATTTCTTTTTGTGGTTTTTACGAAATCTAATAGAACAATAAACTCTCCTTTTCATGCCTTCATCTCTTACGCAGTTTTTATATTTGGGCAAAAATAAATATCAAATAAAATAATATAAATACCCTTTTTCATTACTGATCTTCTTTGTTATTTCTTCGCATCCTCCTTTACATAATCACTCGATTGCATAATCAATAACGAATTTTACATGAGTACCGAAAAATACTGAAACGACACGTGATTTATCTACGTCAGCAGTCATAAGCCGATAAAACTATATTAAATAGATGCTTAAATCTTGAAAAGTTTAACCACCGTTTCATTCACCTTTGTAATCCATCGCAGCAGGAAACTGTATTTCGCTCGCTTTAATATCGTTCATCTTCAACTATAAAATCTCAAAGTGAGAGAAAGGAAAAATCAGAATGAATCTAGGTATACGTTCGAAATGAACGGTGATGATTGCAAAATCATAAGATACGAAAGCGGAGGAAATGAAAGTGAAAGAGAGACAGAGAGGATAAAAAAGCGACGAATGATTCGAATGTGTGATGTATAAGCGTGTGCGTATATAAGCTGAAGGCTTACACATTTTAGTCTGATGGATTTCTGCCCTTTCCTCCCCCTTCCTTCTTTTCGTCAAGACACAATGGACATCAGTAAGTACGCTTAAGGGGAAGCAAGACTATGTATAAAGAAGAGAACTTGAATCGAGAGAAAGTACGAACCGATGCATAAATATAAAAGTCCTCTACTTGATGCTCGGAGTTGAAAGGGAAATGTTGCGAGGGAGATTTTTTTCCGAAAAAAATGAGGGTTGAAAATCTGAAGAGATTTAGTTTGTGGTGCATTATGCACCAAACGTTTGAAGTTCCAGTTTTACGCCTTTTGACTGAAATTCCGCAGCGGACATGCGGTTGGTATTCATGTATTGCTAAACGATTACTTCATACATATTCTGTCCATCTCTGTCTTTGTCTCGTCATATTCCTGCTTTGTTTCATCTGAACCAAGTCCGTTTCGTACTAAATCTAGTACTTTCTCGAGTACATAATCTCATCGCACATATTCCTCGAACTTCACTTCTCCATTCGCTTCTCTCAATGTATATAAATCTTGCATTTTCATATCTTTGTTTTTTTAAGAATATGTTAGATAATTTATATCCTTGTATTTTATTAAAATTTATAGTCAATATCGTTTCTCAGATTAGAAAATATTGAGGAATCTGCCCGTAATTTATTATACGAGCCGATATTATGTAAATACAAATTGTAATTGAGTTGATGAAAATAATAATATTTCATGGTGACTTTATAAATATTTCAGTTTAATGCAATTTTGATCATAGGGATAAAACAAAAATAAGTGTTAATGATTGACAATGCGCTGGCTACATAAACTTTCAAAAGTATAATTTTTAGAATTATATTTTAAAATATATTTTATTGTATAATACGTTTTGTTGATTTAATTACAATATTTGATAATCAGTGAACAAACGCAATAAAAAATTGAAGTTAAAATTAAGAAAGATAGAGGAAGTTTATATTAAAATAAGTATAGATACATAAATAAACTACATACATGTACATTAGAAATAAATTATTTATTATTAATTAAAATCTCTTCACTGCATAATTTGTCATTCTACATAAAAACAAATATATATCATATTACAAAAACTGTGCTTTAACTTGATGCTTTTAATTAATTAAATTAATATTAGAAATTTCCTCAATTATATCAGTTCATAAAATTACTTTTATTGTAACTTTGATTTTTCTCTCGATCAGAGATCAGTTTCGTAAATTTGCACTATTAAGATGAAAATTTAAAACATAATTTAAGAA
Organism: Eupristina koningsbergeri; assembly: GCA_018907245.1. NCBI lineage: Eukaryota > Metazoa > Arthropoda > Insecta > Hymenoptera > Agaonidae > Eupristina > Eupristina koningsbergeri. Next base: position 1,712,415 of record JACCHV010000059.1, on the reverse strand, counting down.
TTGTTTCCTTTCTCAATAATACCGTTAGATGGTATTTGGTTAATACATCCACACTCACGCATCTATTTAATTATATAATCAAATTATATAATTAAAAATTACTATATATTATTATAATTAAAAATGATTTCATACGTTGAAATTATAAGAAATAATTAAATCCATACATTTTCTTCTGCTATTTTATATTATTATTAATTAAATAATTCAATGATTTTTATAATCAAATAGAGATATAATTAATAATTTTATGTATTCTACTTCAAGTATTCAAATCACTTGAATGAGCTTAAATATTCCAATTAAGGAAAATTAACTAACAATAATTTAATTTATTGAGAATTAATTTTAATACGAATGTAAATAATATTTTATATTTTTATTTAATTCAAATCATATGTTATAATTTTTTAATAAATTGAGAATTAAAAATGTGTTTCAAAGTACTTATTTTTCATTTCTAGTATTGAAATGTGTTTTATATGTTTTAAACTATTATGATTGCTTACGTCACTCAAAAAAAAAAATTCACGGTGAGATATAGTTTTGCGAAGAGCTTTCCCAATCACACAACAAGAAAAAGGATATTTCCACACTTAAAATACAGGTGTATGTTTCACTGTTGAATGGAGTTAATGCAGAATAGTTTATGTTATTAGGTCGATTAGTAGATTACCATTGTACAATCGAGGATTCTTCTTTAAATCTCATTCGCCATAGGGATCGCTCGGAAATTCTTTGCTCGTCTTTGTTTCGAAAGCCAAGATCCTTTGTCATCTTAATAAATAACTCTATCATGCGATCAACTGGGAAAATCTCAATACCCAATTAATTCCTCGCAGTGACGTGGGAGCGCGAAACGTAATGTTTATGATATACAGCATAATTACGATGATAATTGATTGAGGGCGGAGACCTGAAAAAACAAAGCCGGAAGAAGATGGAAGAAGAAAGAAGGAACAAGGAAAGCACAAGGTATCCTCGTCCCCTTTCGCCCTCTGGGGATTCGTAATGCCCTAAAATTATAGTATTTTAAAAGCCAACCTCTTCCTTGATACGCGATGTACGAACTCAACATCCATCTTTCTTTTGCATAGCTTAAAATAAAATGTTTAGTATTTAACATAAAGAGCCGAAAGACGAAGAGATAACGTGCTTAAACATATAGGTGGAAGAGGGAAGAAGATGAAAGAGATTAAGAAACGCAAATGAAATTCTGTTACTCAGTCTTTGTCTACTATGGACACCTCCTTTTTTTGTAAACTCTTTTTTTGATTTTGTAAATCACTTTTTCGGGTGCGCGTGCGTGTACGGCCTAATACGATGAATTTTTCTTTTCCAACAGCACGAGAAAACTCGTGGTAAACGGAATAATATTTCTCTTTGTACCTTCCATCCTAATGTGGAATTAGAACATTAAATATGATAGATGAAAATAATTAAGGATTCGCATTTGTTTACTGTAAATGATTTCCATTGGACCGAGCTGTATGTAAAAATGCGAGATGCATAGGACTTTTCTTAATTCTTTTACACGGTTTGATATAAGCAAGTATGCGTGTTTTACATAATACCTTTCAAAATGTAAGAATTTAACTTTTCTGTTAATATTTATGTTTATGAATATTTCTCGTAGATTATAATGAAAAACATTAATAACTCATGAATAATTGCAAAGGACCTGTTTTCATAAGAAGATATTGAAAAACTGTAATCGAGTTTGATCAAAATTTTTCGCGTGACGATAGGAATGTTTAATAATTAGTTTGTGGATTTTTCACCAAGACTACCCTTCTTTACTTATAAAAATACTTAGAAACACAATACAAATCTTAGATTGAAACATTGACGTTTATTAATATTTCAACATAATTTTAATTATTTACCTTGTCCACTAATTCTTTTCTCATCTTCACTTAGTTATTAATTGTAGGCTTATCTTAGAATCTGAAAATACTAGTTATTCATATTAAGCCACATTCGCCTAAACTAAAAATTAATTTCGATAAACCCATTGCCAATAGGATCATGATGAGAAATCGACAAAAACTTCATTTCCACGAAAATTTATACAGAAATCGAGATTTAAATGAAATACGAGAATATTGTATACGTTATTCTTAATATATTGAAAATGAGTGACTCGTAAAATTCAAACATTAATTTGTAAAATTTTCTATGATGTATTTATTGATGCAACAAAAATCCAATTTGTATTACTCAACAATACTTCATAGGAGATCAAATCTGTCTCCGTTGTACATCTTTGAAATAGAAAACAAAATATTACTTTATGGATGTCAAGCAAAGAGCTTTGACGTTTTGAGAAACAGAATTTTGAAGCAGTACTAAAGAGAACTGCATCGGATAAAAACTCATGTATATTTAAACAAAGATAATAATTGAGTAGATTTAGTTTTATAAAAAGAGTGGAGAATTCGGATCGAATTATTTGCTCAGCAGTCTATTCTTTTGGAGCCTAAAAAAATGTTGACAGCTTAAAAAAGGAGCATAACATCCGTGGGGGCGACCAAAGTCTACCGAGTCCCCCGCCCGTGTGTCTGTGTTTGTGTATGAATGTGGCAAGGTGTGATAAGTTGCTCACAGCAATTACTCGTGCAACTGCTTTGCATTGAGAGGATAAACTCGCACGAAGGGCTGCAAGGATGGGAAGATAATTGTAAGAGGCTGTATGGTGGCTGTACGAAAATACTTGTGCAAAGGCAAAAGCAAATAACTTGCCATTTTTGTCAATTAATGTCACCATTGATGACTCTGAAAACCATTCGACATCCGGAAAAATCCGTTAATTTTTCGCTTTACCACCAAAATCAATTAAGCGGTGCCAATTTGAATGTATCGGATGATAAACCAGACAAGGACGTTCACAATCTTATCTTGGAGGGTTTTTTATAAACTTGCACTAGTCTATTGACGGAAAACCTGCTCAAGACAAGCACGCCGACAGAAATAACATTTACTTTTTGCAATCAAAATTGTTCATTATTAAAATTTAATTTACTTATAATGCCGTACTGATTATTATAAATATTCTAACGTAAAAAAGATATAATATTACGCTAAAGCAAATTTGACCAGATATATTTATTTATCCATATTCCATATTTATAAAAAATTGATTCAAGATCGATGTATTATATTTATGTTTCACTATACCTTAATACAGTAAATATGAAAAAAATTATATAAAATTTGACGTGTGTAATACTTTTGTAAGTAAAATCTTTTGATTCATTTAAGTGTTAATTATTATTTTGATAATCCTCAAACAATTGTAAAATATCCTTTATAGCACAAGTAAGTACTTTTGATATCGGGTATTGCTTCAAACATTAATTTAATTATATTAGCATAAAACATTACAACAATTTAACGTTTCAATTTATTAAGTTCCATACAATTAGCATTACATCTTTTATATTAAAAATTTATTGTTATTTATTGTATGTATTGTTTATGTAGTGACATTCTAAGAAATATACATTTGAAATTAAGTAATCATTGTTTATTATATTTTTTAAATATGGATTTAACAAAAAGTTTAATTCTTGAACTCTGACAGTTTGATATTTGATAATTTTTTTTTCAAATTTCTTTTTTAGTTAATATTTAATGAAATAAAATTTTAGTAATTACAATAAATAATGGATTAACTTATCGCTATATACATAATTTTAGTCGAATAATGACAATTTCTCTATAAAACATCAGAAAATAAGCACAATTAGTCAAATTACAAAATCGAATATTATACCTCGCAGATATAAAATATAAATGACGTAAAGTCAATTCGCTGCTCGAATGTGCAACAAAATTTTACTGTAAAGCTTTTCTGTATTTCACAATTCGTGTCAGTCTGCTTTATTTCAAACGGTTTATTTATTTTCGAAGTTGTATTTGTTCGTGAAAAAGAAAGACGTCGACAATGGAAAACGAAAAAACCGCCACATCTGTTTGCTGTTCGCCTGAAAATATTCGATTGGTTTTCGCGGCAATGTTATTTTGAAAATTAATGTTTTTCCGAGCACTCGGTAATAAACGTTCAAAAACTCAGAAGAGTCCAATAGCAGTAGTTTCCCTATTCGAGGAAACAAGCTTTTATGGAAAATTCCTTAGAGATGTATCGGAGACTAAATGGAGTTTTTTCCTTGCGCATCAGTGATAAGCAAAGTTATAAATGCTAATTTTGGACTCTTAGATCTGTAGCTTCGAATTATAAATTATTAAATGACAATATATTGTGCCAACTTTTTTTACTAGCGACAAAAAGTTATATTGGATATCTATATTTATGAGTACAGATTAGAATAATCATTTTTTGTAAATAATAAATTTGAAATACATTCATTTCTATAATATTAATTGTACTTATAATTGTAAAAATTATATTTCTCCCTGGATAAATGTAATAAATAAAATTAATTTTAATTTATGTTAATTAATATTTAGTCTTAAATTTTCATTGCAATTCTTATGATATATACTCAATAATTTTGTATAAAATTAATAATATTGTGTACCTGATCTGATTGATCTAAATTCAATACGAGTTAAGAACTTTGACATCATTAATCTACAATTATTAAGATAAAATAGAGTGAAATATTTTTGAAAGGTACATGAATTAAGTAAAATGAATATAAAATTAAAAGTTGAAAATTGAAATAGCAGTTGTTAAATTAATATTGCTTTTTAAGATAATATATCGATAATAAAATCGATGAAAACATGAAAAAACAAATATCTGATTTTTGACATTTACCAATATTGATTAAATATATTTCGTCAGAGTAATATTAAATTGGAAATATAGTAAATCAATATATTTTGCTTTTGTTTATTTTTAACAGAGGCCAAAAATAAATTGTTGTAGGTCTGAAGGTGTATAGATTGCTTCTAGAGAGAGAGAGAGAGAGAGAGAGAAGACAATTCAGGTGCGTGGTGGGGGAAACTGAAACGCAACAACCCATTAACCCAATAACGAAATAACGCTCAAAAGATTCTCGAAGGTTCCTTAACGCGAGAGTAATTGTTGGATGGAAAAGGGATCGGTCCCAGTGCTGTTTCAACTAATGACACCGATCAACCCTCACGAAAACTTATTTCACATAACATGACCTATCGGCTATTCCCGCACTCAAGTGCAACAGTTACGCCACATCATCATCCCTTCATCTCTTAATTGTAAGCGTTATTATGCTCTTCGCAACTAAATTGTTCAACTAAGCTGTTAAACTACACTAAAAAAATCTATTTTAATTGAAAATGACGATGTTCATATAATAATATTATAAATAACAGTAATGAATACTTATACAGATTTAAGAACAAGTTAACAATACTTTTTTCCTTCCTTGTCTCTCTGAAACACTACTTTTTATCATTTACTTATCATAAAAAATTCAACATACTATCCCACAATTCTTACTTTCATATTTATAAACCATTAACATTAATTTATCACTAAATATATGGGTGCTTGAATTCAGAATCATATAAAAAGAAAAAAAACTAAAATAGACAATTGAAATCCGTGCAAATCCAATAATTACCGTTTTCGTCAAAAAAGATATCTTATGTTTAATTTCATATACTATCATCAACTGGTATTAAATTTTAACAAACATTTTATACTACATGTCTATAAGTATTGAAAATACCTTATCAATTCTAAAAATAAGCTGTAATAATTGAATATTAAAAATTAAGAATAAATTTTTTCTGAAATAAGCTTTTAAAGTATCTGCAAAGTACAATTATATTTATTCGAATGTAAAAAATCAATAGTTAAAATCAATACAAATAAAAAGAAATTTCAAATACTTATATCTACCTGTATTATATTGAATCATACAAGTACGTGAAGTTTTAAATGCGTATTAAATAAAACAGTAGATTTAATTTTACACAAATACGTTGATTCATAATTTTATTTTTATTTACAAAAATTTTAAGCCAATAAAATTTAATGATTATTGTTCAACCTGATATTAATATTCTTGCCATATCGAATGATCATAATTAAATTATGTAATAAAATAGCACTTTATGGTTACATTAATATATTATTCAATATTGATGTGTTTTATATTTTTAATAATAAAATTTAAAAGCTTCAGTAAATAAATTTCGTTTATCTTTAAAGATTCATCTTAAAACGTTTAGAAGAAAATAAAATTAAAAATACATGTATTTAGGTTTATTTACCATAGACTTTTAAATACAAAAATGAATAAGGAATTCATATGATAATAGTAGTCATTTTTTTTTAAATATGTTTCCAGGTTTTATTAGAGTTTTAACCGAAACGTTGTATTACACATTTATACTTTATTATTTATTTTTAATGCATACTTTAAGAAGTGCGTAATATTTTTTTATAATATACATTACGTATGTAAAATAATATTTACCCAAGAATTAATAACATCTCTAGAATATTAAAATTTACGATTATATTATACATTTATGAATTTTGTTTCAAAAAATGTTTTCTACATTTAAATATTTAAAATAGGATATTACTGTTACATGTAAGACGTTTCAAAAATCAGCAATACACAATTTAAAAATTATTTATATTGTAGATTTTTATGTTTTAGAAAATATTATTGATGAAACCAAATCACGTGACTAAAAATCGTAAGACCGTGCTTAAATTTAATAAAAAATTAAATTCTAATAAATAACTTTAAAATGATAGAGTTTTATACAACTTTGCGCTAAGGATGAGATTAAAAGTCTAAGGAGAATTTAACATAATTTTGATGCAAATTCAAATTTTTTTTTGGAGAATCAAAATTTCAGAAAGATGGTTTAAAATTCTTGTGAAATACGAAATTAAAAAGTTTGAAAAGAGCAGGGAAGCGTTATAAAGTAAATTTTCAAGCTTTGTAGTTGAAAGTATAAGTCAAATGAAATGTACGAGTTCATGATTTTATTGGAGTAGGTGTCTTGCAAATTTCATCGCACTGAAGCTTTGCGAAAATTTAGAATAGTGGTTTGTAAAATTCTCATTACTCCCATCATTTAAAAAGATTATTTCAGAAGTAGGGTAAATTGTGGCTAGGCCATTAGCCAACGCACACATCGAGCTTATCAACTTTAGTAAAATTTTAAATGTTGGAGCAATACCACATGCGCACAAATAAGTAGCACGTGTTCATTTACCGGAGGAGATTCGCTCTCGTCGTTGTGTTGTCTTTGAATAGCGCAAAATCTCGATTAATAACCACACCGTAAACGTGGTTCAGGTGACAACACAACATAACACAAAATCACGAGGACGTATGTCTTGCGTTTTACCGGAGCGTGATTAAGGTAATAAAAATGGCGGAAGGTTAAAACTCGCTGGTTAAGGCGGTGAGGGGCGGGTCATGTCCCAAAGTCTCAGTTGTGCAAGGCTATTCCTCTCTATATTTTTTATCTCTCTTCCCCCTCTTTCTGTGTTTTGATCTGTCGCATTGTTATTAAAATTATTGTAGACTCATTTCTTTTCTACCTCGACTGTTACGCCTCCTACGCCACGTATAAGTTTAATACTTTTTTCAGGTTCAACCAAACGATACCAACATCATGTTCGACGACATAAGCTCTAATAGTAATAATAATTTATTATTAAATTAATATTTAATAATAAATCTCTTATTTTCTCTATATCTTTCTGAGCCTTTGAAACGTGATGCAACATTAGATCATATCTCACTTTCTCTGGCTATACTACCATTTTTTTTAAATTAATTTTAAACTTGAAATTTCTGATTAACGCTATTATTCCTATCATATATCTTTGCGATTAAATTATATTTTCTTTAAATTAGTACTTTTAACTAATGGAATAATTTTCTGTACATGTTCAAACAAATTCAAAAAATACTATACTTGATAATTTTTATATTTATATGATTTTTTAAGCAATAGCATTAATAATTTTTAATAATAATTAATAATATATAATAATTTTTATTGATTGGCTATTTTATTGAATCAGCTGAATCTACTTCAATTATTTGTTTTACTTAAATGTTTTATGGAAAAAATGTTGAAACATTATATATTTACAATGCAAAATTTTAATACTAATTAAAATATGTTAAAGTATTTTCAATAAAATGTAACTATCGTACGATCATGAATATGAAATTATTTTGATGGATATCTGCATTGAACGCAATATTTGTCTATTGATTAATTTATGTAATGATAAAATTTCCATGCTACTTTTTTTTTACATATTAGTAATATTTACCGATGACTAAATTAAATTAAAAAACATAATAGTGTTATTAAAAACATTAATAAGATAAATCATTGCTTTTGGATAATTATTAATTTTTTATTGTTGATATGTGTAAATTTTATTATAATTCCTATATAATTTTGTGAATAATCATATAACATATTAATGTTTAGTTATCCAAATCATTATTAATATCCGCAGATTTCACAAACACTTTTCAAGTGTACTATTTAAAATTTTAAATAGATATATGAAATACTCAAATAAAAATTATCAAGTAAAATATTTTGGATGCTAATTAATACCATATAATATCGAATATATTAATTACATTTATAAATATTTTTAAAAATGTAAAGAAAAATTAAAAGCAGATTGAATAAAAGAAAGTGCTAATTGAAGTATTTCAGAGATAATGTATGATATTAATAAATTTACTAATATCTTAACACAAACCAAGTTTTCATAAAAATTCAAAAGTACAGAATGTACAATGAATTTTACAAAATAATGGATAAACAGAAAATAGGCTGTTAATACTACTTGATTAAGAATATTTCTTGAAATACAGTATGATTTATTATTATCATTATTATTATTATTTATAAAACAACTAAAAATATCAGTTAAATCGCTCAGTTGACAAATGTTATATTGAATAAAAATATTGAATATTGAATACCGCTGTGATTGATTTAGATATTTGGCACAATCCTTGATTGGTTTATGATCGTAAGACTGAATAATCGTTTTGAGGAAATCAAAAGTAATGAAGTAGGCCTCTAACAGGAAATCAGTGTTTAATCTCGAAAAAAATAAAGAAGCCGCAAGGATAGTAAGGATAACGTAGAGGGTATTGAATTGAGTCGAAGGCGTCGGCGACTTTCTAGCCTATCTCGACCGATAAATTACAAAGAAACCGCCATGCGACCTCGTCCCAGACTTGAACAGCAGCCACCTAGACGAAGCTCGCAAATATTTTTGCTTACAAATCAGTTTTATTCACGGGGACTACAGTCGCAGCTTGCGCCAACGAACCTTCAGTCCGTTTACATGGGATCGACTAATATTACAATATGCCTGCGCGCTTTATATCGGTTTTCATTCCCGACTACAACTATCATCCACGTGATTCATGAATGGTGCTCGGTGTACCATAATTAAATGACGCGTGAATGGTTTATCGATGAAAACATCACCGTAATCGCAATCATTAAATTTTCCCCGACTATTTGTTTATTATTATCAAGCTTCCGATGATTGTGAGACGTGATTTAATAGGCCATTCGGGAACTATTTTTCACCTTCTATTCATCTTTTGTAACTTTAGTTTTTGTTGAAGCTTTAAGTACGCGAACATATAAAATATAACTAGTGTCAATAGTTTATTGAAAACAATTTACTGTCACGGAAATTTATATTAAGTATTATTTTAAAAAGCAATTAACATCTAAAAGTTAAATGAAAATATTATCAATCTCTTTTTTAAATTTTACCCTCGAAAATTAAATTATTCGAAATGTTGTTAAAATGTAATGTTGTTGAACAATCATTTAAGTAAAAAATTAAAAAAAAATTTTAATTTAACTTTAAATATTACTCTACATATTAATTTATAAATATTCAATATGTCAATTGTATGTATGTATCATTAAGGTATTATCAATTTAAATTTACTCATCAGTAAATATAGATATCTTATTTAGTCCAAGTATTAGTTTTGTATTCGGAAATAAATACTATAAAATTATTTAACGTTTACACTTAAACTCAAAAATTAAATTAATCAAGCTATTATTTTTAAATTTAAATACATCAAAGTGATTTCAATTTTAAATTTCGATTATAATATAATATCATTACCAATTTTATTTTTTCTTTCATTGAATAAAAAATATTTTTAATAAATAAAATTGATTCAGAAAAATTTAAATATTTTTTTATATACATCAATATACATGTTAATTATATATTATGTTTAATAATATTAAAATTTATTAAAATGATTAAGAATTTACATTGTACAAAAAATATGAATAAATACATTTGTCTTTATTAAATATATTTTAAAATATAGTATAAATTTTTCATATATTATATATTTAATTTATAATTAATTTTTTAAAGAAATTTAACAAATTTTTGTTTTATCAATATAGTTTACTTATTATAATTCAAAAATTGTATGTAATAAAAGAATTTTTTATAAATTTATTAAGTACGTATAAAAAAATTTTATATAAATTTTAAAAATAAATTAAAAAATAATAAAGCCTTTGTTACATCATAAAAGAAAATTGCATAAATTATATATTCGACGTACGACGTAATGTAAAATGAAGAAAATAATTCAACGTACTTTATATATAATTATATTTTATTGATTACTCTAATAAATTTCATACGTTGATTATTGAATACTCATACATTAATTTTTAACATTTTTATGGTAAATACTCCACTCTAAACTGCAGTATAATCTTTTGATTTTATTGGTTTTGGAGGTAAAGTTAGTAGAAAGAATTTATCAAAATGAACATAAATAAAAGATTTAAAAATTTGTAATTAACTATAAAAATATGCATTACCATGTATACACGAAAATTTCGTTTTAATCTTCATTAGCATTTTTATTTTCACGCATTTGGATAGCTCGATATCTTTGTATTTCCTTTAGAAAATGGCAATTCAACTCCACCAGCAGATGAGCTTTCAATTTTTTTAATAATTTAGTTTTACCTTTAACCTCTTCATTTTTTTTTGACCATATCTACAAAGATGTCCTTCGAGTAGCATTGTGGATTTTTCCCTGCATCGATGTAATCCAGAACATCTGTTGGTATTTTGATACGTTGTGTTGCGTCCTTAAATATGTTAATATCTCGCAGGTCACTAACGATATTTTGAATTTTTTAATTTAAAATATGTTGAGCTTACGAATTAATTATTTATTTATTTGGCGAACATTGTCAATGAACTTTTCGATTCGGTATTCCAAAATTTCTGAATTGAATTTAAACGACATTTTTTAATTTGATAAGGCTACAAAAGATCAAGTTATTAATTATTATTAATAACAGAATAATATATGGAAAACTTTTTGTATTGATATTTTAAAAAGAATAAATTTGTTGAGTAAGTATCGGTAAAGTATAAATATGTTGAACAAAGCATCTTGAAAATAATTAAAAATGGTGTTTGTGCTGAAAGTGAATTATAGTATCAGATAAACCTTTCAATCATCAAACCACATTTCATTATATAGATATTAATTAGACATTAAATATAGACATTATAGACATTAAATTGCACATAGCCAAAGCTACTACATGTCACGTTTTATAAAGCTATCATAGTTTGATCGTAATTAAATTTCGATGTGACCTTTCTCATCATTATGTCTCATCCCTACATTTGTTTTGTAACCTTTCAACAAACTTTCTCTCCAAAAAACGAGACAAAAATCAAATTATTGCAACCGGTGCTCCTGCGAATGAACAATACGATAAACAAATAAAAGGAAAAAGAAGGAATTTCAAGGAAGTTAGGACAAAGGCTCACCACAGAAAAGTTTTATTGGAAGAATAATCCATGGCGATATTGCAAGTCGATGAGATTCATGAGATTGTGTGTATGAGAGCGTGAGCGCGCGCACGGATTTAACTGACAGGTGACTCTGACCTTTAAATTATTCAAAATGTTCATACGTCAAATTATATGTAGTTGAACACGTTCCTTAATCGACAGGAGCATTTAATTAGTGATGTTGGTATATCGAGAATAGCTAGAGGGCGACTCTAGTAAAAAATTTTTTTTATGCATTTTTAATAATCGTAACTCTTTAAACTTTTAATCTAAGTCTGAAAGCGATCAAATTCTTGCATTATATTATTTATATTACTTACTTAAAATCGTGTTGTTGAATAGTATTTTATTAAAAACTAAATGTTGCATTCAGTTTTATTCACATGATTCGACAAATTGAATGATAACAGATAACACAACTTGATAATGCAAATAATTTTTTTTTATGCATATTCCAATTAAAAGAAAATGTAAATCCCATAATATCATTTTTATTTAATTTACAAAAATTTTACAAAATTATATTATAATCAATTATATAAGAATATATAATAATTCACATCAATAATATTAATATATTAAAATAAAGAAAATATTACTTTGAAATCTAATAATAAATGTTATTATAAATTTTTGTAATTTTAAAATAAATTTAATTTTATAAAACATCTTTATATCTTATTAATAGCATAATTCATATAAGGTTTTCTTGAATAAACCAATTTCGTTTAATATATTCATTACTTATACAATTCAAATAAATAATTCGATTTATCATATTTTTATCAAAATAAAAAAATAAGAATATTTGAAAAGTTTACTTTCGAGGAACCCAGATAATAAATTTTCAAAGTAAAAACTGTCCAAAAGTTGCAGAAATGACTATTGAGTATGTCAGCGACACTGTTTTAAGGAAAATAAAAATTCGTATTTTATGAAAATATTCTTATTATCAATATAAAGTTTGAAAATTTCTTTTTTAAATTTCTATTGAATATTTCTTATATTTTACTGAAATGTTTAATCGTGTTAATTTCAACTTTTTTTGAAAACCCAAAAACTAACCAGTATAAATATTTATATTTTTCTTTGTATTTCAATAAATATTGTGCATATTTGTTTCATTTTTTAAATATCTGAATTTTGTTACATTTTACCTAAATTTTTTATATATTCTCTTTATAACCGCTTTTGTACCCTTATTTTAGTCTTAAATAAAAATGAATTATAAATAAAAGAAATAGTATTAATCGCATTTACATACAATTATAAATCAAGCAATAAAGCACTTTTTAGGTCATGAAAAAAAGCAGCTAATGATATATACATGTATTAAAGTTTATAAAAAATTAGATTCTTATTTTCTAAAATGCCACTCATGATATTCAAGGTTTTCTTATTAACAATTTTAATTTTAATTCTTAATTAATTTTAACCAAAAATGCATTTTTTGGTTTATTTTTTAGACTACTTTTTTCCAACAAGGAAAACTATTTCAATCTCCATTTTCTCCAGGTGTGACCTTAAACCAAACTCGCCTGACACAAATGTGCTCATTCAATAAATCGGCGACCCAATTTTATCCATTTATTCCATTTTTTACAATTTCACCGGTTTTATTTCGGTCCAGCTAACCTCTTTTAGTTGTTACTAACATTTCTAACACTGGAATAATATCAATATTTTTGTCATTAACAAATACTAAGTAATAAAAATGAGTATTAAATAATTCTAAAAGGGGTGCGTCGTAAAAGTTCTGCAAGAATATGTATTATAATATATCATTAAAAGCAAAATTTTTTTATGAGCGAAGAAATATTGTTATTAGATCGCAGGAATGTCATTCCTTTAAGAGATCATCGCAGTTGACGAAATATAATATATAATAAACGCAGATTATGCAACGTATAATTTTAATTAAATAATTTATTGATCCCTTAAAGGCACGCACTTCCGATACTAATATCCAAATAACCCAACACAAAATACAAAAAAGAACAGGACCGTTGCTTTAGATAAAAGTAAGATCGTATCCGTATATCTTATAAAAATGTGTTTGTTGAAAAACACATTTGAAATGCCGTATTTCTCTCGGTTTCCAGCAAAAGAGCGCAGCACTGTAAAATAACGTTAATACATTTCACGGAGTAATTTAGACAATCCGTTGATAGTTGTGTTTGGATTTAATGGGGAGGCATCAGAACATCTGAATATTCGAACATCCGAAATTCTATCTTGCATCTCTCACTTATCACTCCGAAAGGACTGAAAACATCCAATATAGAAGGGGGTACACATGCTCCCCAACATTTGTAATACTTTGCATACACGAACTTGACAAAAAGGTATTGTGTTAAGAGATTAGGTAATATTATTGATAATCGATGATAATTCGTTCATATGCCTCACACGTAACGCGAAGTGGGTTAATTATGGTGGTTTTGTTAAGTTGGGGGGGGGGCGATAATTTATGTATCTTGTGTGTAGGTTATAATACGGATAATAACTTCAATTGTGCGAGAAGTAATTAAAATGAAATATTTTACATTCATTAATCATTATATATCTACTTTTCGAGCTACGGTAATTAGTAAAATATTCTTTTATATTTCCTTTTGAGAAGTATTCCTTTGAATTTTATTTAATAATTTTATTTGAATTATTTATTTTCTACCACGTCTATAATTATTCATTTTTCTCTTCAGTAATCCGTTCTTTTTACCCGCTAACAAATGTTGAAAATTCAAATTATTATATTTTGTAAAATTTTTTAATTTTACGATTACGTCTATTTGATGAAATATAGTTCATTTCAATAAATAATATCTGAATAATCCATGTTTTAAGACATTCTTTGATCCATTGAATATTTATATTTCTTAAGGGGAAATATCTAATCAAATAATATATGGAATAAAATACATCGTACAAATAAAAATTAATCCATTGCTCAAAAATTTATATTATTCGATTTCGAGTAAATAAATAAGTAAATTTCCGAGTAAACTCAAAAATATCTATTAAAATTTATTTGATGGATTGTTTAATTAAATTTTATTTTTATAATTTATACAATTAGTGGTATGTGCAATTTAAATTTTTATTCAAACTTGATTACAAATTAATTTTATGTGCTACACAAATGCAAGATTGATTACAGTGATAATATCTCTCCATAACATTGTTTTTAAAGTTTTTTAATTACTAAATATATTTTTTAAATTAAAATAAAATTATCTAATTATAATTGTATTATTTAAAAATATAAAATTATTTATTTTTTAAATAAATACCGAAATATATATTTGTCAAAAATGGAACATTGGATCTAATTAATAACTTTTAAAATATTTTAAAATATTCGTACGTCGTACCTCATTATCTCAATTTAATCCATATTATAATTAAAATTTTTGTGTAAAATTAATATATCGTTTAGAATTAAAAAAGTCAGTTTTTTTATAATAATTGATTTTTTAGAAAGAAACGTAATATAGAAACGTTGAAAACATTTTTAAATCTGTCTAGTGAATTTTAAAAATAGAATTTCATCAATGACGTAATATTCATATTTATAAAAAATTGCTTAAGCCATTATATATAAATCAATAAATGCTGCTCATAAAAATTTATAATTTTTTTTTATTTATTGTTGGACAACCATTATTTTAAATTTGGTTTATTCTTTAAATAATGCTCTGAAGTTACTGTTTATTATATGTTAAATGTTTTTAAAAAACAAATATTCCATTTTAAAGATATTTGCATTAAAATATTATCATATTTGTGTTCAATAGAAAAATTTACACGGAACAGTCATTATGCCAGAATATAATGCACCAAAAATCAATTTATCAAAAAGTCATGTCAGGATATTTGAAAGTCATTTTCAAAGAAATCATGGGTATTAAAAATGCTAATTAAAAAATTATAGTCGTGTACAAATAAAAAACCAAAAAAATGATCATCTAAAATTTAATAGTTTAAAATTGAGTGAGAAGAACAAAATATTAATTCAATTTTCGCTTTGTAACGAATTCGGACAGATTAACCGAAGACCGAAAACTACATTTGGTTTTTAATTTATTTTTTTTTACTTGGTCTTCATCCTTTTTTCATTTTTTTTCTTCTTTTATTGTATTGTACATTCTTCACACACACTTCTTTGTGGACCTAGAGAAATATTTTCACGGGATATTTGCATGAATTAGTTTTTATTTTAGTTTTCAAATTATTTTAAATTTGAGATATCATTCTAGTCGTGTTAATGGTCTCCGTTTTACTTATTTTTTATGTTTATACCCCTCTGTATAGTAGTGTAATATACCAATTATTTATTTTATATCGACTATTACTCCAATGATAAATTCTATGCGTGTATTCAATGATTCTAAAATTGTCAATTTAATATTTTTTATTAAATAAAATTATATAATTTATGTCATTAAAGTAACTAGTTTTATTTATTATTCAGGGATTTTATGAATTGTTTAAACATCATTACATGATTATTTAACATCAAACCGAATGCAAAAAATTTCAATGCATTATAAATGGAATGAACATACACGGAATAAATTATATTTCTTTAGTCTATGTTTACATGGTGCATCCACGAAGTTTCAATTTTTTTTTTCATTTTTGCCTATTCGTCGTAGAAATTCGGAAGTGGTCTTAAAATGTCGAAAAACTCTTTTCGCATTTGTCTCTTTTTTTTTGTTTTTTCGATAATTAGATGCGGCAGGATTTAACTTCGCGCGAAGGGTGTTTTTCAGTTTTTTTACACGGCGCGATGGAGCGACTACTCGAGCAGCGTTACGCGATAAAGTTTTGTTTGCAATTAAAAAAAAAACAGTGTAGAAACGTATAAAATGTTGCAAGAAGCATATGAACATAATTGTATGTCAAAATCGCAAAGTGGAAAATGGCTCAGAACTTTTAAAAAGGCCCGGAAAAAATCATCGACGAGCTTCGATTTGGGCGCCCAAAAAGTTTTCGAATGGCTAGGAATACCGGGCGCGTGTTAGAAATTTTAAATTCAGACCGTTTTAATTATTAGAGTAATCGTGGAAAAACTGAATTTAACGCGATCTACGGTGTACTATATAGTACAAAAAAAATTTATAAATATCGAAATTTTTGAAAAACATCAAAGCTGAAGAGTTCGAAATGCATTTGAAATTTGAAAAACACGCCTTCAAAAATGTGTTGATACAGCAGGAAATTATTTTGAAGAATTTAAAATTTTTATTTTACCCTGTTTATAAATCCACCAATAAATCATTTTTCAAAAAAGAAAGGTAAGAATTTTTTTATAATCTTTGAACAAAACATTCTCGCGTACTGGTTTTCCGCTATTCGTTTCAGCGCGCCGTGTCAAAAATTTGAAAAACACCCTTCGTGCGGAGTTAAATCCTGCCGCGCCTAATTATCGATTAACAAAAAAAAAGGACAAATGCGGAAAGAGTTTGTCGACATTTTAAGACCTCTCGTGAATTTCTACGATGAATAGGCACAAAATGAAAAAAAAAACTCAATACTTCGTGGATGCACCATATATGCTCGGGTGAGGGAGTGAACACATAAAAGTCAATGTCGTTGAAAACTGTACTAATTATTACTAATTATCTTTATTGTTGTATTTTACAATTATATACACTTAACATAACGCGCGATATTAAATAAATGTTTATCTGAATATATATATATATATATAAATAAAATATGATATATACGCTACACGTGCAGACTCCGTGCACTGTAGGTACAAGAACACCAAGCTCCCTTATACTCGAGAGTCAAGGCAAAAGTGAGTTGAAAAATGAAATTCTGTTTTTCTCAAAAACGAAAAATAGTCCTCCGACGTTTGTTAATGATTTGACTTAATATCAGCAATAAAATATATTGCCGATTCGGGTTTAACTCTATACATAAGTTATTCTATCGCGCGGGTTACCTGACAGGACGTTCGGCCCTAGATAACCCTGTCGTATAGCTAATTGCTATTTCTATGTAATTCATTAAACTCGTATGTGAATGCTTAGAATTTTCTGTAATGACATTTTGTTACTTAATAATTTTAACGGCCGCTACATTTCCTAATTTTTAAAAATATAATTGGAAATAATATTAAAGTGAATACTTAAATATAAAACTAAATTATAATTTAAATAATTTCAAATAAATGTAAATTGTTACCAATGTAACATTTACTTATTATTTTTTGTATTATAATATTTATCAAAATTAGTATTATTCAGGCGAATAAAAATATATTGTCAAACTTAAAACGAGACAACTTTATTCAAGTTGAGGCGGGCTGACCTATGGAGGGGGAAAATAAGTCGGCACCCGTAACCGGGCTCCGTGGTCGCCCAGAGAGGGACGGTGAATTTGCTCCTAAGTGAATCACTCTTCTAGGGGCGACTGTCGTCGATGTGGTTTACGTTGATCGTGGCTTCCTTACAAAGACGATTTTCCCAAATTTACTCTAGGACATATGGGTGCGATCGGAGCTGCGAGAATAAGTCGAGTGAAAAGACAGCGTTATAGTTGACAGGTGGTCGGTTCGAGGAGAGAGGCGGTTGCTGTTTCTTCCAAGATGATCTGCTGATCCTCTCTGTCTGTGTTTTTTTTTTCGTTTTGGCAGAAGAAAAAATCTTTTATAGACACCCACCGGTGGGTAGTGTCGGAGTCACCAGAGGGGTGTTACTGACTAAAAAAACTTAACTGCCTGAGAGAAGAAGGAAGAGAGAAGGAGAGAAGAGAGAGAGAAGAGAAAAAGAGTTGGCTCGACCAATCTGAAGATTACACTAAGCCGGAAGAGGAAACAGAAGAGAGGGAGAAAAGATGAAAGACTGTTTGAGAGCAGTGAATATGGTAATAGGTTTTGGGTGAACGCTGAATCAGTGATAAAGGTACTAGCTATTAACTACGGATGAAGGCCGAAGGATCATGTCTTTAGGGTATGATTACTGACAGAGATACCTTGGATGAGGGGATTGGGGTGATCGGTTACCGCCTTCCTGAGGTTAGAGGCTAGGAGCTTCGCGTAATCGGAGAGTGTGGAGATGCCAGTCTCACGCCTTATCTAGTCGTTCCTGATATACCACTTGTAGTTGAGGAATGCACGGATGATTCGATTGGAGATGGATTGGAGCTTCGGTAGAGTCCGAGAGGTACCCCAAATGGGAAGTGCATAAGAGATGATACCAAGAATGAAGACCCGGAAGGCACGTAATTTGAAGCGACTGGAAATGAGCAGGCTCCTATAGAAGGAAGCAAGCTGGAAGTGCGCGGCTAAGATTTTGCCTGTAACGGAGTTGACCTTGGTTGACCACCTGAGTCTCGTGTCAAGGTGGACTCCCAGGTATTTGACGGAGGGAGACCAGGGGATGACCGTTTAATGGATACGGACGTTGGGATGGGAGTATCTATGTCTGGTAAAGAGGATAGGCTTGGAATTCCTGGTATTTACCGAGATCCTCCATGCGGTGAACCACTTCACCAGGGAGGGGAGCATACGGTTCAGTCTAGCCGTGGATCTGGCTCTGAACTCGTAAGTGTCTAAGATGGCGAGGTCATGAGTGAACTGTGCCACGAACATCGGGTCAAGCGAAGGAATGTTGTGCATGTAGATGTTGAAGAGCACGGGTCCCAGTCTGGAGCCCTGATGCACTCCAGAGAAGACTTTAATTTCCTCCAAAAGTGCTCCATTTCACCGCACTCTGAATGATCGGCCTGAGAGGTAAGAAGAAGAAGAAGGCAGTGAAAGCTTTCGACCCTGGAAGCTATGTCACGATGGATGACAGAGAAATCAGGGTTGCTGGCGAAGGGAGAACACTGCTCCCTGAGAGAGATGGCTAGAGCGTTGGCTTTCTCTTCGTCAGTGACGAGTAGCTTTCCGTCAACCTTGAGGGGAGCTGAGGAGCGTTTGAGACGGCTCTGTCTATGCAGATCGCTTCGAGCCCTTTTATATAGTTTGAGTAACTGCCGACGTGCCTATAAGAGTCGTCGGTGTTCGGCAGGAAAAAAACCCGGCCATTCCATTAACGCGAAACAGCGCGTTGGGGCCTGTACCGAAGCGTTCGTGCTTGTATGTGTAATCCCCTTGCACGCGTGAAAGTGAATTTTCAATAATAGTTCAATATTCAATTAATTGTTGGTAATATATAAAAATTAGAGAATTTTGTTAAAATAAAGTTTATATAAATTTTATTGGAAATTTTTTTAATATTTATTGATGAACTTGTATATAGCATTTTTTTGTATATTGAAAAATTTTAATATTTATGAAGTTTTTTTTAAAAGTATTAATATTTATAAATTATTATTTTAAAATTAAGATCTAATGTTGGTTTAAGTATAAAACTATAAATTATAGATCTTTTAAAATGTTGACAGTAACAAAGTTTTTCTCAATGCCTTTCAGAAAAATATATATTCGTTATTAAAATTGGAAAGCAAAGCATGCTGACAATCTGCTTTTTTATATTAAAAACATATTCTTTATTTTAAATACATACATGTATATATATATATATATATAAGTTTTAGATAAATTTTTATTTTTTTGAATATACAGTGTACATATATTTTTTAGATAAAAATAATATATCTTAACAAAATTTCATTAATACGCACTATAAAAATAAAACCTTATTGTTTTAGTAGTTAGAATTTCGGTATATTTTTTTAAAAACTTTCCAATTTGAAATTATATTTTTAATTATTACCTTGATAACGTGACATATGTCAAAGTTTTGTCAAATTACATGTTTCGACCATTCGACTTATAATCTATTAATAATACGATATTACAATATTTTTCCTAATTTATCTGATTAGTCGATTGTCTATAAAGTAACATTGACGTATTGCACTGTTGGAATATAAAATATAATGGAAATTTTTTTATTTTATGTCCAAAAAGAGCTATGTATTTACTACTCTCTTTCCATTAAGATATTAAAATGCAAGACCTTTTTAACAAGTTATTTCAATACACATTAGTATTTATTACTAACTATTTATTTATTATCTGAATATCAGGTAGAGCGATCAAAATGATTATGAAGTAAATAAGAGTTCTATAATCAGTAATGCATCATCAATGTAAAACTTACGATGAGCAAATGCAGATTTGGATTTTAACAGAAAGGAACAAGGGAGAATCAAGCATATTTTTTGAATTTATTGAATCTACAGTGTGATTTTGAGGAATGAATCAGCAAAATATCATTAAACAGGTAGCTCATAAGCCTAAAAACTGATAGATTTAATAGCAAAGTAAATTGACATCTAAGTGGCTGCATAGATGAGTTTGGCATTGAATTCAGTCTATTGAATTCGTTCGTAGAAATATCACTATCCCATGCATTATTATGAATTTTTTTAAGGGTGAAATTGACTCTTGGAAAAAAACTTGATAACGGAATCTTAATAGTCAAAAGGATCGAGCTTCAATTCGTATTGGATGGGAAGAGTAAAAGATATTACCGGTTTCAATGTATAATTTATAATCTGAATTTATTAACAATCCACTGTAATTATACCTTTTTATTAATTTTGTCATTCATGAATGAATATATTGTACATTTTTAAATTAAAATACAGTTTCACTTCAACTATTTTTGATACATGTAATTTTTACCTTTATATATAATGTACATATACACTAGTATATATATATATATATATTGTACATATATATCATTATAATAATTGTATTTCTTTCATTATTGTTAATTATACGTAAAAATGTATATCAAGGAAATGTCTAAAATAATATTTAAAATATTTAATGAAAACGTTGTGTAGGTTATCTAGAGACCAGATACCTGCTTATTAACTAAGAACATACTAGTTGATTTTACGTCTGTGTTTAGCTGTATTACCTTTAAAGAATGGATTATATATGAATTTCACTGTGTTTCATATAAATCATTAAAAAATAATGAATCTATAAAAATGTCATTTACAATTTGTACAAATAATGTTATCATTAAAATGTGTATTTTACAAATTTTACAAATTATTTTAAATAGATAATTTCATTATTTTTTATATATGCAAAAATGCAATTGAATATTAGTACAATGATTAAATTTGGATCAAGTATCAATAAAAATGATCATTGCCATAATCTTGTTATTTTACGAATACCAACATAGAATATAATATCGTAATAAAATATTACAAAATGTATTAGCTTTGTGAATAAAGTTATTTAATATCTGTAAGATTAATAAAAGAAATTTGTGCACTTAAATTTATGCAATACAAATTATTAATATTAAAAAATCAATAGATATAAAGTGATAAATATGGTTTAAAGAATTATATCTAATAAAATAAAAAATCGTCACGATTCATTATGAATAAATTTTAATAACCAATATTATATACATCATAAAAATGGATGGGATTTTTATAAATTATGATTTTCAACTATCTTATAAATTAAAATTAAATTTTTACGGAAATTACAATGTTTTAATTTTTGAAGCTTAAGGTAATAGGAAGGCAACTTTGTATTGATGTGGAAATATTATTGGATGACATTGCTCATTTATACAAAATCTATTAAACATGTATAGTAAAATGAATTGATTCAGGTTCTATTGTAAAATATAGTACAGCCAAACAACGTAACAATGTAATATAAATCATATTTAGAGGCTTAAACCAAACAACTATTTTTATATCATTATTGCTTTGTTTTGGTACGTCTGTTCAAAGTTTCTAAACTACACAAAAACTGTAAGATTTTTAATACGTGCATAAATTTTGAAACTAAATAATCATAATATTCAAAATATTTATTATAAGAATTCTTCAAAATCCAAAATTATTATATATAACATGATAGAAGTTTATCATGTCAAGAATTTAAAAATACTTTTGAATACATATTATCGTTTCATTATATTCATGATTATAATTTCGTGTAATTTGTTACAAATGTATAAATCAAGAATTTATAAAATGTGCCATTGGAATATTTAGAAATCAAGATATTTAAATATAAATGACACAAATTTCAATAATTCCAATAACATTAAATTACAGTTAATAATTGTTATAAAAATATAAATTTACTATATTATACAAGTAAATAAAAAGCATAATCATTGATCGAATTATAGAGTTTTTATCATGGTAGACTGAATCAGTATATATATTTTATTGGAATAACTGATGTTTTAATTTTAACACATAAATTTACAAGATTGTTCATAATTTATAAGGCAACATTACAAATAAAATTGCTTTTAAACTATGAATCAAAAGGCGAAGAATAATCATTTATTAAATATGTACATGTTCCTGTAAGAAATTATTCATTTTTAATGCCGGATGATTAATCGGTTACAATAAGTTATCCGAATATCAGTATGATATCACACGTCGCCACATATTCTGCGCGTTAACTTAAACATGTTGTTGGAGGCACAAAAGGGTTGCGAATCATCAAGCAATCAATGTTGTGTGTGTCCTTTGACCCTAGGCACAAAGGGCTCGAAACGTGTGTCGGACAGGTCGAGGTATATGTGATTAGAACTCAGCATCCACATAAAGTCGGGAAAAACGGAAAAAAGTTGAAGGCGTGGGACGTCACTTGGATCTTGAACCCCCGAATCTTGGGGGTACGTAGGCGTATCGCGTGAAAGTACATTCGCCGGTAGTAGTAACTGACCCTTTTTGTCGATGCTTGTACCCCTACCACAGGGGTAAATTTAATCTCCCCAGCTCCGGGCATCCGATGGGAGTTTGGGGATACGCACCGTACCAACTCTGTGCCTCAGCTTTAGTGTGAAGAAAAGCATCCAAATTGTAAAGGAGGAGTATCTTTCCAATTATTATTCGCGATTGATAAAAGTGAACTCTCTGTTTCATGTTCAGATTTTATAAATGACTACGACCTAAGACAACAATCATCGTTTACATAAGATTTTTCTCTTTAAAATCTAATAAAATTGATCAACTACATTTTCCTCCGTTATTTTTCATATCATTTTGGTAGTTAGCAATAATCATTGAAATTATATAGTATACATATAACAAAAATTTCAATTAAGAAATAATTTATATTGTTACGAATAAAAAAAAGAATTTTTCATTTATATTCAATGTGTTTATTCTCTGGCCTTATGATACTCTATAAAATTATAAATATAGTTCTTAACTTTATATAAGTTATTTATATAATTAATTTTTTTACTGTGTGCTTTCATGATTTATTATATTACTTGTGTAAACCTACTTTAAAAATTCTACTGTTAATTTTTATATTGCACATTACATCATTTTTTATTAGAGATATTTTTAAACACTACTGTTAATAATAATAATGATGATGATTATGATGATGATGATGATGATGATGATGATGATGATGATATTTATTACACTTAATAACATAAATAAATATTTTATGAATTTAATTTTCTTTTTTAATTAGTAACCCAGTAATTCAAGCTTAAACTTTTAAAACTTTTTTGGTTATTAATTAATTTCGTTCATAAATAATATTCTGAATAATACCTCCGCATAAAAGAATTTGATCTATACAATATTGTCCTCTTCTCCCCACAATAGTCGAACAGATCATTGCGTAAAATATCAGTGTAGATGCATTACACACATATAGGTGTACAGCCATATATACATATAAAAATATACACATGCCGACACGCATGAATATGCGCTTATAGGGAGCATGAATAATTTTGACGAACGATCTTGAACCTAATGCACGACTAGGGTGTCAGGCTGCATTGGCGTATGCACATTAACCATTCGAATCCCTGTGGATTAAAGATGGAATTCTTACTTAAATAAATAAAAGGACTTGTAATTGAAATTTTACGTAATGTAACACCGGGGTGAAATCTCTATTGGAAAACTAGGCGAGGCAGAATTGATGAGCCGACAAACTACGCCAATATTCGGAATTCATTCATTGAATTTACGCCTATGTAATGTCATTTCAACCCCATATACATTCGAGCCAACGTTCATCTTGATAGTCTCATTTTGCAAACTTTCATTTGTTACCCACAACAATGTATTAGATGAAATTTTAACTTCATCTAATACATTTCATAAAAAAATGACATGCTTGATTCCAAGTATTCATTTTCATCTATCACTCCTTATTAATCAGTCCTTTACTTACATACAATATAATAAAATGGTATATTTTAATTCAGTATCAACGAATACATAATTTCTGAATCCTAAATAAATAAATAAATTTCAGTGAATAAATGTTAAATAAAATTTCTTTTTTTGAAAATATAATACAATAAGTATAAGAATGGCCATTGAATATATGGTCTATCTATAAAGTATCGAGTTTTTTTTTTTCATTTTACAATTATTGGTTACAGCGATTTAGGAGAGGTCTTAAAATGTAGGGGCAGAGTTTTTTTTCTATTTATACCTTTTTCTTTATTTTTCTCGATAATTATAAGCGTAAAGATTTTGTTTCGCGCGAAGGTTGTTTTTCGGTTTTTGGACATGGTGTGATGAAGCGACTAGTGGAACAACGCTCTATTATAAAATTTTGGCTTATGACTTAGTAAAAACGTTTTAGAGATTTTTCTAATGTTAAAAAAGGTTTTTAAGGGTAACTGTATGCATATGTTAATAATAATAGTAGTTCAAGGTGTCATTAATTACTCTGATTCTTAAATGATGGTAAACTCAAAATTTTGGGCGTTAAAATCGGTTTGAGTTGATTTTGGATGCTGAGACCGGGAATAATTGGTGACCTTCTTGAGAGTCTTATGTAATTTTTCTAAATGCAATTTATATGTAATTTTATCCTTAATTTTTTTTTTAATATTTAAAAGTCTTTACAGAATTTTATTAAGCCACAAACAAAATTTACCATGTAAATCTGTTCCAATAATCGTACTGTATCAAACAACTGTAAATATTCTTCGAGCGAAACAAATTCCTTTTGTTTTTAATTATCGGAAAAACAAAAAAGGGATGACTAGAAAAAACTTCTTCTAAATTTTAAGACCTCTCTCAAATTGTTATGATTAATACTCATAAAATAAAAAAAAAACTCGATACTTCGTAGACAGACTATGTATGTGTAAATTAAAAACTACATTTAATAATTCATTTTACAGCTTTCAGTTCATTTACACCCTTCAATTCATTTTACACCCTTTCTAATTGATAAGATAAGTTTTCTAATTGATAAGAAATTTATATTTAAATTAAAATAAAAATTACTTTGTTTTTATAAAATAATTAAATTTTTAATTATAATAATATACGTATTACAATATGTAAAATATATATTATCAATTAAATTCAATATTATACATTAAAACTAATAAATTATATTTAATAATTCGTAATTGTAAATTATTTGTATGTTTTATTAGAATTATACCATTTATTATTAAAATTTACCGTTGAGGATATTGATAATTATATTTTTAAATAATTTTCTATTTAAATATTATGATATTATTAACATTAATATTTTAAATCGATATTATTGACTGATTAACGGTGAACAAATTTTATAATATAAAATATACATTTTCGATGATCGAATACTTGAAGTAAATGACGTTAAATAATTAAAGTTAATAAATTTGTCGATTTCATTTAATTATTTATAATTAATTATTACTTGTAAAAAATTATAAATTATCGAAAAGAAACAACACTATCTTGTGTGTACCTGCAGTTTTTTCCGTACTTTCTTGTATCGAAACAACGAATTGGAAAACAAATACAGATGCTGAAGACCCAGAAATTACAGTGTGGAGTATCTGCAACGAAAAGCTGCTTTATTTCCAGAGAAAATAGCCATGGCAATATAACACTCACCTAAACTTACAATACAAATAAGTCACAGGCGAACTGTACCACAGAAGCCTATTTTCAAAACCAAGAAGAACATAGGCCCATATTAAGCTAATTGCCATATATACCTAGAATATAGAGTAAGTTTGGTTAGTTTCAGATAGGTCTTTAGATTTTTAAATTATATTTTACATCAATCGAATCATAATTTCTTTTCTATTATCAATGAAAAATTTTTTTAATTAAATGAACATTATCTGACAAAGATATTTCCATTGACTGTTTTTGTATTTTATATGTATTTTTTATTTAGTAAGCAGATTGATAATATTTTAACTAATTACGAAGTTCTATTTATATCTTTTACGATGTTGAACTCGAAATTCGTTCAACTGTAGCTCTATAAAAATCAGAAACAGAAGTTTATAAAAAAAGAAAAAATTTAATATCTATAACAATGTATCTACAGGTAAATACAATTTAACATCACAACAAAATTAACTTATTATCACATAAATCCATTGAAAACAATATGTACAAGAATCAAGTATTATTTGTAAGATATATGTAGTATAATTTTTATATTTTTAGTACTAATCTATCTATGAAAAAACATTAAAATATAAATGTTTTTATTTAAATGCTACTAACGTCGTATGTGAAAAAAATTGAAATCACTATGTATTACCCTAATAAATACATAGTTCATCCACGAAGTATCGAGTTTTTTTTTCATTTTACGCCTATTCGTCGTAGAAATCTGGGAGGGGCCTTAAAATGTCGACAAACTCTTTTCGCATTTGTTCTTTTTTTTTTTTTGTTTTTCGATAATTGTATAAACAGTGTGAAATAAAAATTTTAAATTCTTCAAAATAATTTCCTCCTGTATCAACACATTTTTGAAGGCGTGTTTTTCAAATTTCAAATGCATTTCAAACTCTTCAGCTTTGATGTTTTTCAAAAATTTCGTTATTTATAAATTTTTTTTGTACTATATAGTACACCGTAGATCGCGTTAAATTCAGTTTTTCCACGATTACTCTAATAATTAAAACGGTCTGAATTTAAAATTTCTAACACGCGCCCGGTATTCCTAGCCATTCGAAAACTTTTTGGGCGCCCAAATCGAAGTTCGTCGATGATTTTTTCCGGGCCTTTTTAAAAGTTCTGAGCCATTTTCCACTTTGCGATTTTGACATACAATTATGTTCATATGCTTCTTGCAACATTTTATACGTTTCTACACTGTTTTTTTTTTAATTGCAAACAAAACTTTATCGCGTAACGCTGCTCGAGTAGTCGCTCCATCGCGCCGTGTAAAAAAACTGAAAAACACCTTTCGTCTGAAGTAAAATCCTGCCGCATCTAATTATCGAAAAAACAAAAAAAAAAGAGACAAATGCGGAAAGAGTTTTTCGACATTTTAAGACCCCTCGAATAGGCACAAAATGAAAAAAACTCGATACTTCGTAGATGAACCATGCATATATACATAGTAAAATAATACTATATAATATTTTCATATAAAAATTGTAATATTAAAAATACATCTTTAAGTTTTTTCTCAATTGTCATCTCTCTCAAATTTTTATCAAATAATATAGAGTTTTATAAATAATAATATAAAATGTCAGAAATACTATAAATACACAAGTCAATATTTATGTTTGTATTTACCATTAATTATTTTTACTTTTAAAATATATATTATTTATTTTTCCTTCAATTTTAATATATTTTAAACCTATATTATTAAAGTCTTTCCTCTCTCAGATCAAAATAATTCATTTTTTAATTACTATTGCTGACCATTAAATAGTATAACTTGTACCAATTAATGACATAATGTGTAAATAAAACTAGTTTTGGTTTTAATGTATGCAGGCTATAAATCCTTGTTATTTTAGTACCAGAGTTCAACTTAAACAGTATTCTCTACCACCACCAACACCAATACCATTCAGAACTCTCTTAAATATTTCGCTCTTTTAACACGATCCTTTTGTTTTTATAGCAATAGGTTATGCTTCTTTATATGGTTGTCGAGGAAACATTGCGAGAAAGATAATAACAGTTTTACTGAAATTGTTTTATGCTTCAGTAATTAAATTTTTGAGCTTCGAAACACTTTAGAGGTTTTTTAAAAAATTACCAACCACTATTAAGTATATCTATTTTTTCATATTCTTCAATTTTTTATGCTTTAATTTGTCAAAAAAGTAAATATTTCACTCACTTTTATTATGAATTATTGCAATTTTTAGTATCAGCATTTTATTTGACAATGCTTAGATTTTATTGAATAAACAATGTTAACTTTAACCAGATTACTTTGCACTACAACCATTGTCCACATGGTTCTGTCTCTCTTTCTGTTTATGGCTCACACATTTGAGGTCAATCTAGAAATGAATTAAATGTCTGTCTATCGCAAGATTTACATGGTAGTTGATGTAAAATTTTAAATAAGCGTTGATTTTTAAAATAACCTTTTTTTTAATATTGTATATTCATTTTACATTCAATATATTAATATATTTGAAAACAAAATAATAATTATATAAAAACAAAACAGCTTTTCTGCTCAATAAGTTAAATATGCCAGTCTTAATCTTGTAAGATGCTTTTCAACATGTAAATAAAAAACTAATATAGTGATAAATTGAATGGTGTTTTATTGATAATATTTATAATAATTTGAAACAGACAAAAAGAATTTTAATTTGTTTTTAATAAAACTTTTTTAAAATTATTTTTTAAATACACCATATGTTATTTAATAGATAATTTGATGATAAAAATTACTGAATACTAAAAGTAAATAAATAATAAATATATTTTGTAAATGAAAAAATTTATAAAAGATTACTAGTTACAACATCATTTCAGATGATGGAAAATTTTCTTATCTATTTGAATTTATTATAAATTGTACATTAAAAAAAGTATAGATAAAAAAAATAAGTGAATGATTAATGAAAAAAGTAAGAATGTCAGTAAAAAATATTCAATAGTTGGAAAAAAATATTTCTCATCATCTTGCACTAAACGTTCGGATTATATCCCTTTGTTTCGCTATTGCACGTAAGCAAGTAAAAGCCCAGAAAATTAAAAAATGAAGAAAAAACAATATTTTTTCACATAAGTCACGTCGTGATATTTCGGTAATTGTTTCGTGGTTTCAGCGTTGTTTTTATTTCCCGATTTTCTTTTTTCCCAAACTTCGCTGTAAACCCTAAATGTAATGAATAATTATGAATAAAATGATCTTTTGGAAGCTTAAAGTTTGTTTTACAATAGTTGATAGTATGATTTGCTCGATATGCAGTCATTTTATTCTCTCTCACTCATTTCTTATTTTACATCTGCGCTTATTTTCTCCTATGGATTTTCGTTATTTTGTACAGAATTTTTAACTTTAAGCGAGTCGATAAGTTATAAATAATAGAAAGTCTTAAATTATGGCTTTTACTGCTAATACATGTGCGTTATTATATTATACACATTTTCAAGTTTAAGGATTTATTTAATGTATAAAATGAATTTATCATTAAATCTCTTACATTCTCCCTGATATTTTGTATTCTATATTAATAATATATAACAAGATTTAAACAATAACAAAGTCAAGATACCTAATATATCTTTTTTGTTCAATGATTTTAAATTTACAATTTTAAACAATGATTTTAAAATTATAAAAATTGATTGAGCTAATTATTAAAGAAACTTAAGTACATAACGAGGTATTGACAAAATTCACGATGAAAGTAATCCATTATATTGAAATCTAAATTTAACAGATTAAATAAAAAGATGTTTTATTCATAATTTTTCATTTAGATAATATGTGCATTTAAAATCTCAGAAAATATTTTGAATATATGCATGAGACAGTAAATTTTGGAGAGGTGTAGGAGTTTAATGCATGTTGAAACGAGTCAGCTTTGATACATGTGTTTTTGGGAAATTTAAAAGTAAAACTGCAGGGAAAATTATCGGTACAAATAAAAAAGAAGCACCTGCACAAATTTAGGCTGTATCTGTAAATAGAATACGCACTACCTCGAGTACGTAATCCCCATACCCTCTTCTACTGTTGTGTCTTTTATGCAGTAAGAATGAATACGATATGATTATTGACTGAAAACAAAAAATGTGTAATAGTTAACCTTTATATTAAAAATTCAAGTCAAGTCAGTAAAAAAAGTATAAATTAAGACATTCTGTTTTATTATTTGAATATAATCAAATTTTAAAAAAAAAGTTGCCTATAGTATTGAAACATCATACTATAGTTATAGACTTACTTGAAGGAAGTTAATTGCCTTAATATAATTAATTTTGTAACGACGTATTTTAAGTATTATTTCCTCATCTAGTTCTGATAATATTGAAAATCTAAACTAACTCTAAAAGTATGTGAGTATGAATTATAATATAGATAAAATGATAAGAAATAGATATTCTAATTAAATATGAATTAACGTGAAAGACTATAAAAGAGCACGATCATGAATAAAATCGGAAGATCGGCTCAGGTCATATACCTATGGACCGATTCTAATAATTAGGAAGTAATATGGAAAGGATAAAATTAAACATGATATAAAAGACAGAGAAAATATGAAGAGAGGGTTTTTTACTCCTGAAACTATTGTATTTTAAACTCAAATTATAAGGACTCTCCAATCCTAGAAATTTGGAGTGGTGACAGACTGCTGCCTCTAAGAAACTGCCCACATCTTTCTTTCAGACTACATACTTCAAAGCTACATTCCTTGTGAATAATTATCACGCAAGTAATATTAAAAAATTATCGACTAACTATTGTAATCATTTTGTAACAATTCTATTTTATAATACTATTCTTACTGAAAATCTTAAACTAAAATAAATAAAATTGTCAACTTACTAAAAAATAAATTATATGACACTGACATACATCTTATGAATTCTTATAATCTTAATCCAAAAAATTAAAGAGAAACATCAACTAAATAATTTGTATTTTTTAATAAAACCACCTAACAACCAGATGTATATCATTAAACGAGTATTACGATATAATATTTATCGCACCTTGAACACTACTATTTAAATGAATCCCAAATGAAATCCTGAAAGACAACAGAAACCTCTTAAACATCATAAACTTCAATTTTCTAGAAAAAACAAAAAACGAATGTTCAAAATATTTGAAAAAATTGTGTAATACAGAATTATTTCATTTAAAAGTATACATCTAAGTTTAAGAGAAACTCAAGAAAATATTTGAAACAAGAACGATATGTTTTTAACTAAATATTATTTAAATATTGTTCAATAGACTTTAATGTTTAAAACTGAGACTATATGTATTTGTTTATTTTTAGAAATATGCTGTGTGTTTCATAAGTTACAATTAAGTAAAACTAAAAGTGAAGATACATCACTAAAAAATGAATTATTATGAACTATTAGTAATTATTATCAATTGTTTAAAATTATTGGATTGATTTTGAAAAATTAAATACGTAACTATTAAAAAATTTTTACATAGATATAAACTTTTATTATATTGAATATGGTTAAAAATTAGAAGGAAATAGTAGAGCAATTAATATTTGAAATTTATGAGTTAAAACAATGTTAGTTATAATTGATAACATCAAGTATATTCTGCATCTACAATAATGCTTAAGAAAATCATTAAGTAATTTAAAATATATATATATAGATCTAAATACTTTCATAAAACGCTCAATAAGCTAAAAAATTTATGATAACGGTATTTACTAAAATTAATTAGATTAATAATAAATCGAAATATTTTGAATATATATACTGCCTTATACCTATATAAAATTTAGTTAATTTTTAAATGAATTATATTTAGTTAAAATAAACCCGTGTAAATTTTGAAATAAAATGAAAATTAAATTTAATTAAATATTATTATTGATCAAATTATATTGGTTATAATAATTTATTATGTAAATTAAATTTTAATGAAAAATTTAAAAAAAAAATTATAGTTTATTTGAGGTATAATTATTTGATATATATGATAACGGCTTTATATAAAAAACTTTATTTCGGTATTCTATTCAGTTTTACTAAATTAAAAGTTTAATTCTTACAATTAAAAATGAAGAATTAATGATCGATAGATTATAATTAAATTATTTTTAGTTTGAAGTTTGATGTTGTATACCTTCCTTACGACTGACAAGTCGTTGAACATCTACATACTACAATATTATTCTATTGGTAATTATAAACATAATTGTCTTATTATACATGTGTAAAAAATAATTTGTTAATTTATGTAATTTTAATTGTTGAATAAACAGTCTTGACAATAGCAAGCAATACTTGCCGAAACGTCGACGTAACTAATTGAATAGATTTGTTTTTATTCATCCTGCATCTCATAGGATCATTAATTTATAATTAATAAAATAAATTATTTTTAGTCATTAAATACAGATATATAAAGTATGAGTAATTTATTAAATATATAAATATAAAATATGAGTGTAGTAAATAAGAATATTATATTCAAAAATATCATTGTAATTAATATAAAAATTAATTATAATATAACAAACCCAACCTTATCAGGTGTAAACGTATTTTCCTCCACCGCGTACAGAGGGGATAAAGTAATGATTTTAGTTAAATTGTAAGTTAAGGTTTGAATACAAAATGGTGCTAATTGATGGGGTCAATTACACATGTACAGCTTGAAAAAGCCATGATAAGAAAAACGTGTCGATCACAGCACGACGTACCGACGATCCCAAAATCATCTCAACTTGCTATTTTGTAAATTAATAAATAACCTCCACAAGTCTTAACGCTAAACGTAAATTCCTTGAGCACGCGTGACAGTGAAAATTAAAACCATTACCTCCGTTTTATGATCTTAATCTTATAACTTCTTACGGTGACAGCGACAGGAGATTTTACATTCAAGTGCCGGCAAAGAGGATATATGGACAAGTAGGCCGATAGCCTCTTACGTATCGATCACAAGCCGTTAAATTTGCCGTATCTCCACTACACGAGTGACACTCCAAACAGGGAATTTGTTGATGAACAAACGAGAAAGAAGAAACATTCGGAAATGCTGCGACATGTCAAGGTCGCAAAATTTCCGAACATCAACGGTATTTTTAAAATATTTATATACTTAATTATAAGAAAGATTAAGACATACGATTAAAAGGGAATGATTCTTTTGATAATTTATCAAACACATTATTTGATTATTAAAATCTTTCAGGGATTTGAATTAAGTTTTGAAAATAAATTTATCCTTCACCTTGACATAACAATTAAATAAGATGAGCAGGCCAATAAAATGTAACACACAAAAATTGCATTTGTTTGTGTGAAATTAATGACGGATGATTTATGTCATTATACTGGCGCAGAATTGATATTAACAAAACTAGAATAAATTTAGTCTTCATTTTGTTCTTGGCGGCCTTGGTTACACGCTACTAATTATATTATGCAATATTAACAATAGTGTTTGATTCAAAGAATTTACTCGTAGCTTTCCTTTTTATTTCTCTATATTCCAGTTCATGTTCCTCCGAATCTCTAATCCTCTTTTAGTGTCTCTCCCTCCGTTTCTCTCTCTCTTTCTTTCTATCATGAACAAACAAGGACATTTAACAATGGTACAACGAGTCTGGAATTGTCTATTTAAAACTCACTGTCACGTCTGACAATTTATTCGAAAATGAAAAAGGCTGTAAACGACAGGAGGATGATATAGTAAAGGTGAATCGATGGTAGAATGTTGATGAAATGACGGTGGATCAACCCCTTGCGCATATCAACAATGCAGTTTAACTGTAGAATGCATTGTTGTGAACACCTACTACATTCGATTCGACCAGTTATCCAAAATCAGTGCAATTTTATTTTTTATTTTATGTATAATTTACTCTCTTTCTCACCTGAAAGAGTTTTAAACTGCTGCCGTGATAAACAAATACAACCAAATCTCTAATTACGAATCTCAACAATTACTTTATTTAATAATAATTAATAAAGAATTAATATAAATTTGATACAACTTATTATCTCTATAACTATCGTAATATATTTATTAGAATTTGGTTATTACATAAAATAATTTTCATTTATGGTGTTGTTTCATTCTGCTCACAATTAATATCTACCTAAAAGAATTAGTAAAATTTAAAAAAGAAGTGTCAAATATTGAAATAATTATATTATTATATGAGCATTAATATCTTAACATTAATTTTATACTAATTTTTGCCAATGTTAATTTTAAGTAAAATATTTATTCAATATAAAAAATGTGCTTCCACATTTTAATTAAATATTTAATATTGGAAATTTCTGTGAACTGTTATGTGGTATAATTTTACTATATTTATTTATTTATAGTCCGTAACTACTTATTTATATATTTATTTATTATTGCATTTATTTGACGCGTTACTTATTTATTTCTTTATTTACTCGCTAAATTATAATTCAATGATTTCCCAGTTTTTTTTCTGTCGTAGCTGAATCGGTCAAAGCGATTCAGCCTTTGTGAGGTTTAAGGATTAAAATAAATACAATTATATTATTTTGCGTTTGAAGTACCAATTTATTAATCATAAATCGGAAGAGAGAATTTGAAGTGTAATAATGATCCGTGATACGAATCTAGCACCTACGTATGTGTCCGAGTTATTGTATTACTTGCGTTTCTTGTGTTATCGCTCGAATGTGTGAGTTTGTCGTGTTGTCTTACCGACGAGAGTCGCCGACCAGAATAGAATTACTTCCAATTACATTTTTCGTCCGATTCTTGACACTACTGTCTTAATTCCCCGATCACTCAAATCGACTTATTATCCACGTCCTCTGATTTATAGAGAAAAACTGCTAAATCTTTCGGATCCTCCCACCGTGGAGGTGTTCTCCATTTTAGGTTTAATTCGCATTACCTTAATTTATATTTCTCAATATATTGTTTAATAATTACGCATCTTGACATTGTTTCCCAAATTTAACGCTTGCACATACTTTTCTTTATGCTGATTCTTGTTCTCCTTTCCACTTATTTTATGCAACATTTATTATTTTATTAATTAAGTATGTGAATTTCGTTACATACGTTACAGAACATAACTCTATATTAAAAAAATTTTTTAATAGTAGTTTTATTAATATATCTTTTAATTATAGGAAAAAAGTATTCTATTCGTAATACTGTATAAATTAAATAGTAGAAATACAGTGAATGGAAAACCAAATGTTGTTAAAAAATAGTGACAAACCAGATATTAAAAAATTGTTAAAATTTTTTGAAAATTATTTCAAATATAATCGTTAATAAAAAATTGAAAATGTATTCAAAATTAACAATGAAATAATTTTAATTAAATTTTTTTTTTAATATATTTATTTATGATTTTATACAATTAAAGTTTTAATAACTATAAATTTCACTATCTTATTATAATATTTATATAAATTTTAAATATATTAAATATTTACGTTAATTGCTTCAATTATTTACGTTAATGTGATTCAAAATTTAATAATGTAAAAAAGTTTCATGGGACATTAAAAATAAAGTATGCGGAAATTATAATCAAATACTGTTTTATATATAAATTATTTTAAGAATTTAAAACTCTTAACTCTTAATTTAACTTCACATTATTATTTAAGAATAATATTTTTATTAGAATATAAGTATGCAATGCAAAAGAATATTACAACATAAAGTATTATAGAACACGTGGATAACAGAATAGATTGAAAAGGAAGATATTTTAATACCAGTATTCGATGGAGAAGATTATAATATGTGGAAAAAGAGAATCATTATGTTTTTGAAAATGAAAAAATGTAACAAAGTAATAACAATAAAATCGGAAAGTTCAGATAAGCGTGAATGGGTCAAAATAGACGTAAAAGGTATAAATATTATTTACAGCTCGATCTCAAATAAACAATTGGAATTCATGTGTGATAAAACAACAGCATATGATATATTTAAAAAATTAGATAAATTGTATTTAAAAGAGTCTCCAGCACTACAGATTTTGTGCAGAAATAAATTAACAAAAATGAGACTAGAAGATTATAGTGACTTAGCTGCATTTTTTACTGATTTTGAAAAATACCTCAATGACTTAAAAGCGCTGGAGCAAAAATAAGTGAAAAAGAAAAAATAAACTATATATTAAACATATTCCAAATCAATATAGTTATATTGGTGATTTAAATGATACGCAGAAAGAAGAAAATAAAACAGCAGCTTACATTAAAAATAAACTTCAGATAGCTGAAATGATAATTCAAAAAGAAGAAACAGAAAGAAAATCAAATGCATTTGATTGCAAAGGAAATTGCTACAAATGTGGTAAAAATGGACATTATGCAAATGATTATAAAAATGGCGGACGAGTAGGAATAACTGGATCAACATGGGAAGGTCAAACACGTGGTCGAGGCCGAGGCCAAAGCAGAGCCGGAAGAAGCAACTACACCAGAGGTCGTGAAATTTATCGACAACAATAACAGTAGCAGTATGGCGCTTCACGGGAGTAGAATGACTCAGCATGTGTAGCAATGGTAAAAATAGCTGATTCAAGAAATGTAAAGCTAAGTAATAATGTCGAATGGTTACTCGATAATGGATGTAGCGATCACATCATCAATGATGATAATATTTTTGAAAAATTTATAGAACTCGTTAAATCTGTAAATATTTATTTAGATGATAATAGAAGCTTTAAAGCAACAAAGTTAAGTAGCATAATCACTTACTTTGAAGCATCTGAGAAACTAAATAAAGTATATGGAAAATGTATTTTATGTAAAAGACATGAAAATGAATTTAATTAGCTTTAGAAAAATAACATAAAAAATACTATTATTTAAAAAAACAGCTAAGATCATAAATAAGAATAATGAAATAGTAGATATAACTTACAAAAGAAATTATGCTTTTTATTTAACAAGTAAATTAGGTAATGAACAAATGATAGAAAATAATCCTAATAGTAATAAAATAAATTGAAAGAAAAAATGGAACAGAATGTTAGGTCATGTAAATTATGGTTATTTAAATAAGCTAAGTATACAACAGTTACTCACCGATATATCGAGTAACCTTGAAACGGAATTTATGAAATGTAAGACTTGTATAGAAAACAAAATTCACAATTTAATGTTTCAAAATAAAAGAACAAAAGTTAGTGATGTTTTGTAAATTATACATACGAATGTATGCGGTAGCTTTAAAACCGCGGGAATAATTGGAGAAAAATATTTTGTCTCGTTTATCGTTGATTATATTATATTATAACGAAAGATGAAGTTTTAAACTTCTTAGTCCAATATATAAATAAAGCTGAAAATATAATAAGAAAAAGAGTAAAAACAATTAGGTGTGATAATGGAAAAGAGTACTCAAACAATCGATTTTACAAATATGCTAAACAAAAAGGTATTTTCATAAACAATTGTCCAATATATGTAAATGGATTAAATGGTACAGTTGAATGTTTTAATAGAATAATAATGGACATGGCACAGTACTTACTAGATGTATCAAAAATACATAAAAAATATTGATCAGAAATAATATGTGCGATCATATACTAAAAAAATAGAGCGTTAGCAAATACGATTGAGATGAAAACAACTTTTGAAATATTTTTCAGAAAAGGACTAAATATTGAACATTTACGCTTATATGGTAGAAAAGTACTTGTAAAGATACCGGAGCAACGAAGGTCATCTACATGAAAAAAAAGTAAACATGGGAATTCTTGTGGGATACAACGATGTAGCATACCGAATTCTCTTAAATGGTAAAAATAATAATAGCAAAAAATGTAGATTTTGTAGAAGTAAACGTTAAATGCATTAATCTTGATGCAGATGAATTTACCTCTGATTTCATTTCGACTCTCGAGTCAAGTGCAATAGATAAAACTGACTCATATAGCGAAAATTCTGAGAATGTTTTTGTAAGCGCAAATGAACATGAAGAATTGAAAATTAAAATAAAGAAACTAGATAAGGAAAATCCAAAGACAAAAACTCCACTTAGATCTAATCGTGAACATAAAAGTATAATAAGATTCCTAAATGTGGAAAATTATAATAATGTCGCAAATTATTGTAAAGTAGAAAATCCTTGTACATTTGAGGAGGCGATAACGAGTAAAGTAAATATTAGAAAGAAACTATGAATAAAAAAATAGAGAGCCTTAATGAAAATGAAACATGGGAATTGATCGAAAATGTAACATAACGGCTTTGGATGTAAAATGGGTTTATAATAAAAAATCAAACGATCTTTATAAAGCTAGGTTAGTAGTTCGAGGGTTTCAGCAAACTTATGAAATTGATGATATATATACACTTGTAGCAAAAACGCAATCTTTGAAAATTTTCTTTTCTTTTTGTTGTCAGTATAATTATATTATTGAACAAATGGACGTTGCTAAGCATTTCTTAATGGAAAAGTAAGCTCAGAAGTATATGTCAATTAACCTAAAGGTTACGACGATAGAACAAAGAGAGTTTATAAATTATTTAAAACATTATACGGCTTACGTGAAAGTCCGAGAGCATGGTATAAAAATTTTAATAGTTATTATAAAAAAATTAAAATATCAAAGAAGTAATATTGACTATTGTTTATATATATATGGAAACGGAAATGAAATCATATATTTGTTAATATATGTAGATAATCTATTAATTTGGTGCAAAAATAAAAATAAGATTAATGTAATAAAAAGGGTAGTAATGAATAATTTTAAAATGAAAGACTTAGGTGAAATAAATGAGTATCTATGAATTGAAATTAATTATAATTACCATAAGAATGTAATGAAACTAACTCAAACAAAATATATAGTCATTAGCTAACAAATACCAAATACAAAATAGTAGACTATATAATACTATGGAAGTAAATTTAAAACTAGAAAAGGCTGAAAACTGTAAGTCTAAAATAAAATACAGAAACTTAATAAGTGCTTTACTATATATAAATGCAAATACTATGCCAGATATAACTTACAGTGTAAACTATTTAAGTAGATATCAATATATATATATAATGAAATGCATTGGAAATATGCTTTGCGAGTCTTAAAATATTTGTACTTAACAAAAGATGTATTTACAATATGCAAAAAATGTTGAGAGTGAAATTCAATAATGTTATGTAGATACTGATTAGCCCGGCGATATTATGAATAAAAAATCCACATCAGGATACGCAGTTAAGTTGTTTGGCAACATTATTGATTGGAAATTGCGTAAACAAAAAAAGTGTAACAAAAGCGTCTACCTATGCGAATTATGGAGCACTGTCAGAAGCAGTGAGCGAAGTTAAGTTTGTAAATTAATTATTAAAATTCTTTAATATTAAAATAAAAGTTTCTATAAATATTTACGAAGATAATACAGGAGCGATAATACTAAGATAATACGAAAAACTCAAAACATATAGAAATCCATTATCATTATGTATATGATTAAGTAATAGAAGGTCTAACTGAAATATGTAAAATGGATTCAAATGAAAATTTAGCTGACATATTTACCTAAGCACTAGGCAAAGAAAAATTTGTAAAATTTCGTGTATCATTAAATTTAAGTAAACAGTAAATAAAGTATGTACAATATAAATGTATGGAGGTGTATTACAATATAAGAATACATTTTTATTGTACGCGATACTAAAATAAGTAAACACACATTTGCGACTCCCCTTCTAAGTAGTCCGAGCAGGTCACGAAACCAACGCGAAGAAACAATAGAGCTTCTTGATCGACGTGCTTCGAACAAAACAGAGACACACACAGCATGTATTAGTTTGTTTAGTTCAATAAAATATATTATTAAGTAATCTTCGGACTCATTTATTTTAAAATTTTTTAAAAATATATTGAAAAACTATAAAATAAATGTAATATTTTTAAAAGTTATTGAATATGTCGGGGAAAAATCACAATAAATATAATTTTTTGCAAAATTTTGAAGTATGAAAACTTAAATGTTCCATAAAATTTTTATATTCTTATAATATATATATTCTTATAATATAATTTATTTAATTTTTCATGCTCCGAAATTTATCGAAAATTGTATTTATTGTAATTTTAATGTTGAATACACCTGTAAGTAAACCTTGCAATGATATATTTACATTTATAAATATGTACTTTTAAATTAATGTAATAATAGATTTTATTTATACATTTTATTTTAAAATAAAGAATTATACTTTTCTTAAATTTTTATTAGAATTTGCAGTTCATTAAATAAGTTTAATAATAAGTTTAATTTTTTTTTATTTAAAAGTTAGTTTTTGAATAATAATGCTCTATAAAAGATTAATAAAATTCGTTAATAATCATGAAATTTTCCTAATATATAAAATTGCTTAAAAAGTATCCAAGTACAGATAGTTTGAGGAGATATGGAATTACTTATCTCCTTAAGAATGTTAGATTATAATTTAAAAGATTTAGTGAAAAGTAAATATGAGAAAAATACAATTTGAGAATTTGGGTTAAATATGTTAATTGACTATTTGTCCCTTTACTGAAAATAATGAGCAAACTCCTTAAAACATATCAATAA
Organism: Eupristina koningsbergeri; assembly: GCA_018907245.1. Lineage (NCBI taxonomy): Eukaryota > Metazoa > Arthropoda > Insecta > Hymenoptera > Agaonidae > Eupristina > Eupristina koningsbergeri. Next base: position 1,671,089 of record JACCHV010000059.1, on the reverse strand, counting down.
TGGTATATAAGTCTCTATGGGCAACAGTTAATTACACAAATGTCAAATTATTATGTAAAATTAGAGGAAATTGTATCATAAATAACTTAGGTATAACGAGGAGCATTACTTTACGACGGATTCTCATTACGGCTACTTATCAAAATATGTGTGAACATAAGCAAAAACGACAATTAGCCGGGTTTACGAGTTTAGGTTCATCTCGGGGATGACATCTAGGATACGGAAGATCGAATTATTTCTAGTCGAGATTGAAATTATTTCTAGTCGAGACAAATTTTATTGTAACTACAAATAAATATTAGTTTCTCCGACGATGAAGGGATTTTCCAAAGTTATGATTCGGAAAACACTAATTGTGTTTTTATTAAGATAGCTATAGTATTTGGGAATTCCTAATTGGAGAAGAATCTGGGCTTTTCTGCTAACTAGAGGCATTACAGCGTGTAGTGGGGATGGCAACTCTTTGTACATATTCAATTTAATATTTGGTGAATCAGAACGTATTATAAGACCAATCACACGAAACACAAAACTCGTACCATGTATTGTATCCGAATAGCAATAAAGAATTAATCACAGGGTTGCATTTTTATTTGTTTATTTAAAATATATCTTGTTATTTATTTAAAATATATTCCCTTTAACTAAATGATTTTAATTCTCATTTTAAATTACAATTATTTACAATAATTTCGTTTGTCTCTTTTTAATAAGTTGAGAATTGTTATTCCATCTCCAAATAGGAAGTCATTGAATTAATATTTTTAATGTTTTTATACTCTATTATAAAAATAATCATTAACAATATATCTCTTTGTAAAAAGTCTGTAAATTAGGAAACTAATCACGATTATATTGAATATGTAATTGACATATTGATTATAAAATTAAAAATAAAATCTGTATTAAAAAATTAATGTCATTTTTATTATATTAATATCTGATTCATATAATCATTTTTATTTATGTCTGTATACTCTCATATATTAAATAAACAATATCAATTATTGGATACTTGAAGATATTTCTTTTCCATTATTATTAATAGAATCAATTTTTCTTTGGACGCTTTCATTTCCAATCCGAGTAGAGTTACAAGATATACATTGTAAATATTTTGGCAAATGTAACTTATGCAGTTAAATAATCATTTTATTTTTAGCCACATTACCCATTGCTTAATTATTACTAACTTTTCCTTTTTATTCAGTTTGGCAGTAAACAGCATTTATGAGTAATGGCTTCCTGTGTGCATTTCACAATTATGATGAATAATTTAAAGGTATTCTACTTTATGATTTTCAATTCATTCTTGCTTTTATTGAAAACCCGCTTTAAAAAATAAGATTCATATAAAAAATTTATCGGTTATTGTATTGACTAATATAAAAAAATTAAATCAATTGAATTATATAAATTAACAACTTAATTCTTCTATTCTTGTTGCGACAATACTTTCACTTTTTGTTTACATAAATGTTACTTATCATTACAGCTTGTAATAGCTGGTTGACATGATAATATAAAGTTTAGTTTTTTGTTAAATTAATGTTAAATGATATATTTCCGTATGCTCACTTTTAATTATATATACTTATAATTTCCCCCATAGAAAGTCTAAAAATATAAAAAGTATAAAAAAGGAAGCCTAAAAATATCTCTATAATAATATGTGTTTATAATAATAATATCATATTTTTATAACGGTATGTGGTATACATCAATATTATTATTAAATAAATATAATTAAAAAAAAATTTCTTTTTTTATAATTATGTCTTCCATATACCTTGAGTCTTTTTTTAAATTTTATATTGTTTGTGCTCATGTAAAATTTAAATTATATGTAACATTGTAAAGCGTTGTGCAGGTCCTATCTTGCATAGATTAAGAATTGGGAAAAACATGGGAAATACGTATGGGAAATACCGAGTGTGGTTCAGGTAAGAGTTCGCCCCCACCTTGTCTTTTAGTAGTACTAACTTGCGTCGGCGGGGCTACTCTCACAAATGGTTTAAATACGGGGTATTTCATGCATTATTTATTGATTTTCAATTGTGACCTGTGATAGTTGCAATACTGTAATTTTCATCTGTAATATATTGTAAATATAAGTACAAATATTATCAAGTACTTCTTTTATTTATTTCGAAAATCCACATTTTACTAACTATTCTAGCGCGACGAAAATATTCGCGTACTAAAAGCGGACTTCCACGAAAGACTTATTTCAAAATTTATTATAATAAAAATAAATACAAAAATTTAGTCTGCAAATTAAACATATATTGTTTTTATGTAAATATTTTTGTTTATATAATTTTTTTAATAGTAATTAAAAAAAAATTTATATTTGAATAATAATTGATTTTTCACTATGTTATTAATTTATCAATACTCATGATATAAATGAATTTTTATTATTCAATATATTTTTAGTTTATAGTACCGCTTAAAGCATAAAATAAAAAATTTCAATTATAAAAAAAAAATTTTCATGAATTAGTAATTTTGTAAAATCATAGTATAAAATATTTTTTTAATATATTTGTTACATGATTATTATTTTTTATCATGTTAAAAATAATTTTTTGCTATAATGTTATTTAAATAATCATTGTAATAAATAATTATAATTTCTATTTATCAGTGAAGAAAATGATAGTGAACTATAATAAAAATATAATATTTTTTTTATTAATGTAATTCATATAAATATATATGAATTTGTACAGGGTAATAACAACGATTTTTGTATATTTTCTTATATTCAAATTATATTATTATATTATATTATTATTATTAATATTATTATTATTATAATTATTACAATTATATTACTACAAAAACAATAATTATTAGAGATAGTTTATTTCTACTAAAACTAATTTTATTTAATTAATAATTTTATTCGAGAAACTTATTGAACTAATTATAATTATTATTTATTTTAAAGTTATTGTAAATTTTTAAAAACATTGTATTAAAAGAATCCAAGAATTAAATTTGCATCCTCATTTATTAATGAAGTGCTTTGAAAATGTTAAAAAATACGTAGTTATTTATAACTTAATGAAATTGAAATATACAACCCGTTTTAAATCAATTATTGTAAATGTAAGAAATATTTAGTTTAGAAACCAAAGAACTTTTTTAAAAAATTAATTTTAAAATTTTAATATTCGTATAATTAAAATTTACTCTTTTGAATTCTTGGTTATTATATAATTAGTTTCAAGTGAAAGATTGTACATAGTAAATAAAATTATCCGGAATTTGTTTATTTACCCTTGTTTCTAATTCATATTTTTCAGCGTGTATAAATTCTTTTTCAGCGCAGTATTGCAAATTTCAAAGATATTGGGATTTGCGCCGTTTTCGTTTATTAGGATAAAGATTAATAATTATATAATCCCAGGAATAGCATGCGATATGCTCATAAGTGTACGCATAGAATAATTTTGTCGAAATTTATCAGGGTGGATGATCGTGTACAAAAGATTTGTTGAATATTTAGGCATAAGAAACTCTTTTTCATGGAACAAACGTCGCGCACTCTACAGTGGTGCCGACAAATGCCAACTTTGTAAACTTCCGATTTACATTGTTCATGAATGAAAGTTTGATCCGATACCGACGAGATATGTTACCCTCCCTCCCTCTTTCCCGCTGTTTCTCATCCATTTTTCACCTCCGAATGAACGTACTTGCCTGTTTTTTTATTCATCTGCGAGTCTAATTCCGCGCAGAGTGAGTTCAATTGAAAAGCGCGTTTGTTGGTTTGTTATCTTTTTATCATGTGTACGTCAGTTCATGACGATAAAATATTTTTTGGACAGTGATGTATCGGTACAATTTTATACATAACACAACTACACTCTCAAAGTGATTTATCATTTTGTTATTAAAAAGTACACCTTAAGAGCTGCGAGTCACAAATTCACTCTTTGAGGACTCGGAAGAATTTATTTGCTGCTTTTTACCTTCAATAAATACACAAATATACCCTCTGTACGTTATTATAAATACCAATACTACTGCTACAATACTGACCATATTTATTTATATTTTAAAGCAGCATCGGGAATAATACATTTGTTTGGTTTCGCTTTAACATAACAGTTGGTACGAGCTATTATGGGTTTACAATTTTAGTATCATATGGTGGTATTAATCGAAAACACTAGAATTATAAAATTATAAAAATATATCTACATCCGTTGATCTAATAAGAATTATTAAATTTATTTAATAATTTTAATAATATTATTTTAATGAAAATGTTAATATTTAAGGATATCAACAATACATTGTTTTATTTCATAAAATAATATTAACAATATTTTGCTCGATTAAATAAATAAATCAATATTTCTTAAATTCGTTACTATAGAAATAAATAATTAGAAGAATTAAGTTACTATTTAAATTTGAATAATAAATTAAGATTTTACATTACATTATCTTATTTGTAAATAAAACACGAATAATTTAACATTCGGCGCGGGTAATTTATTCGGGATTCGGTAAGCTAAAAAAATACATAAACAAAGCATACATCAATTTCGGAGCTCGGTGTTTCATTACTCGGATCGTTCGGATCAGTTTTTCCTATGTGGGATAAAGGAGGCTTCTGCCACGGCTTTTCGCCCAATACGTAGGTCTTACCAGGGGGTTGAGGGAGGAATGATGAGTTTCGGCTCAGCTTTCCGCCCAATACGTAGGCTGTGCCGAGGGTTGAGGCTAGATCTCGACACGGAAGCGGATGCAATCGGAAAGGTACTAAGCGCTGTCAATTTTCGCAATTTATACAAAATTTCGCCCATAAGACCGGTGTATAATATGCGAATCTAATTCGCATGCGTCGCCGAACATTTGTGAATCTTCTTGAACTTTCTGTTTCTGGAAGATTCGTAAGTTCTCGCACGGCGTATTTATATTTCACATGTCTTGGCGCTTTCAATGTGTAAACAATTGCGTACTTTTGTACAATAGAAATAATTATAATTATATGTATGCTTTCGCGTTACATTTGTAAATCGATTTATTAAAGAAAAAATACAAATAAATTGTTGAATTAATTTTATTATCCATTACCTTCAAAAATACCAATTTAAGTGATACATAAAAATGGATACAAAAATTAGTATTAAAAATTATTAAATGTATATGATCAGCACAAAAATAAATTAAATAGGTAAGTAAATTTAAAGTTTTGTCGATGATTTAAAATGAAAATATCTGATCGAAAATGTTCTAAAACGAAAAAACCGATATTTGAATTAACTTATCTCTATATATTTATGTAATTGTAACGATTTTGTTTAATCTAAAATTATTACTTAAAAATATCAACTTTTATATTATCTTAAAAGACATAATGTGAAAAATGTGTGAAACCAATACATGCAGAGACATAAATTATACTTTTATATTTCCACCGTTCACTCCATTTCATAGAGTGGGTAACATCCGAATGAACCAATATTTTTTTACATTAGGAAAAAGGTATAATATGGGAATTAATTGATTAATTTTTTAATTTGGTCGCAGTGATAATCGACACTATACTATTGCCTGATATTTAAGCTTTAAGCCTTTTATAAATCTTTTTTCTTATTTTGTACTTATCACTCAACATTATTTAAATGTTCATGTACTACGAGGAAAATACAAATACAATTAAATGGTTATTAGTCAGTGCTATTGTTTAACTTTTTTATTGATATTTATGTAAATACATCAGACAAAACTTATGTTAATGTAATGAATATTATAATATTGTTACAAGTAAGTTGACTTTGTCTACTGAAATTTTTGTGTTTCATAATTTTTTGATTTTCTTTTCAAAACAAAACAATTAAATTTTTATGTTTATTGAAATATTTTTTTGTTCTGATAATTTTTGTAATAATATTGTTTTTATTGAAATTATTATTATTATTTGTATATTTAATGGAGTATTTTATGTTACTGACAATCAATTCACGTATGTCTTTTTTAATGTTTTCATCGACATTGAGACTTGGTAATGCTGTCTCCATGTTTTTGACAACATTGATAGCGTCAATACGGGACATACACTTTATCATAATGAATTTAGGTCCAAACAAAATGGTGTCAGTGACATAATCCGGAAGATGACAGATAGATATATTTTTCACGCATTTATCTTTAAAAATTGTTGTATTAGTACTATGTTTGTGTTTAGTTAATTTTTGTATTTTTTCTTTAAGTTTATAATTATGTTTATCCGCTTGTTTTTCACATTTTTATCTAATATTATTTTTAAATTATACTAATGTTTTCTTATCAATGTTACTATTGTCTAAGTTTATCGTTAATTCTTTAATCTTGTTAGTTAAATTTTTTTTTATGTGAATATCTGTTATATTTAGTTTTATATTTATATATTTGTTATATTTAGTAAGGCATGTCGAGAAAAATTAGAAAAAATCATTAACAATTTTAACAAAAAATTCTTAAAACTAATTATAACAGACATTCACATGCAAAGACAAAACTTTTTCAAATAAATAATAATAATAGTAATCAATTAAATTTCTTTATTAAAAACATATTTCTGTACTAATGAATAATTAATAATATTTATTTGTATTTAATAGTTATCAAATATCCTTTCAATACAAGCTTAATTAATTTCATATAATTTATTATTTTAAATGTTAGTTTAATATATTGGAATTGGAAACAGTGTAAATAAATCGGGGCTATAATATATTCAAATAATATTAGTTTTCTGTTCTATTTCGCTCAATTAGAACTAGCAGTATACCCAAGAGCATGCAATTTCCTACGTAACGGAAGGGTACAAAATTTAGTTCATCAATTTAGATAAATAAAAACGTATACGTTGTATAAACAAATATTCGTTACAACATTGTTAATTGGAGCGAGTGTAACGCAAAATAGAGGCTGCGTGAATACCCGCGGTAAATAATTGGGAAACAAGTATCGGAAGAAGGCTTAATTAAATGAAAGTTAAGCCGTAGAAAAAATATAATATCAATTTTCAGGGCTGGCTCTCTTCGGGATGATTGCCCTGGCCTTCCTTTCTCTCTCTCTCTTCTCATTCAAATGTCCCCTCCTCCATTGTTCATATTGCATCCTCGGCAACTCGACTCGACTCGACTCGAAGCATCTCTCGAAGCAGTTGCAGCATGTTTCCCATTTCCCAGAAGCTGTAACACGAGAAGTGTGCAACACTTAATTGTTTCATCCAGCCATTATAGTGCCAATCACGCCTAGTAACTTTTATTACGGTGCCGTGATTACCGCATCGAGTGCCGGTTCGCTGCTCTTCCGCGTACACACACCCACACCATCGCTCATTTTGTTCATTAGCATTTCGCCCTTATTGTAATACAATATCTACGTCTCCTCAATCTTGTTTAGCTTATGATAAGTAAATAATATCTTGTCCCCGCTCCTCAATCCTCGATCCTCCCCGACATTACTATTCACTTAATTTTCTTTCCCTGGAGTTTTGGATGGATCTGAGGACTGATAAACCGATATTGTGAGGTTTTCAATGTTCGATACATCGTATAGAGTATTTGTACCCACCATCTACCTCGTCATCGCCCCCCTAATGAGATATCTCATTTCTCTATTGATTGCATTGGGTTTCTTCTTAAAGGCTATGATTAACAAATTCATAATTTAATCATACGCATGTAGAAAATGCTTTTTCATTAATATTCTCCACTGGATTAATTTCAATAATGCAGCTTATGAAATTTACTCGATATCTGGTTAAAAACTACAAATTTATTGAACAATAAACAAGTCATGCAAAAATATAAGTTGGTTACAAACTAAACATAAGGCTTGTAACTTCATTTTTTAAGTTGAAAATATGAATTAAAAAATTATTTGCGTATTGTGTAATTATGTGATCAATTTTATTCGCATACAATCTACATTGTTCATTTGAAAATAGAAATAATATCAGTCTTTTAATTAATGTAATTCGGGTGTAATTAGTTATTGATTTGATAAACACTCTAAGCAAAAGGGGTTGGAATTATATCAAATCCGAATTCTTAGCAATAGTTCTCAAAACTTTAAATAATTTATAAATCTTACATATATCTATAAACCCAACAGTATCGACAAATTGCGTATTGATACATTATTTTGAAATCTGTATTTTCAACTGCATTTTGTACTCTTCTGTTGTGGTAAAATAAAATAAATTTTTCACTTTTATACTTGATATGAAACACATTTTAATAGTTTTTATACTTTAAGTACTTCTTATAATAAGTGTACACCAAATGTATTGTATAATTTTTTTTTTAAACGCCAATCAATGAACGCTTTTATGGTATTAAACTCAATTTCATATGATGAAATAATAACGGACAACTTAGCAATGCATGAATAATATCTTCATTAAGTGAGCTTTGGTGTAAAGAAATATTTTTATTAATGATTTTAATGTTTGAGATTAATGCTTCTACGGTACCATCCTTGGGTTTTACGTGGCTCAGGTCCGACTAATGCGCTTTTCATTTATACCACAATTAATAATGTTTTTCCGATCTCAAATGAAATATTTCTTCTTTATCGAATGTTGTTTGCCTAAGACTTTCCACCCCAATATAGAGCCTGATAAATAACAACACGCATACTATTTGCATCATCTATTCCAAAATCTTTTCGTGCAACCTAAGGGAGGGGAGAGAGGGTATCATTCAGTCAACATTTCTTTTTTATATCCATACTTTTATTTGCCAAAAACCTGTATAGTATGTTGGAGCTGGCGGCTTTGGGAAACAGAGATTCTTCAAATTCTTTTATGATAATAAAATTTACAATGTATTTATAAATGTGCGTCCAATTTTAAAAATGTTCTATAAACCACTAATATTTAATGGGATATTTTATATGTATATTATGACTCGAAACATTTTTTAATTATTCACATTCATAATACTTTTGAATCATTAAAAACTTTGATTAAATGACATGCCAGAAAGTTTGTGAGGTACGCAACTTTCAGTTTTTATTTGTATACGTCCCTTTAAAAATAATTTTTTTATCAAAGATTCCTTTTAATTTTATTTAACTTTTTAAACAAAAAATATCTAATTTTGATGAAAAAATAAGTCTAAAATATTAAATATACCAACACATTTCTTGTTTTGTATTTTTCTCATGAAATATTACTAATATTTAAACTTCTTCGTTTCACTCAGCCTTATTTTATAAAGTAAAATAAAATTTGTTTAACTTATTTTCATACATTAAACTTAAATATTATTCTCTAATTAAAATATAATATGTATTACATGTTATAGGAATATCACAAATTATAATACGCATACATGTCATCAGTTTTACATACAAGTACGAAATATATTAATATATATAATTAATAAACCTATTTACTTTAGCCGATTGTTTTACTTCTATTATAAATATATCATTATATTATACCTTGAAATATCTTGAAATTTTTTTGTAAAATTATGGTTATGTATTTAAAAAATATCATTTAATAAAAAAAATGTTTATGGTACCATACATAATGAATTATATATACATACAACATAAAAAATTTATTAATAGTACATATTTTATAAATTTAAATTAAATTATTGATAGGAATAAATTTATTACAAAATAATTTAAATATAGATATATTTTACAAGATATTGTAAAATAATTATAAAATGCAAACATCTAAATTAGTATTATTGAAAAAAACATCCTCCATTTTATTATTAATAATAAGCTATTGATTCTTATTAGATTTTATGGTTTTGATTGAAGCCCAAATATGTAATTTACGTGAACGATTTGACGAGAAAATTCTTTGTTCTTATCAAGGCCTTTATTGATAACAATTATATACATTACACTTGTATTTTTTAAACGTCGACTAAACTGCATCTTTCTGTTTCAATCAAAACACCACATCAAATATGAATTAATAATTTATCATTTTAAAAAAATCTTAATTGGTACTTTTTTGTGTAAGTTGCAAAAATAAGATTTTTTTTAAACAAAGCTTAATATTTATTTAAAATCTTATTATTTAATAATTGATGTTATAATGTAAATCTGCAATGTTAATTTTATCATACAATAATAAAATCATATAAATATACAACTAAGGATGCGAAAATATGTATAAAGTTGTATGTATATGTATGGATACTTGTATTTTTGCAAAATTATACATAGTATGTACGTTTATATGCGTCATTGTTGATGAGAGCTTGTGCGCATGTGTGCGTGAATAATTTGTACAGGTGTATATATATATGTACAAGAATGTGTACGCATGCATATTATATTTAAACAAGCAGTTTTTGTACGATTTGTAGTTCTTATGATTTCTTAGCTATAATGGACGAACTTAATATTATTTGCATGATTTATATTTTTCTGCATCTCTTTTTTTATTATTTGCTCGCTCCCACATGACAATTTTCAGTATTGCTCATTAATAGAATTGAAAAATCGAAAAATTGTATGCAAATCATTGTACACTAGCTTGGCCATGGTTCTTACATGGACATTCAGATTAACTGTAACAGCACGATCGGGTAGATAATAATATAACGCACTATTAGATTTGTTACACAATTCAAAGTGCATTTTCCATCCCAAACGTACTCTAGGTAAACACACTATCATCGACATAGAATCTTGGGTTCGAAAGTAAACTTAAAAACAGAATTATTGAAAATCTAACAGTAAAATTTATAGAACTACTCGCGAAAAAGTGTGAGTAATTATAATTAATTAGTTTTTGTATTTGAAGACAAGTCGGCGGTTTTCAATGCTTTTAAGTTTCATAAAAAAATCAAAGAATATAAATTTTATTTATGGTTGTCGGTAAAGTGAAATATATTTTATCGATTTTATAATGCTAAAAGGAACAAGAAAAAAGGAAGAGCCAAGGGAGAAATGCTGATGGGCATAAAAATGGAGGAAAAAACAATAATAATAGGCGAAAAGATCAAAGAAGGGCTGAGCAGAACCAGAATAAAAATAGGGCAAAAGGAAAGGGTACTGGATATCTGGGGAGTCTACAACAGCAGAGGCAAATGGAGGAAAAATGGGACGCTATCACAGAGAACAGTGATGGTGGAGATGTAGAAATACTGCTGATGGGGGACTTCAATGCCAGAACGGGAAGACTGGGAAGATATATACAGGAAAATGGGGAGACAGAATACAGAAGAAGTAAGGACACGACAACGGACAAAGACGGGAAAATCTTGATAAAAACGATCAAGAGCTATGGTTTAATTAAATTAAAGAGATGGAAAAAAGGACAAAAAACGAAGGATGACTACATAGAACAGAAGAGAAAATGGAAGAGTATATGTGAGGACAAAAAACAAAAATGGAGAATGAAAGAAATCGAAGAAATCAAAGAACTAAGGAATGAAAAGGACATATGGAAGTACATAAACAAAGGGAGGAAAATGAGAGAAGAATTGACTCAAGAAATTGACAATTCAAGATGGGAAAAGCACTTTATGGATCTCTTAGGAGGAAGCAGAGATAGAAAGTTAAATAAAATATATGTAAACAACGCACAAGGCAGTGAAGAGGTCGAGGATAAATTAACAGATGGAGAAATAAACAAGGTATGGCAGAAACTTAAAAAGAAAAAAGCGGCGGGCATTGACGGGATTACAAACGAGTCATGGCTGTACGGTGGGGATGAAATAAGAGGTAAACTAAAGCAAATAATAACACAAGTATGGGAGGATATGGAGATGCCAGAGGAGTGGAAAACGGCCGCTATAACACCAGTGTACAAAAAAGGAGACAAAACATGCCCAGATAATTACAGAGGTCTGTCTATGTTATCCACGTCATACAAAATATATATTAACATTATCAAGGAAAGACTGGAAAAAGAAACGGAAGAAAAGAATATACTACCGGAAGGACAATCCAGTTTTCGAAAAGGAAGATCAACAACGAATAACATATACATCCTAAATCATATGATGCAGAGAACGGTAAAGGAAAAAAAGCGGATGTATGTGCTGTTCGTGGATCTTAAAGCTGCTTTCTACACGGTAGATAGAAAAAGACTGTGGAAGATAATGGAAAGAAAAGGATATAATAAGAGACTGATAGCAAGGATAAGTAAGGCATATGAAGAGACGAAATGCTATGTAAAAACTAAGCACGGACATACCAACGAATTCTGGGTCACTAAAGGACTTAGACAAGGCTGCAGTTTAAGCCCAACGCTCTTCAACATATACATATCCGAGCTAGAAGAGGTAATGGAAAAAAGACAAGTAGGGGGAACCAAAGTGGGTGAACATAGGATATGGACACTCGCATATGCAGATGATATCGCGATGATGGGTGAGAACAGAGAAGCCATGCTAGATATGATGGGTACACTAAGAAAATTCCTGAAACAAAGACACCTAGAATTAAATACGGATAAAACAAAAATGATGGTGATCAAAAAAAGCAAGAAGTCCAAAACAGAGATATGGAAATGGGAAAGGAATGAAATTGAGACGATTAAGCACTTTAGCTTCTTGGGCTTCTTACTGAACAGTAATGGAAAACTTAGTGAGCAAATCAGAGAAAGGGCACAGAAAGGAAGAGTGGCACTGAGAAGTATCTGGGGACATGGAGAAAGAATATGCGCAGGAGACATACAAATGAGAAAACTCATGTTTAACTACATAGTTAAAGGAGTACTGGCTTACGGTGCGAAAATATGGGGAAATGAAGACACCAACGAACTAGAAAAAATCAAAGCGGATTACTACAGGTGGGTTTTGAAACTGGATTTCTGCACTCCTAGGTAACTGATCTACGAAGAGATGGCTGAAAATACAATGGAAGAGGACTGGAAAATAAGAGTGATGAAATATACTGAGAAAATAAAAGAAATGCCAGAAGACAGATGGGTCAGAGTATGCTTCGAAGAAAAAACCAGGAATGAAGAAAGGAATGGGAAAAATGGCACAGAAATATGGGTGAACAATCTCGGATTCAGCAAAGAACAACTAAACATCTGGAGTGATTGTGAAATAGACAAATACAAGGAAATTAAGAATAGAAGCAGAGAAATTAACATGCAAAAAAGAACCAACAAAATAGAAAACTCCAAATACAACAGCGAATATAAAAAATTCAGAGAAATGGGGCTACCTGAATATATTAAACGAGAAACCAAGATAGAAGGAATCAGGACACTCGCAAGAGTGAGATGTGGAAATATTATGTATGAGAACAGGTATTGGCTAGGAGAGGAGAATAAGAAATGTAGACTATGTGGCAAAACGACGGAGGACTGGACCCACTGGGTAAAGTACTGTAAAGACACAAAGAATTTATTCAAAGACATAAGAAACAACTGGAACAACCAAAATGGCATGGAAACTATACAACAGAGACTGTACACAAGACCTCAGGATGCTAGTCTAATGAAAGACATACAAGAATTGGAAAAAATGTTAAGGAAAAGTGCAGAAAGAAATGAAAATCACCCAACAGGGACCCCAAGGGAGAAGTGAAAAGATAAATATAAAAACAGAAAAGAAAATAATAAATGGATTATAAAAAGTGTGTGAAAAGCAATACAGAAACAATTTATACACAAAAACGTTAGAATAGAACTTTAGAATAATCGAACAAAAAAGTAATATTATACTGTAAATAAAATGTGTAAAAATGTAAATATTAGAATGTATATATGTAAAATTAATAATGAATTATAAAATGTCATAATATATTATATAAAATGTAAACTAAAGCACGACTATGTACAAAAGGAACCCGTTCCTGGGCCACGGCTGGAACATATTAATAATAAATAAATATAGAATATTTCGAATAATTATTTGTCATAATTAAATAAACAATAAAAAATTGAATCTATACCAGTTAACCGTAGTTATTTAATTATATTTTTGTGTTACTGCATTTTTAATTTAAAAAGTATAAAAAACTGAGAAAGAAAAATAATTTCAGTTTTATGAAAAATATTTTTATTATTCATTTTACTTGAAAACATTTTTTTATAAACATTACAATAATCTTTTTCGAACTGCATTGTAAAGTCGCTCTGCAACTTTCTTGCTTCATATCACAACTATTATATACTTCCTGATATGAATGACTTGCAGAAAAGAAACTTATAGATTAAAATTATCTACGATATATGAACATTGATAAATTATCATAGAAAATTGATTTAAAAATATGAATATCATTATAAGGAACATATGAATGTAAATGTAGATTATATTGAAATATAAAAAATTTCCTTGAAACATTGAAACGTAGATTTTGCATGCTATATCGATATTACTGTTAATCTTATGTATAATAACATTTCTATAGCTATTCATTTGATATGTAATGTAATTTTATAATATCTAAAAAATTAAATCAATAAATATTTATTCTGAAAAACAATGTTTGATATCATCCACTGTACTAATGTATATTCTTAACCGTCCTCGCAAATAAACTACGCAGACAAGGCACTCGCTTGCATTTGAAAAACGGACTATAAGGGAAAGTGCTGAACAACATTCGAAAAAAAAATTATATAAATTGTGCATCTATTACTTAGGATGCATTTAGTTGTAAAATATAATTGGTATTGGGTAATCTTATTAAATTAAAAGATTCATAGAATTTACGATAATTAAATAAATACAGTTAATGCATTTAAGTAATGAGTTAGGCAATACATATATTTAAGGAGAAAATTCTGTGAAGATGATTGGAAGGTAAAGAAACTTTGAAGCAACCCTGGCTAATATAACCACTTTTGAGTTTTTCTCACTCGTCATCCCTTGAGCTTTCAATTCCTAGATTCAGTATACTTTACTTCTCCAAATGGATATCGTCTGAGACATCCCGATCTTTAATTTATTAGTGTAATTCCAGTTTCCCACTCATCCTCATTCACTTCATTTTACTTTGCCATTCATTTATTTTCTCAACTATAAACTTGTTAAAAGTCTGCGAATCTAAAAGGTTCTTCTTTTTTTATTTATATGATTCATCGTCATTTATCTGCTATCAACTTAATTGCTTCATGGTTTAATCATAGATTAGCCTACTATATAATTGATATGTAATTATTTACCATATCACCGTAGGAAAAAATATATCAAAAATAGTCATTAATAATTGAGAATGAATTCATTTATTTAATTTGTGTAATTTAGCATACGCAGAAACTCATTGTATTAGGCGATGCCAAAACATTAATTCCATACAATATAATGATAATATTTGGTAAGTAAATATTTTTCAAACATGGTCAGAGAGCCTTTATTTCTATTTAAATTGAATTATGTATAAGAGTTGAAAGTAAAGAAAAATGTGATATTTAATAATATCAATATTTATTGTAATTTTTCAAGATATTCAATATTATCGTATAGCGACGATGATGGTAGTTGTAAGAATAAAAAAATTTCATTTGCCATTTTTTCCCAAGTAATTTTATAATAAGCTACTGTTAAAAAGAATAGTAACTTTAAAAGAAAGGTAAAAGATTTTAAACTTAAACTGGAAGTATCGTTTATCTCCAACATATAAAAATATCTAAAACAGTAGAAATACCCCACCAGTTGTTTTATTATCCTTGTAGAACATGATGTTTTATCATCTTTCATGGGAAGAAGCGCAAAGAGTGGGAAGATTAAGGACTAGTCAACACGCTAATGTTCCTGTCTGGGTGTTAACTTTCACTTCGTAAAAGGCACCTCCGACACAAAACTCAAGTCCTCGGTGTTGGGAGAGTTATTTTTATTTTTGACTTAAAATTCTATCGCAAGGCGATACTCAGAAAATTGAAAATCTTTGGTGCACACCAACCCACGCCTTTCCTAACCAATCGAGCATAGGTCCTTCAACTTCCTACACCCTTCAAACGCACAATCATAGGAGCCTTTGATCGCATAACTAGAGATTTCGGTAACTGTTTATTTTATTTTGGATATGTAACTAAAACATAAAGTGATGCTTTAAATCCTAATCGAATATATTGATTTGAATGGGATCAACAATAATTACATAAAATTAAAATTATTATCCCAACTAAACTATATCACTCTGTTGGGGATTATTCATAATATCTCAAAAATTGTTATTATGAAAATTCCAAAACTTCTTTATTAATTTTTAAAACGACCTACTAATAACAACCTTGACAATTCTATAATACAATCTATGGATAATAATTGAGTAACTTGAAGAAACAAAAATTTTTCAAAACACTGAATTACCTATTATAATGTACATGTATGATTACCGCTACAAAGAAAATTAATTTTTAATATTAAAATTTAAGTAGATAGATTATGAATTATTTTCATATTATATGTTTCTGCTCTTTTTCATTTATTAAAATTATTATACATTTAAAATAACCAATTATTTGTAATTTTATTATTAATGGTGAATACTATAAAAAATAAACAGCTTCATTTTAATTATTTATTTATAAGACAAATAATTCTCATTCATCAAATAACTTGCATCCGATGTTTCAAAATTATTTGTAAATATTTTTTAAGCATTAAAATTTAAAAAATAACAATAAGTTTAAATTCATCAATTTATTTATATACTATTTAATTCATGATTTTGAAGGTTTAAAATAACCTTCGAATTAAGAAATGCAAAATTTTAGAAATATATAATTTATAAAAATTACAATTGATTCATATCATATTAAATATTTTAAATAAATAAATGTAATAAATATCATAAATATTTTATATAAAATATTTAATACAAAAAATTGTTAATAAAATTAGATCACCAGGTCATATTTAACAATCATTCAATTATTAGATTAATATTAATCATATCTTTCTATAATTAAATAATAATAAATATATAGAAAATTATACACAAAAATGAAAATGCCAATCGCATTATAATTATTAGACAATGATTATTATTTTTATTTTAATCTAATTTTTTAATTTTAATTTAATTTAATTTAACTTTAATTATTACTTTTATTTTATTATTTTAATACAGTAACACGTGAATTGAACATTAATGTATATATTGATTTATTTTTTTATGAACTTATTTTCTACATCGATTACAGATAAAATAATTGGTTACAATATATTATGCTATTATATATTATTTGTTATATAAGATTACTATAAATATTATGTAACATTAATAATTCTTCTGCGTCAAGAATTGAATTTTACGGGTTTAGTTATCTCGAAATAAAAAAAATCAAAATACAAAACCTGCAATATTTCTTGAGATAAACATAAAGATTTGCAATTTGAGTTAATACTATGCAAGTAATTAAAACTTTTCAATTCTTATTCTTCCACTCTGAGTTAATTTTTTCGCGTTGAGGCGTATTTGCTCATGTGGATTAACCCTTTAGAGCTACTATAAATACTTAAGCAAAACGTGAAATAAACATACTTTTAAATTTAAAATTTATTCTTTACAAACTTTTAAAAATTTACGATCGAAAAAAATTAGAATTGGGAAAACTTGGAAAATTTTCATATTAATGAATTGAAAATGTATTGGTATTAAAAATTAGTAGTTCAATAAAGCTCAAAATTTTCATAAATAAAGTATACTAAATAGGTATAATTATCTAAACACTATATTTAAAAAAGTTAAAAAAATAACTAAACTGTGAATTTTTTGATTAACATTAAAATTTCCTTCGGTTTTTAATTTTTCAATGAGGTTAGTTAAATATATATTTTGTACACCATTTAATTAGCTACCTGGTAGGGATTGGATTGGGAGTTATCTCAGAAGGTGTGCATCCAGAATATCGCTTAGCGAGGACGGCCACGGCGACGCTACCGAGGGCTATTAAAATGCGCTATTTGATTGTTGTGCGTTTAGCCAAGGTACAGAGCAGAATCTCAAAGGACGCACATTAGCTAAAAACGTGTGAAAGGGGGGTGGCGAATGCATGGCGTGAATGTATGTATGCGCGGATGCAACGGGTTGTCTTCGACTCCAATCTTTCTTTTCACACATGAATATGGCCGAATCTTTGCTGTTGTTCTTTTGCTATCACTTTTTCATTCTCCCTCTCTTTCTCTCTCTCTCTCGCTCTCTCTTGCTCTCTCACTTAATAGCTTCCTAAGAAGACAACCAACGACAAATAAAAAATGAAAATTGTACAAAATCGTGAAAAATTAGCTAATATGTAATGGCTTTTTCTCCCGAAGCAAACCGGGAGTTTTTTATGCCAGAAGGCGAATTAGGGAAATGTACGTGTGTGCATATATGTGTGTGAGTGGTAATATCGATTAATTAAAACTTTTGTTGGCGGAAATCTCGACCCCTCTTGTTGTGCGAAAAACAAGAGAAAGTAAAATGTAAGAGAGGGGCGGAGGCCCAATTGCACGACAATTTTGTAAAAATTTGGAGAAGTCAGTCGTTGGATTTATCTACGTAAATAAAGTCATACTGCTTGCAAATTAAATTGTTGTTATTTTCCCGATCCTTAGTTTAAAAATTACACTTCTATTTTTCCACTACCAAAATTGGATTTAATCATTATTTTTTATTTTACAATAATGTCAATAAAAAAATGAATTTTTGATTAAAATTGCTAAATTTTTAAATTTATTAAAATTTTTCTATTATTATTTATGTGTTTAATTTTCTATTTTTCATTAGTGAGTGAGAAAATGCTACATCATTTTTACTGTATGAATATGCAAATTAGTCCAGTCTCGAAAAAGAGCGAATGAATTGCGCGTTCCGAATGCTGATAGACAGTAATGTTAAGCAGCGATTCGTTCGTGTATTAATTGGATAGGTGGTTTGACCTCGCGAGCAAAGTTCTTGGATTATTAGTGTGTAGGTGTAAAGTTAATTCAAGCTGTACTCTTCTATTTTATTGCGCCGCCTTATCGAAGGGGTAGTTTCAAGAATTTTTCAAAACAAAAATCATTTTGTTTTGAAAAATCACTCAATTCCTACAAATTTAGACGATTATTAAAGCTCATTGTTTCATAATAATTTTTTTGTAGAAATAAGGTCAAATTTACACGATGAAAATAAGAATAAAAATCAACCGCTTAAACTAGATATCTATATACTTTATATAAATAGCGTAATTATTTATAAAATGAAATCCGATGCGTTTTTAGCTTTGCAAACTTTAATAAGTTAAAGGTTTGTTGAATCTTTTAGAAATTTATTAGAAATGGTATTACTCGTATATGTATATCCTAGGCCAATGGGTCTGGTCAGTCTATTACCGTATTATATCTTATGATCTTCTCAAATTTTTCACTTTTTCATCTGATAATTAAAATTATATCATCAGTAAAATTAAAATTTTTATCAAGGAGTAAACTATCGTTTAAGGCTTTGTATTGATTTTCATACTTATAAAGATAAGCATACATAAATCATCATTTCTTCTATTAAGTTCATTTTAACTGCATTGATAAAAATTTAATAGAAACCATTTAATAGAAATCTATCGAAACTCAAATAAAAGGTGAATGTGTAATCAAATAAAATACCAAATCAGATATGTATTTTACTATCGTTATATATACATGGTGCATCCACGAAATATCGAGTTTTTTTTCATTTTTCGCCTATTTGGCGTAGAAATTCGGGAAAGGTCTTAAAATGTCAACAAACTCTTTCTGCATTTGTCTTTTTTTTTTGTTTTGTTTTTCGATAATTAGGCGCGCCAGGATTTAACTTCGCACGAAGGGTGTTTTTCAGTTTTTTGACACGGCGCGATGGAGCGACTACTCTAATAGCGTTAGGAGATCAAATTTGTTTGCAATTAAAAAAAAACAGTGTAGAAATGTATAAAATGTTGCAAGAAGCATATGGACATAATTTCATGTCAAAATCGCAATGTGAAAAATTACACAAAGCTTTTAAAGATAGCCGAGAAAGAATCATCGACGAGCGTTGATCTGGACGCCCAAAAAACTTTAGAATGGCTAGGAACACCCGGCGTGTGTTAGAAATTTTAAATTCAGACCGTTTTAATTATTAGAGTAATCGTGGAAAAACTGAATTTTACGCGATCTACGGTGTACTATATAGTACAAACAAAATTTATAAATATCGAAATTTTTGAAAAACATCAAAGCTGAAGAGTTCGAAATGCATTTGAAATTTGAAAAACACGCCTTCAAAAATGTGTTGATACAGCAGGAAATTATTTTGAAGAATTTAAAATTTTTATTTTACCCTGTTTATAAGTCCACCAATACATCATTTTTCAAAAAAGAAAGGTAAGAATTTTTTTTTATAATCTTTGAACAAAACATTCTCGCGTAGTGGTTTTCCGCTATTCGTTTCAGCGCGCCGTGTCAAAAATTTGAAAAACACCCTTCGTGCGGAGTTAAATCCTGCCGCGCCTAATTATCGAAAAACAAAAAAAAAGGACAAATGCGGAAAGAGTTTGTCGACATTTTAAGACCTGTCTCGAATTTCTACGATGAATAGGCGCAAAGTGAAAAAAAAACTCGATACTTCGTGGATGCACCATGCATTTCATAGGAGATATAGTCTGAATTTCAAAAGGTTACCTCCGAATATTGAAAGCTGAAAAAAAAATTAATCTTTTCGACATACGGAAAATTACATATCAACATTTATTTTATTTAGACTTTCATCTTAACTTTTATTATTATTTTATTCGTCTTCAGACTAATTTTATTATATAATAATTGAATAATTACTCTGCTATTTTTCTGTCTTATGCTTTTGTCATATATTTTATAATATATAATCCATCGTATAAACATGTTTTTAAAATTTAATAATATTTTCATTATTGATAAGTATTACACACATGAAATCTCATTATTAATTTAAAGTAAGTAAATAATAAGTTAATGTATATAATATTATTTAAGCAAATAAAAGAAGAAAAAATTATTATTTAAAAATCCGTATAAGAATATTAAAACAACAAAAAATATACGTTATTATTACAATAATTTTTGTTTGAATTAAATTCAATAAATTTACTTTGATATTTTACAAAAATTATATTTATTTATTTATTTAGTTACATTAAACAATTATGTACTACATATTCATAATACTAATCAGCTTTATAGAATATATACGAGATTTGAAATTTATCAATAACTGTTTAAATTTTACCAAAAAATAAAAGTAGGTAAGAATAATTTTAACTGTGTAATAGTTGTAAGTATTACTAGATTTTATAGAAAACTGTTTTTATAATTCCAATGAAGTAATGTCTCACTAAATTTCTTTAATCAATTTTCATCAAATAAAAAATACATCTCTCTATATGAATTAGAATACTTTGAAAATCACTTTTAAAGTGATATTTTTATTCTATTTGCTTGCATTCTCATAATGACGACAGTGCCGAATTACCATGCAATTACAAGTTACTGTTTAAGCCAAAGTAAGATGTTTAATTTACTTAAAGATCGAAACGAGTTCACCCCGTATTTCTTTAGTCTTTGACTCTGATTGCATCTACACATATCAATATGAATTATCTTCGAAAGTTGAATATAGAAATGGAGACTCATAGATTATCTTCACACAATTATAGAATAAGGGCAATGCCAGATACTTGAGAACTTGTATACGTGGCCAACACAGGTGACAGGAAATAAACTCAATCCAGCCTTATTAATGCCACCAGAAATTCTTATTCATAGGTTCACTCACCCCTAATAAGGGCAGTGATAATTGTTGAAAATATGCCATGTAAACTCTTTTCTTACATGTACTTTTTGTGGCATTAGCTTATAATAAATTTTCTTATTATGCAGATTTAAAAAAAAATTCTACATCAATAGTGTTTTATTTGATTTATAACTTATAAATAAAATACAGTTCTGTTTTTTACTAAATAATCTAATAATCAACAAATATTTAAATTTATTATTTATTTGATAAATCGTCTCAATTAATATCATAATACACACGACATAAAAATAAAAATCACTCAAATCAATGGTAATATTATATAATTTGTTTGTTGTTCAGAGATCATTCAGAATGAAAAACAATAGTATATTTATAAATAAGAAATATCAAGATAATTTTGATTTATTAAAAATATATCAAATATGGAATATATCAATAAATATTTTAGTTTTTAATAAATTTTTTTTTATTTTTACTAATTATCTTATATTACATATAATTTATACATATTATAAAATATTTTTTTATAATGTAATTAAAACTTTCCATATTCGTAACTTTTCATTGAACTAATGTTTTTAATAGCTCAAACCACTATTTTCTTTAAACAAAAAATTAAAATACAAATATAAACGTATAACAATTTTTATCGATTTAAATTTAATATTTAAAAATGTATATTTTAATTTATTATTAATGTATAGTACACATTACTCATTTATCTTATACTTATAATTAAAGTTGAATTTATATTATGACTAAATTTATGTAATAATTATTACAAGAAAAAAAGTCACTGTTGTCATTGAAGAAAAAAAAATGGGCACTATTTTTTTTTCTTCTTATTTTTATGGATATTACTGGACCATCATCAGCGGAATTTTTTTCCATAGATACTCTGTTTGCCAATTGCCCTTTCATCTTCATTCTCAATTTTTGATCTAATATGAGGCTCCATAAGTTCATACTTTTGTGATCTATTTTACTTACTTTATTGTCAATTTTAATATATCTTCTGATAAATGTTTTGCTCGTGATTTGATATCTCTGACACAATGAATTTAGTCTGGCAATGTATTATTCTGCAAATTTTAAAAATCACACCGAATATGTAAAAGGTGAATAACTTAAGTTATGTTAATTACATGATATATTTATACTTATCAGTATATTTAAATAAATATGCATTCTTTTCACTTTTATATTTTTATAAAATTCTTTATTTATAATTTGCTTTCGCTTTTATGAAATCGAAAGGAAGTTATAAAAGAGAGACATAAATTACAATGTAATTTGTGTATTAATCATAAATGGAAATTGAATCGTAGAGTTGTATTATTGATATGAGCTTGTCAATGTTAAATCTCTCTAAAAGAGGACTGCAACCCCAGCGAGTGCTGCCACCTAATAATCGGGCATTGAAGCAATAAACAACGTTAGCTCCGTTTTCGAAGCAGAGGTTTATTTGATTACCGACCAATAGAGCACTCAATAGCTATAAACAAATACTGTAAATGTTAATGCCAATACAACTCCACGGCAGGCTTTAGGGGCTCTAGTAATAAAAATAAATAACAATGGCGTGGGAGGGCATGAAACGCATGACCATTTTTAGGCGGAATTATATTTTGAAGATATGTTCCATTATAACTGCTAAACTCAAAGTGCGTTATTGACAATGCACATTGAGTAAATATTTTTAAATTATTTGAATTTTAGGTGCTCAACATAAACAAAGTCTTGTGTCAAAATTTTCGATTGTACTTTTTCAAAACTACATTGTCAAAATACATTTATCCATTAAATGCATTGCAAATGAATACATTATTTAATATTTAAATTAATATTATCAATTTTTGATAAACATGTAAACTTTTTTGTAAATAACTTCCGATATTCTTTCAGATTAAAATTAAAAAATACAAGATAGTAATGTAGATGATTGTACATGTTTTAAGTGTTTTCTACAATAACATTTTTTTCAATAAAACAAAACTTTTTATTCATACATAAATATATATGTACGGAAGTAAGTGTCATAATACAAATATAAAATATTTTTATTAACTGCAAGGCAGTATTTTACTAATATTACCGATAAATGCTATAATATTTTTAATGAAACAAATTTTGCTGTTACACACAATAGTTTTTATATAAAATTTTTACATTTTTTAAATTTAAATAAAAATATTATATTTGCAGTTTATTTTATTTTCAATATGTTTGTTTGATATATAAATAAGGATTGATATATTTACTTATAATTTACTTTACTGAATAAGTATAATTAAAAATGTTAATTTAATAATCGGCTTTATAAATTTACATTTCATATTAATTGTAACCCACAGTTTTATATAAAGTATATCTTAAATACATCTAATTTTTCTATTAATATAATCATTTATTTAACATTGTTATTAATTTAAGTGGATGCATTAATTAATTTTATATAATACTTAATTAATTCTTCCTAAGCTTTTTATTTATGGAGTGCAATTTTATTTTATTCGTTTCACAACATCGTTTTACAAAATTTTTCATATGATCCGATGATAAGTCAACTGATATTTAATGTATTACACAAGTGGATATGATATTTATGAAGATTACATTGTACTATCATCATTATAGTTTCTTGAATTGTGTACTATTTGTGTCAACATCATCAGTATGAGATATATGTATTATTAATATTAAAAGCGACTATTGGCTGCTCACAAAAAGTAGATGAATTAAATTTAATATATACTACAGGATTTGCATCCGTTAGATTTGTTTCAGAATAAGTACCTTTCTTTCCTATATTTTTTTCATTTACGCGATAAATGAAAGAACGTAAACAATTTCAAAAAACTTACAACTTCCCACATGTTTAGCATCAGCCACATAAACAATTTCACGAATGGCTGTCATTGTGTGTACTACGTTTTTATTTTTACTTGTGCCTATTATACGATGATTAGTATAATTATCATCAGCGGATGAGAAAGCCAGTTTAAAAACAGATTACACTGCTGGTAGAGATATCCTGTTCCAGTATTCGTGTTCCATACCTCCTAGGACCGAACCGATTGCCTCAATATTCTGTGAATGACGTCGCTTATTGAGATGTACGAAACGATCCATATAACGCGGCTCCCCTCCCTTGACATTTCTGATGTCAATACATTATTTCTGCAGATCTACTAAATATCTTTGTAAATTAAATACACTTGCTATTATTTATATCCATTTTCCATTTTTTCATTAAAACATACCATTTCAATTGCAATATTTTTTAACTCTAAAGATTAGTACTTTATCGGATTAATCGTTATTTTTGAATAGTTGCAACTATTAGTTTTCTATCAAATTAACTATAAATAATCAAACGTAACGATACACGAAATGTAATGCATTATAGTGTAATATAATCCATCCTCTGTGCTGGTACATTTTTAATATCATACGAGTGTATGATATATTTCAAATGATTTTTAATGGTTCAAAAAATAACAGTATTTCAAAACAAATTACTTTTTTTTTTTTAAAAAAAAACTGAAGTTTAAGTAATATTTGTTAAGAAAAACAAATCTGTTCTAAATAATTATAATTTTTTAATTTTATAAAAGAAAGAAAATATTGTCATCTTATGTATTTCGAACTAGTGAATTAAACTTTACAACAAAAATTATTTAATTTATTTATATAAAAAAATAATTTTTTATAACTTGAATTCTTATAAATTTGTTTGATTTGTCCACGAATATGAAAATAAAAATCGTAATTTTATATATAAAAAAATATTAGTTTATTATAAATAAGGAATAATGATGTATATTGTTATTCAGCTTTCATGTATTGAGGAAAACTCTATTATACAATAAAAGCATATGAAATACTTGGAAAAATTGTTGTAATAAAGATTAGTTACTATAACAAATAAACATATATATAGATATTAGAGTTGCAAGCTTATAATACAGCATTATATATATATAATATTTATCTTCATGAATTATACTTGAGAGCACCAATGAATAAGTAAAAGTGAATAAAAAATATGTCTGAAAACCAGAACTTGAGACAAACACAAGTGAAAGATAAAGGTAATACGAAAAAATAACAGCATGGCAAAAGTAAACATAAAATGAGAGTACTTGTGTTTTAATTACGAAAAACAGTCATTCGTTTCATTTATTATATTGAACTTGGTATAAATAGGAAAATATTACACTAAAAAAATGATCTTTGAAACGACGAAATCTGTATAAATACGGGCAATAATTAAAAGTTGAATTTGAGAAAAGATAAGAAATGCAAACTTTGTCGTAGAAACTGTTTTCAATCTGCATAGTAATAAACTTATTCAAAAAGAATGTTGTTTAAGGTCAGAAAATAAAAAAAAAAAATCCTGAAATAAACCGAAACATTAAGCAAAGGCTGAATTATTGCCAACTTGGAAACATTGCGTGGACATAAATTGGTGCTGGATGAACATTTTTGGGTAAACTACGAGGTCAGTTAACTTACACTTTCGAGTTTAATTCTCGATTTCCAAATTTAAGCGCATCTTAAATATATCAAAAAAGCAACAGCCACCAAAATAGTTAAAAAGTGTATCAAGAAGGGCCTCAATAAAAAGGAAAGAGGCCCTTCCACTTGGATGTTTACGCGTGAGTAGATAAACTGAGTGTCTGTCAAAATTTATCCAAGCTCAATATAATGTAACAGCAAAAAAGGAAAAAAATAAATAGTAGTTGTCCACAAGAGTTGGAATGATTGTTCGGTTCATTGAATTGTAATCACAATAAATACCAAATAACAGCATGAAAAATCATTTCCCTCATTTATTTAGATTTTGTATATTTTTTTTTTTTTTTGTAATTATTAAATTATCTATACTGATTCAACAGACTAAAGGTGTGTTAATAATAAATAAGTTTTTAATGAATTATTTTGGTGAAATCATTTCGCATTTTAATGAATAAAATTAGCTTCAGTGTGTGTTTACGGTAAAAAAATGCTAATCAATTAATATTAAAAATAATTAGTTTTGTTAATTATCTTCTCATTTTCTATGTATCAAGTCAATTTTCAACATGATGTTTGTATATAAAATTACCACTATTAATTTATTAAAAATTATTAAAAATATTATTAAAAAAATTTTTCAACAAAAAAAAAATAGAATAGTAAATTTGTTTAATATTGCAATACTTGCATTTTTATCTTATAAAAATAAAAAAAATCAAAAAAAGATGCGAGGTAAACATAAAACGAGAATAATATTGATTAAAGTTTATTAAATATTGGATGGAATGTTGACATATACTCGCGAGGAGAGAAAAAATAGGAGAAAAAAGGAGAAATAATTTAGTTTGTATTTATGTGGCCTGCCGTAACTGTATTTGTCCGTTTATGTTGCACCTGTATCACTTCCAGACCGAGGAAATACTGACGCAACAATTGGGGTATTTCGCGCTAGTACTTTATTTTCTCTACCACTCCTTCCATATAGACCGCTGGGTTTCGCTATACATTGGTGAAGTGGTAGGCCTTATCAACTAATAGTTTCGGAAACTGTTTGTCCATTGAGTCATTGGCATCGTTGGGAAAATCCTGGGAAAATGCCCGGTAAATCCTTTGGGAGACTGTCGAAATTGTACTTACCTGTGCTTACGTGCGGTTATGTGAACATGAGCGTGTGTGTGTATGATATAAGTATTAGTGGGAGGAACCCCATAGAATAATGACTCTCATGTAAATTTAGAAACATAGTACTGTAAGTACTAATCATCATAAGTTAATTTTTTTTCATTCAACATTTAAAATTATACACAAAACTCTCCTCACCTAATATTAAAATATTTATATACAACTATGAATTAAATGCAAAATTATTGAAAATTATTTAAATTTAATATTATAAAATTTTGTATGTTAACATTTAATTGTCCACAATAAAATATTAAAATAATATAATATTATTATAAACCATTATTATCAAATATTAAACAGAGGAAAATGATTATAATAAAAAGAGGTGTTCGTCGCTTTCTCTTTCCTTCAACAGATTGAGGGTAAGAGAGAGTGACCGCGCGATCCCTTTGCAATAAATCGGAGAAAAGGTCTCCGGTTTATTGCGGGTGATTTTGGAGGAAACGTTTCCTTCCGGCGACGCGCACTTCGACTCGAAGCTTCGCTGGATGCAGTTTTCAAAGTTTCGCTTTGAATTTTCGCCTTGCATTCAACCCGGTCATGTTACCGCATTTTTGTACGAAAACCCGGAGCGGTGATCTGTGCATCACCTCGTGTGAATTTGCGTGTGTGTGCGATTGTTTGCGTGCTGTGTGTGTGCCCGTTGCCGTCATCTTGCGAGCGCACGGCTCGACTTCCAGCGGATTACGCCCTGGGAGGATCAGCGGCTCTAGAGGCCCGATCGAGAGGCGACTGCAATACATTGTGACGTGGGGACGCCGCCAAGTGAGGCATCAAAGGGGCGACTTCTCCACCCGCGTTACAGAGACGGAAGACGCCGGCCGAGTGAGGCAACACGACGCGCGTCTCTTCCGTCGCGGCGATAATTGAAGTTTGTATTCAACAATATTGTATTTATCTGCGTGGCTTTTCCCCTCGATCGTGAGGGGTTTTTATGCCCTGTATTCCAATTCGAAGCCAATAAAAGAATTGTAAGGCTCACATTGATAATCAAAATTATTTGCAATACCTCGCAATCCATTTCCACACTCTTTTCCTGCTACTGCCTCTTATAATCAAATTATAGAACATTTTGGTGCCCCGGGTGAGGGTTGCGAATTATTGCAATTAGGTTTGATTAAATAAAGGTGCATGAGCCTGTAATAATTTATAATTATATAAATACTCATATGATTTTATATAATAATTTGTATAGCGAAAGCGATATTCACCGCGTATTTGCCGATTTCTTTCCTTAATAAATTGATTAATTAAACGATTTTAGACGAGTGCAAGTGCATAAATTCGGCAGAAGCACGGTGAATAGCGCATTATTTGTGCAGCGCGTAGACGCCGCGTCACACGCAAATTGTGTGCAGTGATCGTATAGTTTGTGTTCGTGGGAAATAACATTTCACTCCTCCGTTGCCAAATTTCAAGCCGTGAAAATTGAAGAAGTGACGCATCACACTTTTCTTTTGCGCTATCGCTGTCTCTCTCGTTGCTCGTGCGCTCTCTCTCTACGGCGCTCCCACTCCACCGCGCTATCGCTGTCTCTCTCGTTGCTCGTGCGTTCTCTCTCTACGGCGCTCCCACTCCACCGCGCTATCGCTGTCTCTCTCGTTACTCGTGCGCTCTCTCTCTAACGTCGTGCGCTCTCTCTCTACGCTCGCTCTCTCCGTCACCGCTAGTGCGTTCTCTCTCGCACCCGCACGAGAGTACGGAGAGCGGAATATCTTCACGCGTTAAGCGAAAAATTAACCGATTGAACGCGGTTTTTAGATATCGACTGCAATTTCGAGTGGCTCTCGAGGGAAGGGGAAGGCAAGCGAATTGCTCATTTATTCCGTAGTTAGCCAAAGGTTTCTTTCCAGTTATTTACTTAGCTTAGTAAAGGAAAATAACGTGATTTTAAAATGGAAAACCCGGAATCAGAACAGCTTGCTTTACGCAAACTGATTGGCGCGCAAGCTAGCTGTTTGCGGTCTGTTAGACAGACGCTGCAAAGACTATTGGAAAGAGACCCGAGCACGCTAACTCCGGTGGTGCTGCGTTCACGTCTAGAGGCTCTGGAGCAGATTGCGCGCGAGTCATTTGAAAATGATAAAGCTATCTCGGCTTACCCTATTAGTGAAGAGGATCCTTATCGAAAGGAGGAACTCTACGGTGAGTTTACCGCGATATACGAGGAGGCGCAAGAGTACATTTTGTCCTTGCTCCCGACTCCAGAGATCGCGACAACCTCTACTCACTCGGATTCGGGAATCAGCAGCGCGCCGTCACAAAACATCTCACACACGGTGCACGTTCCTAAAGTGACCCTCCCCACGTTTTCAGGTAAATTCGAGGACTGGGTAACATTTCGTAACACATTTCAGTCGCTTATGATTACCATCCCGAACGTTCGTGATTCCATGCGACTGCAATACCTTGTGTCGTCGTTACAAGGTCCGGCTGCAGATCTCGCCGCGAATATCGAAATCACCGACGAGAATTACGCGTTAACGTGGGAGGCTCTCGTAGACCGGTACGATAATCCGTGGAAGTCAATCAAGAAATTGATTGACGCGCTTGACGACATCCCAGCCCAAACAAAGGAGACCGCCTCAAGTTTATCGGCATACTGGGATAGTATCCGGAAAATCACCCGCGCTCTCAAAGCTCTACGCGCACCGGTAGATGATTGGGATATGATACTGGTTCGCCGGTTCAGCCACCGTCTCCCGCCGGTATCACGCGAAAAATGGGATGCGTTCGTGAGTCGCCTGATGGATGAACCCCTGGGGAACCGCCCGACTTGCGGATCGAGTACAGGTCGCTCCATGCCCGTGCCGACAATGGAAGACTTAGAAAAATTTATAAGACGGCGAATTTCAACGCTTGATTCAGAACCGAGCCCCCCCTCAAGCCTACTGTCGACTCCCAAGAAGGCGACACCGAAGAAAAGCCCGAAGGGAGAATTTTCACGGAAACCCCGTTGGCCAACGAAACGCCCGTCGAGTGCCAAGCGCGCGTTATACGCGGGTCGTCCCGATGTGTGTCCCCTGTGCACGGAGAAGCACCCGCTCTGGAAGTGCAAGGACTTCCAGAAAAAATCCGTGCGCGAGCGTCGGGCGGAAGTGATCCGATTGCAGAGGTGCTTCAACTGCTTCGGGGAATACATAGTGAGATCTTGCCGGGGTAGTGCGCGTTGTAAAAGGTGCAACATGCAGCATCACACGCAGCTGCATGACGATACCAAGCACCCCGCGAATCCTGCAGCCAATAAACCGATGATTAAAGAAATTCCGAAAGAAGATGCAGACAAGGCAATCGCGAACAACGCGCGGGTCTGCACCGCGTACGCGAAGGTTACGCGAGCTATCACGATTCTTGCAACAGCTCGAGTCGATGTAGCGACCCCTCAGGGACGATCCGATTGAGAGCCTTATTAGATCAGGGCGCGGAAACCTCCTTCATTTCGGAGTCAGCCGTACAGCTGCTGGGACTCCGGCGACTTCGAGCGAACGTCAAACTGTCTGGGCTCGGTGATTGTGCGGCGGGAACTGCTCGTTTCGCGACTCAATTCGCGTTGCAATCGGTCATCCATCCGGACTGTAGCTTCCGCGTTAACGCCCTTATCCTCCCCCGCGTCACCGGGTTGCTTCCTGCACTCGATGCTATCCCTGTTGATATCTCGGGGCTGGTGGGGATCGAATTGGCGGACCCGAAGTTCTTTGCCTCGGAGAGGATCGATATGATTCTCGGAGCAGAGCTGTACGCATCTCTGCTGAGGCCGGGTCTCCTCAGAATCCCGGGCACGCGGCTGGTGGCACAGGACACCGCACTCGGCTGGATAGTCTCCGGTGTCACCCAGCCAGCTGCTTCACGGCGGGCGGGGCTGGCCACCCCGCAGTCATCGACGGTGTTGCACTGCTCAGTGAATGAGCAGCTTTCCGAGTTATTGCAGCGGTTCTGGGAGGTCGAGGAGGTCCCCTCAGCGGCGGCTGCGGTGAAGCCCGAGGATCAGGAGTGCGAAGAGCAGTTCCGCAACACTCATAAGCGCGGCATCGACGGGAGATTTACCGTGTCTCTCCCCACTAGAGGGGAACTACCACTAGTGGGTGACGAGACGCGAAGGATGGCCTTGTCGTCGCTAAGCCATGTACACCGTCGGTTTATTCGTGAACCAGCTGTTGCCTGTGCTTACCGGACGTTCATGCACGAGTATGAACGTCTGGGACACATGGAGAGAGTTCCGGAAGCCGATATACGTAACCCGCGAGCGTGGTATTTGCCACACCACCTGGTTCTCCCATCTGCGACGACGGGCGGAAAGGTGAGGGTGGTATTCGACGCGTCCAGACAGACTCGCGACGGGCACGCCCTCAATGGGTTCCTGAAACCGGGTCCAGCGCTACAGGGTGACCTCGCGCTCATCTTGCTGAACTGGCAACGGTATAAACACGCGTTCACGGCGGATATCGTTAAGATGTTCAGGCAGATACGCGTTCAGGAGAGCGATCGTGATCTACAGCGGATAGTATGGTCGCCTGAAGCTGCCGCTCCTCCAGTGCATTACCGACTCACTACGGTAACCTACGGCACATCGTGTGCTCCGTACCTGGCGATTCGGACATTGCAGCAGCTCGCAGACGACCATCAAGAGCAACTTCCACTAGCAGCCACAACCCTGCGTGAAAACACCTACGTGGACGACATATTCGACGGCGCGGATGAAATTGAGCATGCAAAGGAGAAGCGGCAGCAGCTCGTCGCGATGTTAGGCACTGCTGGCATCGCGCTTGACAAGTGGGCGGCTACTGAACTCACCTTGTTACCACCGACGGCACAAGGTGGAACAGACGTGCCGAAACGAATAGACTCGGAGAGTTCCGTGAAGACGTTAGGGGTGTATTGGAACGCGTCACGTGATCAATTCACGTTCAGCGGCCGAAGCTCTAGCGGTCCTCCGCGGGTCACGACGAGGCGCAGCATTCTCTCGGGGGTGTCAAGACTGTACGATCCCCTCGGGTGGATTACTCCAGTATCGGTGATCGGTAAGGTGCTCATGCAGGATGTCACCCTCCTGCGAAGCGATTGGGACTCGCCGGTCCCTACCGAGATTGAAAGTCGGTGGCACGACTATTGTCGCCTTTTACGTGATTTGCCCGCGGTTAAATTAAACAGATGGTTAGGAATTGCGGCTTCCCAGTCACCCCAACTCCACGGATTTAGCGACGCGTCCGAGCGGGCGTATGCGGCTTGCGTTTACGTACGGGTTCCGAATGGAGGGGAGCGAATGACGGTAAGACTCCTGGCTTCGAAAAGCAAGATTGCGCCTACGAAGACCAGAAGCATTCCGAATCTGGAATTATGTGGAGCCGCGCTTTTAGTAAGATTAATCGTTAGTCTTAAGCGGTTAAAGTGGCTAGAGAGCGCCCCGGTACACGCTTGGTCGGACAGCAAGGTCGTCTTGGCGTGGCTTGCAAAACATCCCAGCTTCTGGAAGACCTTCGTAGCGAATCGGGTGTCATTCATCCAGACTGAGTTACCGACAACTCGATGGAAGCACGTGCCAACAAAGCAGAATCCGGCAGACCTGGCCACGAGGGGAATCAGCCCCGTAGAATTAAATAACCACGCGATCTGGTGGACCGGTCCACCATTCCTGCAAGAATTCCCCACGCGGTGGCCAGACGCTTTGCAGGACTCGGACTCGGATGACACAATAACCGCGCTACACTCGCGACGCGACGAGGCGAATCCAGAGGCCCCCCTGTTAGACCGATTTTCTAGCGTAAGAAAGCTAAGGCGTGTGATTGCGTATTGTTTTCGCTGGCTACTCGAGTGGCGAAGGCGCAAAGAAAGACTACCCTCCCTCCCTGAGGCGCTTACCGCTCAGGAGCTTGCTAGCGCTCAGGTGATTGCCATCCGATTGGCACAATCCGACGATTACGTGGAGGAGATTAAGCAGCTCGCGACAGGGAAAACTGTAGCCAAAGGGAGTCCGCTGCACAAGTTGCGTCCGTTTGTCGACGAAAATGATTGTATACTAAGAGTAGGAGGCCGGCTTTCGAGAGCTGACCTCGCGTATGAGATGAAGCACCCGCCGATCCTTTCTGGCAAGTCACACCTCAGCAAGCTGTTGGCGCGGGAGGCTCATCAAGCGGCCTTACATGGAGGCTACACGTTGACCAGCAGTTATCTTCTAAAATCCGCTTGGGTAACTGGCGCCCGACGCTTAGTGAAAAGTACGATAAAGACCTGTACCGTGTGCCAGCGAGTTAAACCTCAACTTGCCTCTCAGCTCATGGGCGACCTCCAACGGCTCGAATTACCCCTGCTCGTCCATTTTCCACCAGCGGAGTGGACTATGCTGGTCCAATATTTCTCCGGACATTCAAGGGCCGAGGTCATCACGCGTACAAAGGGTACGTTGCGTTATTTATCTGCTTCGCCACGAAAGCAGTCCACCTGGAGTGCGTCAGTGATTTGAGCTCTGAGGCCTTCATTGCGGCGTTCCGCCGTTTCACCAGCAGACGTGGAGTCTGTTTGAAGCTTGTCAGTGATAACGCGACGAATTTCCGAGGCGCAGATAAGGATTTGTTGAGACTGTTCCGAGCAGCATCCAGCTTCCACCAGGACATCAGTCGCGCTCTCGCCCACGACGGCACCAGCTGGACCTTCATACCTCCCAGTACGCCACACTATGGGGGTCTATGGGAAGCCGGCGTTAAGTCGGTGAAACATCACCTTCGACGAGTCATCGGTTACCACACCCTCACTTTCGAGGAGATGAGTACTGTGCTCACTGAGATTGAAGCGTGCCTGAACTCCCGGCCACTGTCACCATTGTCCAACGATGTCGATGATATTGACGCACTGACGCCGGCTCATTTCCTGATTGGTGCCCCCGCTGCTGTCGTTCCTGATGCCCTGCCCGAAAATATCCCCGAGGGGCGACTCAATAGGTATCAGCTCATGCAGCGTCTCCGAAATACCTTCTGGCGACGATGGAGCCTAGAGTATATTCAACAACTCCAAGCCCGTGGAAAATGGCGCGACTCGTCCGAAAACCTAAGGCCGGGTAGACTAGTCCTGGTGCAAGACGATAGGTATCCCCCAAGCAAGTGGCCACTTGGAAGGATAACCGAGACACATGCTGGTCGGGACGGCTTAGTCCGTGTCGTCACATTGAGAACTGCTACCACCACCTTGAAGAGACACGTGGCAAGAATTGCACCTCTCCATCTCGACGAGACACACTGATTCCGGAGGGATTCGCGCGGGTCGCATCTCAATAATCTTATTTGTAAAATGTTGTAGTTCGTCCTAAGGACGAAGGCGGGCGGAATGTTCGTCGCTTTCTCTTTCCTTCAACAGTTTGCGGGTAAGAGAGAGTGACCGCGCGATCCCTTTGCAATAAATCGGAGGAAAGGTCTCCGGTTTATTGCGGGTGATTTTGGAGGAAACGTTTCCTTCCGGCGACGCGCACTTCGACTCGAAGCTTCGCTGGATGCAGTTTTCAAAGTTTCGCTTTGAATTTTCGCCTTGCATTCAACCCGGTCGTGTTACCGCATTTTTGTACGAAAACCCGGAGCGGTGATCTGTGCATCACCTTGTGTGAATTTGCGTGTGTGTGCGATTGTTTGCGTGCTGTGTGTGTGCCCGTTGCCGTCATCTTGCGAGCGCACGGCTCGACTTCCAGCGGATTACGCCCTGGGAGGATCAGCGGCTCTAGAGGCCCGATCGAGAGGCAACTGCAATACATTGTGACGTTGGGACGCCGCCAAGTGAGGCATCAAAGGGGCGACTTCTCCACCCGCGTTGCAGAGACGGAAGACGCCGGCCGAGTAAGGCAACACGACGCGCGTCTCTTCCGTCGCGGCGATAATTGAAGTTTGTATTCAACAATAATGTATTTATCTGCGTGGCTTTTCCCCTCGATCGTGAGGGGTTTTTATGCCCTGTATTCCGCGGAGCCAATAAAAGAATTGTAAGGCTCACATTGATAATCAAAATTATTTGCAATACCTCGCAATCCATTTCCGCACTCCTTTCCTGCTACTGCCTCTTATAATCAAATTATAGAACAAGAGGATTACAGTTGTTTTTTATGCGCACAAAAGGGTTAAAATCTTTAAAAAAAGACACTATTTCATAAAATGGGGAATAGTGTTAGATTCATCGCCCAAAATTGATTCCTACTCATTAAAAACTCCCCTTCGCAACTGAATCTAAAAAAAATCCGTTACATAGTTTTAAAAACGAAATAAAAGACTCTAAAATAAAAATTTGAAAAATATTTGTAACGTAGGGAAAACCGTGGATTTCTATCCACATAGAAATCTCTGCTCTCTCCTACTTACAATTATTACAATTAATTAACAATATATATTTCCAACACTACAGAACCACTATTAATAAATATGTTAAATATAATTATTTGCAATCCACCACTACCAATATCACTGTAAACTTTCAAGGGAGATCCCGTTAATTTCCAACATTTATTATTTACAAAAACTATTATTAAATTTAAATAATATAAATAAAATCAAATATAATAATATAAATATGTAGAATAATATAATATAAATAACACCGACACTATCATCTAATCATTCAATAATTATAATTTTTCTCTATTATTAATCATTCACTTTTAAAATATCACTACACTTCTTAATTTTAAAATATACTTATATATATATACATATAAATTAAAATAGCATCACAAATATTAAAATCAATATGAAATCTTACCTTTATTTCTCTTTTCACATAAATAATTCTTTCTCTGGTTTATTTTTGATATTTTAATTCCATATTATTAATAATTGATCTACTTACTTTAGTATTATAATATTTTCAATATATCAATATTAGATCTTGATGTTTAAATTGATCAATATCCAAAAATTATTTATTTCTCCTGGTTATTTATGAATATTATTTCTATTATAATTTTTAATATAATAATAATCTGCTATTTATTATAATAAATTTATTTATTTGCCAACACTTCACTACTCTTCACAATGATAATAACAAAATTATAATTTCAATAATATTATATATAATATTTTCGACAACGATTATTATAATAATTTTCAATAGAAAACAATATGATATTAGATCAAAAGACATTAATAGAATAATGGTAGATTTTTCTCTTCTAGAAAAATCTAACCCTTTCACTGCACTACTTTACACTTTTCACCAATTATGAATCCTTAAAATTTTCTTTACGCGAAAATCAAAATTCACAATTGGTGATTAAACAAATATAGTCCGTCTTCCTTTTCGCGCCGCAGATTCTCCATCGTGATTGGCTAAGCAAACACAATATTAAACCGGGCACAAAATTAAGAAGATACACTACTGTGCCGATAATTATGTACACTACAATTATCGGCCATCTCACGGCGGCACTACACTACACTTTTTTAATACTTACACTACTTTAATAATGCCCCCCCATGCATATATACACACTCAATATATTTTCCCGCGTATCTCTGTCCTTGTCTCTTTCATGAACACCAACGCCGCCTATACCGCAAAGATGTCCGGCCTCATGTCAGTTTTCATAAAAGCAACAAGTGACAGAGTATAAACATTGAATTTATTTTATAACTTCAAGAAAATACAACCACCACTAGAGATATACATCGTTTTCATCAAATACAGGGAGTTACATAAACATTAATATTAAATAATTATTTCATAAATTACACAATATAAATATACATATATATATATATAAATATTAATCTTATTCAATATTTTTTTCAGGTTAGTATATTGACTCTTTTATAAATATTCAGTTAATAATGAATAAAGATATTCATTATATATTAAAAAAGAAAAAGCAATCTAAAATTGTAAGAGTACTTAGATAAATCTTTAAAACTGCAAAGTACATTGCTATCTGAAATCTACCAGTATTTATTTTGAACAATGCGGTTTGAAGAAGAGCCAAGAGAAGTTTTACTCATTCAATATATTTGTATTATATTGGTTTCGTACTTTTCTTCTGCGGATCTTTAATTTGTGAAGACCAAAGCATGCATTATCTCATGAATTAATTATTGATCTTTACAGATCAAAATTCATATTTGTTGCCAATGAGAATGTATGTTTAATAAATTTGTATTTGTGTGGGAGGAAATAGTGATCGTTATTGGGCGAATAATAACTTGTGTTATTAAGGTAAAGGAAAACTCGAACAAGGCATTCCAATGTCAAATGGATTATCATTCACTATTACGGTATCCGACATAAAAAGCATTTACCGAAATGTTGCGTCAAAAATTTCTTTCTCGTATTTTTCACGTTTTATCTCCCAAACTCTATGAAAACTCCGTGGAAACTCTTTTTCACGTTCTTACAGGATCGCGCAATAGAAATGTATGGTGCACATGCAAAATCCATAAAAAACGGCTTTTTCTTAATACATTTATGTTACATCGCCCATGAGAGTTTTAAAGTAAAACTTGGAATGAGTAATAAAATCTTCTAGGGGGATTTAAACGAGATGCTTTTTAAGAGGAGGAAAAAGAAAATTTATTTTTTCTCCGAGGTAACGCTGCAGCTGATTATTATTTTTTTTTTTTTTTTTGAAACAAGCCCTACAACTTTTACGTGTTAAAGAATTTAATTGATATTTTTCAATAGGCAATCTCGAGATATTTTTTTTCATTTAAAATAATAAAAAGAATAAGAATTTGTAATGAATAAATATTATTCATTATAAATAAAAATTATATCTAACACCATTTACCAGAAAAATTTAATATAAAAATTAATGTATATATATCTTATGATTTATTAGGTATAAATTAAATAAATGTAAATATTAAAAATTAATATATATATTAAATATCTCCCTGAAATAATTTGATGGTGTTGAAGTGCAATATATTTCCCCAAATTTATTAAATAACATTTGTTTTTAACTTGTCACTGAACTTGTTGATTTTTTGAAATTTACATGTGGCCGGATATTTCGGTAATATATGATGTTCACAAAATGAACAAAGACAGAGATAGCCGGGAAAGTGTATTGAGTATATATTTATATATAAAGTGCACATGTACAGTAGTGTGAGTGCTTAAAAATTGTAGTGTTGTGCCGCCGTGAGATGGCCGATAATTGTAGTTTATATAATTATCGGCAGAGTAATAGATTTTCTTATTTTCATGCCCAATTTAATATTGTTTGATAAACCAATCATGATGGAAAAACTGCGGCGCGAAAAGGAAGATGGACTATATTTATCTATGAACCAATTGTGAATTTTAATTTTGGCGTAAAGAAAAATTGAAAATTCATAATTGGTAAATAATTAAAGTAGTGATGTGAAAGAAATAGAATTTTCTTGATGAAAAGTTTTTCGCCATTATTATATTGTTACCTTTTGTATCAGATTGATCAAATTTCATATTTATAGTTAAAAAAAATAATTATTAACATTGTCAAAATATATAATATCTATATAAGTATAATATTATTATTATTATTAAATGGTAGTGGTGAAATTATTATAATATCATTATAATATTAATATTATTTGAAAATTAAAATAGTGAAATAGTATGAGTAGTGAAATAATATTAAAATTATAAGTGCTGTACAGATTATTGTTAAATATTAATAATTGAGATAATAAAATACCGTTGGCAGTAAAGGAACTATATAAATATATATTATTATAATAAAAGAGAAATTTTAAATTGATATATATACAAGGAAGAAATTTAATATATTTATTAACTCCAAAATATATAAATATTTAATTAATAACGGAGAAGGAATTATTTTCATCATAAATTCGAATAATGGATGAGTAAGGTAAGATTTTATGTTATTATAGAATATATATATATTATGTAAAATTTAATTATTGTTAAATATAATTGTTTAGATTTATTATTATATGGGTCAGGTTATTTAATTATTAATTTAAAATTTAAGTTTTTTTGTATATCATTTTTATATGACCTTGAAGACAAATTTGATTTTAACAGACTTTCCCCTGTAAGATATTGTTACGGCCCGAGCCGAAACGATTTATTAATGTATATCTTTATTTTTCTAACACTCTTATTTCTGTTTACTTAAAAAATAAGGCTGAAATGAATTTAGAATTTATTTGAAGGAATATACTCTGTCAAAACGTACTCCGAAGCATGACGTTATCCAAGTGACTAATAAAATTTTCCCCAAAGTTCGTAATGAGCACGTTCCATGACCAACATACAAACCATATATGTAGGTCAAATGTATTCAAAAGATATAATCCAGACTTGGCTCTATGAAAACTTACACAGGTCAAAAAAAAGTCATGATCTCTACGCATGAAAAAGCGATAAGAGTGCGCTTAGGACCGGAGCGGAAAATCTTCACATCTTGCAGATGTGAAGACCGATCATGCTCCGAACAAAGTAAAAGCCGAAAGGCGTAGATTGAAAATTATACAAAATCAAAACAATACAAGTCACGAACCTCGAAAATGAAAGTGTCAAAATCGATCATAAACATTTTCTTTCAAATCAATAGATTATTAATTAATAAATTAACCACCACTAACCAACAACCTAATTATTAAGCAAATTATTTATTAACAATTAATTATTATAAATAAATTAATTGTCATAAACAAAAAATCAATTTTTACTAACCATTGTAACCATTATTAACAAATATTATTACTAACAAATTATTAATTAACAAATTATTAACTAATAAATTATTATAAACAAATTATTACTTAAACAATGATGTAACAAAAAAATTTTACCTTTTACAAATAAATATCAAGAAAAAAATAAAATTGTTAATGTGTCAAACCAAAGAACTGCTCATGCCAGGTTAATAATCTGAAATTAAATGGATAAGAAATTCTTAGTTGACAAAGTAATCGAATTGTTATTTAATACCCTAACGAATTAATTAAATACTAACCATTTAATATACCGACCACGGATCGTCGAAATGTCAAGGTACGAAATTATCAAGCAGTTGCATGATTAAGAGAAATTATAAATTAGATTATCAAAACAAACGCGTAAGCGTATCAGTAACTCTTTCATAAAATAGAAGCGACCCTATGATTGGGCAACTCCAAATAACTAAAATTTAAATCTAGAGAAGGGATTAGGTACGACAAATAAGATTCTTTGTATATAAAAATGACCAAATGTCAAAGGTTATAAAAAGGTGAGAATCCCGATATCATCAGCATTAAGCTTCAGAAAATTCGCCGATCTTAAAGTTTTATGCTCAAAAAGCATTTTTCATCGCGAGTTTAGATATTATTTGTAAAACACAAAACTTGTATTTTGAGATCCAATTCATTGATGAATCTGAGTTACAATCCAATCCAATTTGCAGATGTACAACATTGTAATCATCATTGAGAAGTAAGACCATTAAAATGTATTTTTTATCAAATGTATTGTTTTTTATTATTTATTTATTTACCCAAAAATATTATCTATTCGCGTTTATCCATTTTCATTTTTACAAAAATAATTTCGCAAGATTTGTATGCTCCGTCCCAAGAGCTAGTGCGCGCAAGTGTAGGCTCGAATCGGAAAAATCACCGTCGTTACGACTAATCGTTGAACGAACTAGTGCGGTAAAATGTAGGCTCAAACGCGTCAACGAAAAAATAAAGTCATACGCGCCGGATATTAGGTTCTTTTCTAGATCAAGAATTCGAAAGAATTTAATAAATGTTACGGACGTAACAATATAAAAGAAGGTAGTGTCGGAAATAATAATTTAATTTTGTAACTGTAGAGAATATTGATTTTAATGGTAAATCAATAATATTCACAACGTTACAAATTATACAATCTAGCTCTTACAATGACAAAACGAAAGTTGATTTCATTTCTTTCATTAATCCATATTTATTTTTCTTTCTATTTAATTTTATATAATCGTCATTATCTGACAATTTGCAATAAATTAATTGCATCTAATAATATTATAAAAATTTTATTGGTGAATACACACTTTAACAACTTTAACAACTGTGATTTATTTCCTTAATATTTGAATTATTTATAATATTTAAAAATAAAATAATAGATTGAAGAATTTTTTGATGAATTTTATTTTAACTATTAAAATAAAATAATTTAATTCTGGGAATAATACCCAAAAAAAAAAGAAATAAAACTATTTAATAAAAATTGATGATTTCTATTGAACAGTAGAAAAAAAATTTTAATTAAAAAATGTTGATAAATAAATTTTTTTTTAATAATAATAATAATTTAATATTTGCTTACATTAAACAGCTACATTAATTTCATCGAATAATTTTAAATAAATTCTAGTATTTTTAATATCATTAATAAAATTTATTAATTAAAAAAGCTTTTTCAGAAGAAATTGTATTTCATTTAAAACGTGTAAAAATTTACGAAAGTTAATGGAAATATTTTGAATTTATAAATATTTTAACATAAAAATTTTTAAATTTTTAATAATATAAAAATATTCCATTTTTGTAATGAAAAATATTCGTTGACACAAAAATAAAAAATTTTGTATACTTAACTTGAATCTTCATTGATTACCAATATTACTAATATTTCATTAATTTTATTAATAGCAAATATGTAATGTTTTATATTTATCTAAACATAATAGAATAAAATATATAACGCGAAATTTTTATTTTGTTTATTTTATTTTGCATTGATACTATAAACGCCAATATTTTGAAGTATGATATTAATTATTATTTATTTTATTTTTTTTTAATTTTAATTTTTTTAGTGTACACGAACTCATTTCAAGTATTTTTCAATAAAAGTATAAAAATAATGTTTATATAGCATATTTAATAACAAATATTTTATTCCGCGATGAATAAGTTGTATATGCACGCTCTTGAAGAGATAGAAAAAGATGAATGGGATTGGTTATTATCTTAGTTTTATTTAATATACAAACAGTAGACTGCCACGTAACAAGGTACACAATGGACGGCGTTAAAAAAAAAAGTCGAATGAATCAATAGACACTTGATCGCGGAGTTTATGGTATCAATGAAAGTGTGCCCCGAGGAATCTAGAAACCGGGTCCGTCCATTTTATGAAGGACTTTGATGAAAAATCAGATGCACCAATAACCGGTTTATCTGAGCAACCTCTGTAACTCTACCTCTTTGATCTGGAGAGAAAGCACTTTTTTGTGATGGGTAATTCTTGAATCGGTGATGATATCTATTACTCTAATACGTGTTTTGGCTTTTCATGCTATATTCATGACCAATATGAGTGTTCAAAGTTATAATTCGAAGATTGTTCATATTAACCAAGATATTATAACGGTGAAAAGGAATCAAGAGATGGCTCATATAAAAAAACTACTCTATTAAACCTCAAATACATTAAATAGTTTGGACTAATAAGCTCTACAAAATGTTTTTTGCAATAATTAAAATATGTAATCAATGCACATAAAAAATTAAACCAAATAAACTTTTTTAAATGAATATATATGTATACATGTCTGTGTATGTGTGTGACCAAAAAAGTACACTCTTCAATACTCATATGTATAGTTATATATATGTACTTTTACGTATAGGTCCATTCTTTTTACACAGATTACAGAAATAAAATTTAAAAAAAAATAAAACCATGTAGTTTAAAGAAACGTATAAAGATAAAATTATGAGAAATATTTTCATTTTTTGGAGAAAATTTAAAATGAGTTTTCTAAATAAACGTCCATTTACTTATGTTGGTACTGGTATACTACATTTACTTGAGTTTACATTAGTGAATCACAGTGTGATTCACTCTGTATGTAAGTATTGAAAATATTGATAACAGAGTTGGGTTCAAGCTTAACAGCATTACACAATAGTATTTATAATATATTTTGCATGAATTTATTAGTTTTCGTGACAATAGCAGATGTGATACTTTTATATCGATGAATATAAACGTAAGTACAGCGTGTTAAATATTCTGAAAAGAAATCTGGACAAACTGCTTTAATCGAAAAAAAATAGTGTTTTTATAGATTCATAACGTAAATGGTTATAAATTTCAATTTAAACCTTAATAGAAACAATAGTCATGAACATACCAATTAATGTTTTAATAATTTTTTATAAATAAATAAAAATTTTAATTAAAATTCGCGCTTTTATATTTTAAAAATTTTTTAATATTAATTTATTTATTCCTAAATACTGTATTCTGGAAAATATATTGAAAATAAAGCAAGTACATTTTCCTTTATTTTTAATGTAAAAACATATTATTTATTATCGTATGAATAGGAATAGTCATGACAATTTAATGAACTAATTACAAAAGTGTTTTAGTGCTATTACTATTTATTTAATTTCAATCAAAATAATAAATTTTCATTGTGAATTTCTGAAAAAATATCCCAATTCATATAAACTTTTTAGAATTATATTTAGAATTATATATGTTTGTGATAAAAAAATTTTAATAACTACAAAAGAACTTTTATAATATGTAATATACTGAGTATACGGTGGTGTTTGTTGCACAAAAATTTACGAAATAAATGAATGAAGTTTTCGTTCATTCTTAAAAATAAATTTTCAATTTAATTTCTAATCTGTGATAGTATATTTTGATGAATTATATTTCTTTCAAGGAACTATTGATAAATATTGTTGAGTTTCGAAATAAAAGCAAAATTTTTAGACTTTATATACTAGGCTGATGTTGTTCTTGTACTCGTTATCAATATATGGACCATTTGGTCGAGTTAGCTCCGTTTGTTTTCGACAAAGTTAACGCTTCCTTTATTTCTCTCGATTTTGTCCCGGTTCCCGAGGTGTGTATCTCGATAAAAAGTGAGGTAGAGAAGAGAGTGAGAGCGGATAATATAAACAAGCAGCTTCCCTGTTTCGGGTATCTCAATAGAAATCTTAATAACCTCAGTGGAGTTAACGCTTGGTCTTATATTCATACACTGGCACTCGCACATAATATTAGCATAGTGAAAATGCCCCATCGACATAAATGCCCCGACCCCGCCGTCCCTTATAGGGAATTCCAGTTGAGAATTTATTATTTGAATTAATATGTTGATTTTATGCACTTTTATTCATTGTTAATTGCTTGGTGCGATACGTCTTTTTGAGATATTGATGTTTTTTATGCCGATGCGAAAGCTTGATTGGTGATTCTTATTAATTAAAATAATATTTATGAGTAACGATCGATCGTTCTCATAAATGCTTTTTTCAAAATCCACATTAAACGTCTTATTATGTATGCAATTAAAGAACTAGTCATACGTTTCTCACGTTAAATCCCATTCTGTATAATTACTATAAAATTCAGACGAGGAACTTTCATTATGAAGCTTTAGTATATTATAAAAAATAATATAATCCTGTAATTATTAAAATTGC
The DNA here is from genome assembly GCA_018907245.1 of Eupristina koningsbergeri. NCBI lineage: Eukaryota > Metazoa > Arthropoda > Insecta > Hymenoptera > Agaonidae > Eupristina > Eupristina koningsbergeri. The sequence goes on along the minus strand of JACCHV010000059.1, from coordinate 1,626,306 downwards.
ACAAATAACATTAAGGTTTAGGTTTATATAAGCTTTTAATCACGAGGATCTTACTTCCTAAAATAAAAATTATTTATACCATTATTTATGCAGATAAAATTAAAAAACTAATTTTATTTAACTTTCTGCAGATGATAATCTCGCAGTGTCAATAATGAAATTCATACGATTCAAGGAAAATGAACTATTAAATTTTTTAAATCGCTTAAAAATTAATCAATGTATAGGAACTTGCATGGATTACCATAATTACTGTAATACATAATTTCATCGATGTATATGCGTTTAAAAATTTTAATGAGAAAGAAAAATAAAATAAATTATATTTTTATACTTAAAATCAAGAGTAATTTATGTGAAAAATAAAATTAAGCACAGCTTATAACGCTCGGGATGTATCTCAAGAAAACCGCCTGCTGAATTGCAAAAAAACAAACATTTTACGCATTCTTAAAATCACTATGAAGTTAAGAAAAATAATCGGGTATTTAGCAAAATGTATTTGGTGTTTTATAAGAATAAAAGCTTAGGATAACATGTATCCAGCTTATAAGAAAGGAATTCCGAATTGGTGATTTTCAATTATAGATGGCGAGAAGTTATGAATCTGAGTGTAGAATCTGGGGACCGAATCTACGGGTTTAATTTTCAACAAAAGCGGTGCTTCGGTCTTCGAACAATTTATTACTGGGGACAAGTAACTCAATCACCGCATAAACGATAGTTGATGGTACGCGACTTAATGCCCGCCTCTACAAGTGTGTGTGTTGAATGGGCCACGTCCGTAGGTATCGAAATTTTTTCTCCGCCATCAGTCAAGAAAGCATATTATGATACTTAACGGGTCAGAAGTAGCAGCTACGGGCAAAGAAGGGTAAAAGGAATGGGCCCGACATCGGTCGACCTAACTAATTGCTAGCAAAAGAATAAAGAAATCAAACAAATTCAAGCAGTTGTCTAAAACAAAAACTTTGGTACAGACAAGTGCAAGTAACTTTTTCATAACAAATGTTACTATCCAAAAAATACGCATGATATATATGTGTATATATATATCAATTATTTAATTCAGACCAAGTTGATATATTTTTAATGATAATAGCCCAGCATTAACTTTACAGGTAAAGCAAAGATTTTTAAGAATAAGATTTTGGTTGAATTATATTTGTTTATTTCACATATATATTAATAATAATATGCTTTATATATTGCATACTATAGCATGGATTAATAACAATAAACTATTTTTTATTGACAAGGACAAAAAAATAACTATCCATTAATTCTATTTCACCGACTGCACATAAAAGTAAAGTCTAACAGTTCATAAAGTAAATAATTTTCAGTAAAAAATACTTTTAGTAATCATTTAATTATAGATTAACAATTTTATTAAATTACTTATTTTTACCTGAACAAATTTTTCTTTTAATAAATAATCGAATTTTATACTTTCCGTCATTTTTAAATATAATATTTAATTGACAGAACGATATTAAAATTCAAAAAGACAGATTGTTTGTACCCTTGTAAGGCGTAAATGATGGTATAGTAATATAAAGTGAAAAGCCTGTCCGATATTGATTGAATTTTGGGAAACCCGAGTGTAGTCCAAGTAGTAGTTTGCCCCACTCTTTCTCTTTGTAATTACTAATGCGCGTCGGCAGAGCTACTCTCAAGAAAGGTTAAATATGAGGTGTTTCATGTATTATGCATTGATTTCTTTTGTGACCTGTAATAGGTGCAATATTTCCAATTTCGTTTCTATAAGATATTGTAAATATATACATACAAGTATTATTGATAAAAGCACTTTGTTCGTCGCTTTTTCTTTCCCTCGATAGCTTGAGGGTAAGAGAGAGTGACCGCGTGATCCTTTTAGAATAATCGGAAGGGAGGTCTCCGGTTTATTGCGGGTGATTTTGCGATGAACCGTTTTTCCTTCCGGCTACGCGCACTTAGCTTTGAAGCTTCGTTGGATGCGGTTTTTGATTTTGCTTCGATCCTATCCTTGTATCCAATTCGGTAGTGCAACAGCATTTTTGTCGCTGAATCTCCGTGGCGGTGATCTGCGTATCACCTCGTGCGAATTTGTGTGTGTGCCCGCAGCCGTCACCTTGCGAGCGCACGGCTCGCCTTCCAGCGGATTACGCCCTGAGAGGATCAGTAGCTCCAGAGGCCCGATCTCGAGGTGACGACAGGATCTTTTGCGACGTGGGGACGCCGCCAAGTGAGGCAGCAAAGGGGCGACTCCTCCGCCCGTGTTGCTGAGACAGAAGACGCCAGCCGAGTGAGGCAACGCGACGCGCGTCTCTTCCGCAGCGGCGACAATTATCGTTTGTAAAATTTATCATTATATATTTGCGTGGCTTTTCCCCTCGCTCGTGAGGGGTTTTTATGCCTTGAACCCGCGGAGCCCTATAAACTATTTTGTAAGGCTCAGATTGTGCTGTCAAACTTATTTGCAACACCTCGCTCTTCATTCCCTCACTCCTTTCCTTTGCAATCAATTATTCTAATTGGTTTAATAAACACACTTTATTATTTTTAAATCCAACTACAATCAACTATTCATAACACGACGAAGATATTCATGTTATAGAAGCGGACTTTACGAAAGTCTTCTTTCAATATCTTTATACAAAAAAAAAATATATCAAACTTTAGTCTGCAAATAAACACAGATGTATTAGTTTTATGCACAAAGTTACTAACAATATTTAATTTACATATAATTCATCTAATGAATAATTTATATCTTCATTTTATGCTGCAAGACTTAATATTCAATTATTAATGTTAAATGTAATTATTAAATTAACACCGCTATTTCATAGAATTGTTGCTTTTTCTTGATCAAACTCATTGTAATTTGGTAATTGAGCCGAAACTAAGATGCAACAAGCACAAAAGTTCAGTCTAGCTCAAGTCAAAGCAGTGCATTTTTGTCCTTTGTATCTTCCATAGGTAACGTAGTCTATACTGTATTTAAATTGAGTCAATAAATTGAAGACAATTATTCGATGCTCCATATTCTCTATTAATATTGTCAATACTAAACTCGCTCAAAAAATCAATAACCATTATTAAATTTCGATTAAATTTAGATCAGACATCTGTGAAATCATATTATAAGTCTGTTTTGCAGTTTTATAGAAGATTTTTTAAAAGAGAAAAATTGATCAATTAAAGTTTAAATTAAATATTTGTACATAACAGAATTTTTTACTCATTTAATTATTATCAAGGCAAGAAATTTAAATAAATAAATTTTACAAAAATTATCTCTTAGAAAATTTCAAATGTTTGTTATACTAACAATTTACTAAAATTGATAGATGTATTGATGCTATTGTTAATTTAAATTTTTAGACCTCTTCGTAAGCATAATTATAAAAATAAATTAAAGCACCGAGTAACACCAGAATTAATTAGTGTACATACATGGTTAAGATTAAAGATGATTATAATAAGTATGAATAATAAATAATTTAACTTTAATTATGACTTGCTAATTTTTTTTTTTTTTTATTTATTTATTCTATTTGAATATACATAATTTTTATATTTAAATACATATGTTAAATTAGGTTTTCATTTTTTTCATTTTCTTTTCAATAAAAGTTAATAAATGTTTAGGGAATGTGTATCATATATCATATACTGTAATTAATGCAAAACATTATACGCTAAATATATAAGCAACATAAAAATTTGAAGAAAATAGGAAAACTAAATTACACGATTTAACTTTTAATCTTTTAATTCTATTTAAAATTTAAAATTAAATATTTTGTTTTATGACGCATATTTCTTATTATTTATCAATGAAGAATTTTTTTTTTTAGAAAATAATATCATGTTTTCCTTATTATTATGTATACACGTTTTTTTATTATTATTATTTATTACAATTCTTTTATTATTTATATTTACAATCAGATAAATATATATATATTCAGATACACAGAGCAAGATAACTAAATTAATTATGGTAACTTATACAAATATATTTAATATTCTAAGTACAAAATACCTTAATTTAGACTCCAGGAAAACTTAATTATTGAGTAATATTAGTATTTACTGTTAGTATAAATAGATATATCCTGTTTTAATGAAGTATGATTCGATATTTCTAGTATATTTCCATTATATTCTCACAAAATATAATTATCTATAAAGAAAAACAAATTAATAGATTGTTCTAAAAGAATGTGCTTGACCCCTACAGTTATTGTAGATAAACGTCTTATAAAAACGATATTGGTTGGGTATTTCTACCATATCTGAATAAATCTCCTTTCTCACTAATCTGCATAATAGTAAGTACAAATTTTTTGTCATTTTATTGCATACTTTATTTATTTAAATTATATTTCTATTCATTTTACTATTTTTTCATAGATAGAAAATATCTTAATTAATATTTATAATTTATTACAATACAATAACGAAAATTAATAAACCAAATCTTTAAATAAAAAGATTAAATATTATAATACAGTTAATTAATTCACATCTCTAAATGAACTTAACTGATTAAACATAATAAAAAGTAAATACATCAATTATTTTGATTATGTATAAACATTCATTTTCACGAATATTCTAATTATTTTAATATAAAATAAATAATCTACTCATTTTTTATTATAATTTAATTTATTTGATAGTTAAAACTATTGACAAAAAATGTATATAAAAAATATAAATAAATAATATTTCATTAATAAAATATGAACAATTCGTAAAAAAAGAGAAAACGACTCAAATTTTTAAATAATATATTTTAATTTAGTGATTCTATATATAGTTGTAATTAATTTTTAAATTTAGGTTTTGAATTATAAAATAATATTATATTTAAGTTTAATTATTTTAAAAATTAAAATAGTATCCTTAATATACTACTTGAAATTTTTAATTATATTTACAATGTTATTAAAAAAGTTAAAATTCAAAAATTGCAATGTATATTAAAAATTTTATAGGGTAATACTATTTTAAGCACAAATATTTCTCCAACAAAATCAATAATTCATAATATTTTTTAATATTCCTTAAAGCATGTTTGATAGCATAAAAATTTAAATTAAAAATCACATTTTATATGAATAATTTATAAGAATTAGTGAAATAAACATTTTAATATATCTATTTCAAAAAACAAATACGATTCATCATAAACTCTATTTCAATTCAAATTGTATCATTTATATTAAATATTACAATAACTAATGTCTTCAAAATTTATTGAAATAATGTTCTCCTTCTAGCTACTAGTCAGTTTCATTAAATATAGTCTTTTCGCAAAAGAAAGTGAAGAAAATGCAAATCTTAAAAATTAGTATTATTTTCGTCGTAGCACTTTTGTTGTCAGTAGAAGCATATAAAGCTCAATGACAACATAATCCGCATAATCAACAACACAATCCTGGCTTTGTCAACTTTCCATGTCAAGGACCCTTTAATGAAAATGTAAGTAATGTAATATAAGTATAATTAATAAAATATTCTTGTCTACTTAATTCAATAATTTTTTTTCGTGATGTAGAGGAACCAAAATCAAAACTACAATCATATGATGAGGCATTATTAAAGATGAGCTTCAAAAATGAACTTTGAAAATAATTTGAAAAAAAAATATTGAATAAATAGAAAAACATAAAAATTCTAAGCATTAATAATCATGCTAATATTTATAACTATGGTGAAGCTGAAAAATAAACTAATACGAGAATTTAAAAAAGTATATTATATTTAGTGAATCCATTTGTTATCGATAATTTAATTTTATATAGTAATATATAATTTTTTTATAATGATTTTTTATAATAATTGATAATATATTCTGATTATCACAATATTTAATTTTTTTTATTTATTTACATGTACATTTATTGATGAAACGGAGAGTTGCAATGATTTTAAATACAATTTGGTGTGCAGAAAATACATGAAAAAATTTTTATAAATAAAATAAAAGTATAAATTAAAAAAGAAGATTTGATCATCTTTTAACATAAAAAAACTTAATTTATTAAAAAAATATAATTAATTAAAATGTTATTCTGTACAATTCATTCAGTATTTTAAAAATATTTTAATATTAAAAAATCTATTTTAATTTACTATTCTGTTATAATTGTCAATAATTATTAACCAAGTGTAGTAGATTATACTCTATTACGTCTCAAATTGTAAACACACAGTTGAAGAATATGTGAAATCAATTACATATTAATGAAATAACAAAAAACTGCAAACCTAATACATCATTTACTTGTCATTTAATTTGAAAGTAAATTATATAATTGATGTGAACTTTTGGAAATGGGTAGACAAATATCTTGGTAGTGTTGGGCTGGTCCTTATTACTCCAACTCTGTGGCACCGAAGCAGCTGAGAAGTATTCTGGCTTGTGCGTCGACTTTCGTCTTCGCACCACAACGCCGTAAAGCGATTCAGCTTTTTATATGCAAGGAAACATACGCGTAAAATAGCGAAAAACCCGAAACACGTGTTTCTCGCTTTTCACGATTTTCCAATATGGCAGAATTGCCGGCCCACGTCATTCGATATTTAGTATAAATATCGACGACACAACCGATGCGTAAATCGATCAATATGGATCAATGCGCATCGTCCATGCCTCTAGGGAAGTCGTGATTGGTTAGTTCGAATAACATGCAGTCGCTTAAGCTGCAAGCTTCCAACATGAAGATTATCAAAACTTATCAAAATCAAAATGCATTTAATTGTTCTGTTTAGGCTCAAATCAAATTAGATAATACTTATTTATCAACTTTTTTTCTACGTAAAATTTTATCCTCAGCATTTCACATGCAAATATTTGAGCTTTAATAAAATTACTAGACACCCATAACATCATGTCATGATATTATTGTTAATATAATAATTAATTAATAATTAATAGATATTAAGTTGCTTCAATTTTTGTTTATACTTTTATTAAACTTACATTGATTAACAAACATTAACTTATAATTATCAAATGTTTAAACATTAAAAATTACACTTTAATTTTGTAAATGTAATAAAATCAATTAATACTTATGAAACATGTAATTAGTAAGAAATGAGATTATCTTAATTTTCGTTAAAATAAAAACCAGAATTTTTAGCTGAAAAAATTATTATTACCGCATATGCTCGATAAAAACTTAAATAAATAATTTATTCGATTAAAATTTCGAAATAATATCATAATTTCTACTCTACTAATATTAAATTGTATATTTATAAGATAACACATAACAAAATATGTTTAGAGCTTATTATTTTTTTCAAATGTGTGTTTACTTTATTTCCCAATACTCGCATTTGTTCTTGATCATTATTATTATTTGAACTTTGCTGATAATTTACTCTTAAATAATCATTAAGTCGTATTTTCTCTATAAATAAAATTACATTTTATTGATTTGAATTTACCACAAGTTTTCCATTGAATTACTTGAAACAATAATACAATTCGAACCAAAATTTTGGTGAAAGTTTATTAACTGAATAATTTTTTCTTAGTAAGCTATTAATAAAATTTAGAGGTTTAATTAAAAAATTCATTGTGTAGATCAAGATAATAAAAGGTTTTGTCAGTTTCCACTAAGTTTAGTTCAACAAATATTATATTTGTTTGGGACTTTCTCTTGCCGACGGCAAGAGAAACTGCGTTCATGAAAAACTTTGGCGAGGGCGGGCCCTAATTTTATGAGGGTCCGAATCTTCTCGAACCAGGAAGATCCCTGACCTCCGCGCGCGGCGTGGCCAGTTGACCCCGGTCGCCTTTCCTCGCAAGAGCTTCGCTACGATTTTCTCGCATAAATCTAATTACCCGACGGCATCTTCCGACGACGCGCGAATCAAGATAATTCGCGTGCTCTCGCAGTGATCGAGTTGTGTGGATTACCACCCTCAAGGGACACAGCGGAACTTCGCCCGCAGCGGCGATTCTCGCCCATAGCGGCGACTCCTGTACATTTCGGCAATCCACCACGCCGAGAGCGGCGATCACAGGCTAAGGCGGCCGATATCGAGCGTCTAAGCGTCTACGCCCTGCGTGGCGTCACCCGAAGCGGAGGACGCCGTGCGAACAGGATTGTCTCCTGTGCTCCTCCCGCATTGTACAATTGCAGCTAAGTAAAAATCTGTATTGCGCTTTCTCACTGGCTTTTTCCCTTGCTTCGAGAGGGTTTTTTGCCGTTGTAACGCGGAGCAAATTAAATTCTTTTGTTAATTCTGTTGCTCAATTATTGTGTTTTATTTTCCCGAATCGTTCTATCCCGGATCACCCTTTTCTTTATAATCACATGCATGAACAATATTTCAATTTAAGTTTTTCTTTTTTTTATTAAAATTAAAAAAGTACTTTAGGTGATTCTATTTCTTTTAATTATTAATTAAAAAAATATTTATTTACATAAAATAATATGTTAGGTTCTTGAATAATTTATAAATTTAATAAATAAAAATAAAAAGTGTAAACATTATTTGATTTACTTAACATTATTTTAAATATTTTAAATTCAGTTTCAGTTTTTAAAAATTTATATAACAATCAATTCATAAATAATGAAATAAAAATTATAATAAATTTTCTATCGAAAGAATAATTAAAAATACTTGCTAATTAATATTAACTGGATAATATTTTATTTTTTATTAAATAATTACACAAATAATTGAATAATTATGTTTTATTATTATAGAGATTTCCTTATATTCGAGTTGTTAGATTTTTGAAGTTAATAATTAGAATAATATTGAAAATTCCAAATTGAAAGACTCAACTTTTATTAGGGCTTTTATTTTCGTGGAAAACAAAGCAATTATAAAGGCACGTTTAATTATATCCAGGTAGTAGCTAATTTGCAGTATTTCCGTTGCCTACCCGGATATCAATATATGATATTATATTACTATTCTGTAGAATTCCTAATCGCTAAAGTAGATTTTATGTATAATTCCTTTAGCCAAGAGCACCGTCCGTCACTTTATATTTGCTCTTCTTATCGAGCAGTCGCAACATAGCGCGTAGAAACCTTCTAATTTTTTTACACTAATTATTTATTAAATAAATTTAACTCGAAACTTTATTCTGCGGTGATTTTTTTTAACACGAGTAATACCAACTACGACTCCTAAAAGTAAAATTATATACGAACCAGCATATGATGTAGATTAACAATTTTAATTTTTAATGCTTAAAATAGATTACAAGATCATGTATAAATTTTATATTACAATATTTATAGTATTAAAATTTAATAAAATCTATAAAAATATTGTATTTACAATTATAAATTATTCATAATTAAGAATACATTTATAATTTAAAGTTAATAATGAAAATGAATATAAATTTTTGAGTAATTTAATATTGAAAAATTAAAATAATTGAAAACATACAGTTGAAATAACTTAAAATATTATAAAAAATAATATTAAAAAAATAAACAATGGTCAGTAATATTATTTTATTATTTCATTTATATTTTAATTTAATAATAAAAAGCATATTTTATTTTATTTGTGTATTAAATAAAAAAAATCAATTTTATTAATAAAATTTCAATTGTAGCAATAGATTACAAGATAGATCTCGAACACTTTATCGTACAATAACAATAAAATTTTGATCACACCGATCCGCGATTAATCTCGCTTGTCTCTATATTTTCTCATCATCATTCGAAAATAGATTAAGAGAACCGATCAACGTTCATTAACAGGCTGTTGGTGTTTCATATTGGCGGCTCCTCAATCACGGATTCATAGGTCCAATTCCTTGAGTGTTGAATTAAACAACTGTGATTCCTCTATTTCTAGTCACACGATAAATTTTTTAGAATACTGCTGAGAGAATAAAACAGAAGAGTTTTGTAAGTATGCAAATTAAAATGGAATCAATATTCCATGAATCGCTGAGAGCATCTTCATACATGTAATTTATGCCAAATGCGTCAATTTTTCTCGTATTTCTCTTGGCTTTTTCTTCCTTAGTTTTTTTTGTGCACTATTTTCTCAAACTAATTTTATTCTGTCGATAAATTTCCCTTCTTTAATTTATTATTGCTGTAAGGATTGAAAAATCAAAACATTCATCCAAAATGTACAGTAAAAGAAATTGAAATGTAATGTATAAGAGGTCAGTGAATATAATTCTTTGTATAAAGAACTAAAATAAATATTTTTCTTATTCATTGTCGAAGTGTCTGTTTAAAGTGTTTATGACTTTTGTGTTTCTAAACTTCTTTATTAAAGTATAGCACTTTTCTTAATAATTAATTTCTCATGCCAATACCTATACAAATTTATAATGTTATTGTAAAAAAATTTCTAATATGTGTAATATATATAAATAAATAAATAAGCAAAGGATATACATCCAAGATCCGAAAGATAGTTGAAAAGGACAATTGTATATACAATCAATATTTATAAATTATAAGGTGATTTATTTGTCAATTATAATTTTTTTTAAATATTATTCAAATTTGTCATATTGTGAGTATGGAGATAAAAGTACCTAACCATTAGGCATAAAAGCATAAAACTTTATTTTTATTAAATTTATAATGAAAATGTAAAATAATTTGGCGTTCTGCTTAATTGATTACAAAGGAGCCATCCCTGAAATTGCTAGGGAAGCGTCAAAAGCGTTAGTCTTGGAGAGCTTAATAATAAATAGAGCTCTTGTGCTCTTTCAGCACTACACATTCATTTTGCTTCAATTTCAATCAATTACGGAGATTGTAACGCGGAAACGGAAGGCGTCATGATGATTGTACACTAAGAACCGAACACGCAAAGAGGCGCACGCCACCTTCCAACGGAAACGAGGAAAACGCAGCCATTGGAAAAGTGAGGAAAATCCTTCAGCGTGAGCTCACCCCTAAAAAAGAAAATAGTCTCAGTCCTTTTCCCTCCCGAGAATTAATGATATATCTCGCGATATATCATTAATTCTCGGTTGTGTATTCGAACGGGAGTCGAACGAATTCAATAATATCCAATAAGTATCCTAGGCAGTTCTATATAAATGAGATTAATATATTATTAAGAGGCAAATGTTAAAGAAAGCTCCGAGTGAAATATGCGATTCAACGAGGATAGATTTTGTGAAGGTAAACTGAAGAAAAGGAGAAAAGTAGTTGATGGAGGGTAAAAAGCAGAAGAGATGATGAGGGCGAATAAGTTGCAGACCGGCATCAGGACCAGAAATATTATAACTGCCAGTGTGTTTGTAAAAAGTTGATGAGGAGAAGAAGAAGAATGGGGTGGAAGACGGGCGTGGCTTGGGGCTTGAATACTAAAAGCGTAAAAGGTGCTCTGTTATGGGGGGTAATATTGCGAGAGTTTCCTAAGATTCTACTTACAATGAAATAAACGTTGAAAATAACTCTCCCGAAGCAACTGAATCAACTATTCCGATCCTTTGCTTAGCCTACTTTACTTACAACTAACCATCAACTTTGTCTCCCTTGCGAATGCTTTTTATTTCTTCAGCAACAAACAATTTTTTCGCTCATTCTCTCTAATATCCTCATCCAGTAATCCTATAAAGTTTATACCTTGTACATTGTCTTAAACTAGAAGTTTGTAGTTATACGACAAGTTATTTTTATATTACTTACCATTTCAACACAAAAGCGTAGCATATTTATACTGAATAATATCTATTTTATACTTTTACCTTACTTCCTTCTATTTTCTTCTTTTAAACTGTATTGACTAAAATATAAAATCTGCACGACAAAAAAAAAAAAAAAAAAAAAAAAAAAAAAAAAAAATAAAGAAAATTCGTTCTAATATAAGAACATACATTTACTGTAAAATTACTAAATTATTTATATTTAACAATTTAATTTAAAAAAATAAATAATTACAAAATAATATTATTTGCTCATTATAAATGTTTAAATTATATTTTTAAAAATCCATTATTATGATTGATAAAATGTTTATAACTAATTACATCTATTCATTTTTTATATGTATATATTTTAATTAAAATCTGTTACATTTTATCTATCTATATAAGTTTATAAAAATTCATAAAAAATAAATGTAAAAAATTTCTTAATTATATTTTTTTAATTATAAATATGTTTATGATTTCCATTTATAAATTTATATTAAAAATATGTATACACTAAAAAAAATTTTTAAATTAAAATCATGGGCTGCTTTATTTTTTTATTGAGTATATTATATTAGTAGTATTTTTATGCAATACATATTTATAATGCTAGAACATTGATATTTACAGTAATTTGAAATTTACGAAGAATAATTTTTCATTTATCTTTATATCTAAATAATAAATAATAATTAGATTAATAATATTGAATTTAAAAATATTTTTTACTAGCTACCATAAACATTTTTAAATATCAGGAGCAGTAAAAATGAGGAATACAATTTACCTGCAGAAAATGATGAAAAAGAAAACAAAATATCTGGTATATAAAATATAATTAAATAAAACAATTATTTTAAATACTTTACATATATTACTGATGTTTTTAATGGAATTTCACAAAATTTATAATCTGTAACGTATTGTTATTTCTGAAAAATACATTATTTTTTCTATTTTTAATGACTGCAATAAGTTAGAACCGCTAAATAGTTTGTTTAAAATACCTTATAAAAATAATAGAACGTATAGGTACCTTCAACATTTTATTGAAAATTATAAGAGAAAATTACAATCATAAATTGTGCCGCAAAAGAAAAACGCCTGAATTTAAACTGACGATACTGAGAGAGAAAAAGTGATAAGCTGAAGGGAAAAGAGAGGTAAGATCGAATGAGCTTATTGTTGGACCGTCAGTTGTATGACACTGAGGCATCAGCAGTATCGAGATTCGGATATCGGAGGAGTGAACCAAGTGCTTGCCATGGGGTGAATCCTGGTGTCAGTTGGGGGTCTGAGCCGACGCACATGCCATCTCTCCCATAGTTTTAATGCTGAGGCCAAGTGAAACCGTCAAAAGGTCATCTGAGCCTGAAATCGGCGATATAATCCTGATCTACGAGCTGACTTGGGAAAAGTTTTTTTGTTATTTTTTTGTTTTCTTGATTTTTTAATTTATAATTACAATTATATCGCGTGCATCTGAGTAATTTCTATCTGAAAATCACTTATGATGTCAAAAAGTATATGTGAAATTACATATGAACCAGAAAAAAATTATGTTTTTAAATTACATCATAATAAATCAATCATTCAATATTCATATAAATTCAAATTATATATTGTACATTATAATAATAACGTTGATAGATATTCATATTACACATATTTCGTAGAAAATTAATATAATCTATCTGTCCATTCCATAAATGTTCTTCGTGTACATACATCTATGTATATTTATACTAAGAGATTAAAAACATACTGTTATAGATAAATAATGTAATGTTACATGAAATTAATTAAATTTATAGGTACGGAGTACATAATTATGAGAATTGAAGTGTAACATGTACTGAATAGCTTATGGATATACTGCATTTACTACAATAGATAGTTATCAGTATTTTAGCAAACTGAAAAGAAAACGCAAAATAACTTTGAAGCATAATTCTTTAAATAACAGTAGACAAGAATTTGACTTTGTACAAGTGATATAGATTATAGAAATGATTTTATTTTACGTTTTCGGGAAATAAAATTAAATACAAGTACTGAGAAATTTCTTAAAAATTTAAAAGTCACTCACAAATCCGCGCTCACTTCACAAACAAAACGAAAATCCCGCATTATTTCTAAATGTATTTTTACAAGAATTGAACTAGTAATGTGCGTCTTATTAGCTTAAGATCCAGTTCACGAATTGAAAAATTAAAATCTATTTTCGGAAAAATGGTGTGTCTCCGGCCAAACCTATTTTTATTTTTCTATAATAATACTGTTTGCGGGTGGCAAGACCATCCACTGAAAAAGATCAGTCGTAAAAAAGCTTATCGGCGCTGGGCGGATGAGCTTCGTACGTGCTACAGTAGCGTTACAACATGTTACAACACGTTACATTGGTGACACGGCATACGTTGCCTCCACAAAACGCGCGATATTGATTTTCGCATGAATTTTTTATCGGACTGCGGCATCTATTCTTGCGTCTGCAGAGAGAAACCAAAATGCGACCCAACTCTACTCTAAACGTATGAGGGTGAGAGTGTGTAGGTGCTTTTTTTCAGTGATTGCGAGGTGCATTACCTACTGGTTAGGGATTGGAAAAACCCTACTCGAGTGAATATCTCACGTAAATAATTTTTGCCTTCTCCCTGCACGCTACGTCTACGATAAAGGAAGATTCATTTTTTGTATTTCGCGTGTGTTATCCATCTTTATGCTCACGTATAATATAATTTTATAATGTCATAATATAAGTCATAATCATAATGTAAGTAATATTATTTTGAAGAAAAAATCTTTTCGTGGTTTCTATTGTAACGGAACTGTGTTGTAGAATTACCAGATCACTATTTTTAATATATCAAACATTTATTATTGATAAAACCAGCTTCTTAGTGATACTCTAACTACATTCTTTTGGACATTAATTTTATTAAGAAAAATTTGCAATAATTTTATAACCATACTTTATGTTGTTATGAAAATAAAAATTATTTTTTTATACTAATAAGAATTTGATTGAAAATTAAAAATTGCGAATATCAAAAATACATCTGCTCTCCTACAATTTATTCAATATATTACAAAAATAGAATATTTTCTCATGAATTCTAAATTGAAAACTTAATATTCCGTTGAATTGAAGCACCTGAAAAATCTAAAAACGTAATAATTTGAAAACTTGAAATTATTTTTCCATTTTTTATAAAAATAGGAAAATTGATAAATTAAAAGAGTTTTGGTATAATCTAAAAAAAATTCGTCTTAAAATTTGGATATTTAACATGAGATTCAAATAAAAAGTATAAAAAATACAACTGTGGTTACTGTGTATATGGAACACAAAAATTGAACTGATAAATCATTCAAAATGTAAATAATATCTTTATCGGTAGAATAAATTTGGATTTATGTGAAATAAGTAATCGAAGATATAACAGCTTATTATTAATGACTTCGTTGTAATATTTAAATTTATCAATCGCGCATTTTACACAGTGGCTCACGGTTAAAAAGTTGACGTAAGAAATTTATCTGTTTTCCCGGAAATATTGCTTCCAGGCCTTAAAACACAATAAACAGTCGAGTTCTCGATAACGGAATTACCGAGGCTGGAGGGAGTTGGAGCCTTTAAATTCGCATAGAAACATACGTTTTCCCATACAGCTATTACAGCAGGAGGAATTGCAATAGAATTAAATCGTTTAAAGGACTATTCCCTGGTTAAAGGGAAGGGAGTGGTTCGCACCCTTGACATGCTGGGATGGCGAATTTAATGGAGGCTCGAGGGGCAGAAGTACCGCATCCATTAGGCCTGTCCGTCAAAATTTTTGTTTAAGAATTTCAATTATCATCCCGAGCGGAGGTGCTCACGAGGAATTTTCGCAATTTTAAGATCGATCAAGGAGGCTGGGCTTCTATTCGCATCACGCACGTTTGATGAGCAAACAGTGAAAAATTATCTCACACGCCGGAGAAATAAGGCGCGCAAATTTAATGAGACACTTATCTGAAAAATGTCCTCGCGCTTAGGTAGAGAAGCTTAGTTTAAGTGAAATTTTAAATTGCCCCGACACGAGTTCCTTTAAAAGAGAGTTTAAGCAAGTCATTTTTTTCCTAGGTGATTCTGTCGGGAAAAATTTTATTTACACACGGGGAAAATTATTATATCGGGCTCTCCATCTAATACCTCCCAACGAGAAATTCATCTGTTCCAAGTATTTAAATTTTTTTCACCTTCAATCAAATCACAATATAGATTTTCACTCTTTACAAAATGATTTTTTATCATTTCATTTAATTATTTTTTCTCTGCTGCAAATTACCATAATATATTATACAACATAAGAGAATGAAAACAGAGTCTTTGATGCCGAAATTGTAATTACTATTATTTATCAGATCAATTTTCTAAGATTTGTTTACTTATTTATGCTGAAGGTATTATTTGAAAAATAATTCGTGCAGGTTAAAAGAATATTTATTCATAAAATAAAAGTAAACAAGTGTAAATATGAAACAAGTTGTCACGACGGCAAATTGTTCTAAACTGAAACTATGATATGATGTTCAGGTCAAAAGCATAGTATGTATAAAAGCGTGGAAAACCCCCATATGAAATAATAAGAAATAGCAATTAGGACTAACTAGAATTTTTGGTCATTAGACTGACCTGCATTAAACTATTTGTATTTTTTGGGATTTTACATAACAATGAAAAGATTAAATTTATATTGATAGTATACCTGCAAGTATACTGTACATTTTAAACAATTTTTTTAATTAATGACATTTTAATAATGTACATCATATTTATATCTGAAAAAATATCTTGTGATAAAAATTTATTGGTAAAATATTTATTGGTTGTTTATAAAATATCCATGACACAATCATTTAGTAAATCAAAACAATTTGAAATATTTTTCTACATTAATATCATTTATATTTATAGAAAATATTTTCAATTAATTATTATTATTTTCATATCATTATTTTTACTAATATGAAATTAATTAAAAAATTATGAAAAGATATAATGAATCTATAGAAATTACTGTTAATTCATTTAATATTTAAACTATTTTTCTCTGCGAGACGTAGCGTTTTGTTAAATTATAATTTGTTATCTATTACAATAAAGTTATTTAGCACGAATAATAAACATTTCTTTCAGTATACTTGATTGCCAAAGCAATATTAATTTAAAATTTTTGTATAATTATATATATATATATAATTTAAAAGATCTATAGATATTTTTATACCAGGTTTTAGTCGTATTTGTGTTATTATATTTTAAATTCTTACGTAAAAGTTTTTTACATATACCCAAATAATGTAAGTATAATATACAAATAAAATATTTATATATTTATAGTTATTAATATTAGTAAAAATAAACTACTGCGTTATATTGCAAGAAATTAAGAAAAACTGAAAAATAAAAAATGTGGACAATTAAAATTTGTCAATAATAACAAATGATTAGGTATCATTAAGTAAGTTAGTCCTTTTCAAATTTTCTCAAAGCAAACCACAATTCAGTTTACAAAACGCACAAAATCCATTCGGAAGAGGTTCTATATAATCTTCCTTCCTGTTTTCCGTCTTTGTACTTTCCTGCTTTTATGCTCCTTAACCTTCTTTCCTCACAATATCCATCATATATTTCAAATAGCAGAAAATAATTGGCTACATGATATAATTTTTAAAGCCCCTGGAGAAACTTCAGAGGGAAATCCTGGGTGATTTTCCAGTGTCGACAGCCGTCGGTTACGCTCATGCCAACCCCCAAAATATTTACCGAGAGACCTAGCATCCGCTTCTCACATCACCCCCACCAACCCTCAAACCGGAGTTGGCGTCTCACTTGTCAGTCTGGCACATAACACGAATTCTCTTGTCTGGTTCGTAAATGCTCAAGAAGACAAGGAACCAAAAGGAAGCAACTCGGATCTGAAGGCAAGAGACACGGAACAATGCCAACTCAAAGATAACTCCGGCGGCGGCCTCACACCGGAGTCAACATGAAAGATGAAGTTTCTCACCTTAATTGATATTTAGAAGATCCAAACCGAAGAGCCGCCTCGTCTCTCTCTCAGTCTAATCTCAACCTTAATCTTCACCCGCTCGCCCGTAACTTAAAATTTCACCCCGCGACGATTAACAGAGTGGGGTAAGTATGTGCATAGATGTACACGCTCAGTGACTGTTCCAAGTAGTCGCTCATCGGTGACTTTGCCATTTGATGTTTAACATTTGGCTAAGTGGATATTCCTAGACATGATTGAATTATTCACGATCCGCTGCTCTATAAAGAAAACACATCTCTCCTAGTTCTCTCGCTCGAACTTTTTTGAGATCCTTCGATGCTTGTTCTATTTGACTTGGATGACCTTAGGATTCATACACGCAATGTTTATATACTTACAATTGTGTTCTTCAATTTTTCGAGGGAATTTTCATCTGGTCGTGAGATTACGTGATGATAAATTAAAAGTATTGCGTCTATTCTGCAAAATTAAACACATAAATATTATAAAGTACCGAAGAACCTTTTCCGAGACCCAATATTCATGCATGAAATGTATAAATTTATAAAATAAATGCCCCTTGTATTTTTGGGATATTCGCATTATATAGTACATTAATTAATAGTTAAAACCAAAATTATCAAAAATACTTGTGATGACATATAGATACGTTTTTATGGCTATTTCAAACACATATTCATTGCAAACATTATTTAAATAAAATGCATAATTTATTTCACAAAAGATTCGGTATGAGAATACAAAATTTATAACATTTACATATTTTATGATATTTTCAAAGATAAATAACAAAATATCTATTGAAAAATAGAACAAAATTTTTAAAATATTTGAATTTCAAAAATAAGATACGAAACATACATTGTACATCAGTTCGTAGTTTTAAATATATTTTTTCTTAATATACTTTTTTTTTTCTTGTTTTTTTTTTTTAACAGAAAATAACAGAATTTCAAAGTATATTTTATGAACTTTATTTTTATAATTGCACAATATTCATAAATATTATATGAAACTAGTAAAATAAATTTTAAATCTCGATTAAATATAAAATTTCAAATTTATGTAAGCAATGAACCAAATGCGTAAAAATAATTTTCCATGTATTTAGATATTAAGGTAAATATATATATGTATGAATCCAATAAGTTTGCAGTTAAAAGTCATAGTTTAAAAAATAATTTTAGTTTTAAAATATATTGTACAAAATACTAAAATACTTATACTAAATACAGGTCTGTAATGGATGAAGAATAATCTTTGTGATATTATTATAATACATAAAAATTAAAAAAAAATCTTGGTACCTTTGATCGAGATATTGATACATTCTTGCAATAATAATTTTTTGTATTATTATTTTAAATTTATACAATATATGCATAATCTGAGAATACAATTCTTACAGAAAACAAACCACATAAGATGATATTAAATTACGATGATTACTGTTTGACGAACCGAAGGTGCTCTTTCGACTTGAAATAAGAATTTTATTCATTTGTGAGATTGTATTTGAATCGATAGTTAATATAAATTGAATAGATGTTCCCAAGAAATATTTTTCAATATCCCCACTGTGCAATTGATAGCCCAAGCTATTAGTGTCGAACGAAGTGTTTGGAAAATGCAATTTTCTGAGGTTGAGCAGCGTCCCCTAGCCGCATAGACGTACATGCCGGGTTTTACTCGGAGGAACAAACTACTGTTGATGGTGCATACCCTTCATGAAGTTCGCACACCTGCTCGCAGATGGCGCCAACAGCTTGAATCAAGTGCCCCGATGGAATTTTAAATCCCCATAGGGATTTATTCGCTGATTCGAGTCTATGATCATGTGTGATTTACAAAAAATGATATAATATTTTTCCTATTATCATTAATTCTAAGAGATTTATTTACAGAATTGCTATCTTATATTTCAAACTGAATTGTATTATTAAAACATATGGGGAATTCTTCATATTTATACTATTTGATTAACAAATAAATTTTCAATAATTAATAATTAATACATCCCAGATATAGGTTAACCCAAAATTTATTTTTGATTTAGTCGATTATTAAAAAGTTAAATATTACATTGCATCACTTAAAATGATATTTAAGGTGTAGTCAATTATTATTCACAAAATAAGTAGGAACCAAGTCTATATAATCAAATAAATATAAGAAAATAATTACTTATTTTTTCAATTTTATCTGGAAATATTATCATAGTTTTATTTCTAGCTATATTTCAGAATTTTTTAATTTAGTAAATAAATCAAGCTTAAAATTTTGTATGTGTACATTTAATAATACAAATTTTCTATACTTACTTAAAATTAACAATTCTATTGCAATACTAATATAGGTATATATAAAAACTATGTATAAAAGGATTTTGTTTCTAAATAATTGATATCGTGTGATAAATTATGTTATATATTTATACTTTGAATCGCAATTTCTTTTTCTAATAGTAGGCACTAAATTTATATAAAGAATTGTAATGATTGAAAATTGAAATACAACAGAGTTTTGCTTAATTAGAAGTTTATTTTAAATTAAAAGCAATAGGTTAAGAATATACAAACATTTGCAAACTTCCAACCTTACTAGGACTACGCCAAAATCGAGCTGACTGTTATATTAAATTATAACAGCTGATAACTTCCCCATGCAGAATCAGGTATGCATAATAAAAATTACTTACCATAGGATACATGACCGTCACAAATATTGCTCTATGTAAATATAATTTCTATGGTCTGCTCCGCCCTTATCATTAAATTGCAGCGATATACTTATTTGTTTATATTGGATTTAACGAGTTATATTTGTCGAAATATAAAATTCAAATTAACATTTATGTATAAATCCAATAATAATATAAATTATGAAAATTTAATTTTGCCAAGATTTAATTTATTGTATGTAACATGATAATATTAATTTAATTATTATTACAAGTAATGATATACTACTTATTTCTTTTACATTATTTTACGAAAATAAATATGAATATTCTCTATTAATTCAACAATTTCTGTTGTAATATTAAATAAACTCAAATAGAAAATAATTGAATTTAATGAATATATATCTCCATCGGTTATTAAAAATATTTAATTTTATATCAAAAAGAAAAAATCAAAAAATTTAAAATTGTTATATTTATAGTTAAATTTTTAAAAATATTTTATGCTTATCTGTTATGTTTATTTTTCATTCGTAATATATATATTTACATCATTAATAATTATATAATAATGCAATAACAGTTGGAGTTTCCACTAACAAACACTCACTCAGCCAGGTAGGTGCAATTTCAGGTCAACTCATGCATACGAATCCACGGGGGTCAACGAGTCCCCAAAGGATTTATCCTGTATCTTCTTTTTACCTACTGCTTCTCTCCTCGTGACCACATGCTAAAGTAGTATAAAAATTGTCTTAAATTTTATTCACAATTATTAGTAGAAATTATGATTTAAAATAAATCAGTAGCGATTCTTCAAATAGTTGAATAAGATTAATTTGGAATATTATATTTGTAGTTTCTTGACTATACAGTCTTGAAAATGAAGATTCAATTTTTCAAAAGTAAATTACATTTAGAAAATTGAAAATAGCACGGAAACAATGATTATGAGATATTTCGCTTCCTAAATCTAAAAAAATCCTAAATAATTGCATTTCTTTTCGTATCACTAAAAACTTATTTAAACAAATGTAGAAAAGAGAAAGGTATTTCACTCAATTTTCTCGCTCAATGTAACTTTTCTTCCTTTCGTATTTTATATCGCTGGTAGGGACTATTCAGTATCCAAGTAGAGCAGAGTAGCCTTTGGCTTGGTCCATAAAATTCACTCTTTTCTTGGTAGCCTTCGAATTTTTTTCTCCTCTCTTCTTTCTTCTTTCTTTGTTGTCTCTCAGCATTAAGAAGCAGAACCAACGGAGACTGAGTCCTCTTTTCTTCCTCCCTCCACATAGGTGGCCCTCAATACGAATGCGATTTAAAGGTGCTCTAAGAAACTTCTAATAGACTACTCTTTTTCATGGAAAAGTGTACGAGTTTTCACCCCTAAGTTGCGAGATCTAAGGGAAACAGAAGAATTGTATTGAGAGGGTAAAAAGGGTGTTGAAAACCCATAAACTTGGTATAAAGAAGCAGCGAAAAAGATTGAGCAAAAGGTGAGTGGTGAGAGGCGAAAGGTAACCGCGAAATAAATGCAAATAAAGATGAAACAGAGCGGTGAGTTCCTTCATTCGATGAATTCTCTCGATAAATCGGTTTCTGCTTCTTTTTCATCCTTTTCCGCGGCCAGAATTTCGATTTTTGTTTAATCTTCTTTTACTACACAACTCATATTATATGCTTAACTGACTTTTTAATAATATCACAAAGTAATGAAGGTTTCATAATAGAATTTCCCTTTACTAAATTTATCCAAGGATTATTATTTTTATAGATTTTTAAGGTATTTCTAATCATGCTCGCATAAAATATTTTAATAATATTACAACAGCACAAATTAATGCCGATGCTAATTTTATTTGTGACTTATCTACAAATGCATAATACATTAGATTTTTTCAGAATACTAAAGTAATCGATTATATGTACAAACCATTTTTTGTGTGAATGAAGTTTTTTTTAAATAAATAACCGTTTTTATAAATGAATCCTTAAATTTTACTAATTATTTGTCATAAAATCTTTAATTACGATGAAAAAATAATACTTTTATGATTTTACAAATTTAACAAAAAAATATTTATATAAAATTTGAATTTTTTAAAGAATTATTTATTATTTTTACTGTTTTATATATTTAGAAAAATTACAATGAAACAACAATAAATAAGTAGTCAACTAAAATTATATTCTATTCATTTTCTTTAAATGGGTATTGTAACTAGCAATGATTATACAATTAAGTTGAATATCATAAAATAGATTGACAAAATAATGGCCATACTAGATAGCCAAAATAATATACAAAATAATCGAAAGATAATCGAAAAAGGCGTCGTGTTGTATTTTGTGCAAATCTATTTTTCCTTCTTAGTACGTTAAATGATGTATTGATTCAATAAGGAATAAAGATAAATAATAGGTTCGACTTAGATAGAAAAAAGTTGGCATTACCAAGTAATTGATATAAATGTTTTGTAGGATTGTTATTTTTTTACATGTAGTTTCCCGTCGATTATATATTGGAAAGGTATAAGTAGATGACCAGGAGAATCGAAAATAACACAAGTAAAAAATACCCACTCCGCTCAATACACTCTCATATTATACATGTACGTTGAGTACGAGCAGGTCCATCTGCAATTTCAGTCAGCGTATTTAACAAATTTCGCTATTTCTGTTAATAGCAGAAGCAGGGGAGGCAATAAAAATCTTCGATCCATTCTTCGGAAGTCTCTTTGATTAGTTATGGCTTTTCTCGCTCTTATTTTACACACTACTCGTGGTTCTTCGAAAAATTCATCTCGCATGTGTCGCACGTGATCTCTTCGCCATTGACGGTCCATTAGTTAACTTGAGGTTTCGTTACTACATGTGACTTTATTTTATGCTTTACATTCCTCCGGATAATCACTCGATAGAGATTTTTCTCTCCACCCCCTGAAATCTCCTTTCAGATGGGACGCGCATCCGCGATGTCATACGTTAGGTTTTCCAAAGGGTTGCTCTAGGTATCAGTAAAGGTAAAAATTGAGGTCACATCCAAATTCGAGATCGAAGCGAAAGCGAGCTGGAAAATGAACAGAAGTGGACGTATAAATTCTTTATAAAGTGAATAATCGTTTGAGACCAGATAAAAAATAAATATGGCGTATCTTTTGTTGATAGGCAGCTATTTGATTGTGATTATTAAGCATTTGTGAGTTTACACCGTACCGATTCAAAAAAACACCATTCCATTAAAGAAGGACGATCGTACTAAAAGCTTCCGTTCCGCCCTTTTTCCCAATTTTTCATATTCTCATCTACTTTTGAGCAATAATATCATTATAAATCCCTGCACGTGAACTTTATTTTATCATTTTTGGAATTATATTTGAACACAGAAACAACCGATAAAATTATACATTGAAAATATATTTTTCATATCAGTATACATTCAGATAAATAGTACATTATATCATTTCCTAGGCATAATTTTCCAAGTTACTTGATTACATAATTATCTTATTCTGACATTCAATATATATTAATAAATCATATAACATTCGTTAAGGAAAATAATAAATTTCGGGTACTAGCAAATGATTATTATGAATGTGAAAAATAGTTTTTCATACTTTTTCTAGTTTGTAATAAATAATAATGATTATATAATAGTTAAAAAATATACAAAAAATAGATATTATTTATTATAGAAATTAATGCATATAAAATTGATACAACTAGTAATAATAATATCAAGATCATTGTTGTTTAAGTGTTATTCTTTAATTTTATAATAATACTATGGATTCAAAATATAGAGTTCAATTTCGATTGTAAATGCTTTTAAAGAATAATTCTTTATTAATAGATATTGAGTAATACGTATTAAAAAAAAACTGTTATTTTCTAATTAAATTTTCGTTAGTTTAATTATATATTAAAATTCCAGTGTATAAATGATTTTTATTATAAAAGTTTATAAAGATAAATACTGCTTTGAATTTTACTAAAAACAGCACTTCAATAATTATTTATGTGTGATTAATAATAATAATTAATAAACGTGGTTTTTATAAAAAGATTTTAGATTTTAGATTGAACAATCAGTGGAATTTATTAGAGTTTATAATTGATTCGACGAAATAATTATAATTATAATCGTAATAATTATAATCGTAGAATATATTAAGATATAATTTGAAAATTTTTAAAAAATATCTTCACAAGTCGAATATTGCATCACAATTGTCAAAGTATCAGGTCGTGCTAATTAATAACAGGAAAATATAATAAGAGTCTTAAATTATTTCGATAAAATCGTAACGCATGTGTTTGAAGTAGAAATATGAATTGGTGTGGTTAACCTGTCCGGGCGATCCGCGTCACTCCAAAATGGAGTTGTCGATTGTCGAATCGTCTTGTTAGCCGGCATTACTTTACAAGCGGATCGGCTTATATGAGTAGGCCTCTGCCAAAGCGTTAAGTCAATGTCGATTCGACGTCTACTCTACCCCTTGGATAACTATAAAACCTAATACCCGTGTCGCGTTCCAGTGGCTTGGCTCTCCTTCTGAAATTGAGTCTACCTGGACATTAATCTACCTTCATTGTTGAAAATGACAAAAAAATGTTGTACAACAGCAAATTTTATTTGGTGGGTAACTTGGGAAGCCTTGATATTTCATGTATGAAAGTTATGAGACTTTTTTTTAATTTCTCTTACATGCTAAGCAATTTATTATTATTTCCATTTAATTTTTCCAGCGATCAATATTTTTATGAATAAAACTTTTGTGACTTATTACTTTGGACATTACTTTTTCACATAAATTCTTATGGCTCAAATAAAATTTTTAAAATACAATAATTGGAAACGCAATTTAAAACTATTTTTAACTTAGAGGTGGAAAATATATTTTTCAATTGTGTTTATAAAATAAATTCTATTTCTTCTTCAATTTTGAGTGTGTAATTATAATAATGAATTGTTTAAGTTCTTAATTAAGTTGAATTATGAAAAAAAAAAATTAAAAATTCATCATGTTGACAGCTTTTACGCAATAAGATAGCAATAATAATTTGAAAAATAAAAAATAGGAGTTGGCTTTTGTAGTATCTCGTAGAAAGTATTGACCTAACAGTAATCTCGAGAAAAAAAGTGAGAATTCTCATTTTGTCTCTCTTATTTATTTTGATAGGTATGTGATCGCCAGCTTCTACATTCTCATATCAGTTTTTTACGTCTTTTAAAGTACATTGACAACTTTTTTTGTGGCGTTATTATATCGATTCCACTCACGTTCACTCATATATACTCACTACAGTCGATTTACTTACACCTTACTATATTTTGTTATTTATTCTTTCATGGATTCTAGTTCAGTGGTCCAAATAATGTTATTGCATTTTTAGATAGAATTATTATTAAACTTAAACACACAATATAGACTTAAATTTTATTGAAAAATGTCCTCTTCATATTAATTTTTGATGGAAATAACCATGTCACATTATGCAAAATGTCATTAATTAGAAAATTTCTTATTAATATATAAGGAGAAATAAAAAAGCTTGGAAATTTATAATTACTTCTTCCAAGAAATTCACAATAACAATGATATATTTTTAATGTAATAATTGGCGACATTTTCAGAAAATCATCAAAATAAACCGCGATAAACATAAAACATATAAAGCCCATGTACCTTCTATTACATTTCGTGACAAACCTCCATTCCTCTTACATTAAATTTGATGTGCTTTCCTTTTCCTTTTTTTATATGTTTTATGTCTATCGCGGTTAACAATAAATTCGCACATGCTTTCTTTATTACACCAAGACTCCAAATCTTTGTCCTTATCTCTGACTTTGTCTTTATATTTTCTAGTACTCATATCATGCCTCGTAGAATCATCAGTTAATTGAACTATTTTGGAACTTGATCTTCTATATGGTGAAACGAGAAACTTAGCAAATTTCTTCTAGCTCCGAGCATTTTACTGTAAAATCAACCATAACTCGTAATCAAGATGCCAAAAGTTTTTTTTCATGTTAAGGATCCATTCAATGCTGAATAAACGCCCTACATAAAAAGCCGCGTAGTGCATTTACTATATTTACTATATACCATCAATCTACGTATCATATGAATACAATAATTGGACTATTTACCGTATTCAATTATCCCGCATGAATTTAGCTAATCTATTATTTCCTCCTTGTAATTTTTACAATTTGATTTTTCCTAAAAATCTAAAAAAGTATACTTTAGAACCTGTTTTTAAATGCCGTCAAAAGACATTAATCAATAGTTAATTTCTCCAAGAAAATAAATTCATTTTCCCATTGATTATTCGGATGGAAATGAAATGTAATAAAAAAAAGAATAAATTAAAAAATAAATAACAGCGATACTTGAGTTAAACCATATAATGAGGTGCAGAACAAAATATGAAAATTTAGTTACATTAAGCAAACTTTAATGAAGCATTATTAATTTAGCTTCCACGTCATGAAAATCTTGTTATGGAAAGTGGTCGATTAAAATTGATATCAGTCGAATTCGTCAAATTGTAGTCTTAAACTCGTATTCTATATTTAATTATATAGCAAATATTTCTGGAGTAAAATTTATGCATTGTGTTTATTTTAAATTTTAATCACAGCTATGTGTAGGTTCTGGATAAATTTAACACATTTTTAATTAATATTATGTTAAATATTGAAAAATAAACTGGTTAATGATATTTCATACAAGTAGTGTTATAAATTGGCGAGAGTATTTTGAAAAAAAATATTGTAAAAGAGTAAATTGAATCTTATATTAAATCTTTTTTACAATATCAAGATAAGGAATATAACTTGAATAAAAATTTCGCTTATTTTTAAATAATGCGAAAAGAGCTGTCATCTAATCCTTGCGTTTAATATTTTCGTGAAAAGCGAAGTGGCGAAAAAATATTTAATTTTGTGGATAAGAAGTTATTTCAGTAATTGAAAAGAGATTTGTAATTCATTAGAAAAAAAGTATCCTCAAATAGAAAAAAATAAAAGATTTCAATGATTTCGTGTAATCCCCTGAATCTACCTTTGTTTCATTGCCTCCCTTTCAATCTCCATCTTCCCTCTCGTGTACACGTATATAACTTCATCCCTGCACACATCCGTGACCCTATCTTTAGAGTTAACACGTTGGAGGATACAATTTAACAAACCCTCCACTTTCTATCAAAGTGAATAGCAATAGTCATAGGTTTTATGTGTCCATGGACGTACAGATGGTGCAAGTAACAGCGTATTGCTGAAAAACGTACTCATATACACACACATATATAAAAAGAACATGGGGTACCTATGTCCTGGAGGCCGTCACTGCTTTGTTCGTCTAAGATAGAAAAACAATATTGTTGTTTCATCAGTGAGTCTTGACACGTCGTTGAAAGTGACGCGTGTGGTCGAGCCTCTATGTTTGACTTCATCCCTATCCCCTTGCATTTACTCGGGTAGCCGGGACACAAATTGGATTATGCGATGTCGTAGCTACGACAGTGAACTTAGAGGCTGAGTCGGGGCTGGCGGCGGTGAGTAAGCGGTGCTTGACGAGTCACAAGAGCCTCGGCTTAATATTGTGGGGGCAAGAAACGAAAAACCAAACAAGGATGAAAGGTTCGAGAAAGAAAATCGGATCATAGGTGAAAATACCTTTAAGACGAGATTTGGGATGAAGTGGGGGGGGGGTAGAGCCGATAGCTACCGTTAGAGTTTAGTTATTGATATAATTTTTTGCGATGTTTTCCACAAGAATCGACGTGGCGTATTAAGTCGTTAACACTTACTCGCATTTACTACAGATGGAATGCCCGGCAAGTCTCGAATGTAGAAAATCATTATAATCACAAAACTCTTGAATTTCTCGACTTGGTTATATTTTAGATGACATTGTTCTATTTTTTTGAAATAATCGCTTTCAAAGGAATTTTTTTTTTAATATTTAGCCAATTTAGAATAATTAGAAAAGTTGGAACCTTTAAAGTAAAGTAAAATGAAAATACTTTCTTCGGTAGATCAAACTTCAAGAGTATTTCAACCAAAATATTGTTTTCTAACAGTTAAATCGATTTTCAATTATACAAGTAATTTCGGTCTTTTCTTTCCAGTTCCTCTTACCTGGAACGTATTATTTAATAATTATACTAACAAAATTGAACGACTACAAAAGTTTTTGATATATATAGAAATTGTCCGTGAAAAAATATTCAGTCAGCATAAAATGAAAATGAAAAATATATTATATTCAATTTAGTAGATAAAAGAAAATATAGAAAAAAAATATTTATAAATTGGATAAAGTAAAATAAATAAAATTACAAAAGTTTAAAAAGATAAGAAATAAATGCGTATAAAGTGAAATAAAATTTAGTTGTCAAAGTTTTGAAGAATTTCAAAAACTGATAAAAGTACATGCATGCCTCAATAATTGTTTACTTTACAAATATATATTCAATAAAATTTGTCTTTTATGAAATTTTGTACTGTGATTTTATTTGAAATAGCATTAAAAACGTTGACGCATAAATATATTATATAAATATATTTTGTAAAATAAACTAGATGTTCTAAATATTTTAAAGAATCGACTTAGCTGAAGGTAGGGCATAAAAATGTTGAGTTCGAGGAAACGGAAATTAGTAAAGATATGCTATTACGTCTATTTTTAATGCATAAACGAACTTAAACTGGTTGAGGTGCATAAAAAGTTATTTTTTGAGATGCGATCAAGAAGTTAATGTCTTAAATATGCGAGACTCGAGTTCCCGCTTTACGAGTTATAGCTTCCTTTTCGACCAGAGTCGAGATGTTCTCTTAACCAATATCAGGGTTATGTATATGCGAGACGTGATGGATTGATACGTTTAACGTCCGAGACATTAGTTGATATGGGAGCGAGTATTAGAAAATAAAAATTTTTTTGTCGACACTGAGGAGAGATAGGTCTGAGATAAAAATTATCTCCAAGGAACAAGAGATCGATTTGCACGGATACTGGATTACGCGTGAATTTGGGCGTAGAAAGGTAACAAAATATGAGTTACTCTATTCATTTCACCTTAATCAACTTCTTATTCTCATCTGATGTTACAATCTCTAGTACCATAATTTTCGTTCCCATAATTTTTTGTATTGTTTTCTTTACTCGTTGTTCAATATTCATAAATCGACAGAAAATTTATACATCTGTCTTATCTTGGCCATATGTGAAATTATTATGTAAGAGTTGATTATTTTAATTCTTCGTAAAATATTATTTCTTTAAAAAGGAATTTTAATGGATTCATGTCTTAATTCAATCAAGTTCTATTTTGAATAATATATTTTTTTCTTGCGATCAAGAGAAATTTTAAGAAGTACGATTTTTAATCGAATTTTAATTATTTACAAGCATTTTATTTTCCAGTTTAAATTTACAATATTCCACCCAAACTTTTTACTTAATCGTGATAATGAATTAGATTTTGTGTTTTAAATGAAACCTAAAAAATTGAATTAACTTCCTTTAATTTTGTGACGTTTTTAAGATTAAAAAAAGAACTACATTTAATTATTCATTAATCCTTGTTTTGAAAAAAAATATTTGTCAATAGTTTTACAATTACTACATTATTTAATTGTAAACCTTTTTAAAATAATTTTTTACATTTGTTTAACATTGTTCAAAAATTTATGTAAAAATGGCAATAAACTATAAAGTTATGAATTTTTTATAAATCGGTGCAATTATTTGGGACAACAAAAACACGGAACTTATTTTTAAATATTCTTATTTCTAAATAGACTTTGCCATATCTTCACATTTGAAATTTTCCTTTTTTCTAAAAGGAATTTAGATATATACACGAACTAGTAAATCGGTATAAGAGTCCCTGGAGGAACAAAATGGAGGAACATGAAAAATGGAAAGTGTGGAATGAGTCAAATGAGAGTAGTACTAATCTTTGAAAAGTCTTCATTATACTTCTCTTTATTTACTATTTCCATGTTTTTCTTCAATGCCAGCTTATACACAGTGTTACATTAATTTAATTATCAACCAAATTAGTCATCTACTTAATATGCAAAATAAATAATAATTATCCATTATTGTAATCAATAATTTTGGTGCATCAGTATAGAAATATAAGCAAGTATGAGAATAAAATAATATACATGGTAAAAAAAAAGATCAGTTCTAACTATTAGCTAATAACTAAACATTGATTTTTAATCATCGTCTAAAATTCCCCTAATACTTTCTATTTTAAATATTATTTAATATATTTGTAAATTATTGTGAGTACAACAAAATCAAGATGAATAAAAAATTATGTACTTTATAAAAAGATAAATTTTATTATATACAATATCTGAAATATTATTATGTATACTGAGAGGTGAATTTGAATGTAATAAACTAATAAAATGTGTCTCATAAAGTGTACCATGTTCTACCAAATTTCTTGAATTATTGATAACATTATTTCCCTAAGATTTAAAATTGAATGTATGATTCTCTTTAAAGGGTATTTTAATAATTTTTATTTTTTAATAAAATATGTGAATAATAAGTATAAAAAACATTTACTCAGAATATTCCCATTTTTTTCCATCAAATAACTTTAGTCTTGATACCAGTTTTTATAAGGTAATCCATTAAAAAATTCTTCTAAAGTAGAAGGTGTTTATAATACAGAAGATATAATCAAAACAAATATGTTATAATAAAATATGTTAAAATAAAAAAATTTATTTAGGTAAGTGCTTCAAATATTTTGAGAAATTTTTAGTTGAAAAGTAGTAAACAAAAAAAATAACGACAAAATGAGTTTATAGAGAGTATAAATATTAGTAGGTATTGCACATTTCACTGTGATCGAGTTTTATACGTTAATTTTATTAATTTGATCAAGTAATTGATTTCAATGAATAGTATAATGAATTTTTACCGGTATGGCTTTATAGAGTATAAATTTTATATTTATAAAAATAGATATTGTGAATGTATATATGTATTACAATTCCTTTTATAATTTAAACTAAAAACTCTATCTATAAAGATATTATATCACAATATCCGCGTAGATTTGAGCAGATAGAACGATTGATAAATACATATTTTATTTAAATAGACGCAAATTTTTTCCCAAATTTTACTATTAGTTTGATTATTATGATTTCGTTTTAAAGAATCAATATTTAATAACTACACTTTGAAAAAATCAAATTAGGTTTTAACCCATTTATATGTGCAAATAAATAATAAATATCGAGTAAAATCCTCGATATAACGTAGTCGGTGAATTCATAGATTCATATATATACATCTTAATGCAAGCTTTATTGAGATGAATATATATCTCGTTGCATATAGAAGTGTACCGTTTTTCATTCAACCGTGCACTTTCACCATAAATACCGGATGAACTGGATCAATTTTGTCTTTATATTCATGGAATTCCGTGCTGTATGAAACAGACTAGTATAAATTTCCTAATTTAATCCTCTCAAAATTATTCCTCACATTAATATTCTGCTATTTAGTGTAATATCGAGTATATTTAATGTATGGTAAAACTTATGTAACTTAATTCCACGACACGCAAGAATTTTTATTTCCATAAAATTTCAATTTTTATGGCATAGAATAACAAAAGCACTAACAAAAAATTTTCGCTACACTCGCTACATTCATACCCACATATTATCATTTCAACTTGAGCAAATACATCCTAAAATTTAATTCGAGACTCTGATTACCCCTACAATGCACATGTGAAGGATAGGGAAGAAAGAAAGCTGGGAGTTGGAGTTATCGTACACTTGTTCAGGCACAAAGGTCAAATATTCGTTCGCGCTTCTTTGGTTCTCCATGAGTAGTGCATCAGAAAATCATCCGAATGCATTATTTCCAGGATCCCGAATTCGAAGTGAATTTTTCTATCAACCGCGGATACTGTACCCGTGAATAATACTACCGCACATTTCTTAGATGGAAATGCACCAATGAACTGTCTCTCATCCAGGACTGAGACGCCTCGAGGATGGCTTAGTGCAACTGGACTCCATTCATAAATTGCCTTAAGAAAGCGCGTGGATGTGTTTATCTGCATTGTTTATCAAAAGTGCGTGGATGTAGACATTAGAGCTTAAATATCAAGGCATGTAGCTTATCTCATCGACGCTTTAAAGAGCAATAACGCGATGTGACAGCAGGTCAAGTTTAAGTCTACGTGTGAGGCCCATCCTCTTTTACATTTTTCCTTTTTCCTTATTTTATCTTATTTTAATTAAATATTAAAAAGGGATCCAATACAGGTGTAGGTAATGAATAAAATCATGTTTATTCGAATGTATATCGTCAACGTTTCGACAAGTAATCAATTGTCCTTGTCTAGACAATAATTCTAGCTCAGGAATACGCCGGTGTTCTCCGACTTGTCAGTCATAATGTCACAAGTACAATTATACTATTTTTCAGATTTGAAATTAAATTGTTTAATTTTTTGTCCAAAAATAAATTTTCTTACTCTTTGACGTACTTATTTTGTGTTTCAGATTTTTCAAAAAACTTTTTAATTGTAGAAACGTCAATGTTGGAACTTAGAATTTCAATTTTAAGAGAGTTTAATTTTTTGTTTAGATTGTTTATGTATATGAATGTCTTTAATAAACAAGGTGAGTATTTTTTTACACAGATTAGTACAACTGTACTTATGACGTTACGACTGACAAGTCCTAGAGCATCGGCGTATTTCTGCGCTAGAATTATTGTCTAGACAAGGACAAGTGATTACTTGTCGAAACGTCGATGATACAAATTCGAATAAACTTGATTTTATTAATTACCTGCATCTATATTGGATGTTTTTTAATATCTAATTATAACAATAAAAGGTGCCTCATAACAAATTTTAAAATGAAAGTATAAAATTTGGGATTGGAATATTAAAAAAACTAATAGTCGAGAGATAAGATTTTGAATTTTTGTTTATTCCGATGTCAAGAAATCGAAGTACAACAGAAGACTGTCCTCGTCGTTCTCAAAAACTCTACCTCAGGTCTTCTTGTAAATCATTACCAAAGTTCACGTGGAATTTAGGAAGAACATCTGTAATGGCTCAGGCGAAAGGAAATCCCGGAAAACTTTCTCTTACAGTCGACCATAATGACTGCATCAGAAGTCCTTGGTTCAGAAATATTCTGAAATATACCGAAAAATAATGAATAAATAATAGTGTGTACTACACTCAGTTATGGGCATGAATACACTTGATAAGGGCTTGATCATTACACATATCTGAGTGCTGATCCATATTTTCACCCCACGCACAGCCTGACCAAGACTGACCAGCACCATCGAAGGTGCCACAATTCAAATAACTGTTCCGTGTCTGTGTTCCTCCATTTGCAGCCATAGAAATTATGACGAGCGACTTGTGTCAATAAAGAGACTTTACAACTACTTAGCCATCATTCCATGTCATTAAAGAGATTTTTTCATAAGCTCCACTCCAACCACGGTCCTGGAACCTTTATGAAGATTTTCTCAGCCACCTTGTACCAATTGAAGGCACGATGATAGTGACGCGATATGGACTTTTGGCCTTTGCGGTCACTTTTCTGATCTTCTCAGTTGCAACTAGACTCGCGAGGATCATCACTACGTCTCATTGTTGCGGCTTTTCAACGCTTATCGAATTTCTTCTTCTGATATAGTTGCCCTCGATCCAACCTCTCCCTGTCTTTTCTACATAACATCGTCATATTCACTTGATGTATGATGGATTGAACATCCGTCGTTAAGAACGCATTTCTTGACTCTCTCGGTTGCTAACTCAGAAGTAGGCGTACTGGAACCTCTCGTGTCTCTTTATTTTGTAACATGTTGATAGTACTTTGAATCTTCTTGACGCATGTATTCCACTCGTGCTTGGGCTCCGCTATCGTAGTGGTAGTAAGTACATCCAGAAAAATGCAATTTACCTTCTAGTATTAGACCTCAACTCGCGACATTATTATTGCAATCAAAATTAAATTAATTCTGCATTTTGTCAGAATTCCTGAAACCAGGTGGACATAAAGTAGTACTATGATCTCCAATGATTCGCACTGGTGTCCCAAACACTAAGAATAGTGCCTCAAGCGAGACGATCACATATCATCATTTGGTGTTCAACAAAGGTTCGAGAATACAAAACTTAGTAAACCTATCCACGATACTGAGCGAGTGAGTGGTTTTACTTTCCAATCGAACAAAAGGACCAACATGATCAAAATGGGCTGTATGAAATGGAACCACGACCTTCTATATCGGATGGAGGAATCCTTCCTTTCTACCGCTTCTTTCTTTATAATAAAGGAAATTCAAACACACATTTACATATTTAGTTATGAAGAGTCGTATTCCCTTCCACCAATACTTTTTACGAATTCGATCGAAAGCCTTTTTCGTTGCGAAATACCCCGCGTTATTATGACACATTATTACAACATTAAATCACGGCATTCGCGGTAGTAACCACCGATTTCCCGTCTCGGTGCATTTGAATATCATGCCGCCTCGAAGATCATAAATATCGAAGTATTGCTTGAAATCTCGAGTCTTATCAGACGATTCGAGTATTTTACGAATTACGCCGATATCTGGACTTGGAGCTACGCGACTCAAATTCACTCGGCGTATGTCACATCGACTGCAACACACTGCATTGGGTTTTGGCTCAAGTAATCGACGTGTTTGATCTTCGTTCCGGGGGGATATTCTATGTGAAAATCTTATTCTTGAAAGTATATTCACCGACGTGCTATATGTTATAGGATGTTTTTTTTAACGCATTGTCACGCACAGCCACACAGAGATGACCATAAATTTAATACTTATCAAATATGTATGAATTTTTCAGAACACTTCATATACCGCCAGTGCTTCCAAGTCGTAGGGCTGATATTTGGCCTCAACTGAAGTTGTCTTACAACTGTTGTATGCCATGATTTGACGATTACTCCTACTGATCTGGATTAGCATCGTTCCAACTCATAATGAACTAACATCCATGTGTAGCTGTTTTATAATCCGGATTGAAAATACTTAGGATGGGACGCGACGATAAAGCTTTATTAAATTGAGCAATCGCATCATCTTGCTTCCTACCCCAGGTCTAATCCATGTTCTTTTGCAATAATCGCGGTAACGACTCTGTCTTTCTCGTAAAATCTTGCATATAGCGACGAAGTAACTTGTGAAACCTAGAAACTGATATACCTATTTCACTTTTTTCGGCATTTGCGAGTAAATAAGCACATCTATTTTACCAGACCCTGGTCGTACGCTTTCGCTGGAGGTTTCACGACCAAGGTAATTCAGCGATTTAACGATGAATTTATATTTTATGATATTGAGCATAAATTCATTGCTTTTTAACGTGCACAGCACAATTTCCAGCTCCGTACAGCTCTAATCTACACTATCAACCGCCAACACCACGTCATCCACGTAGACCGTAGCGTGATTACCTCTGAGAACCTTTCTTATCGTCTACTGAAAACCGATGGTAGCATTTGCCAGCTCCATGGGTATATGCAAAAACTCCCAATATCTACTTGACATTTTGAACACCGTCTTCTTGATCACGTCCGTCTACATCGGGATTTAGTAAAATCTTGACTTGAGATCGAGAGAAGTGAAAAACCTCTTTACACAGCTGAATATTTTGATCATCAATCAGCGGAAGTAGATATCTAATTCTCTTCTTCATGTTATTTAATCGGCTGTAATCGATCACGAGACGACTAATCTCATTCGATTCCAGTACAAAAAAAACGGCACTAGTATATGGCTGTACGTTTTCGTGAATTATCCCGCGACACAATAAGTTATTAGATTGAAAACAATTTAATACTGCATTTTTATATATAAATTTTGTGCTTTATTGTGTCCGTAATTTACGCTGTGTTTGTCGATAAATTTAATAATTGATAAAAATTACGTTTTAAGTCAATCAAAGATTGCACGATACAAGATTTAACATTTCACAGATCTGTAAAATTCTTTGAAGATCCCGAAAAATGAATAGATTGATAAAAGAGTCAATGCATTTATATAATTTCCGGTGAAACTTTTTATAATAAAAATTTTACACAATAAAATAACATTTACCATATTTTTCGACGCTCACGTAAACTAGAATTTCCAATAATTCACGTGATGGTATAATTGATTTGGAAGCTTGGTGCAATTTTTAACGTAAACGTTCCATAATATTTGAATTGTATACGGATGAATTCACGAAAATAACTCGGAAAGAGCATTGCTCTGTATTTCAATCGCGAACCGAAAAAGATAGACTCGCAGATTTTGCGAATTCATCCGTTGTTTATGTCGACATCGGTATCGCTCTATTTTTCAACGTAATAATTTCGTTGGATGAAATCAATAATTGCCCCTGAGTTGTCATACATACTCGGTATACATGTACAAGTAAAGGATAGATTATCAAATAGTCACTTTAATTAAAGGATAGCATATAATTACACCGATACAGAGTACATGTTTATATTCTTAACAGTTTGCATATACGTGTACATATACGTTTGCATATATCCAATTTTTCCTTATCCTTTAAAGTGCTAAACGTGAAATATAGAAAATGTCAGAAAATATGATAAACGTGGAAGCATTAAATATATTTACTGCTTAATATATACTAATAACATGTATATCAATTTTATTCATACACACATATGCAGAATAATCGATTTCCTTGGAACAAAAGAGACTTCCAAACATGTATTTCACAAGTAAATGCTATTTCTCCTAGAATTTAAATTTTATAGTAGGAGAGCTATTCGTTTTCCTTATGTATATCATCGGTGTGAATTTTAATATTTCACGAAATAATACTTTTACAATGTTCTTCGAATGCAAGGATGCATATGTGTATGTTAAGTGTACTGAAATGGCACAGCATCCATGATATTAGGGTATCAATTTGTTTAAAAGAGAAGACGTTGACTAATTTCTATCAACTCGCTTTCAATTTATGGGCAAGTTTTTTTTAAGATTTATTAAATTGATAAATTCAGTTACATCTGCATAATTAACGTAAGTATAATAATATATGTATAGTATATTTTTTTGATAACATATTATTCATATGATTTTATATCCTGTATTTATACATTTTGATTTTTTTTTCATAATAAATTTACAATTCCAAATGACTTTATGAAACTTTAATTATGATATAATCGATATCGAATTATTTATTAACTTACTAATACAACAAATTATTCATCTGTGATATTTTTGTAATCAAAATATTTCACTCTGCAAATTACTTTATCAATTGGGCTATCAACTCAGAATGGCATAACACTTTACTCTTAACAGGTTCTAAATATACTTCAAATAATTTTTTACTTTATTCTTAAATAACTATTAATAAATTTCTGCCGGATTTTCAAATACCAAAATAAAAAAAATGTAAATATTAATATTAAAGTTACTTCTGTTAATTTATTTTTAAAAATATTGTTAGGGAATGAGGTAAAGAATGTAAAATTTCATTACTTCTGGAACTCAATATATTAATCCCATCATTACGACATTTATTCTATATTTTTGTATACTAATATAAAATTCATATTGTAAAACCAACAAACTTAAAATTGTGAAGTATAATAATATTCATCAGAAAATTATTCGCAAACTTATGTCTTGAAATTGATAGATAATAATAAAAAATACACATGTAACTGATATCCTGCGTTCGTTTCACAAGTTCGTTCTTCGTCTTTATTAAAGTGAAAATTAAACTAATGTTAGATTGTTTCAATTTTAATCTATTATTTAAAAAAAATGTAGAATATTTTTTACAACTATACTGAAAAACTTGGTTATTGCAATCAAGTATTTAATGCAAAATCATGTATTTAATAAATCTACAAATATTCCAATTAAGTATAATGGAATATGTGCATTATACTGTCAAAATAAATGTACATATTTAATAAAATAAATTGAAAAAAACATAGATCAATTGCGATAAATACGACTCCTTATTTCAACAAATAAATATTATCAATATTGAAAGTAATGGTTGTAGTGTTAGAAAAAATCTCTAATTTATTGCGTAAAAGGGTGATTCAAAGAAGTTGATTTATGTATATATATATGTATATATGTAGAATATTATTACTTTATTAACACAATTTTACACGTATATGCAATAATAAAAATCGCGAAAATTTATAATTTTTCTGCATATATTGTCGAGACGAGACACTTGTGAACTCATCGCACTTTCATTCAATCGAGCAAAAATCCCCGAGCTCTAGAGTCTAAGCTAAAGTGAATACCATTAATGTAAAGGATTTCCTTTTCAAACTTATAATTTAACATTGACAATCGATAAATATTGATTTAAGGTTTCTAATTTAACCGACAATAAAGTGAATTACCTGCTCAAATCTTTTAGCCTGCACCGATATGCTTAATTGTCATGCGAATTCTCTAAATCCGCTCCGCCCACACTAAGGAAAAACACAACATATTCATAAATCATACATTACTAGAATTGGATATTGATTTAAATGAATTATGTTCATTTATGCGAATTAGCTTTCGATATTTATGAATTTTATAGCTGCTATGGGATGTTATTATAATAAACCAAGCGTAACTCATCTGAAAACTCATTCAGGAGATATAATTAGAACATTTCCGAAGAATTCAGAAACTAATCACGGATATTAATACTATTTCAAGTGATAATTCATAGTTCTCAGATCCGTAATCTCTCCTTCGTAGGCGAGTAAATACTTGAGCTCTGAATGCATTCAGTTGGCGTGTGTTCAGTTCCACGTTTCTAGTATTCAAGACTCGTTACAATAATACTCCATAGTCTATAATCCGTACTACAGCGTGCAGTCTTTACTCGAACCTAGAATGTCCCCTTGATTACTTATTCCTAATTGTTCTCGCGAATATATGTGTTAAAGTTCTTCTGGTCATTATTGGTATCTACACAGTGGGCGGACTTTTGAATGCTTGAAGCTCTCTGTGTTTACTAAAGGACTAAAGAATGCAAGTTTGTGGTTGAGGCCCTTTACCCTATTCCTTTCCCATTTCTCTCTCTCTCTCTCTCTCTCTCTCTCTCTCTCTCTCTCTCTCTCTCTCTCTCTCTCTCTCTCTCTCTCTCTCTCTCTCTCTCTCTCTCTGTCTGTCTTCTATGGTTTCGTATCGTATGGAATCGCCGTAACTCGCGAAATTTAATGTTTTCAATAGAAAATTGCTGCTTTACCGCGTGAATTAATTTGGCGAATGACGTGCCCGAAAATTCCCGAACACTGCAATAGTTTAAATATTTTGAATTCTTGTAAACCAGAATCTATAAACTTTTTAGAAAAGAATGATTAACCAAAACTTTTTATATATAGTTTCACTCGCTGATAAAAGTCCAAACAAGTAGAAGAAATAAAATTTAGAAGACGATGAGGACTTTATTGTGAATCTATTCAAACCAAATTATACTCAATTGTAAAAATTCATAATTTTATAATAAATACAAAAGATATATTTCATTTTAATATGTATTCTAAAAAATATTCCTTAATATTAATAATAATATTAATAAATCTGAATGAAATATCATAGTCAAAACTTTTTAAAGAATTACTTTTTTAATTTATATAATTTCCTAATCATTCTAGGCAAAACTTGATAAAACTTATAGGCTAATATATAATATATAAATTATCAATTAGAATTTAGTCTATTCATTGTGAATTAAATTTAATAATTCAAAAAATAATTTAATCTGTCGCATCCATGAGTTCCTAAAGATAATATATATGGATAGATAGTAATATATATAAAATGGTCATTTCTGATGAATGTTTTTAAAGGCATTTAAATTAAATTAATTATTTGTAATAAGGAATTCAAATTACACATGAGTATTTCATATCTAAATTAATTTATAACTATAAAAGTTAAATGTATTTTTAAAACTCTTAATTGTTAAATTCAGGTTATTTTAAAACTTAATTTTTTTTCTTAATTTAAACTTTAAATTTTTCTTATTATTAAATGGAGTAATATCGTAAATATTCTTATAAGCTTGCAGCTTAGGTGACTGTTTACTATCCGAAATTAGCCAATGACACTGTCCCTAGTATTGTGGATGCTGCGCAGATAGATCAATATCGATCTATGCACATCGGCCATGTCACCGATATTCAAACTGAATATCAAGTGACCCAGGCCACTAGTCGGCCATATTGAAAAACCAATGAAAGCACGGAAAAGCCAAAAAGTACGTTCCCTGAGTTTTTTTACTTATACGTGAATTTTTACAATGTTTATTAAGCTGAAGTGCCTAACGGTGTAGCTGTAAGAAGACTAACGTCAATCCACAACTAAGATTGAGCATCAGCGTATTCAGAG
This sequence comes from Eupristina koningsbergeri, assembly GCA_018907245.1. NCBI lineage: Eukaryota > Metazoa > Arthropoda > Insecta > Hymenoptera > Agaonidae > Eupristina > Eupristina koningsbergeri. The sequence continues at coordinate 1,585,428 of JACCHV010000059.1, read as the reverse complement.
TTTCAGAGTAGATGAAAGATAAATACTTGGTCAAGGATTTGCAAACCTGTATACACCTTTCAAAGGTTCCTGCTTCCTTCAAAATATCCAAAAAATATAAATGAATATTAGTTAAAAATAAAATAAATTCTGACTGATTATCTTAGTAGATTAAGTGCAATTAAATTTTTAAACAAAGATAATTAAATAATTTCAATTTTTCTATATGAATTGGAAACTTTCATAAAATTATTTAAAATTGAACGAAACATTAAATACTCAAAATTTTTAAATTATTACGAAAGTCGAAATAAATCGTGTTACATAAGAATTAAGAAAAATATAATATCATCAGATATTATAACTTTACGTGAAATCAAATTAAGTCTTACATTACTTATATACAAAGTTATGTATTATCATTTTTAAAAATATAAATAAGGTATTAGAAATTAATAGTGATTAATTACAATAGCTAAAAGCTTCAAAATAAAAAAAAAAATTGATTTTAAAATTATTAATATAAAAAAATTTGTGATTGATACGAAAGGTCATGATGTAGTATAATTTGTGACGAACTATTAAACTTGTATAAATATATTATTTGATCATCAATTAAGCATTTAGTGTCGATAACATTCTGACTGAGAGTTGACGATAGTTCTTTTGCCCTGTACCTTCTTATTGATTCCTTTGATAACTTCATCGTTGTTTCAATTTGTTTTTATTGGCTACTTCGAATCAATTTTCAATCCGATCTCGAGAATTTGAACGAGGCTTCGATTATGTACGCATAATGATACTCCATTAAAACTAAAGGATGCGTGGGTGTGGGGATAGAGCATAGAGTCAGCTGCAAATCGCTAATGGAATACTCTAGTTTCGTCGCATCATTCTCCAAATCCAAATCTAAATCGGAACATGAAAGCACATTAATTCAGATGCTATTATACGAGTAATCTTTGCGACGATTTCATTTCTCAATGAAAAGGTTGCGGATGAGGGTGAACGGCGATTTCATTTTCACTCCAAACTCAAACCCCACTTTACTTCGTTAATACTACCAAATTTTATTACTTGGAAGCAATGATTAATCAAGGAGTAGCCATTGTCATTGATCACATTAATGTATTTGATGTTTCCCTGAATTATAGAACTACTTCCTGATATATATCTAGATGCTACATATATTTTTTACAAAATTGGCAACACTGGTGACAACTAATGCGGCGACATAGCTCTGAAAAAGGAAATAAATAAATTTAAATAATTTCATAATTTCACCTTGGGTATTGAATTACTTTTCCCATCATTATTAGAATTTGATTTCGTCATATTTATTCGTGCATTTGATTTCTTTATATTTTGTGAGAGTATTTTAATAATATATTTTATTTTTAAATCTCGTGTATATTGCCTAATATATTATTTTAATGCTCGTACCATTATAGAACATTCGACTTTTTTGTCGTACCGTATTTAAATGAATTCAACATCGAGTATTGATTCCCTGGTTATCTTTAAAACGTTATATACTGTATTGTGAAAGCAGGTATTATTTTATTAGAGGCAATGTATTATCATAAATCTACGAACAATTATACTTATCAACCTCAAACAGTTATAAACATACCCATTTTCTAAAACATGCATGGATTCTAATGGTAAAAATATAAATAGCACCTCAAATAGTAGTAAAACACGTTCAATTACGTTATATATAGTCTAAAAACAAGTACAATTCATTGAATATACAGAGAAAATTTGATATTGTGTTCCTAAAATTTTTTCATCGTCTTATCTTTTAATTACATGTTTAAATGAAATTTAGTATTTCAGTGGAATTTAACGCTAGAAGATTATTCTCTCGGATATTTCTAAGCTGCCGCAGACATGTCATTGTTACGTTTGTTCTTTTACAGTAATTGCATCAGTGACAGTGAGCGAAAGATTTGTGTCGAAGAATTCTTGAAGTGCCCAGAGTCTGAGCCTCAGAAGCGAATGAATAAAGGTCTTGTGTGTGCGAGTGCATGTACGTGCTCATTTGTTTGGCCTGTGAATGCATATCCTTCATAACTACCCAGAAATATGTCTTGTAAACTTTACCAGTTCTAAATTGCTCTACAGAAGCAAGAATTATATGCAAAATGAGCTTCTTATTTATTACTTTGTACATTTACATTACACCGAAAAATTATAATTTAATTATTTCAAGATCCAGTTAAAATTATTATTTTAGATAAAAATATTTTAATATTTACATGTTGTAAAAAATTGCTTACGCAAAAAAATTACAAACCCAATTCTGATTTTAAAATTATTATGTGGACATTATTTTGAATACGCAAGGTACTATTCACGTAAATAAATGAGTGAATCTATATATATGTATATCGAAATATTACTATAATTTATACATTCTTTTATGTAATTTATAAAAATATGCAAAAAAAAAAAAACATAATCGTGTATAGAAACCATCTTTAAAACATTTAAAAAACTGAAAGGTATAATCATTATTTTTTTACTATTCTATTAAACAGAACATAATAAACAAATGCAAATAAATAAATGTACTAATAATAGTTCAAAAATATTGGTGAAAAATATTAATACATATTATTTTATATAATCTCAGAAAAGTTTTTTTTGCTTTTTAAACAATTCTCTAAAATTGTAAAATAGTATATACATTACCATACGAGTTAAATATGTTTTAAAGTGGCATTGATTTTTTATAAAAATACAGTTATACGAAACATTTACTCATAGTTAACTTTTTTATATTTTGTATCTTTTCATTTTATTTTATATCCTTGAATGTAGAGTCACTTGATCAACGCTAAATAAAGAAATACTGATTTTCTTCTCCTGTGTCAGAATTTGTGATTTGTGAAAAACACTTACAACACCTAAAATTTAAAAGCCGAAAGTGGGAAAACCAACTTTCTGCGCCCTAGAGGTATATCTGCACCCAGGGGGGGATCAATTTTAAATAGGAGAACTGACGACAAACAGGCCACGAGTACGACTAAAAATATTAAGCGTCCTGCACTTTACTGTTACTTTGATGACCTTTTTCGTGAGCCGATCCTAGCGATACAATGCACGTGTCAATGTTGTTTTCTAACACAATGTAAGCCGTATTCAAAACTTTTTTTCTGAAAGAAAAAAGTTCTGACATATAAACTATCATTATTCAATAAAATTAAAGCTCAAACAAAGTAATCCTTGATCAGTGAGTGTATATAAAAATAAAAAATTGATTGTAAATTTATACGTGTAAAATCCAAATAAGAAATTTAAATGAATAAAAAGGAACAAAGGAGGAAAAAAATTTTGTAAAGAAAAAGAATATGAATAAAAATTTTAGGCATGTATGTTAATAGATTTAATTTAAATAAAATGTTAATAATTATATCATTAAGTACATTTTATATGTAATAAATATGTACTTTCATATAAAAATTATACAATATTTATATTAATATTTATAATATTTATAATGTTTGCAAGTATAAATATTAATGTACAATTTTAATAATGAATTAATAATAAAATATAATGTAACACATAATACATATATTGAATGATAATAAAATTTATTTATAATATTTAAATTATACATACATGGTGCATCCACGAAGTATCGAGTTTTTTTTTCACTTTGCGCCTATTCATCGTAGAAATTCGAGACAGGTTTTAAAATGTTGACAAACTCTTTCCTCATTTATCCACTTTTTTTTGTTTTTTCGATAATTAAGCGCGGCAGGATTTAAATTCACGCGAAGGGTGTTTTTCAAATTTTTGACACGGCGCGCTGAAACGATTAGCGGAAAACCACTACGCGAGAATGTTTTATTCATAGATTATAAACAAAATTCTTACCTTTCTTTTTTAAAAATGATTTATTGGTGGACTTATGAACAGGGTAAAATAAAAATTTAAAATTCTTCGAAATAATTTTCTCCTACATCAACACATTTTTGAAGGCGTGTTTTCCAAATTTCAAATGCATCTTCAAACTCTTCAGCTTTGATGTTTTTCAAAAATTTTTTCACATGTTTCTAGATATTTTCCACAAAGTTCCAATGTTTTCCTTTCAGTTCTTTCATTAATCGTAGAAATAAAAAAAAAATCATAAAGAGCCAAATCAGGGCTGTAGGGGGGCTGAATCTAAAATTTCTAACACGCGCGAGGTGTTCCTAGCCATTTGAAAGCTTTTTGGGCGCCCAGATCGAGGCTCGTTGATGATTTTTTCTCGGCTCTCTTTAAAAGCTCTGTGCCATTTTCCACTTTGCGATTTTGACATGCAATTATGTCCATACGCTTCTTGCAACATTTTATACATTTCCACACTGTGTTTTTTTAATTGCAAACAAAATTTATCGCGTAACGCTGTTCGAGTAGTCGCTCCATTGCTCCGTGTCAAAAAATTGAAAAACACCCCTCGCGCGAAATAGAATCCTGACGCTTCAAATTATCCAAAAAAAATAAAAAAAAGAAACAAATGAGGAAAGAGTTTGTCAACATTTTAAGATTCCTCCCAAATTTCTACGACCAATAGTTGCAAAATAAAAAAAAAACTTGATACTTCGTGGATGCACAATGTATGTATACATAATTTAGACATTTTAAGTTTTTAAATTAAGTATCTTTTTAACATTTAATTTATATGCGAATAAAATGTAATGATTTATAACTTAGTATATGTAATTATTTCTGCATTTATAATAGCTATAATGTTTGCTAATATAAATATTGCATTTTATTTGCATACAAATTAAATGTTAAAAAGATACTTAATTTACAAAAACTTAAAATGTCTAAATTATGTATACATATGTGTAATTTAAATATTATAATTAATCTTTATTATCAATCAATATATGTATTATGTATTACATTATATTTTATTGTTAATTCATTATTAAAATTGTATATTGATATTTATATTTGCAAACATTATAAATATTATAAATATTAATATAAATATTGTCTGTATCTTTCCAATATTGCAGCTAGAGTTTTGAATTGTCTTACTACCTGACTATCTCTCTATTTTTCCCTCCCACCCTTTCTCTCGCTCTCTCTCTCTTTCTCTCTCTATCTATCTATCTATCTCTATATATCTTTCTTACTTTCTCTCTCCTACACTACTTCATAATATAATATATTAAAATCCTCTTAAATATGGAAAATTCATTTACAGGTAGGTGTCATAAACCCCACGCAGGTCAAACAATAAATTTGGCTAGTAAGTTATGAATGTATTAAATTTAGTTATGCTTTAAAATCTATTTAAAAAAAATATTAGGTACAGATATACGAAGACTGGGTGAACATCGTGGTATTTTAAATTTCGCGCTTAAAATATTTTAAAATGCCACGACGTTCACCCAGTCTTCGTATATCTGTAGCTAACATTTTTTAAAATAAATTTTAAAGCGCAAAAAAAATTTTTTATTAAGTGTCACGAGCTCACCAAAGGCACTGGGAGTTATCCATATGTATGAGAGAGAAGAAAGATAAAGATTTTGTCGCCAATGGTTAACATAGAATTTGACCTTCTCTTAATCTTTGTTCTGTGCTTGCACTAGTGTCCATATAACTTTAAACATTTTTTTTCTCTTTTTACTTGAGTTTTCTCATTTAATGCCTGATGTAAATTTGTATATATATATGTATACATAATCTTTTTTTTTTGAGGTTAAATGCTTTTTGATGAAAATACATAATACATAATTTACGGATTTAAAGATTAGCTACCACAATAAAATTTTCAATGAAAATATAACTGAATTAAAGAAAAAAGACCATGACATATTTAATGTTGCTTAAAAATTTATGCGTCCTCATGTGTCTGCTGGTTAAATAAAAAAGTTAAAACCTCTTTTTATTAGATTCGAAATAAACTTACATTATGTGAAAAATCTTGATTTAAAAATTAATTTCAACTTTTACCACTTTTACAATTTCCTCACAATAACTGTATAAATAAGATTATTTCATAGCAAATTCAGTCAAGTTTATTTAACATTACTTAAGATAATTTAAATACATTTCATGTACATTCTAATCGATTTTTATTATTCAATACTCAATAATTAATAAAGAATATTTATATTTTTATCAAAAATTAATTTGATCTTTTTGTGAGAATTGAATTTTCAATTGTTTAAAGATATATTAAAAATAATATTTAAATTTATATATAATTATTATTATACATAGAGCATTATTAGTCTTTATTTTTATTCATAATGATAAGTTATGGATCTTTATTTATATATAAATAAATGCATTTTAAATGATGCTATTAATAAATTTACTAATCTAGTATATGTCATGATTTTTAACATTAATATCTGTAATTTAATCAGATGCACAAATTGAAATAAATATAATTGACGATTTGATGATTTTTGGAATGTTTATTATAACTTGATGTACTTGGAAGCATTGAAATAATGCAATTCAAGATAATTTAATTACTGATAAAAAATATAATTTTATTCTCGACTTCATCATTTACTAAGTATGAGGTGTAAAGAACTTAATTCCATATCAAAACTTCCACTATCAAAATATAATTAACTGAGCTTTATTTAGATTATTTTAAGATTAGTGAAACTAGTTGATAATAGAATGAAAATATACGATACTGATTGCGATTTCATATAGGTTTTTATGTAAAATTTAGAGATCAAGAGGTTTAATAAGATTCATAAAAATGAACACTACTTAAATTATCTTGGATCCTGGATCCTTCTGTAGGGAAGGTATAATGTTCAACACGTCCGAGATCATATGAACAACTTGATCTTCTAGATTCTAATATCGACTAATATTCTTCTATATGGAGTAAATAGAGAGCATCCATATTGATACACTACATGCACCACTTGATCTAAGATTGCTTGAGTTCACATACAGAAATGAAACACAACATGAAATTGAAATAATGTACTCAAATAAATATTTGATTGGATGCCATGTAAAAATCTAGACGATGTAATGATCGTGTTTGAGCTTACCTCAAATAAATTAAATTTGAATTAATTAATAAATTTATAAAGGAGTGAGGGAGTGGAAGTATTGCCACTAGGTTGAAATAAACAAACAATGATTCGCGCGACAACAGAATAAAAAACAATTTATTCGACGTGGCATAAAAACCCCCTGCGTCAGGTGAAAAAGCCTTGGTACGTCTACGAATATTAGAAAGGTGTACAAACTTACATATGTGCTTCTGCACACGCGAGAAATTAGCGCTGACAGGCGCTCGCAGGTGGCAGCACACGAGCTACGAGCAGCAGTCGGGAGACGCGCTGCAAAAGCGGGGCGGACCTGGTGCTCGTCAGCAGCCACCCTGGAGGCAATTGTCGTAGAGAAGCTGGGGAACAATAGGTCCCAGCAGCGTCTGGATCCACTAGGAATTGCACTAGTTGCAACACACGCATACACGCACGCAACGCAAGCAAAGGATATGCGCTCTCACACACGAGAGCAAAGAACGGCGAAATAGCGATAGAAAAATACACTGTAAGTGTATCACACGCGAAGTCGCACGGAAGATTACCCATTCTCCCCCGCATCATACCCCACGCAGGTCAAGATTTCTTCCGGGCCTGTCCCCACTCCGGAACTTTACAATTTTCGGGTATTTTCCACGCACTTTCACTTTTGCAAAAGTGGAAATGCGTATAAGTTGAAAATACATCGAACAGATCGAATCCATCTATTAAACGAAATGATCTCAATAAATACTTTATTTATCAAAAAGAAGTTTAATGTTTAATATTTAGGTTGATTGATTAATTAGACTAGATCATTTATAAATCTAAATCTTTACAATCTATTGAAATAAGTAAAGAATTGTAAGTTATTGTTATTTTAATATGCTCCAAAATTTACATAAAATTATAATATGTTAAATTTAAAACAACTTGAATTATTGATTCGACATTAGAAATAAAAAAACTCAATATTTTAAAGTATATAATTTACGCATTTCCAATTATAAATTTAAAGCCAACATTTGTTGATTGAAATATAATATTAAAATTTCAAAAATAATATTTCGATAATTTAAAATTTGATACGAAGCACCTTCATTATTGTAAATAGATATTAAAAAAGAGATCCACAACAGGTGCAAGTAATGAATAAAACCAGTTATTTGAATTTGTATCGTCGACATTTCGACAGGTAATCACTTGTTCTTTTCTAGACTATTTATTAAATAAAACATATTTTTTATAATAAATATTACATATGTATAAACGAACAAATAACAATATATTTTATAATTACCAATAATTCTGGCGCAGGAATACGTCGGTGTTTTACAACTTATCAGTCGTAACGTCATAAGTACGATTAGTAAACAAAATACATTTTTCACCAAAATATATACAATATGATGACGTCACACTTTACGTCATGATGTTATTTTTCGTCATGTTATTGAGGATCTTATGGTATTTATGATTTAAACATTGTGTGTCTTTTTGTCTATTTATTATGTTATTATCAATTTGTATATATATTATTTCCGAAATCAAGCTTTTTTTTATAATTATTTTCGGAATCAGAAAAATCTATGTTATCCTAATCAATCATATGGTTTCATTTCAATGAATGCACTGCTGCAATCGAAGTTTTATTATTGTCTTTGATGTGCTCACTAATCCTTGTTTTTAAATTACGTTTTATTTCACCAATTTACACTGATGGGCAGTCTTTACATTTTATTCTATACACGATATTAGTTTTATTTCATTTATCAGTAACGTCTTTGTTTTTGTAATCACTGAATTTAATTTATTATTAATACGCGGGATTCAATTTATACCATGTTTTTAGAACTTTAGAGCATATTCAGCAAAAATGTTTTTGAATACGGATATGTCAAAATATGACATTTTTCAAAAGTGTTACAATTATTATTTTTTTAAAATCTATGTATTTTCAGAAGTCTTTTTATGTGTTTGTCAATAAAATAATCTGAATAATTATTTCATTGTAAGATGTCTTTAACCCTTTTTGATTATTTTTATCAAAACATGGATTAGAAAGAAATATGGCTCTATCAATTAAATTGTATATAATGTTCATTTTTTGCAACATTGTATAATTGGATAAAAAGTTCAGTATCCTGTCCGACTGTGTAGGTTTCTGATACCAATTTGTGACAACTTTATTATTTTCTGTTTTATTATTGAAAAGTCAAGAAAATTAATAGATTTGTTATTTTCTATTTCATACGTAAATTGTAGACGTTCTTTATATTGGATAATGTATTCAAAATAACGTCAACTAGATCTAAGGTACAAAAAATTATATTATCAACGTATCTATAATAAAATAATGGAATGATACTATGATTATTTTTTAATATCTTTAGGTATTCAGACCCCAAGTCGTCCATCACTATGTTCACAAGTAAATGTTATATTTGAGAGCCCATTAGGGTACCGATAATTTGTTTATAAAATTTCTTTTCAAATACAAAATAAGTATTATCGAAAAGAAATTCGGTAATTTCTAAAATATCATTAAATAGGATTTTTGTAGCATCGTGTATAGTTGTTATTCTTTTTTCTAAACTTTTTATTACTAGCTCATAATGCACATTGGTAAATAGTGAACTCACATCAAGAGAAATAAGAATGTGATTCGTTGAAATTTTTACATTTTTTAATTTATTTTTTAATTCAATACTATTGTTTATTCTTGACATGAAGGGTTTGATACATTTTTTTAATTCGTTATATAAAAGTTTTGATATGAAATGCAAAGGACTGTTTACCCTACAAATGATAGAGCGCATAGGACAATCGAATTTGTGTATTTTGGATAATCCTTATACTTTCCCTATGTAATGCTTGACTGTGTAACTTAATTGTTATGATATTTCTTATCTAAATACTCTTTCTCATTTAATTCTTTCAATAATTTATGCATTTTTGTCTGTAGATTTTTTAATGGACTTTTGTTTATTGTTTTATACGTATCATTTAATAATTTTTTTCATTTTTATGTTTTATTCATCAATACTAATATATATTGTCATATTGCCTTTCTCAAAGTTATTAAAAAATACATTCTTATTATTTTTTAAAAATTGTTTTGTTTTTTTGAGTTTAAGCATTTTGATTTGTGTATTTTTATTGTCCAAATTTATTTTGTTGTTAATGTTTTTCTTTATATATTCGATAGTGAGTACTGGGATGCACTCTTTGTCATGATAATTAATATAGAGAGTCGAAAATGTTGTCTCAAAATTTTTTTTTGTCGTTATTATTCCATATGTGAGGGAGATATTTTTAAAAAATCCTCCCTATAAATTATTACGGTCTATGGTGGATATTAGACCGTGGTTATGATTTAAAATTTGATATGAATCATTATTGTAAATAGATAATAAAAATGAATTTCACAACAGTTGCAAGGAATGAATAAATCCAGTTATTCAATTTTGTATCGTCGACGTTTCGTCAAGTAATCAATACAACGTGGTCAATACGATAAAAAATTTTGAGACTACATTACCGACTCTCTATATTAATGATCGAATAACTGGATTTATTCATTCCTTGCAACTGTTGTGGATCTCCTGTTTAATACCTATTTTAATATTTCGATAATATTTTTTTTTTAAATAAAAATTATGAATAAAGTTTTGTTAATTTGTATTTTAAAATATTTGATAAATTCTGCGATACAATAAATTTCTAAAAGATAATTTTGAAGAATTATTTTCTTTTAGTACTTTTAAATGAATAATTTTCTATTTCATGGCTTAGAAATAAATTATCTTTAAAATTACATGCACGGATTTAAATAACACAAATATTAACTTTGAGTAATTGTATAAAATAAATCATCAAAATTAGTGTAATTGTAGCCACAATTCTCGCGCGCATTCTAAACAATGTTCGAATTAGGTTCTATAGATGAGAATAGTCCTAAAATTCAAAGTGGTAGATTATCATTAAACCCTCGGGGCGCATATTCGCCAACCGATAAGTGTGTGAAAAAATCCGCAAAAGCGGATGAAGGAAACAAGAATAGGTGAACAATGTCCCTTAGGTAAAAGGAGTGAAAAAGGAGCGGAATATGAGCGAGAAATGAGTAATATTAGTCATATGTGCAATGTTCACAATTTGCACAATGTGCACAAATATGTAAGAGTAGGAGATGGGCGACACAATGACGTGATTAAGACAACGGCTAACAATCTCGGAGTCGTCCCCTTTTTAGTATTTTCTAGAAGGATGGAATGTCGGCTTTGGTATCACCTTCACGTGCCCCCCCCCCCCACCTACATGGACCATGTGCACCAGCTGATTCCGCGACCAACTTGGAGACGATTAAACGTGGTCTTCTTTCTTTCCTTCTTAGATCCTAAACCATTTTTCAACTTTACCCATACCGAGATGGAAACTAATTCAGTCCATCAAGAGTTTCTATTAGAAGCAGTAGCGATATTAATAGTTTTTAATGCCAATTTTTCTTCGCTTTGTATCGGCTTAAGAACATTGTTTATAATTAAATAATAGTTATAATTAGTAAATATATGTTTACAAAATTGAGAAAACTAAAAAATGAGGAACATACAGTTTAACCCACATCTACCTTTTGCACATTTCTTATAAAAATTTGTGTTAAAAAATAATGAACAAGTCAAAATGCATGATCTAATTTATTTAAGTCAAAATTTGGAATTTTGTTTTAAATGATAATAAAGTAAATATAACAAAGAAATTTTTAAAGTAAGATAATTAAAATTCATTGATGCATGTATCGCTCCTATTCACACCTCGTGCAACATTGTTACAAAAGAAGCATGTAAAGTAAGTTCTCTATTTAAATCTCCATAATGACATTGCCTGTGCTCAGATGAAAGATTTCGTTTCAGTCTCTCTCTCTCTCTCACTTTCTATATATACATATATCATTCTCTCTTTAAGCTCTCGGTACATGGCGTGACTGTTGATCGGGTAGCGCAACATCTCTAGATATCTTCTCCTCCTTTTCCTCTTCATCCTACTCATTTTCATCCTCGTCCGGAAAAGCCGCAGATTCACGAGTGTAGGATTGTACATAACTAAACAAATATCCACGCGAGGCAGATGCTTTCATTCGATGCTCGGGAGCTTCTTATCTCACGTAAATTGTACGCAATATTTATATAAGTATATAAGCCATCTATCGAGCTCATCCACACTACCAACACCAGTATTCCAAATTTTCCCTTCTATATTTGTATTTTTCGTCATGATGAACATTTGAAATTTGATTTGTTCCTTCATAGGAAAAATGTAAATTAATAACAACTATAAAAATTGTGAAGGTTAAGGGTAAAATTTGGATTGGAGTTAAATCAAAATATAATCATATTCCTAAAAAATAAGTGAAATCCATCCTGTAAATTATATTTTATTCAATGAAATTAAAAAATTTATCTATACCATGTACCAACTACAATTTCTATTTAATTTGATTCGATTCCTTTATACGTTATTTGAAGCTTAAAATAGCATCCTTCATTAAAGCGTGAAAATTTTTAGAAATCTATGTATCAATATTACAAGCCTTTACCATAATCATCATTTTGGGTATATTATAAGTACAAACATTAAAGAAAATACTTTGAAATAAGATATACATACTAATTTTTATCAAACAATAGAAAATCACAAAAAATGCCATTAAAATTCGTGCAATAGTACTGACCTTGTATCTGCATATCAATGTCCAGTTTCATTAGAACTCATACCTTATCAGACCTCGAATCTCAAATCTTGGCATAAATTTACTTCCTCTTGTATATAAATGTATTATTATTTTATCATGATACTTTATTTATACTCTTCATAATATTATCTACAAATCAGATCTTTAATTTTCTTAATTTTCGCAATGTCTGGAATTTTTCATTTATCTGACTAATAATCTACTCACAAAAAATTACTTAACTTTAAATATTGAAGAATTTTATATACATACAAATGGAAGATATTTTTTAAAGTAAAAATTAATTTAATTAAAACTCATATTTTCTGTTCTAAAAATCATCATTCATTGTTCATTTAACGTGAGTGAATAATTTTGAATTGTATTGCTTTGTCTTTTTATTTTTGAATAAATAAATAAAATGGTCATCTTTATTTTCTTTGGATAATTTTTAAGTAAGTTTAATCTTTTTCTTCAATAAAAAGTCTTTTGACATAGAGCTGATTGCATGAACTAGAAAATTGTAATTTGTTATTTATACTGTAACATAAACTTTTCATATTTCATTTATTTATCGTTAATTCTATCCCTATCTCTCTCTCAGGGTCTTTATGTTGTTGTCTTTTTCTTGCGATAAACGTGTGTTCATAGTTGAGTTCAACGCTTAACGTAAGAAAGTTATTTACGTGGTAATAATCCTATTTGCCAAATAGCTTCCTTGGAGAGAAACGCATCGTGGCCGAAGCCACGGAGTATGCACATCTGAACAAAGAGGAGGAAGATAGAAAATGGGATATGGTCGTCTTTGTACTTAGTGGGAAAACACGATTGTCTGTGTAGTCCATGTGTAGCCAAGAGGAAGTGCGATAAGGTCCTCCTTTTCATCCTCCTAAAGGTTAGGAAGGAAAACCAGTCGAAATTCTAAGGTAACAATCATTAGGGAAATGGGTATATACTATTATGCCTTTTTCTCTCAATCCATTTCTATCTTTCTCTCACTACCTCACAATCTATTTATTTTCTACCATTATCTCCTAGCATCTATGTCACTTTTGCTTTGCTCTCCTAAGGTATTCAAAGATTTGAAAATTTAGATATTAATTATTGTTACCTTTTCAGAGTGGTAATATTTTACATTTATTTTACTTTTACATGCGTTTCTTTCCTAACTTTTTCAAAAACGTTGAAATAACAAATTTTTCAATTCTATTTTATATTTAATAGTATGACTATTTGTGTTTTTTATTTCTTAAATATTCTTTTAAAATACTTTAAATTATGTATTTTTATAACTGTTCAATGTTTTTTCTTAATTTTCGGTTTTCCGGCGGTAAGAATGAACACCGTGTTTTGTGTAGGAGTAACGCTTGCTGTTCTGAAAAACTGTGTGTACCTTTCTCTCGGAATTTTGCGTGCGACATCTCGAGCTTTTGTTTTTCCGCTTGAGCTATGCCGATCAACTTTCCCATTAAATACTTATTATGTTTTATAGTTAAAAAGAACAATTATAAACTTGTAACGAGATTTACTCATTTCAAGAACTCCGGACGTCTTCTACGCGGGAAAATTTCACGTGTGTGCGTATGCACCTGTACCGGTTTAGATTTCGCGTCACGTTGACCTCACAGGTGAGTGACCGCGCGAATCGCTGCAAAAGGGGAAAGTTCCCGGAGAGGGACACACTAGACCCGATCAGTCCGCGCGGACTGCCAGTGTTTCACCCAATCCTTTTCCTCTTTTCCTATTCCGACCAAATGACATCCTTCATGACGTGCGCATCAGCATCCCCGCTGATTTCACGTATCCTCAAACTGAATCTATAAAACACCTAGCAAGTGACAGATACGGGGTCATTCTTGCTAACACCGATCCTCTTACGTTTTCCTTTGCTCTTTCTGTCAAGTGTACTTTACGGCCACCATTAACCTTTACCATTTACCGCATTTACTTGAAGACCTTCATTTCGTGCGAGACACGCTTCCGTGTAAGCCCGTTTCCTAAATAAATAAAAAGAATCAACTACAATTTTTTTTTATTCCTTTAACCTAAAAACCAATTGGATAACAATCCCTAATTACGTCCGCTGTAATTGGGTGCTTGATCTTCCACTCGTCCTTAGCTCCTGATGAGCCTCCTGAGCATTAAAGATTTTTATTTCACATCTTTATTGCACCGCCTCCCGCCGCTCCCCGATTCACCGGTCATCGCATGAAAAAAAATGCTCAAAATTTATTTGCGTCCGATCGTCCCGTTTTAGCGTGTAATTTCTCTTTCATTAAGTTTAAAATAAATTTAATCCAGACTAATCATTGATAAATTGCGAGATTATTTATCTTATTAAAAACTGCGTGTATTTCGTTTAATTTCAGTTAACCGAACTGTGTTCAATAATAATTATTGTAAATTTTATTGACCTATCCGAAGGTCAATAATTCTAATATAAATTAAAATAATTTAACTTAAAGTAAAGTCAAATCAACCAAGTGCTATTATTTATAATAATCGGAACATTTAACTGAACACCGAGCTATAATTGTTGCCGGTGAATTAATATTGTAATTATCTGTATTTTTTAACACTAACGAGATTAAAGAGCTTAACCTTGGTGGCATTATTAATTTTATAAATTTGTATTGATTTATTTAACCTTGATCAACGTTTCATCTTCCCTAGTAGACCAGTTGCCGCTATTCCCGGCGTTTCTCTTTATTTATTTTAACGAAAACTCGACTCGCACTTAACCGAGAAGGGCAAAATTGCTGTTCAAACTATTTATTCAAATATATAATGTTCTTACTAATAATATCGTTATAGATCTGTAATATACAAGTCATTGATCTATAAAATATATTATTTTATTGAATTTATATTTATTTAACCACGAATCTATGCTTAATTATACCAATATAAGGTATTGATTATACCATTTCTATTTTTTTTTGAAAATATTTTAAATTAATTATATTCAAACAATGAATTTAAATATTATGTTGATACATTAATAAACCTAGATTTTGTATAAGTGTATTACATTAAATACATTTAAAAAAGTGAGTTTTTAAACAAGATTTGATTTTGAAAATTTTCATAAAAATTTAGTTAATATTTCAAATTAAAAGAAAAAGTCTTTAGAAATATTAGTTAATTAAATGATAGAGACATTCATCGATTGAATGAAATTAATTAACTTTGACATAACAGTTTTAAAATTTGTAAATATATAATAAATGCATTGTGGCAGATATTTATTATAGATTCATTATTTTTTCAACTAATTTTTAATTTAATAAAAATAATATTCTTCGCTTATAATTGATACAAAAAAACTAAAAAAATGAAATTGAATTTTGTTGTATATTTGTACTAATAATAGATGCTATTCATCTCTACAAAATTATTGTAAATATCCATGTGTAATAAAAAAATGTAATAAATCTCTATATAAATGAAGCTGATAAATGTTAAATATATTTTTTAAATATACATGATCTGTCTCTGAAGTATCGAGTTTTTTTTCATTTTGCAACTATTTGCAAAAATATATAAGGACACGGTGCGCTGAAGCGATTAGTGGAACAGCATTGCGCAATAAAATTTTGATTGTAGCATATAAAAAACAATGCAGAAACATTTATAACATTAAAAAAGATTTATAAAGATAATTATATATCAAAACCGCAATGTGTAAAATGGCACAGAGCTTTTAAAGAGGGCCGGGAAATGATTATTAACAAGTCGCGATCTGGACACCCAAAAGCTTTCGAATCGCTAAAATACTTGCCGCTTGCTAAAAATTTTAAATTCAAACCACCGATTAATAGTCTCAGTTTTTGTGTGGACGAAAATATGAGTATGAATAATCGTGAAAGTGTACGAGTGAGTTAATGATTATTGAGATGATCTATTGTAGGTTTAGATGTAGATTATACAATTTCTTTATAGTCAGGTTGAGTGATTTTGTCAATGAGTCCATTTATTATTTGCCTTGGGACGCAAAGGATGCAATCTTTGGGGTTTACGTCCACAACACCACACCACAACAGAAGATGCAATATCACATTACATCACACCGCACTACACCAAACTCCAATCGACTAGTTAATTATAGTTGATGGTTTACGTGTTTTATACATTGATAAATTGACTGACTGATTGAGGTGATCCAAGATTTGTAGTCATTCGATGTGATTCTTGTGGACTCCCTATTTTACACCACTTTCCACCAAAAAAATTTTTAATCAAACCTATCAAATCTACCCATTTGTATATCCTTTATACATCGATACAAATGATCAAATGATTCACTTGGATATTCAAATTTTATTATTTCAATAAATTTCATTCGAGCTACAAATATCTTTTTTCACTCAATTAGTTAATAAATACATTTTTAATCAATTAATAATTACTCTAATGAAATTGTGTTCAAATTATAAATCGACTCACCAATATTTTCACTGATTAGTTAAGTTGAAATGTGTAGAAGCTTAAAATTATCTAACAGAGGTAAATTAACCCAAATTTTAAACAGTATTTTTCTGCAGAGAAACTCTAGATTTCGGAAATTGAATTCAGCGAGTCCTTACTTTACTACATTATATATTTAACAAGAGCACAAAATTTATTTTAATGTAAAGTACTCTTTTCAAACAATTTAATGATATTACATCCCTGTGTAAAGTAAATTAAAAATTTTTTAATCTTTACATAATAATCTTTTTAAGAGTCTGTTTTTAAATAATAAATTTCTACACAATTTCACAAAACTGTATTCTTGATTTTCTTAAATAATTAATAATATTCACATAAAATATACTCTTTTAAATTTTTTTAAATTATTAGCAGAAATTTTTACAAATCAAAATACTATAACAAATGCATAATGAATTATGAACAAGTATATTACACAATAATATATTACATAACAGTATAAAATAAGATGATTCAAATTTTATAATGTATATTATTAAGTATAACTATTAAATTTATTATATATTTGCAGAAGAAAGCATTCATTTTAAAGTTTGATTTTTTATTCTAAATCTATATAAAAAAAAAAGTTTTATTTAAAAATAAAATTGAAGTTTACGATATAATATTATTATAAAAGTATAATTAAAAATATATGTGTTTAGATTTAAGACATATTATAAAGTTAGTGCGATAACATGCATATATACAATCGTCAGGTATAAACTCGGTATTAGTTAAACTTGTAAAAATAATTTCAATACTCAATATATACATGAAAACTATTTATTGTGGGGAAATACGGTAACGGGGTAAAAAATTAGGGCTTCCCACGTACACAAAGGTTATCCGATTAACCCCACTATTTCGCTTGCGTTACTGAAATTAAATCTGTAAACTACAATCTAATTTTTGTATAAGACAATGTTTAGAATTCTACAAGTGCTCTGAGAAGTCAGACAGGGTCCTGCAAGCACTCTCATCATCAATAAATAGTTTTTATACACACATAAGCTTGTACATTTATTTAAGGCGTTTGTTAATCGCAATACTACTCCTCCATAGTATTGAAGAAGAGAGGTGCCAAAATCATTCTCTCTCTCTTTAATGTAGATAAAAAAAACGGAGCGAAAGAGATAACAATATGAATATAGCAACTATAATTATACAAACTTGTAAATAAAAAAAATTCTGCTATTTTGAGACTTTTCATAGAAATATTACCGTCTTTGGGGTTGAGGATCGAGGGTTACGATAACAAGCCGTACTCAACATGTCCGTTGCAAGATGGAAGTCTAAGAAATTCAAGAGATAAAATGAAGGAATAATCGTTACTGTACTAGATTCATATTACAAAAATGTCGAAGAATAAACAGGACTATTAACTAAATACGCGGTAACTGTTATTTCAAACATGCGATTATAGTTTCACAAATGATACACCTACAAAAATATACAAGAACACATCAATATTTAAATCATCACAAACATATTTCATGAATTTCATTTAATTTGCCACTAGTTTTTTATTCTTACCAATATACAATCTGAATCTGCATACCTGTACTTAGATTTCTTTAATTTTATCAATAAAAATACAATAATCGCTGTGCTTTATTATTTATATTAAAATAACTACATGAACTTTTATTTCTCTACACAAAATTAAAAATAAATATAAATTCTTAATTAATAATAACTTTTCTTTAGAATATTTGCTAGTATTAAATTCATGTATATTTTTCATGAAATAATCACTTTGTCTAAAATATTAAAATCACTAAAATATCAGAAAATAGTTTAAATAATATGTTGTATTAATTTTTATTCATTTTATATTACAGAACCATCTGAATGTGTAATATTATTATAATTACAGGGAAATATCTAATTTCAATTCCTATTAAACTAAATATTAATAGTTAAAAATTTTACTAAAATCATATTCCGTATTACATTGAATTCAATCTCACTAGTATTTTTATTTAATAATTACAAATTTATTTCCAATCTTAATACTATTTGGTTATGAATGAAATTCTTTCATTTTTAAGTGAAATTTATGATTAATAAATAAAAAAATTATAAACCTACGTAATTGTACTTTGTAATTATAAAAGTATTTATTATCTCAAGGCATACATAATTAGGTATGCTCTTTATGAATTTAGTTAATAAGTTGTTATAAGTTATAATGGTCTTGAAATGCTGCATTACAAAGTTAAGAATGAAGTTGATTGAAATTAAATTGTGATAAAAAGTAAATATTTTACAAGTTGAAAAAAGTTAAGTACAAGTTATACGTGAGTTTTTAATCCGCGACTGGCTGCTCAAATAAAAAGCTGTCGTTGGTATTATTAATGAATTGAATTAAAAATATCAATCCTATAAATTTTCTTTCACGATTAAAATTTAATAAAATACGTATTTTAATTAATCCTCGTGCATATGATTTGAAGGACTCCTAAAGAGTGTCATTCAAATGTCTGTGATACTCCCCGTGAGACTAACATATATTGTATAATGAAAATAAGATTTTTAACACCTAACTAGAACTTTCTTGCTATTTAATTAAATAAAAAAGAGCGAATATAGAGGAAAAGAAAAATGTAAATTTTGAATAATAAAAGTCAAAAACATGATATCCACTGAAAAGGGAATTCAAAACCTAATAATTGTGAGAACAACCTGAAGCTTAAAATTCATAAAAAGCGAATTTCTTAGGTACAAAGAGACTCGGCTTGAGCAAAACGGTAATGACGACACAGGCAGGTGAACTTCGTATGTATAACCGTTCATCCGACGACGGGGGGGGGGAATTTTACATGCAAATTATAACACACATTCTCTCTCTGGCTGTGTTCCCTCATTCTTCCTTTCTTTCACGCTCATCATCCGCAATGACTCCTCCTCCTACATTTTATGCGCTTCAACTCCGCAATTCCGTCCTTCCTTCTTCCTCCCACGATTTCTTGGACAACTTCCTCTTGTTCTTGTAAAAGAGTGTACCGGATGTGGAGAGAATGAGAGAGAGAAGGTCTTAGTTATAATTCGCTTGCAATGTCACATTCATTATTATGCATACGGAGTTTCTCGAAGAGCAATGTTTATTCGTATACATACGGGAAGAACATTTGAATTTTTCTATCACTTTACTTCTATCCTTCTTGCCCCTTTCTGTCTTGTTCCTCCATGAACTAATCCCAATTGAAATACTGAAACATTGGATATGCAGTGCTATTAATGCCATCATTGCCTCGCTCCTGCTCAATACTACTTTGACTCCCTTTCATCCTCATAAATTTATAATTTATAATTTAACAATTTCATCTAAAATTCAATTACTTTTATTTCATTAACATGATTTTTTTATAAACCAAGTATCATTCAAAAATTATTTTCCAATTATATTCACCAAATAGTAATTATTAAAAAATATCAATGTAGAATTTACATCAACAATGATTTAAATGTCAACCGACTACATTAGTTATTTATAAATATAATTATTAAAATCTCCTGAAATTTTTATCCTTTATTTTTTTCTGTCAAATTCTGAATTTAAAAAATGTTGCTTTTACGAACTATTTATCCAGGAATTTAATCTATTTTTAAAACTATACTATCATGCATGATTACTCATGGCTTAATTTATATATTATTCTACTCTATTTTAGAAACACAATCTTTGTATTATATGAAAGAAAATCTATTGCATTTGCACTTATAATACAAAATTATTCTTTATAAGTGTTATTCAGCATTAAAATCAATGCGTTGAATAACGAAATTTTCGACACAATACTTTTGTAAAACAATAAAAGAAAAATGGATGAATTATTAACAACAATCAATCCTGTCATCCTAAGGGATGGATGTTTTTTTTTATTTTGAAATTTATAATCAATATACGAATATATATATAATTATATTAAAATATATTCAAGATAATTCTTAAAAATTGATTGATCAATTTACGTATAATTCATGATTTTATATCTAATCATTTTTTGATTAATTATTTTTGACTCATACTTGATGATTAAATGTATATGTGCCCATCTAGAAAGTTAAAATTCTTTCTTTATGTCTCAATCATCATCTTTCAATTTTGAATACAAATCCAATCTAAATAATTTAAATATAAAATGCCATATTGTAAAGAATCTTTAAGCCATAGATAAATATTTACTGATGATAATTTTATTTCTAAAAATCAAATAACACAATAAGAAATATTGAATAAAGAGAATATAATTTTAAAAAACGATATTTACATCTCTTCTTTTTCTCATTATTCAGAAATATTATTTAATCTTTTTTATGTATTTTAATATTTTTATATCACAAGATAATTTATAATTAATAATTTGAACAAATAATCAGTATATTTTTAAATATTAAACATTTTCCTCAAAGACTTTTATTCCTTTATTCAAATATATTTTAGAATCAAACACGTGTCTTGAATATAAATGTGTAACTTTAAATTTAATAATTGAATTTTGACAAGAAAATACCTCAAATAAAATAATACCGAATTGCTTACAATATTTTATGATTTAAAAGAATAATTATATAAATAACAAGAACATCTATCATAATATGAATTTTATTTTGTTTTTTTAAATTTAAAAAATATAAAATTCATCAATTATCGACTTTCGTTTTAAATATAGATATTAAAAATAACTTATAGTTTATACATCATTTTTCGAATTATCTAGATCAAGTGTCAAATGAATTTCAAATGTAAAAGTCAGAATGATAATTTTCACGCGTCTTGCGTTTTTAATCTTGAAAATTATCAGAAAAAATAAGTTCTTGGCAATAGTCGGAAAGACGAAAAAGTGGAAAGGTGGAAACGCGGAATGTAAGGGAGACAAAATCCGAGGGAAGACAAAACTGTCACTCATCCAGCACACGTAGATTTATCCAAGGCGCGTATGTAAAAGAAGGGAATTCCGTGAGCCTTGGTGATTATGCAAATGTTGCTTATGGAAGCGCAACAGATGCCTCCCTTTTCTCTAGGGGCTTCCGTTGGAATATACACCCTAATCCCAACAACATCGTGCATGGAGACGTCGACTGGGATATTGTTTAGATCTAACGAAATTTCTTACAAATTTCCGCCTGTACGTGTTTTTGTGTATGTGTGCACGCACGCGTGCGCGAGTGGGGACCCTGAGTAGAGGCTGATCCAGAAGTTTTGCAACTGATGCGACGAGACATTGAAATAACAAAGTTTGGATCAATATATTTCTCAAGCTTATTATCTACTCTTTCGTGGGTACTGCATATTATCCAAATCAGGGGATCTTAATTATTGCCTTGTTTCCTCCTTTCAAAAATATTTGAAGAGGCCTTTTTGTAAAATATGTATCTTATAAAAGTCTTTTTTGTAAGACTATTAGCTTTGTTGCACCGGAAAACGTAGAATGATTATCGACATTTGACTGATGAAATTTTTGGAGAGTTGAACAAATTAAGCTAAATTTTTTATACAATTATTGTGTTTAAAAAAATTAATTATGTCTGATTACTCAAAAAAGAAAAATTTGAGACCTTTTTTCATTGGCTACCGTTTTCAGTTTACTTCGTTACATATATTCAATTAATTGTTACATTCAATTAATAAAGTGCTAATGTGTGTCGTCCATGTTAAAATTACAATTCCCTCCACTGACGTTTATTTACAATACTGTTTGCAAAGTATATATTATACAATTACTTGAAAAAAAATTTATCCATTATTATTATATTGATAAATGAATAATAAAATCAGCAGTTATTATTGCTTTTAATGATTTTTAAAATTATTCAATAAGCAATAATTGTTTACTATTAAAAATATTATAGACCTTCAAATATTATAGAGTTTGATTATATTTTAATTTTATTTATCATACTTTACAAAAAATAGACATAATTTAATAGCGACGCTCTTTTCACATTAGTCTACATATGAGGTGTAGCCGATAATACCAATAGATCCTATGTTTATACACGTGCAGAATGTAATATAATTTTATTTATTCAATTATAAAAATCATTTGCTCAATATATTCATGCGATAAGCAGTAAAATAAAACTATTGATTTAGATATGAAGTCAGCAGTGTCGACTATTTGTTTATGAGTCCCGCGATAACACCAAATTGCTCTTGTTTAGAATCTTGAGCTACCCAAACCAAAGCCAGGATAAATTTGAAAACATAAGATGAATTTTATCCTTTTCTTATCTATTTGCTTAATCTTATATTTATCGTTTCTTTTAAAGTAAGCAGTCATGTGCCTTCCACTTGCTCGAATAAAAATTCCTACGACTCTTTTTCAATCAATCAATTAATAAGTATATCGGACCATGACCATATATTTCAAAATAAATTTACGCACCTTAAATCACTGAGATAATATATTATTAATAAATGATAATTAATGCGCATGGATAATTAAATAATATTATATGTACCTTTATATTTATACATAAATTATTATGCAAATTGTTCTATCATTTATTAGATAATTAAAGCTTAATTATATTTCTCACATTTATTGAGATTATTTTATTGAATTTAATGCTTTTTATTTGTGTAAGCATCTAATGAATACATTCATCCATTTAATTATTAATTAATTAAGGTATGATGTAATTATCATTGGTGTATCCTACTCTGGCTTCTAAGTAAATTAATTTAAAATATATTTCATTTTGTACAAATTGCAAATTTATGAATTTCTAACAATATTCTTGTTTTTAAATATATAAAATCAAAGTTAATTTTATAGGGAATTTCAATAATAAGTTAAATATAAATTATGACATTTATTTTTAAAAATGTTCATAATTCATTAATACGAAAATAAAAATTTGTATGTTTATAAGGTAAAATGTTGATTAGTCAATCAATGATTTTTCAGTGTGTAAAATAATTTCATTTTCACATATGTAAGTAAAAAATTACCTACGTAAATGAAATGCAGTTATTAATAATAAATAAACATGAAATATTTAATTTTTTCAAAATTATTTTAAGAAAATTTATATACATTTTGTAAAAATCATTATTATTGACATAGTAATATTCAGTAGAACATAAATTCTATATTGAATTTTCTAAAGTAAAAATGTTTTATTCAGTAATAAAATACGTTCAAACAAATTTGTTGTATTTTCATGATTAATTTAATTCACGGTTATTTTGTAATGGAATTCATTATTTCAAAATAACTTTAATTGAATTGAACTTTACAGAATATGTTATTAATACATATACATACAGAATTATTATCAATACGTACATTTATTCCCACATGCATGGAAAAATAATTTAATAGTTCCCAGATACAACATACAGTTTGCAAAAAGAAATAGATTCAGCCTAAAATATATAAACAACACGTCCCAAATTTAGAGGTATTTACTTTTGTTCGCTCGTAGGTAATAAATTTGCATTATTTTCTACTTGCTAAGAATTTTGAATGCACACTCGGGCTATTAATATTCATAATCTTACACGTGTTTCAATTTTATGCTAAATAGGTCTCGGGTCCCTACCGTTTTTTGGTTTATGAGTCGCGAAAAGTTATCGATTCGCTTCATCACTTCTCGGCTGATGTGATTGTATTTTATGTATGTATGTATGTATACGAGTGGTGTGGGAGTATTGCAAATATGGACGTACCTCTTTTATTATCGCTTTGTTGCGTGTGTGTGCACACTTGCGTGCTTGTGTTTTTTACACGTAATATAGAAGCGTGTGAATCTGGAAATTCAATCACTTTGTCGCATCGTCATAGTATTTTTCTCGTGGAGAGAGCGCGACCAGCAGCTCTTATCTCATA
The DNA here is from genome assembly GCA_018907245.1 of Eupristina koningsbergeri. NCBI lineage: Eukaryota > Metazoa > Arthropoda > Insecta > Hymenoptera > Agaonidae > Eupristina > Eupristina koningsbergeri. The sequence goes on along the minus strand of JACCHV010000059.1, from coordinate 1,560,391 downwards.
ATCGCCTACCTTTAATCATTGGGTTTCATACATTGAAATAGTGCGACATCCATATTAAGTCAATTTACAACTTTTCACACATGCTTCTGCTTTTTGCGCAACTTGATCTATTTGGTAAATTGCAAGAATATTTTTCATCGAACAAAATTAAATTGTATTAGTATGTTATTTCAAGTATGAGAAGACCCATCATTAATGAATTGGTCAAATAACAAATGCTTTCTTGTACTAAAAATGTTCCATGATAATATGGTTTTTAAAATTTTATTAATCCGAGGAGTATTATGAGTTTAGACTTGGCGCGATGAAAATAATGCCAAAGTAAAATTATTATATTAGGTGGCAACGTACTTTGCGGATACAATAAATAAAAAAATACGAAAATAATCTTTAATTTGCAATAAAAATTATCAATTCACTTAAATGTGGGATGAGTTGTTTGAAGACCGGGAATATTGGCCATTATTAAGCACAACATTAATTAGCCTTCGTCCATTAATTCATTCGAGACAGCTGTCTATCCCTCTAAGGAAAACCTAAAAAATAATAACGCGGCCGTAGTATATCACAATTATAACACCTACTATAATTATCCAGAAATATAATTTTCAACACAAAACCAGCACATAGACCTTCACGTCTTCCCATTCACGTGATCTAATCAGTTTTCATGAAAGTCCACACACCCTCCCCTACATCCTCCATAGATTTATTAAAATCAATGTACCCCACTAATCACACAATAATTCATATTGATCATGACCATCCCTTCCTTCCTTCAGCATTCAGCAAAAATCCGTTACGGAAAACCATTAATTCTCCTTCCACGGTGCGCGAAATTCGAAATTCCACCGTATACATTTCACTTTGTATTAGTGATCAGGGGAATGCGGGGGAGGACAAGCATGAGTATCGATATCGGCTATAGTAGGTGGGGAGGGTGCGACTATCTAACAAGAGATACAAAGAGGAGAATTTCTTGAAATATCGAGTCTTGGATAATTCAGCTCCAAAGAATTAATGAAGGCGCGCTCGATGCAAAGACGAGGATATCGGGGTAATCCTGGATATCGTACTCATGGCTATTTATTATTATCGCTACCGGGATTCGCGGCCGGGGCCCAGGACTGATCCTTGCCTTCCCTCTTTCTCTTCTCTCGATGGTTCAGACGAAAATGCCAGGTCTTGCCTCAGGTGCTTGCAGTGCAGCATGCACTGGTTCTCCCATTACCCATCTAATATTGCAGATACGCTCACAAGGCTTTCGGTAGACAATGTCCCGAGGGATATTTTTCCGACTCTTCTTTTATTTTCCTTTCGGTGCTACGAGGCTTAGATTAAACAAGTGCACAGAAGGGCGTGAGAATATGGGAGGAAAAATACGGAGGAGGCTCAAAGTATCGTCTCTGTAAATTTGGATCTCATACAAGCATTTCTATCTCACATGTAATTGCTCACTTGCTTCATTCGTTAATCATTCTTTTATGCTCTCATCCTATCCCTATCTCAGTATTTCTGAATTAAAGCTTCATCCGATGCTTGTAATTTCATTTATTTTCTCCCTGTTCTCTCTTTTTCAAAGTTGAATGCCTCAACTTTACTTGCAACTTTCCATTATTGGATTGTTAATTAGTTGTATACTGCCACATTTAAAAAATAAAAGCAAAAAAATCATTATTCCGATATACATTTCTTCTTATTTTTATTGTGATCCTTCCATTATGTACCAAGTGTATTTACTATCAAAATTTAATTACAATATTAAATTCAATGTATAACGAATGAAATGTCTCACCTGTACCAAAGAAAAATTGAATAATAAATAATGTAAGTCATGTCTTGAAAATAATTATAATTATAAGGTCATTTATTTGTTCACACAATAAAAATTATTTACGTACATGAAATTCAATTAAAATGCTCGTAATAAAATATTTTCAATGAATATTAAAAGTCGATAAAAAAAATTATAAACGCGTAAAACAATTTACATAAAATTTGTAAATTGGTAATTTTAATAAATATCACTATTCTTTTAGTAGCTAAAATATATCAATTGCTACATTGATAAATTATTTTATTGCTTACTAATTGAGTCTTAAACTATTTTTATTAAAATATTGTTATTGTTAATTTTATAAGATTTACTTTCAACAATTTAAAATTATTAAATATTAAATTTAATGTTAAATCAATATTAAAGCATATAGTTATATAAAAATAAATTAAATTATGTTTAACTTCATTTTATTTTATGTAATTTTCATTAATCTTATACCTAATTCCATGTACGTTACATAATTCTAAGCATTATATTTCTCAAATTTAGAATTTTTTCTATTTCTAATACTTCTTTATTTATTTATTTATTTTTATTATTTTTTCGATTAACAAAAACCAAATTATGTAAAGGTATTGTAATAAATTGTAGAATATGCTGAAAGAATAAAAACCCTGTAAATATGAATTAGTGTAGACAAACTTCTTAAAGCTATTGTACGATAGTTTATTTAATTTTCAGTGATTTCAATATAACTTGAAACGATTATTTTATATACATAAATGTGATAAATAAAACTTTGAACTTTGTACAATTTTTTAATAAAAAGAACAAATAATTGGTAAATATAATTTTTTTTTAATTCGTAGGTAGTATTATTTAAGTATAGGTAATAGTTTATTTTTTATACTAAAAAAAAAAATTAATTTGTTCATCAAAAATTTTTTTTAACATTTTCGAAATTAGACAATGTAAAACTTATTTGTTATAATTTAGCGTTGTTGCAATTCATGTTATCTCATACAAAATTATTTTGGGATACCAGGTTTTAAAAGTACATATACAAATTACTATTACAGAAGTTGCTACATAGTAAATGTACGAAATGAGTATGAATAATAAAGAACATTACAAATAATATTGGTAATGTAATAAAAAATTTTATATTACCTTCCATGCAAATATTGCTTATAAAAATCTATGGGACTCACAAATTTTTACATGATAAATCAATGAATTTTTTCATTTTCCGTTTATTTTCTTAAAAAAAAAAATATTAACAATATTTTAAAATATGACAAAATATTTTTTTAATAAAATAGCTCCTTATTTCTATCATTAATACAATATAATTGAAATAAATAAATTTAATTAATTATGCTGTTTATTACATGATATAAATGCAAAATTAAATTTTTTTCTAACTTAGTAATTTGGCAAAATAAACTTTGAATGTTTTAAAATTTCTTTTAAACAAGCTTTTTTTTTTTTTTGGAAAATATAAAAGAATTTTTTATGTAATTTTAGTTAACTTTGTACATTAATTTCACATTCTTTTAATTAAACCTTCTTATATATTAAATTTATATTTTTTTGAGCGTAACTTTAATATTTGTACAAGCTGAATTTGAGCTGAAATTTTTTTCAGTGTTAAATCTTAAGTATTGATAAATCAGTAATGTGCAAATATTTTAAATATTTGTGGATCGAGAAATAAAGGAAAAATTTCCTGGTTTCTTTTAGTTTAAAAATTGCTAAATTCTAATATTTCATAATGAATATTTTTTTTGGATTATAATGCTTAAACTTTTTTGTATGTCGAAAGATTGAGATTGCGTATAAATTGAAGGAGAAGGCGTAAGTTTCAATAAAACGCTTGTTCGATCTGAAAAGTTATATATTTTATATTTGTTGGCGAAATAAAAATGTGTAATGATTTAACAGGTTGCCATATAAATGAATACTCGGTAACTCTCTATAATGCCACAAATTTATTCTTTCAACGTTGTATTACACAGTTTTTATTTAATCAAGTGAACATCGATACACATATCTGAGGAATTCATACATCACATAACTTTTATGGCGGTTAAAATCAAGTTCGTACAAGTGTTTTCGAGGAGATAACAACTCACAACGTTGTATGTTGAGCAAAGTGCCTTGATTATTCAAATGCGCCCATCCGAGAATATACGCATACAATAAACTCGCGAATAAATCACAATTCTGATGAACGAAGAAATCGCTCGACTCGATTCGACAAAGCGAAGGGCAAGGGGAGGGAAAAGGGAAAGAGGGGACGATAATAATGCGAGGGGGACATACGCTCGCGCCTTTTTTACGAGAAACTTAAATCGCGGGAATAAATTATTGATTGAGTTTATTGCCGTCGAGTTGTCGTTGACACCGACATCGACATCGACTTGGATAGTGACATCAACATCCTTACAATAGACACCGAGTCCAACCAAATTTACGCATGTAATTTACTCCAGAACAATAAACGTAAAAAAGCCACACGAGAAACAAAGAGGGAATTATAGCGACTTGGTGCACTCAAAATCACGCGTGTCTACAGTTTGTGCCGAGAAAAATAGAAACAAGTAAAAACTAAGTAAAACATCGACTAAGAGATCACGCGAGGATATTCAAGGGGTGGAAGCTATTCTTTCAAAAATACTCTGCGATTAGAATAACAACCATCAGAATCGATAGTAAATCCAGGACGCGATCAATAACAATTTCGAATAAAATATCCTTTGATTGTTATTTCTTCAAGTATTTCAAATTAAAAAAAATATTGATATCCACCTCGTTTACCTGATCTATATTATTTATAAATTCTGATGCATCAATTGATTTAAATTACCTCGGTACATACTCGAAATAGTAGTTGCAGCAAGTTATATCTCTCAAAGTAATTCAAATATTTTCTTCAGTCGGTTAGTTTTTTAATAAACTCTCCATCTAATTTGATGCAGTCATTCGACTGTGACTAAGCTCCTTGTATCAATTTGATAGAATAATTGATCTTCAATCGACTACTTGTTCTAAATATTCCCACGAACACAAACCTTCCGTACCTGGAAGGACGATCCCTTATAAAATCATATTTTTTTGTCTTCGAATAAATGAACGTGTGTAAAACTGAACTACTCCACATACTTTTATTTTTATATTTCTGTTCTATTTAAAAATTTAGAAATAATTGCAAATTAAGTAAAACCTATTGTTATTTATTTTATTTTTATTTTATTTGACAGTATTTGGAGAAAAATTTTTTATCGTTATATTTATTATTTTATTGTAAATTATTTATTCAAACTTTTTATTTATCAACAATTGTATTTTTATTCATGAAGTTGAAAAAAGTAAGTTCTTCATTTAAAGCAGTCTCTTTTAAAATGTACAAATTTTGAACAAGTTTTTTATGCATGTTCAATTCTTTTGAAATATATTTTAAGAAATAAATAAATTTTGCATGTCAAAATTGAAATCAATCGATATTATATTACCAGCGGTGTAAAATTCATTTAATCTTTGAAAATTTATAATATTGGTACAGTAAATTAAAATCTTACTTTTTATAACAATTCGAAAAATATTTGTATGTATTCTAAAACAGGTATTTTCAAGAATGTTCAGTACTAAAATACTTAAACTTAAAATGCTTAAATACTTGAAAAAATGTATTTAAATTTATTTATATTGAATTTTAAATGATTTTAAATTAAAATAGAATTTAAAGAAATAATTTATTAACAATGATAAAAAAAGAATAGTAAAGAAAAGAATTTTTATTTTATTATTTTTAAAAACTTGATTAAATAATTAATATAATACCAAATAAAATATTAAAATAACTGCTCAAAATTAAATTTTGAAAATTAAAAACAAAAAATATATTGTAAAAATATTGTTTTTTCAATTTATCGTTTAATAATGATATAAACAATAAAGGAATAATAAATTATCTTAGTAATTATTTAAAGAATGATAGGATGTTGCAAAATAAATAAACATGCATGTATAATTCTGTATGTTAAAGTTATTACATTCCAAAAAAACATTATTTAAATTTGCATCAAGAATAATTGTATGCAATAAATAAAATAAATTCAAGCTGGTGTATAATGCTATTAGCGACGTGGAATTTTTAAAATTAACACTATCGTTAATAAATTTTCATCGATAAAGGATTTGGAAATGCATAGGTTTATGGAAAAATTTAACATTCAAATGTCAACTCCTGATCTTGTAATGAAATAATCTGTTAAAAAAGTACAATTTAAATATAGAAAAGGAAGAAAAAGATATAAAGAGATATATAGGTGGGGTTGGAAGAAGGATAGATCGAGCATAGAAGCGGGAATAATGCATAGACGTGTGTGTATGTGTGCGTGTGTAGTATTGGTTATTTCTTTGACAAGGCCGACGATAATGAATTATTCAATTGACTAATTCCGGTCGTGTCACAATTGTCAATTGAGCTGCACAGCGAAGTTGGAAGGGAGGAACAGACCGAACCGCATCTTCCATCTCAACCGACTTCTCCTTTTTCTTTTTACCACTTTCGGCTTTTTGACGTTTACTGCCTTTGAGAGGTTTACTTCATCGAGTATGTACATGCAAAAGAGAAAAAACTCGTAATAAAAGAAAGAGCAAATTGCAAAAATTTATCGCTCACCGATGCCCACGAGACGTTTAATTGAACGCCACAGCTCTTAAAAAACGAATTAATTTATTGGCTTCCACGCGCATATGAATCCCCTTTCCACCACCTAAAGGTTTTGAGAGATTTTTCGAAGTGCACGCGAGTTATGTTCTGCAAGCATCCTTCAATTTACGGTGAATAGCCTCGTACAAAGTTTGATCACATTGTAAAATGAAGCTCGAGCACGATACTTTTATCCTTATCCTTCTTCCTTCTCTCTTGATATTTCTCTCACGTATTTTAATGACCTCCATCTTTTTCTCGTCTCTTCTCTTCTAATCCTAATGACTCTGGTTTATTTGCAATAAAATTCTTTTTAGTGCTTACTTCACTTTCTTCAAATAATTATGATTTATTTCAAAAAGTACCTTATTAATGAATACCATCTCTCATGAGAATTTTTAAATAATTAACATTGACCTTTGAATACATCCGTTCATTATTAATTATTTATTTCCCTATGTAATTTCTCCTCAATAAAATTAAATTAAACATACGTGTTCTAATATTTAATGGTAACTTGAAAATTTGTTAAGGCAAAAAAACCCTTATCATACCATTAATATAATTCAAAATTAAAACTTTTCTCATATTTCTTTGAATTAAATATTACGTGACCTTTAATTATACTTTCTCTTTAAACAATTATTTTTTCTTTTTTCTTTGAAGAGTATAATAAATTTAAAGTAATAAAATCGAAATTCTCAAAAACTGTATAAATGTAAATTATAATTGCTCATGAATACTTTAAAGATAACAGAGATTGAACACGTGTCTCACTCAAATTTTCTTGATTAAACAAGTGGCTATCCTGCTCTTTTAGGCTATCAGAAAAGAATTGCAAACTACTTTGAGTGGCTATCGCCACCAAAAATAAAGCGAAACGAGTGGAACTCAAATGGAAATGAACCGAAAGGAAAAAACTTTTGCTCCCAAGAGTTTAAAGAATTAATAAAAGCTCCCCGTGTTATTAAATTGCCATAAAAATCTTGCACGTGCTCTAACAAGATTTAAAACTCTGAAAACAATAAAAGAATTTGTGATTTTGCCCGGGAAGGAAAAAGCTCCAAAAGCCCGAAAAGTGTTATATATGTGAAAACCCTTTAAAAGTGGAGGATACGAATCGTCCACGACAACCTCGATGTCTACGTCTATGCCTAAGTCTACTTCCATATCGACGTCAACGTCTTCCTCGGAAGCGATGAAATTGTTGTGACATCCGTAAAACAAACTGATAACGTCCGATAATGTTGTCGTTGTTTCTCATTCCTTGCTTATACTTATCTTTTTCCGTATCGCTCAATGGAAGAGAAACGCAGTACGATTCATTTTATGGATTGAAGTGAACTTTGGTATATTTTTGTGACTTATTGGGAAGTTGAAATCAAAGTTGCGCCATCGAGACTGTAATTATCGATATTGTAATACTAATATATTTCTGAATTTCTTACGAATGACAAAAGTTTCTCTCGAGCCAAGGGTTCAAAATTTATAAATACTGCAATGATTAGCCAGCATTAAGTTTTACAGCTCGAATTTGCAAAAATTTAATTTTACTTGATCAATCGATTCCAAACAACTTTCAATTGTTGTATTGAAAAATACTTGAAACAGCTACAGCTTATTATTGGTGTAAATTGTCCTTGGTTAAAAATGACAATAAACTAAAAATCCTGAGCCAAGGTATTTAGATAAATACTCTTTATTTGGCAAATATACTTTCACGCAACTTTTTATATGCTCATAAGAGAGAGTTAGATGATATTACACAAGATAGTGAGGATAGAAGATAATAAAATCGGTATAAACATGAAGATGGATGTAATGGTACAGGTGGAGCTTCGTAACTCGGGAGGAAGAAAAGTTTTGCCGTAACCGGAGCTTCCGTAACTTCCAGTTGCACTCGTGCAGAAATTCATTCGGAAACAAATTCCGAAATGCTCACTTATTAGAAATCCTAGCATATTTCATCTCACCGCCTCATTCCTTTATCTCAAGGAGGCGTAGCAACACAGTTTCGCTCTCATGAGGGCAAATGGGAATGGCCCCCCTAGGCAGAGGAATGAATACGCGGTTCAAACTAAAAATGTAGGTTGTGGGGGTCAGTAACCCTCCGCGGTCAGCCGCAAACTTTCCGCAATTCCATCAGTGTGTACCTGCAAACGTGGATTCTTCCCTTTCAATTCATATTAAATCAACTAATATTGTACGTTGTAGACCAGTTTCAGAAGTTATTATTGCCCTGGAAGCAACTGTTGTAATGACATGACATAATCAATTACCATATAATTCCAATTTCGAAATCGCGCCTGATATGCATAAACATTAATAGGTCAATTACTATTTGGATATTAACATCACAAACAAACTTGTTATGCTTTCTCTAAGACGATTCTATTTCTGCAAGTAAAACTTTATTAAGAAAAAGTAATACGTTGTTAACTTTTGATTCCCTTAATCGATATTTAATTAGAATACCAGGACGTATTATTTATAAGTAAATATTATATCATTGAGCAGCTTGAAATAGTTCGATTTCATTTTACACAGTAAATTTTTTTATCTAAAATAATCCATATTTATTTCAAAACTTTTTTGTGATTTATTTGATAATATATTTAAAATTAACTATTCATAAATACTTATCAGTGATGTATTTTTTCAACGATTAGGAATTATTTATTTTTAAATTTCATAAATAAGGTATACATTTAAAATATAAAATGCTCAATGAAAATTAGTTTTTATTTATTTTTTTTTAATTAATTCCAATTAAATTAATTCACGGGAAAGCTAAGAATTTGTTTTCCAAGTAATTATAATGCAATGTATATCTCTTTACAGAGAATTCTTTTTCCATGAATTATTGACCCGGTTGAAGCATTGAAAATTAGAGCTGCATCAATTATATTATAGAGCAACTAAATTCAACAGTAAAATACTTGTTAATGGAGCTATGGATCGTTTTAATGGATGCTCGGTGTTCTTAGCGTTCTTGGTGATTCCTATTTCGAGCTGTCCTTATGTCCACCCGAGTCCGTCACGCTATCACTTTCGCTCTCTGCTCCTATACGTCGTTTCCTTACTCCCTCCCTCCTCCTCGATTTTTATTATATGCAACGTAAGCATTAACTCTAATGCGACGATTCATCAATGAAAACCCCTGGCTGCGCGCCCCACGAAGAACGTTCTGAGGAATATTACAAAACGCTTTAACGACCGGAAAAATTCGACTAACATAAATAAGCTACATTTACCTTCCACCAAATAAAATAAAAAAAATAAAAGAGTGAAACAAAAAAATCTTTCCTCGCTGGTTTCTTATCCTCGTTGTGAGCACGCGTACTCTTGCTCGTATGAGAATGTGAAAATCATTAACAGGCAATTTGTGATAATTGGCGGGTAATTTGCAGTTATTCCATTATCGTCACATTTTTATTCGGCTTTATTCATTTTCAGGCGATTTGATATTTCGGATTTATTATTTTAATACATTTTTTTATGTTCTTATGTGGGAAAGACAACGAGATTATACATGTTTATGCTAAAAAAACAAATGCCAAGGAGACAAAAAAAGGATCCCCGTAATTAAAACATTAAAAATCGATTTTGACCACTTAAAAGATTATTATCGATCATAAATTATATGACTTTGCTCGTTCTGAGCAGTCACTACTTCATTATGTACCAGACCGTTTATACATTTCAATATGAACGTGCACAAAATGATATTATGAACTTTTAATTCCAAAGCTCATTATCATTTTTAAATATTCCTTTTTACATTTTTCTTTTTTTTTATCATAAAGAAATTTAAAATATGTTTTGTCTAAAAAGAATTAATAATGAATGTTGTAAATTGTAAGCTAAAATTAAGATTGTGTAAAAATTAAATGTACATAGTATTTTAATTACCTTCACTTGAGTACAATAACAATGAGAACTAGTAATACAAAATATTAAAAAAGCGTGTTTAATTTAAAAGAATAAAAGAATGTTATTGTACGTAAAAGTGTAAGCATAAAAAATGTATAATAATTGATATATTGACTCGACTAGTATCGTTCATTTTTTTTCATAAAATTAGACTTAAACTCTAAAATATGAGAGTGAAATGAGAAAATTAGTTCCTTATATTCTTCGTATTATTTAATTTAATTTTTTCAAACAATTGTATTGACTAGCCTAACCAAGCGTTCTGGATATACTTTAACATACCTTTTCTCAAGTGAAATGAGTATAAATTTTATTGGTATGTGTTACAAAAGAATAACAATATTATATCAAACTTTCCTCCATAATAAGGAGATTTTTAAATATATTTTTAAGAAATAACGTGTTTAAAGTCTGTGGATTTATTTTGAGCTAAAGTAGTGTACAGGCCAGTGCGTGATTGTTGACAGTGAATATTTAATCACTTATAATGTTTACATGTGATTATGTCATTATAGGTATTTCACGATAGCAACGCAGGTGATATTCTAAATCGCTCTGTAAATAAAGAAAACGCACATACTTATGACAGATATGTTGAACATAAATATTAGAGTAATTCATATAAAATAAAAGCAATAGGGGGATAAAATAGGACTGTAATAATAAATAATTACTCCTTGTACAGGATGCAATTTGAAGTAGATAATCATAGCGAGTTTGATCGAAAGGGGTAAAAAAGGTTTGGAATTTTCCTGTTAAAGGTTAGTGAGATTTATATTCATTTCAATGGTAATTAAGCAAATTTCCACGTGCAACTCGCGACAATAATAATCGAATTTCTCTAATGATCGCGCAATTAAACTAACAACTGAATAACCACTGGCTTTTTGGAGACTTAAACAGTGCGAGGAACAGAGAGAGGGAGACAAAGAGAGAGAGAGAGAGAGAGAGAGAGAGAGAAACTGTGGAAGGTGAACACAAGTGCGCTAAAAGATCCGCAACTCACTATGAGCAAATCTGTGCTGCGAATAAGCCTATTCTCATTTGATATTTGGGTTTTTACCGCAACTGATACAAGAGTGATTCATGTAATTGCACCAACAACTACAACAACGACAACAGCATTATCCTCTTACTTCCTTCTTTTTACTTACTTTCCCTTAACTTTAATTTTTGTAAAATAATGTTACAGCAATTAATTGTTATGTAACCTAACGAAGGTTTCTACTATTTCTATTCGTGGTATAATAAAATCGTATTCCATAAAATCATCCGTGTATTCATTCGTTATCTCCTTGAGAATAATTACAAATTAAATTTTGCATATGCGATATGGTGTGGAATTATTAACCTTAACACACCCCTTAATAAGCCGTTAATAAAGGGTTACCAATCCTTTATTAACTGAACGCAGTTGACTGATTCATATTTTGAAACGTATCGTGCACCAACAATGAATAAATATTACGTATTTAGAATAACAGCATCTACCATGAATTTTAATTAAAATCTACTATTTCAAACTTTGTATCATTTAATCAGATTTATGATCTTAAGAAAATTTCATAACGAAATAAAGTTTAATAATTCAAAAAAGTATTGTTATTTTTTTTCATTTGCATCTGCATACGTGTACATTTCGAATAACTAGAATCTCATCGTTTTCCATGATCGTTTCAAGAATTAAATATTATGTGATGAATAATTTGTTCATTTTTTAAGATTTTTTATAATAGCTGTGAAATATTGAAATATAAATAAGAAATTTTTTAAATATCAATTTCTATTTAAAATAATTTTAAAAGCAACTTATTTTATCTCGATAGAACAGAATATATTATATTAAATAAGAATATCGATAACACATAAAATGAATTCAATGATTATATAGTAAATTTATAGATAAAATAATACAAAATTGACGCTTTCTTTTATTAATTAATATTTTCTTTTAAATATTAATAAATATTTGTGAAAACTATTATTTACATAATTATTGAAGATTGTGTGCCTATAATCTTTGTTTATGAATTATATCTAAGGGTAATAATGCTATTTAAAAATTACATGTTATATAATGCATTTATTTTAAAATATTTATTATTTTTGTTTGATAAATATATTTAATTTTTAAATATTATACAAGAAATAAAAATTTTATTATAAATTGTGAATGTACAGTGGAAATCGCAATATTTATACTATCTAAATGTAAAAATTTTACTTCAAAACGTGAACAGTCATTAAAACTACTTTGAAATATAATTTAAAAATTAAATTTTTAAATATAAAATTAGATAAAAAAGTTTTGTTTTAAGCACAATTTTTTATGTGATTATATAACTCTAACTTTATAATAACTACGTAAATTTAAACATTATAATTGAATCTGCAAAAAGTTGTAATGAATGAAAAACTATTAATTTTTATTATAATAAAGCATGCATATAAGCTGAATATTTATAAGTATAATTAATAAATTAAATATAATAATCGAGCATTAACATTTTAATTGTTACAGAGAATTAATTATTTATTCATCAAAATTAGAAAATTTATTTTTTTATTATTTTTTAAAGATACTTTTTAAATCTGCTTTGTGACAATTCAGAATATTCAAATAATATTTAGAAAAACTTATTTTAATATTTAAATACTTCTTTTTGAAAGCATTTCAAGAATATATATAATACATAATTCTGTAGAAAAACTCACTATAGATTCATTTAACCAATTTAACTTTGCAGATAAATTACGTGTTGAACTTTCACTCTATTTAGTTACTTATCGTATACTTTTTCCAGCAAACTACTTTGAAAAGCTTTTATGAAGAACTTTTATAAGCAATTATTAATTCTAATGGAAAAAATGTAATGCATCGAGCATTCTAAATAATTCAATTTTATCATAAAGAATTCCATCCGATCAAAAATAAGCTGTCGAGAGACGAACGAATATGGGTGCAAAGCTTCGCACCAAATGAAACAACCCCTTAACGACATCCACATCAGATTCAATCCCTGATAAAAACAATGATTATAGGTGAGCGGGGGGAGGGTGGCGAGAGAATTGAATAATTGTTTCAGCAGTCAAGCGTCTAGTCGCGTGGCGACCTCAAGGTCTCGATGTATTAACTTGCAGATACTGCGGTCCTCGTCTCCCGAGTTTCGATTTCAATTAATTTAATGTATTAATGCCTATATTGTGCAGATATTTTGTTTTTACCAACGTCATTCGAGTCGATCCGCAAACACACGAACATCACTTATTTATTCCAAACTCGGATAATCGCCGATAATTACATAAAATTACAAAAGTTTACTACAAATTTATCTTAATCAATTAATTAAATCAACTCGAATTTTCATTCAGCCCATTTAATTAACATTATTGCGAGTTCACACGTGATACTGTAACTCAAACAACTCGATAAAAGTAAATTGAGATTTATTTATCTGTATCACATGATTAATAACGTTGGATTTAACGTCTACATCAAGAATTATTTGATGTGTTTCAATTTTTATATTTACGATCATAAAAGAAACATTACGCTTTCTGAAATTTAAATTGTTGAAGTTAATATACTCTATAGAAATAAAACAAAAAATCTGATCATAATTATTATGGTGCATGTCCGAAGGACTTTAATAAATTTTGAAACAATTTAGAAATTAAAAATATTTTTTCAATTTAATTCTGGGAAATAAATATTTCTTGGTGCTCAGTATTTTTCATCGGAATGCCAAGGAATTAAATTCGGCATACATCACATTTTTATTGGCATCTTGTAATTAAAGAATATTCCCGAACTTTCCTACCGAATTAAAAAAAGCATAGTTAAATTTAGTACGAATAACAAGCATTAGTACGAATAACAAGCTTAGGATCAGCGGTACCAGTGGTACCACTGGTCATTATTTACCGCCATTAATTTAGTTTTAACAAGCTTACTTTATACATGATTCGATATAATAATAAAATTTTGTCGGTAAAACTTATTTTAATAGATCATATGTTGCTGGTCACAAATTAAACTTTGAATAAATAAAGATAGAAAAGTGAATAAGCGAAGGTAAGGAGGTATCGGAGCCATTTGCGGGCACGTGAGCAAAAAAATATTTCGTAAAACCGATTGCGCAGATTCCGAAAAAGGCTCGCAGTCCAAAGAAATGAATTCAAGGCATCGTCCCTTTCTTGGTTTTATCCAATAATTGCTTCAAATACAATCTCAAAAAGCTCAAACGCAAAGCCAAACGCATTCCTCTAATATCGACGAGCCCTGATGTTTATATTTTGGAATTATGCATGCTATTTGGATTTATAATAAAGCGTCCGCAGGTTACGCGAGCGCATAAATTATGCAAATGTGGTGAGCAATTTGAATTCAGTTAACACATCACTTTGGCGCGATGAGTTGCGATGACGTCACCTGCACTCGACCCCCCCCCCCACACACACACACCAAAATCGCTTTAGCAGGGCTGAACATCTTTTAATGAGGTCGATGCCGTTTTTACTATTCGAAAAGCACGGCTGAATTTTTATACGAGGAGGTATTTACCGCATTGAAATGGTGTTCGGCCTTTACCCTCAATCACCCCCCGCCTGACTAATTCAAATACTAATACACCTTGACATTTAAACTTTACTCTAGAACGAGAATCGAATTCCTCATCCTTGAACCTGCGTACTTACTGCCAACTCGTACTTGACTTGAATATTTAATTACTTTATTAAAATTTTGTACACCTTAATCCGCGGGCTGTGGTCTGTGTTGATGATTGAATCCTCCGGTATTGCCTGTTTTGGATTGGCTTCCGAAAATAAAATATTAAAATAGAAGATATTGAGGTGTTCAATAAACGAGTTATTTAGCAGACAATAGTTTTTTTTGAACAGCACTATTACAAGTGAACTCGTCAGCGTACAAATTCAAAGTGAGCGTCGATCGTTTTGCGTCTCATCGTCTCCCTCTAACATCTATTATTTTTTCTTATGATTAGTCTAACTTACTTTATTTCGCTTGTTTTTTCACGAACGTACCGTTTCGCATTCTACGTTGGCTTTCACAGAAAGCCTCGGAATTTGGCAGAAAAAACCTCCTTTCTGCTAAAGAAGGAAAAAGCCAATACATACTAAACTAAATTTTCTCGATGTCCATCTGTTTTTATTAAAATTGTTAATGCTCCCGCGTCTGACTTTGCTGGATCGTACGATGTTCCACCAGCATCCAATTTCCGTTTGAATTGCACGTCTGCAATTTCCATGACTCGATACATTTCGCATTGAGCCGAAATTTGCCTAGCAAATCTCACCAACAGGTCTCGCACGTCGTCTCAACGCGCTGGTTTTCTTCGGGAAACCTCACTTTAATCCCAAAGTCAGCTCTTTTTTTTATTTATTCATTTTCTTCGATGATATTAATTTGCATATGGACATCGGTTTGTTAAAATAATTGGGCAAATATAGTACCGGTAAGCAAAAAGCATGAAGAAGAGAGAGGGCGCGAAAGAGAACGAGAGTGAGAGAGAGAGAGAGAGAGAAAGAAAATGCTTTAGAGTGTATGAATTAGAAAAAGAAAGAGAGAAAAAAGAGAGGAAGATTTTACTTTGAAAATTTTAAAGGAAAATATATATTTGGTTACTTGTAACCTACATGATATAAATTTATAATTTAATTTAATTTTAAAAAGTTATTTATAGTAATGTATTAAATCACTCAATTTCAAATTTTAACTGTTATTTATTCCATTTTAGACATTATAAGATATAAAGTCGAATCTGGTACCTTTTTATATACTAAAATGTTTATAATTTTATAAAATATTCTAACGTACAGTAGTATTTATTTTATATTTATTTTTTATATTTCTTATATGTATATTACATTTTATTAAATATTGCCTTAAAATATATACTGCCCATAAAAATTAAATAAAGGATTTCTATATCTATTTAAAACACAGGTTTACAAGCTTTTTGTATCAGCATTTG
The DNA here is from genome assembly GCA_018907245.1 of Eupristina koningsbergeri. Classification (NCBI taxonomy): domain Eukaryota; kingdom Metazoa; phylum Arthropoda; class Insecta; order Hymenoptera; family Agaonidae; genus Eupristina; species Eupristina koningsbergeri. The sequence goes on along the minus strand of JACCHV010000059.1, from coordinate 1,543,965 downwards.
TAAAAACAAGTCTAGTTTTTTAGTACATTTTAAATAAAACAGAAAGTTTAAAGTATAAGAAAAAACTATATTCGTGTGGTACTTGAAGTCCGTAAAATATTTAATTTCAAACTTAATTAATAAAAAAACAATTGAAATATAAGTAATACTGAAAATTTTTAAATATAAGAAAATATTTACTACAATTAATAGTTAATTTTAAATACTTATATCACCTCAAAAATTGTGTTATTAAACCTGTATTAATACTCAAAATTCATGTTAATTTTAATTGATTATTGTCGAAAAATTATATCACGTACCAATCAAATTTTTTTCGTTGAAATATAATATCTGATAAACTTAGAACTATCTCTAAATTTCACAAGATTAGTTTAATTACTTCATCATAAATCTAAAGAAGTTCCACAAAAACTTTCAAATAATTAAATTTCTAACAATAAGATAGAGATTCAATAAGTTTAAGCTTTTCCTCAAATATTGCGAAAATCTCGCTATGATTATTTTGATCGCTTTGTATTCCTATATAAATTATATCCTAGTTTGTGTCTCTCTGACATTACGACTCACTAAATAACTCCTTTTTTCTTATAAAAAATATACATTATAAAATAAATTTCATACATAATATAGTAAAGAAAAAAAAAAATTAATTTTAAATTTTACACAAAAGTTTTTATGAAAAATATTTATTTGTTCATTAAATATCCATATGATTTACCTTTAATTCATAGCAATGAGTTTCTTTTCATCATTTCAATATTATAAAAATCAGTCAATTCAGCTTTTCGCAATATTATTTTAAATTAATAAATGATTCAAAATTTTTCAGACATTTATATAATTATAAATATCACGATATAACTTTGTATGCATACACGTATATATATGGACATATGTAAATCCACGTATACTGGTATATATTTATGCATAATACTATTTTATTTGTATTATAAATAAAATATAATTATTAAATAAATCTAAATTTTTAATAAATCTGAATTGTGAGTTATATTTAAAATGTTCATGTAACAATTTTTTACATTATTCATTATTATAAAAAAATATTTATTTTTATGCTACCGTTACACAAATTGTGATTATTATGGGTAATTTGTCTTTTATGTAGATTTCAATATTTGTATTGGCGTAAAAAGATTAATATAATTAGAAATTTTAAAGTTAGTCATTAGTAAAAAGAATTAAATATACTAATAAATGGTGATATTAACACTTGAAACGGAATTATATTTATCTGAGTATTATGAATATACTCAATTTTTCCCATGTAAATTATGCATATTATCAATTTATACAATCTGTGTTTATATTTAAATACAACAACAGTAATTTAAAAAAAATTTTTATAAAAGTGTTTAATCTTTCAATTATAAAGGGACGTGTAGTCTATCCTTAATTGTGACACTAATCTCAATTAGCATAAGATTTGTAAACTCGTAAATGCATGAATACAAAGTTCAACATGAATGTTGTAGTTATATAATACTGTTCAATCTGCCATACTAATCCATCAAAATTAATTCAAGTAGAAATTCCATTCATACACATAAATTATTAAAACTCACTAAATATTAGTCATATCTTCTTAAACAATTATAACTATAAATTCAATGACAATATAAATACTACATTGTAATAGTTTAATAATTTTGAAACGTTAAGTTAAGCACTAGCACTGAAATGCTAAGTAACAGAATTTAAAATTAAACAATTTTTATACTATTCGTGAAATAAATGTAAATAAAAAATAATGGAAAGAAGTATTTTTTAAAAATTTTATTATTTTCAAACGGAATATCAAAAATTAAAATTTTTTCAAGAAAAGAATTATAAATATCATAATGTAATAATGTATATAATAGTATCGTGATGATAATCAAATAAAGTTATTATTTGTTATTTTAAATTTCATTATGTGTTAATATATAGAAAAAATTAATTAGATGTAAAAGGACAGATAATCTAGAGTAAATTGATAATACATATCTGTAAAACAAGTTAGCGATTATTAAAATTCAGCCTTTAATGTTATTGCAATTAAATTTTATCGAATTAAGTATTGGAACTCAATAAAAAAGCAATATTAGTGTATTTATTACTGAATTAAAAGTGGTTAAAACAAACATAAAAATTTCTTGATAAATAAGTTTTTGTCGGATTCAATTAGAGTAACACTTTGTGCAAAAGCTTGAATAATACATTAACGAAAATAAAATAGACCCACGTATCCACGTTTTTTTATTTGTGAAAAATGTAAAGGCTGTCCTTTTAAAAAGGAAAGAAAAAAGAGATTAGGCTTAGTGTCTTTGAGAATCCACCATTGAGTGGACTAGATTGATTCAGTGTCAAAAGATGGTGAAAGGGAGAAAAGTGCTTAAAGAGAATGAATTTTCGGATTTATTGATATGAGACGCCGCGGGCTCTCCTTCTCTCCCTTATTTTCCCTCGTCCTTACCCTCCTGTCTACTTCGCATATAAAAATCGACCCGCAGCTCGAAGAAAGGCACGAGGATTTTATTTTATGAGAGTCCGTGTGCGTGTGTTGGTTATCGGGGAGGAGGTGATCCACCAGATAAAATCTGGGGGTAGAGACAAAAAATTCATGCGCGCGCGTGTTGGTTTGTGTCGCATGCACTCACAAGGAAAAAACGGCCGACGTTTCTTAATATCTCCCCTCTTGCTCTCTCCTCCTCCTCCTCCTCCTGGTATACTTTGCGATAAAAGATAGTCAAGGCTGATATTTACTGCACGCGGATGAAACCAACCAGAGAATAATATACGTGTGTGTATGTGTGTGAGTGAATGAATGTATTTTAAAATTGGGTTTAGTGAGACTCCGCTCTGCCTTCACCCATGCATGTGCATGCGTGGACGTGTGTCGAGTAGCATATTATCCCGTAGTCCCCGTACACACACATGGGCACTTTACGGAATAAATATTGACGCAATGGCAGTTTTATAGGAATTTTATTCGTTGGCGGTTGCCGAGCAATGATGCGCGACCAGTAAACAAGACATGGAATCATTTCCTCCCCCATACCTATGTTTTTCATTTCTCCCTCTTATTTTCCGTATTCATTTATATCTCTTTTTCCGAAAATTATATTAAGAAAATTCTTACAGTAAAAGTAGCCTGCGTAACTTCGATCATTGAATCAGATTGATTGTTAGATTGGTTGGTTGGCCGAAAATTTATTACTTGCAGGTTATCCCAGCCTATTATCTTTGTCATTTTTCGATCTGATTTGCAATTCGCTTGTTACAATTCAATTTCGTAATAATTATTATGATTAACACCTCAAATAACTTCTACTATTTATATTCCTAATCAATAAACGGTTCCGAGTATCGCAGTCCATAAAATTTTATACATCCAACATTTACAGTCTTGATAAAATAAAATTTTTCTTCTTTCAATTACTTTTAACAGTTCGATAATTCTCCTCAAATATATTCAAATATATTGTCAATTATTTCCATTAAATATACAAATTTCTGTAAAACAAATAATATTTGTAACATAATTCTTCTATGTTTAATAAAAAAATTGTATATTTATTAATGTATTTGCACTCAATATTTAATTCTAATGATAAGAAAATAAGATTTTGATAATGTTCACGTTCAAAAATGCTTTAAGCTTAAAAAAATATTCTATAAAAAAAATAAATGACAATTATTAATATTTTATTAATATTTATATAAAATTAAACATTTTAGATTAAAGGGAATAAAAAGAAGCGAAATTTCTTTGAATGCTTACGTAAATTTATTAAGGAATAAAAAGCTTTGCATTATTAATTTAGATCACGTATGAGTAAATGATAAAAAATAAATTTAAATTGAATATTGTGGCATTCGAAACCAATAATGCATTAAATATATTTGTCAAAAATTTAAAAATCTGACGCATCCTTTAAAAAATTGTTGAAACGTCAAAAAGTGATAATAGTATTATCAAAGTAAAAATATATAAATCAATGATTATGGCAGTTTAATTAAGGGAGGAAAACATCAATAAAATGACTTTCCATATAAATATTAAATCAATCATGGTATTTAAATCGGTAGTTATAAAGGACGAAGGGAAATAAAAGATTGGCAAGATGTCAAAAACTAGGGTGGTTGGCAATGACTCTGTCTTTGTCCAGTACAGATGCGTACACTAACGCGTGTGTAATCACCTGTCGGAAACATGCCGCCATGGAGTAACAACATCAGCATCAAAATCAGCTACGCACTTGCTGGAACGCAGTGGAAACAAGTATACGTAACTTGGTACGTGTCTTTGTTTTCGATCCTTGGAAATCGATTCATTCTTGCATTAATTTTACTGACCAACTAACGAGTTTTCAGTTCTCCTCGCGGAAGATGGATGAAGAGGTGGAGATAAATAATACGAGTATACAGGCAAATCTCGAAAATATCCTTGCGTTTGAATTAATTTTCAGCAGGTGGATACCATCCATATTTCCAGTGGATTTATAAATATTATTTTAGTGTTGATGTTGTTCATTTGACGAGTCACAAAAATACCACTTAATTTTATTCCTTGCTCTTTTTATATATTTCGAAAAAATGTATAAAAAATTAAATATGTACGTTGTGGGATAAATTCAGAATAATGGCGACCGCTGCTTAAAATGTATCGAGTGTTTCAGAACTAATTATTAAATTTTAATTATAATTAAAAATTGCCAAACATCTTTAACCTTTTCAAGAAATAATTTATCGATGCTTTTTTACACAATTATTATATATCAATCTTAAAAATTCATTGTTCAATATTACAAATCAGCAAAATTAAAAATATAATAAATACATTTATTAACCTTATTTTTATCACAGAAAATTATATTGTTCTTTAACAGATACATTGTCATTTTTTAATCCATAAAAACATGTAAATTTGATTTCGTTAAATTTTGATTTTAATCGAACAAAAATATTTTACTTAATTTTGAAAAAAAGAACCATATTTTTTAAGCGCTGTTCACAGTTATTTATATGTATATAATGTTTTTATTTACAATCATAAAAATTGAACTAATCCGCACATATATTTAAGTTTGTTGAGTCATATGCATAACTCGTTTTTTTTTTTTAGCAATGCTCATCTCTTATTTTATCTATACTATTTATATTTCCGTCCTAATCCTTTTTCATCCGCATTAATTTATTTATTAAATTATCTTTTTTTCAAAATATCTAATGAAATTAGATTTATAAAACCTTGTCCATGGTATGCATAGAAAACTTAGAAATATAAACATCAATAGAATAAATAAAGAAGTAGATGTACATACGAGATTTAATTGGTCGAAGATATCTACTATCAAATTATCATTTACAAGCGATCATGTAAATTATTTTTACAAAAACAACAACAGGATATATCATTTTTAACGTACGTCCGCAATGAATAAAATATATTCTTCATATTTAAATTTCTGGTTTATTAGTAAGAATAAATAATTAATTTATAATATATATCTAATATGTATATGTTTAATATATATATATATATATATATATATATATATGTATATTTATAATAATATTACTACAATAGATTCATTTTATAAATATTAAATTTAATATATAGATTATATATAAAAATCATTTAAAAAGGATAAAAAGTTTTTTAATTCGATGAATATTTATTCAGTAAAAAGTCAAAGTATTTAAAGGAAGGAATTTAGCAAAACGTACAGTATTATATTTAATAAAGTTGCTTGAATAATTTTTATTTAATGTATCTTTTAAAAAATATCGCGTGTGTAATTTCACACTTGGTATTTATATGGAATTATCAGTAATACTAAACTAGCTACTATATTTATATTGTAAAAATATAATTTTATAAATAAAATTTAATATTTCTATGTACAATTGTAGTGATTTCTATTAAAATTAGTTGAAACTTAGAAATATTTTAAAATATTATATTAAATTTTTAAAATCCGGATTTTAAAGTTTTTTTTGGATAAGAATAGTACTTTAAACTAAAGCAATATATAGAAATAAATTCGGAACAACCAAATATAAAAGTATGAGTAAACGAAAGAACATATTTGCTATATTGGAATATTTAGGGACAAAAATTTTTTAATAGAAGTAAAAAGTAAGCAAAAGAAACATAAATTTTATAATTCAAACATAATTCAAATAAATATTTGATGGATATTAATTTCCATAAAGTCCAATCTATTTAAGTACATTTTATTTACATATTTAATAAACATTCCAATGCTAATTTTTCACAAAAAATAAAACAAAGGATTGTAAGCGACGGATTTTCGGATGCCGTCGCTTAGCCAAAAAGTCCCAGCAATAAAAGAGAAAGTGCGACAGCTGCAGGGGATTGACGGGAGACTACCTGGACGGGCGAGGGAAGATGCGTTGCAACGCGGGGAACCTTTTTACCTTGAGTTTGACGACAACGGGTCTCTGTACAGAATATTGGAAATAAATAACGGTTTATATATCAATATTCTGTGTCTCTGAATTATTTTAAGTGTTTACCTCACCCTTACATGTGAATTTTTCCAACGGAAGTGAGATTCAAGCTTGTTTCTTTCAGGATAAACAATTCATAAATCATAAATTTCTTATGGTATTATTTCTTAGAAGTTACTCATGAAAAATATCTTCTTTAAATATTTTTTTTGGTGTTAAAAAAACATATTACTCTTTTACATTTGTATTTTTATAAACATTTTTAGTATATACTAAAAGAACATATTATATGATAAAATTTAGAACGTAATAGCAAGTATTAAATCTTATAAATTATATATAATAATACAACTTCAATAATTTATTGTGTACCTTTTTTTAAAAAATGTTTAAACAATTATAATAGAATATGTTAAATAGAATCCACGTGAAACTTATATTAGCTTCATTGATTTTAATGTTCTAATTTAACAGTATATTCTTGAATAGATACAAAATCGATTGCGAAATTATTTAACGCATGCATTAATTCATTTATAAAAGCTTTAGTAGTTTATGCTATTATTACACGCTATTATACAAAAAATAATCATCAAAATTTATATTTCATAATATATTAGTATCGAAATTTCAATTTTGAGAAACAAAAACATTCTGCACCGTTATCGATCATTTTCTCATTTATAAAATCACGAGTATCTATGTAAGAATGAAATTACTAAGTTCAATCCAAATATTCTAAATATTGTTAAAAATATTTTCAAGTTACGTAATGTGCAAAAGAAATATGAAAATATTACAGAAAGTATATCACAATACGAGGGAGATTTAAGGATTTACGAGCGTCAAACAATATACAACCACCCCACTTTTATTAGGTTTATAGTGACGTTATGATGGAGAAAAAACTCCAGTATATAAAATTCAATTCTCTGAATGTTATTATGTAATCTACATAGTAAGGTTTCCTAACACGGTTCAACTCTAAAAATACATTTTACTTTGAGAGGAGCGCAGAGAATAAATGTTAGTTATCAACTTACAGCAACATTATACTAATAGATACAATGAAATATGAGCGATATGTTTTTTGAAAAATTTTAATTCATTTATACTGAAAATCACTGAGTATTTTTGTCCAATTATTATCCAACAATTTTTATATGTATTTCCTATCAAAAATTTCCTATGTATTCAATAAAAAAATACGTAAATTAAAAGTATCTATTTGACTGTCATAAAATAAAAACCGACCAGAATGTAAAGTGTGACCGATTGCGGCGTAGAAGTACGCACGTCCCATAATGCGTCGTTAGGATGTTCGCGGTGTATAATAGCGGGCCCAAATAATGAAAAAAAAGGGACCCATGAATGTGAAATGAGAAAACTCGTGCAGATGTGTACACAAACTTATGTGGAGGTGCATCGAGAATTGGCCTATAATCCCTGCCCGTTTGCGAGTGGCCTTATTTTCTTGGAACTTAAAAAATCCTCGCATGATACCTACTGTACATTGGAGATTGTATTTTTCCTCCTATTCGTAGCACCCGTACAATAGGTAAATAAAAGAATGTCCATGCTCTACCTAATGCTTTCCTGCTTGTGAAAACCTAGAAATTTAGTGCATAAAATTGATCACGGGTACTTGCAGTCGAATTAACCAATCCCGCGTTTATGACCGCATTACAACTGAACATTTGGTAAGACTCCAAGTCATCAGAATGTAACTGATTTACTACACAACGCATTATTATAATTATAAATTGTTTTATATTTAAAAAGTGTGGAACACCCCAGCAAGCATACTGCGGCAACCCGAAGTTTTCCATAACTAGGAAAAAACATATTCTAAAATGTGTACTCGATACGAGGAAGGGGATAGATGAAGACAATAACGTTAGAAAGGAGATGACAGCGGCACTTCCTGATAGACCTGCAAAGGGGAAAACAGTTACGGTAATTGTCGTATCGACCCGCAAAAAACGTCTTGTTATTTTATAATCGTTAAATTAAATATTCTGTAATCATTCATAGTGATTTAAAACTGTGGAGATAACTAAAAAAAATTAAATCTTTTCTAATAAAGGAACCCCGTCAACCCTTCTTTATCCCGCGATATTACGTTAAATTGAATTTCCTTCACAAAATTTCCTTTGCCATGCGGCAAACCAAAATCCCCATACCACACCCGCTATAAAGTTATACATAAATCTTATTAATTTTTTGATTTTTTTAAAAATCAAGGAAATTTTTTAATTTGATTTTTATATTTGTTAATAAAAAGAAGTTTACACGTAAATATTTACTTCTATTTATTAGAAATAATTGTATATGCGGGTTTATATACCAGGAGAATAAAAGGAAAATTAGTTGTTACATATTTATGGAAAGCAATAACATTAGCAGAGTCATGAAGATATTACTTAGTTCTTATGTGCCATTAATGTTCTATTTATGATTCTTAACTATTATGTATTTAATATTTTAAGTTAAAAATATCGTTAAGAACATGTTAAATAGGTAAAAAATTTAAATCAGTAAATGTTAAATAACGAACTTTTATAAATCTATTTACAATAAACTTATCTATGTAGAAATGTATAAAATTTAAGTTTTTAGCTACTAAATATTACTTTAAATGCTATGATAGTTTAACGAATTTTTGATAATAAATTAAATATGTGTATGTAAATAACATAAATAGATAAATGTGTATCTATTTAATATTAAATAAATTATTTTAAGATATAAAATAAATAATTTTTTGCATATAATACTATTTATTCTTTAAGTGCAAAAACAAAAAAAACTATTTTTGACTAAAATAAATATTATTTTTAAAAAAAAATTTTTTTCTAAACCAACCTTGAAAAGGCATTGTATAATTTGGGTGAATTATTATAACACAACATTGTTAATAAATTCATATGATACATGCGTTTGAATATATATGTTGTTTTTGTCCCATTACTCAGTGTTACATTTATAAAAGAATATAGCGGTAGTGGAAATTACAAATTATAAAACTTTATAAATATTGGAAAGTAATTAACTGAATTCTCCATAAGTCATTTAAATTAATGTATTACTAAAGAGCATTTCGGATCAAGCGTATTGCGGCTTTTATCAGCGTAGTCGGATGTGTTCAGGTACAGGTACTCTGACGAGAATGTGTATCGGTAGGTACGAGAGCTTAACAGGTAATATACTTCATCTTCGGGTATTCGTATAGTTATTAATTAGTAGTATAAAATACAATCGTAGTTCGAATAAGGAAAATATTTTTCGAATATATTTTGTAGAAGCACTTAGAACTTGACTCTCGGGAACGCACGAGCTCGGCTTACTTTTGTCTCCTCGAACGAGAGTATCAGTCCAAACGCCACACGTATTTTTTTTTTTTTTTTTGGCAGTAGAAAAAATCTTTTATAAACACCCACCGGTGGGTAGTGTCGGAGTCACCAGAAGGATGAAGAGATATTCTATTTATTTATTATTCGTATAGAAGCATCGCAAGACGCGGGGAAGCGAGGAGGCGTCTCAGAGACGCGCCGTCGAGGAGCAGCACGTCCGCGCAGGTCGGCCGCTAGGTAGAGACTGCAATGTTGAACTGAATGTCCAAAAAAGCCAGCGTAAAGAAAGAATGTGAAATCATGAACTGTGAACGTCACGCGTATACAATATATATATATATATACGTGTAAATTTATTAAGCAACTGCGATACTGTATATAACTGTAAATCAATAATAAACAACTATTTATTTATCTTCACCTAAAATAAAAAGAATGTCTTTAAAACAACCTTTTCACTCGTGATAGCCTAAAAGAATATAAATCAAGTTAAAAGATTTATTAAAGAATGCTAATGCACATAATGTACTAATAATTTTATGATGTTTTAAAAACATATTATTTAAAATTACAAACTTTAAAATAATGAATATATTTGTGTAAAATAACTTTACAAAAAATAGAGTTGATATTTCTCAAAATTAAGGGGTTAGGCACAGTAATCAGAAGCCAAGAAATGAGAGATGATTTAAACTCGAAAATTAGTATATATTATACTAATGTATTTTCAATTAAAGTAAGAAGATATCTGCCTATGAGACAGACCTCAAATCTATATATATTATATAAAAAACAATTGAGAGCAAGACTAAAAAGAGTAATGAGAGACTCGTATATATTACCTCACTAAACCTTTTCATATTAAGAAAGCTAGAATTTGAGAGTATGACACCTAGTGGCTGAGAGCGGTACTACTTAAACCGCGAGATTTGAACAGCGCGATTGCATGAGTTTTGTGTAGGAGTTGTATTAACTCGTTTCTTTCTCCCCGCCAATCAGCAATGTAGATTGCTGATTATTATTTCAAGGTATGGAAGTACAGCAAGTTGGAAATTGGTCATGTGAGAATAGCTGTTGCTGTTTCGAGAGAGCCAACTCTAGTTAAATTGTCTTTACCAGAAATGAGTTTCAGAACTCTAGGCAGAGGCCATTTATTTGGTGGTAACCTTTCGTCTGTGATCAAGACTAAAGTGCTGATCTGAATATCATGACGAGAGTGATGCCATTTAGAGATTGATTGGAGTCTCTGAAGATATTGAGATGACCATTGATTACAAAATCTTTAAATTCTTTGTGGAATTATTTACCACCTGTTTAACCGAGAGGTTAACAAATCTACTAATGTGGCTTTAGGAAGTGGATTCAATTCTGATCTAATCCAGAAATGACCCGGTGTTAATACACAGGGTCATCGCTCAAAGGTTCTAATGGTCTCGAATTGAGAATGGACTCTGTCTGGCACAAAAGAGTTGTTAGTTCCTCAAAGGTGAACAATGTGTCCTTAACCGTTCTTCTTAAATGATATTTGATAGACTTCACGACAGCTTCCCATTTACCACTCATATGAGGAGCAGCTGGAGGATTGAAGTTTCAATGAGTTTTATCTCAAGAGAATAAGAGAGCTAATATTAAGAATTTTCTCGTTCTTTGAGTGAACAGGGTTTTTATTTGAGCATCAGCTGCTAAGCAATTGGTCTCACAATCAGAATACACTGTATTTTGGATGGCTCTTCTGGATATGAATCTTCTGTATGTTGTAATGAAACTTTCAGTTGTATAATCTGACACAACCTCAAGATGTACTGCAGACGTAGTCAAACACACGAAGATACAAAGCCAGCCTTTATGAGTTTTTGCTCCCCTGCTCTTCCAAGTTTTGATGGTTATTGGACCTGTTTAATCTATGCCAGTATAAGTAAATGGTCTAAATGAGTTAACTCTAGCAACGGGTAATTGACCCATTAATTGTTGTGCTTTTACACCTCTCTGCCTGCCGCATATTATACAATGCAATATCTTAGATCTTACAGGTGCCCTTCCTCCTATGATCTAATAGTGTTGTCGAATGAGTGCAAGAGTTAATTGAGTGCCACCATACATGGTTTCTCTGTGAGCTTGATCTATTATCAAGTCTGAAAGTCTTGAATGGCGTGGCATGATGGCTGGGTGTTTGTTCTCAAATATTAATGTCGAGTTCTCCAATCTTCCTCCAATTCTGAGTATTCCTTCTCTATCAATAAATGCTGTGAGTCTGCTCATCGAATGATTTTATGGTAACTAGTTGTTGTTCTTGAGTATCTTGATATCCTCTTGAAAATATATTGACTGAGTGTCCTTTATCCAAAATTGATTGAATTGCTCAATCTCCTCTACTGATAATTCATCAGCTCCATTGATTGCAATTTTTCTCACCTTGTTCTTTAATCTTGAGATGTGTCTAAAACATAATGTTGTTACTCTTAACAGTTTCTTCAGTGAAGAGTATCTATCAATCAACTCTCATTGCTGCCTTCTCGAAGATTGGGAAGCATACATGCAAAGTCGGTGAATGATAGTAATTTGTCTTGATCTTTATGCTCGCAGAATCTATTCAGTAAACTATTGGTGTTGGAATACCATTTTGCGAGGGGCATGACAAAGATCAATTAATTGTTGAACTTTCTTTTTCTGAATCCGCTCTTCGAAATATGTCATCAACATATCGATCTTGAGTTATGCAGGAAACAGCAAGAGGAAACTTTGAGCTTCATCCTCAGCAAGTTGAAGTAGAGTTCTTGTAGCTAAAAATGGTGCAGCTTTTGTTCCATACGTAATAGTTATTAAGTGATATCGAGTAACCTCATGTTTGTCATCAAACCATAAAATTTGTTGAATATGCCAATCATCTTTGAGAACTTTGATCTGGTGATACATCTTTTCGATTTCAGTGGAGAATAAATGCTTGTGTTGACGAATCCACATTATAATATTTGCAATATTAGGTAACAAATTAGGACCTGTATACATGATATCGTTGAGTGAGTAACCAAAGTTTGTAGAGCTTGATCCATTGAAAACAAACCTAATTTTTGTTTTTAGGCCTTGTTTCTTAAGAACTCCATGTTGAGATAGAAAGTATTGAGTGTTGTTTATCTTTGCTTCTTTCTTTACCCGAATCATGTATTGGAGTTTCTCATACTCAAACATAAATTGCTCTTAGAGTAGTTTATACTCCTGATTTCTCTCAAGTCTTTTTTGCGTTCATTTTAAACAAGCTTGAGCAGTGTTCAGCGAATTTCCCAATATCTCAGCTGTCCATTTGAGTGGTCACCGAACTACGTAACGTCCATCGTCTTCTCTTGAGTGAGTATTTTTAAAATAATCCTCACACTCTTGTTCCTCAACTATTAGCAAATTGGATGGAACTTCCACTACTTTCTCTTGGGTGCAAAATTTGGTAAAAAGTTCATAGAGTCTCATATCCGATTGAGTTGCGAGCGTGTGATATGCTCTTCTTGATGAGTTTTTTTGATACAAAACTGGATCTAGAACGAACCAACCAAATATTGATAACTGAGCTATAGGCGATGTTTGATAGTGTCTGATAATGTTAGGCTTGATAATATTGCCATATATGTCAGCTCCCAATATCATATCAACTGATCTTGCTCTTAAAAATTGAGGATCTGCTAAATTGAGTTTTTTTATATAAGGCCAATCATATTCTTCATTGGTTCTAAAAGATGGTAGAATTGATGACACCTCATTGAGAATGTGCACTTGTACTGTTACAGTAAAGGGTCGATAAATAGATTTGAGAATAACTTTTACAGTTCCTCGAGTGCATGTTACTCTTTGACTCCCTACACCTGCAATCTCTAATTTTGCGTGCTGCTTCTTGAGTTTGAGTAACTTAACCAGACTCTCACTGATGAATGATGACTCTGAGCCTGAGTCAACTAAACATCTCACTTGCTGAGTGTGAGTTTGAGTCTTTACTTCTGCTACAGCTGTTGCTAGTAGTGTTGAAATTTTACCTCTATATTCACCGGCTGTGTGACCACATCCTTATTGAGTGTTGCTCTTATGGCCTTTTGCTTGAGTATTTTTCTGGTATTGAGATGAGTTAGTGAGGTGTATGCCGTGAATCAGGGTATAATGGAATTTCCCACATTCCTTGCACGATTTTGCTGATTTGCAATTTATCGTGTGATGGTGGCCTAAACAAGAGAAATACAGGCTTAACTCCTTAACTTTCTCCGCTCTCTTCTCAAAAGATAGAGCCTTGAAACCCTCACATTGAGCAACGAAATGATCGCCCTTGCAGTAATCACACATGTACTGTACTTGAGAAGTTGCTGCTGTTTTAATTTGAAAGTGTACCTTTTCTTGAGTATTGCTTGTCTCAAAAGCCGCTAAAGTTTGAGCTCTAGTCTCTAAGAATATTGAGAATTGACTTATAGTTGAGATCTCATTGAGTCCAAGCGAGTTTTCCCAATGTTCTCTAGAGTTTGCATCTAAAAGTTTCTCTCCTAAGTACAGGAACATGAACTCGGGCTCAACACTTAGAGTTCGCATTGCTTGCGTAGTCTCACTTATTATTCTATTGAGTTTGAGTAATGAGCTGCTTTGACGCTTTTTCATTGGAGTGAGTTTACTAAGCCGCTAAAACTAAAACGGTAAAAATTCAAATTACTAAATCAAATACTGAAAATTCTTGTTTTCTGCTCTAATCCCATTTCATTGTACTTATTTGTTTTGGTGTATCAAATGTGCATTAAGAAGATATAATAAAAACAGTGGTTATTTCTATAAATATAAAATTGCAACAAGTATTTTGATGAATAATTTACAGGATGTATTCTTGGCTCTTTTTAATAGGCATGGGACGAAAAAAAGAACATAGAGTCAAGCATTTTTCAAGGAGAAAGAAAACGGAGAAAAAGGATCATTTTTACATTCGTTGTTGCTAGATATATACAAGACTATCGTTGTGTAATTTTCAAACCGTAAAAATCAATAATACAACGATGAGACAATGACGGTAAGTTTTATAGTCGTAATTCCAAGACACGGAAAAAGTTTGAATTCGATCATTAATTAAGAAAGAACGAGACAAAAACATAAAGAGAGAGAGAGAGAGAGAGAGCGAGAGTAAGAGTGAGAGCGAATAAAAGGACAAGTGATTTTCGAAGCATATACATGGTTTGTCCTCGAAGTATTGAGTTTTTTTTATCATTTGGCGAATATTGATCGTAGCGATTTGAGAAAAGTCTTAAAATGTAGAAGAAAGTTATTTCCATTTGTCTCTTTTTTTTGATAATTAGATGTGACTGTTACTTCGTGCGAAGAGAGTTTTTTGATTTTTTGATATGGCGCGCTGAAGGGATTAATGGAAAAACGCTATATGAATTTCTTCAATGAATGATGTCGATTCTGCCAAGAATAACATTTTATTGATATATATCTCTTGTTTTATTATATGCATGAGTAATTATTTTTCATAACGAATTTAGATAATTAAAACCTATAAAGGAATAAATAGAAATGCACAAATGGAATATTTTTATTAATCATTATCAGCATTTGAAGCAACTTTTATGCCTACGCAAAAAATCTTAAATTTTTTTACAAAAATTTCAAATTCTTGTGTTTTAATTTTCACTATGCGGTTATAAAGCTAATTTAGTTATAATTATTGTGTATTAAACATTAGTAAATATTATGAATCTAGTAAATAGTAATTCTACTGGCAGTGGTAGTAATTCCTTTTATTGGTGTATTCTTTATAAAAAATATATTGCAGATTTCAAAGATAAAGTATATAGTATAAAGGATATAAGTATATTGTGATAAAGAAAGTTAAATAATTTGCATAAATAATTCACTGTACGTAAATAATTTCCTACTTCTATAAAATTAAAGTTATAATTTAATTATATTTGAGGTTGGTTGAATGTAATAAGTTGAAAATTATTCCTTTTAACAATTAAATGAATACTTACTAGTAGAGTAGTATTAGAATTTTTTTATAAATTTTAATTTAAAAAAGAAAAAAAAAATATCTTTCCATTATAAGTAATGTACTTTTAATACGCTTACAGAGTAAATGCCTGCAACACCAAATGATTTCTCTCCCTCTCTTTCTCTCTCCCTCTGAAGTACATATGTTTTTCTCTTTTTCTTAAGTCTACGCCTTCTTTAAGACTGACTGGTGTAAAGTGATACTGCTTTTACCGAGTATATTCAGTCAAACTTAAGCCTGCCAATAAATATATATACAAAAGCATTCGATAAAGCTTTCGAGAATATTCTGGGAAGGGCTTTATTAAAAATTGAGGATGCAATTTACCTCGGTAGACTGGTGCTCGGTTAGCATCTTAAATAAGAAAGGAAAGAAAAGGAGTGGGACGCGTTTTCTCGCCACGTCAGAAAAGCCTACAACGGTGGGGAACATAGAGGAAGCCGAGGAAATAAGGAACCCGAGGACTCCGAGCAGTCCCAGGAATCTATGGAATCTCAGCACTTGGAAAGACTTTTCTGGGGAATCCCAACCAAAATCTGATGGTATTTTTCCTCACCTCCTCATACTTCCACTCTCCAAAAGTAAAAATGTATTAACAGGTAATTCGAATTAATGATAATCCACCCCAACCATACCATGTTATAGCTCTGGTGTTTTATTCAAGATTGATTAAAATTAAATTTAAAAAAGTGTGATGTCTTTGGGTACTTTTATTGCCGGAAGTGGGTGGAATTGTTTAAAAAATAATGCTTTTTCATTTATTTTGAATACATCATATTAGAATTGTTTCAAATAGGAAAACAGGACATTCACAAAATAACCGCTATGTATTTTGTTAACTCTTAAAAATTGAATTTACTTCACCTTAATATTTATAAGTTGGTACGTTTTATAATATTTACATTGTTTAACAATTTGTGTATTAATATGCTTGTTAAATAGTGAATAGAAATGATGAGCCAAGCAGAGATAATTTAAAAATTATTCTTCATGTATTAAAGGCGAATATTATTCGAATCTTATTCATCGCATAATGTTTTAAATGTCCCATTTTATCAGATTTCTAGGAAAACCATATTTACCTACGTTTTTAAAAATATAATATTACTTGCATAATTTACTTTATTTATTATTTTAAATAATCTTAAAACGTACATAGTTATATACATCAGAAGATTTAATTTTTTCTTAAGAATATTAAAAATGCTAAACTAATAAAAATTTCATTTATGTAATCCATCGTTATCATTATATTATGACTTTATAAGTGAATATTTTCTAAAGGTCATATCAATGACCTGAGTTAAATATTCATTTTCTTATAACATAATTTTAAAAGTGTAATGTTAGTGAAACAAAATAAGGTAATTTTATTCATTAAAAATGATCCTGCAAACAAATAGTATAAATAACTCACATTTAATAATGTAAAATATGTATTTGTTAAACGCTAAATTTTATTAATAATTTTAATATTAATGTAAATCCTTATCATTTCACTTAACCATTCATAAAAATTATATAAATTTACCATATATTAATAATCTATAATAAAATATAAATTACCATATATTAATATATAAATTTACGATATATAAATAATTTGATTATGTATTGAGGTGTTTTGAGTATGTATATACATGTATATATACATACAATAATAAGTTTAAGAAATGAAATTAAAAAATTAATATAAAAATCACATTTTAGAAAGAGTAAAGAAGTTCATATTATTTCAATTGTTTATATCTATTAAATTTTTTGGTAAATTTAATTTTAAAAAATATTTCAGAAATTCACATTTTTATTAAATTTAAAAATAACTGTTTATTATGGACATAATTTATTAAATAATTATTTATGATCATCATTGAAAAACATTTTCATTTCCTCTTTTTCAGATTTTACAAGGGAATGAACAATGAATATTTCAAATACACGCAGATGCTGTTTTCTAGTAATTTTTATTTTTAACAATTATATGAAAAATTCATTTGAACATGAGTGTAATTAATAAATAATAAAAATTTATTAAAAAAAATTTGTTCAAGTAACTTGGAAATATCATCTAATGATGATTGAGTAAAATCATTTGAATTGTATATATTTGTAAAATAATTTATTATATAATTTTTTATATAAATAATAAAAAATATAGTTTAAATATAGTTTAATATAATTTTAAAGAATGAATAAACAAAAATTTGAATTTTTAATTTATTGATTTACAAATAAAAATTTCTTGATGAATCCGTTGAACTTTCTAAGGTAAAATTATTTTATTATGGACTACATTAAAATTTATAAGCAAGTAATCCAAAGAAAAAGGAAATTCCTTACTCAGACAAAGAAAAAGAAATACATTTTTCAGTGTTGTTCTTGAGATGGAATTATAAAAACTTTGAGCGGCTCAAAATCGCAAACAGAGGAAAAAAGAATTTAAGATGTCTTTTTATTGGAGCAAGAAAGGACAGTTGAAATTAAAAGCATTTCAGCAAGACGCAATTAGCGTCACAAAGAAGCTCCAAAGAGCTTTATCTAAACTGGTGGTTCAAAGTGTAGAAAGAGAGAAGAAACGTGAGAGGGAGGAAGAGTGGGATGCGAAATAAGAGGGAGAGGTACTTACGCCATCTTATTACCAGCAAATTATAAATTGCAAGTTTCGTTCATTTCGTTTTACTATCAACAACTTTTCAACTATACCGCACTTCTTTGCATAATTCGCGATCGTAGTTACCTTGAACTCTGTTATTTTAAAGAACCTTAAATGACTCAAAAATTAGCGAACAAATAATTGAGAAATTCAGAAAAACAATTCAAAAATACAATACTTGACGAAGAAAAAACAAATTTTTTCATCTGTAATAAGCAATCTACGTCATTCTTGAATTTCTTCCCCCCCTTTTTTTTAATTTCCATATGATATTATAAACATACAATTTGCTATAATTACATGCCAATTATATTCTTCCAGAAAAAGTATATTACAAAATTTTAATATGAGTATGTAATTTTTACACAATAATGTACTCAAAAATACATCTCATCTGAATTACATTTGTAAGACAATTCGTCTCTTTCTTTTATTATTTTGATAATGGTATTATAAGCAGTTAATTAATGTAAATACATTTTTCATGTATTTTTAGCATTATAGCTGCAATTCATAACTCATTCCTAATAAATTAAGGCTGGTGCAAAAAAGTATTAAATATATATTTATTTGAAGAAATAACGTAATTTATTTTATCTTCAGCAAGAGAGATATTTCATAATTTTATAAAAATTAGAAATTTTTATCTGAAGAAATTCTTCAATTATGTAATAAAGTAAGTAAAATAATTTTTCTTTAATAATGAGATATAAGAAATATTATTTATTTTATACACCAACAAACCTGATATTATTAATTTTCATGATATCAAATTTTCAAAACTGTAGCGCAACATACATAAATTAAAATTTCACTGCCAAGACATAAAAATTGCATCGATTTTTTATCTTTTTACATAATTTGTTAAACATTTTGTTCATTAGAAACTTTTTTTATTTCAGTTCAAGTTCCATTTACCATATCAGTTACACATCTTCATTACCTTAATTTACATAATCTAATTAACTAGATATTGTTAGAAATAGTATTTTTTTACCTGCTGACATATTTAAATTTTAAATTTACAGGCTGACAATGTATGGAAGTGAAAAATGAAGGTAATAGCTCATAAAAATCTTGGCGATTTCACATATCCACTTCGTAGATTCATTGGCAGTATCATTTCTCAGATTCATATGAATAGGCATAATTCGATTTAAAGTATAGCTGAGCAGAGAAATAAGAAACAATGAAAATGAATAACGGTCCTCATCTATTTCTGTAGGCTATGGAGCTCGAGTGTGGTTTACTCACCCTTACGGATTTCGCTTCTTTCTGATTTGATTCCGACATCTTTTCCTCGGCATTACTTCCTGGCAAACCGTTAACCTCAGGAAGACACACGAATGCATCCAGAGATCCCTCAAAACTCAAAAAGAAACGATCTTCCGCAGTCTGAAGAGTCGTAAATCACTCTTAATTCCACGCAGTTTATTCTGTTATCAGAAAGTCGCGTGTTAAGTGTCTCGGCGATGTTTTAGATATCGATACGCCGCGGTCTTTGCGAAGACACATCTTCTGGTCCACATCATCGGGATTACCCACGTACCACCTACTCCCACGCACCCACTCATGCAGACAAAAAGCATGAGTGACCGACGAAAATGCGTACTCTTGCTTTTCTCTCGTTGATTAATGTGGCAGCTCTTTTAAACTGCATAATTATAGCAAACTTTTCTGTAAATAACATTTAAATATACACTTTCTTTGCAATTCTGGTACTCTTTATGGGTCTACAAGTACAAACGAGTCGGCAGGCTTTCAAGAATATAAATTGATATGCTTTGTATATGTAAGCCTGCAATTACGCTCGTCATTTACTCTTTATGTAATATTTTATGGCTTCCCATTTAAATTAATGGTTCCGATATTTAATATTTATAGACTTACACCTTTTTTAATCTGTTATTATATTCAAGATACCGGTTTGATGCAACCCGTAAGCGGGAAGTGATGGAAAAACTGCATAAAACAAATTGCACCTATGAAATTTGATTAATACATGGTGCATCCACGAAGTATCGAGTTTATTTTCATTTTGCGTCTATTCATCGTCATAATTCGGGAGAGGTCTTAAAATGTCGACAAACTCTTTCCGCATTTGTCCTTTTTTTTTGTTTTTTCGATAATTAGATGCGGCAAGATTTTACTTTGCGCGAAAGGTGTTTTTCAAATTTTTGACACGGCACGCTGAAGCGATTAGTGGAAAACCACTACGCAAGAATGTTTTATTCAAAGATTAAAAAAAAAATTTTTACCTTTCTTTTTTGAAAAATGATTTATTGGTGGAGTTATAAACAGTGTGAAATAAAAATTTTAAATACTTCAAAATAATTTCCTCCTACATCAACACATTTTTGATGACGTATCTTCCAAACTTCAAATCTTCAAACTCTTCAGCTTTGATGTTTTCCAAAAATTTTCACATTTATAAATTTTTTTATACTGTATTATACACTGTAGATCGTATTAAGTTTAGTTTTTCCACGAATACTCTAATCGTTAATCGAAGGTCTGAATTAAAAATTTCTAACACGCCGCGGGTGTTCCTAGCCATTCGAAAGCTTTTTGGACGGCCAGATCGAGGCTCGTCAATGATTTTTTCTCGGCCCTCTTTAAAAGCTCTATGCCATTTTCCACATTGCGATTTTGAAATACAATTATGTCCATACATTTCATGCAATATTTTATACGTTTCCATACTGTTTTTTTTAATTGCAAACAAAACTTTATCGCATAACGCTGTTCGAGTAGTTGCTCTATCGCGCCGTGTCAAAAAACTGAAAAACACCCTTCGCGCCAAGTTAAATTCTGCCGCTCCTAATTGTCGAAGAAACAAAAAAAAAGAGACAAATGCGTAAAGAGTTTGTCAATATTTTAAGACCCTTCCCAAATTTATACGACGAATAGGAGAAAAATGAAAAAAAACTCGATACTTCGTGGATGCACCATGTATGCTAATGAAGAGTCTAAATCAAAACAACTATCGGCTTTGTTTCCCACTTCGCAATAGTTATTTTTGTACTTGCGAATTTTGTTGCCATCACTCTTAGTGTTTGCACGGGGAGTTTAGGAGAGAACGAAGTAAGTAAATAACGAGATCTTTATATCCGCATTAAGATTGCAACAATACACGATCACTGTTGCATTAGTTGGAAAATAAAGTAAAGTCTGGATAATTAATTTGCACACACTTGCAGGAGTGTGGGTGTATGTATTGTACTCAAGGTACGTAAGTTATGCGCTAAAGAATTTATGGATTTGCGTGCCGATAAGCGTGCGTTGTTATTGTCCTCGTTGACTTGGGAGCCAGAAAGAGAACGTGGAGGGGGAGGTGATCGCGTGCTTGGAGAATTATTTTCTGGGTTTTGTATCACTCGATATTGGGTCAATGACAATCGACGATCGACGACTCGATTTTGTTCACGGATGTCAACGTTCAAATAATTATGTACAGGGCATTCCTTATAAATTTATCCGGCACTGAGATTGATTGAAATATGAAAGAGACCGACTATTTATTGCGACTTTTATTTTCACGATTCTTATCTATTGGTTCAATAATTTAACTCATGCCACATCTATAATGACGATATATGACCAATCGGTCATAATCGTACATATGTTTAACTGCCATTACGGTGATACCTATTGTTTAAAACACTCTAATAAAAGAACACGTGCAGGAAATTTTTTATAAAGTACATGTTGTCTTAAGAAAAATAAGTACTTATAAATTCAGTAATCCACGGTTTGGGCTTTCAAATCACTATCTGCATCGATAACATCATTTATTTTACTAAATAATTTACTGCACTATATTTTGAAACGCTGACCATTTGATAAAGTTTGAATTAGAATTTAAAATAAATAATAATAGCATTTGATTTTGTATACCTAATAATACATAATCATGTATACCAAACATTTATGTATTTTCAAAAAAATAATTAAATAATTGACGACAAAACTCTACCATAGCACTCGACATAATTTATTTACAGAGTTAATTGAATTGAATAAAGTGTCATTAACGAAATTAAAGAATCTTTTATATTGTCCGACAGCTAATGACAACCATGAACTCAATCGACAAATTTATTTGCGATTGATAAAAAATCAAAGATTTTGAGAAATCAAGCTGTCTGTTTTCGTCATAAAATTAGTTTAATGTACGAAATATGAAACACGAAACACTAAATAGGAATTCGATCGATCATCACTCGATTCACCCAAAAATGTCGATCAGATTCACAAATCCAAACCGCCAGGATTTCTTCAATTCTTCCGACCATTTTTTTGAGGAAAAGAAATTTATGAAACTTCACACACTTATCACAACAATCTGAGTAACAACTCTTATTTTTCATTCGATCTTTTTTTTTTTTTTAAATCGAGTTTGTCATTATCCGACGTTTTAACTTATTTTTAATATTATACATTAATGCCAGTATTCATTATCATTATAAATTTTCAAATAACAAAATTTTTATTTATGAGACTCTGTACACTTGTTTTTTAAATTTCGTATACGATCATTCTAATTTTTTCAAAGCAATAAGTGTATTTTCATTTACTCAGTTTCTAAAATTGAATTTTCAATGCCTGCAAATTTAAAAATACAAAATATTAATATTAGAAATATATATGTATGTCTTAATGTTTTTGTTAAAATATGAAGTAGATAAAACTACTTAGATTTAATATGATGTTGTAAAAGCGACAGAAAGTAGAAACACCATTACAAACACTATTCAAAAGTTGGTTAAATTGTAATAAATTTAGACACCAATGTGAAAGTGTAACACAATCTACCGTGTTTTCCTAAACTCTTTAGGTAAACAGAGAGATTTTAACAAAAATTTGTGATTTGGAATAAATAATAATTATTTAAAGAATAACATACATCTGGTGCGTTTCGTTTTAATTACAGAATTTGGTTTAAATATTTACAGATAAATGCGAAATTTTTATTTTCATTAACTATTTATGAACTTCTAAAATTTATATTAATTTAAGATAACCAACTTACAAACAATCAATTTTTTTTAAAAACTTAATTTAATAAATATGTGTTGGAATAATAAAATTAGCGCAATTTTTTATTTTGTTAATTAAGCTATTAACTTTTCTAACTCTTTTATTAGTTAAGAAAGTAATGATCTTATGAGTAAATTTTCCAATACATCACAACATAAACGTGCCCCATCGCTTATTAATATCAATATTAATTTTTTTATATATTATGCAGAACAAAAGTCATTTTTATAAGTGTAACCTTCTAGAGAAATCTAAACATTTCCTTTGAATGAATAAAAGGTTATATAGAATATAGAAAAAAAAATTAATTATATGATCTAATGTACAATGCTTTATAATCAGATTTAAGTACATGTACATAAAAATATTAAAAAGTTTTCAAAAAGTTTAATGTACTTAAAAATACCAAGTTACAATAATTAATACTTCAAAAATAAGATAGATTTTTAATTGAATAATAATATTATATGAAATGTTTGCCTTTACCTTATCAACTAACATGAAATATATGCGAAATAAATATCCAAATAAACCCTTAAATATGAAGTTAAAATTATAGAAAAAATTCCTTTTCACTTTATATTGTATTTAAAATATCTATTTTCAATGCATATATGTTTGGTATTATATTTTTTATTAAAACATTTTATAAGTACTAGAGAAATATATACTTTATTAAATTATTATGGAAAATACTGTATTTTCTGAGGTGTAAATTATTCTTTTTACAATATAAAACTAGAATTGTTCTTAAAATTTACATCGAGCTTTATTAATTTCTCAGCTCATATGGTCTACTTTGAAATACAATGTAGAAAAAAATGTTTCAATGTCATTCTACACTTTTGTGCCTTTTTTTCTTCTGCTTCAGCACTAAGTATAAAATTAATACAAAAAAGAAATGATATAAAAACCAAATAAGTGTCGGAGTTCTCGTTACATAATCGCGTATGCTTCTTGATTTTTGCCTGAAAAAAGTAAAATTTGTAATCCTTCACCATTTTTTCGTTGGCTGAACAAAAACTTTGAATTCAAGTATGGTGCGCATCAACACGTGATCGCAGAAAACGAGGAAGAAAAGCAGAAAAGGGAAAGTGAATGAAGAGGAAAATGGCTTTTCCGCGAGTAAACCCGCTGACGATTTTTACGGTGAGAATGAGACGCATAAGTAGGCAGGGCCCATCTGTTAGTAATTTGTAAGCCGAGTCAAGCAATTAAAAGTTTGATGCAAGTATTAAACTCGTTGGGTTATAAAACAAGAGAAGCTCACCCAGAGGCTGCGAGAGGGAAAAGTGAGGAACACGAAAAAAAGGTGCAATAATAAAAGATGAAAGATAGAGGAAAATATGAGAGAGCTAAATAAAAAATGCAAAACCCAGGGGCAACTATAAAAGGTTGAATTGATATTTAAAAAAATTTTATTAGTATAAGATACACTATATTCGATTTCCCTCGGAAGCCTTACAAGTATTAAAGGTGATTTCCATAGCTTCGATACTTGAAATATTCTACAATCACTTATTAAATTAATAATGGGCACAAATACTACTTATACTATACATTTTAATATTAATATATCAATGCATATGTGTT
This sequence comes from Eupristina koningsbergeri, assembly GCA_018907245.1. Lineage (NCBI taxonomy): Eukaryota > Metazoa > Arthropoda > Insecta > Hymenoptera > Agaonidae > Eupristina > Eupristina koningsbergeri. The sequence continues at coordinate 1,518,842 of JACCHV010000059.1, read as the reverse complement.
AGTATGTATGTATGTGTATATGTGTTACAAATCAAAAGGACCAAAGTATTTTGTTTTTATCATAAGTAAATTATGGTTTCAAAGTAAATGACGATTCGAGTTATTATTATTATTATTATTATTATGTGACCATAGAAATTTAAATATAAATTTTGCGTATCTTATTTGTGTTTGATTTAAAATTTTTATTTTTATGAAGGAGTTATACAATAAAATTTATAAAATATTTCTGATATATATCAAAACTTTTAAAGATGAAATTTCTGTGCAATTGTATAAAGTATAAAAGACCTCGATTGTAAATAAATTATAAATACATGTGTGCAACTACTGCAAGGAATGTAATATTCAAATTAAATTCATTTTGTCAATTGCACGTACACGTATATTTATGAGGAAAACTACGTATCTGTTTCAAAATATCTGTGAAAAACACAGTTTCTCAATTTCATTATTTGTAATCATTGATATATTGATCAAAATTTGTCATAAGTTCGTTAGTGAAACCTGAAACAGTTTTAACACATAGAGAGCTGAGGTACCCATGTATCAAAAAGCACTAAAAGTTTATTGTATAATATGTTTATAGTTCCAAAATCAGACATAAAAGTACTTCAAGTAATAAAAATAAGTTTCCGATTTGGTTTGGATGGAAAATTCTCAAAGTCCACTTCATGACAGTGTTGTTCAGTACTTAAAGCAAGGCATCTTCCACTCGTGTGAACTCGTGTCAGGTTCATAGTACATGGAGCAGAATACCATTGGCCAGAACAACTGGAACAACTAGAGCAACTAGATAAACGCAATAGAATACGTGGTTGATAAGAGGAAGCCGCAAAAGTTATAGCCGTTCCTGGTGAAACCGCAAAACGTAGGCACACTTGGTCAACGAAGCAGCACTTAATGTCTAATAATTATTTGATACTGTCTGTTCGTATTTTTGTACGTTATTTTATAAGAAAATAATCGCATGGCTCTAAATATCAATCCATATCTCAATATTAAAAATGAAAGAATTAATAAATAAATGTATTACAATTTATAGTATTCATTGATGCAATCAGAAAAACTTTTATCCTATCTAAAAAATATAAACAAACTTTAATTCAATACTTCCATGCAAGAAACAATTTTCGCACTCTAATTAAAATATTTTTTTAGTAAATCAGATATCATTCATATTGAAAAAGTGAAGAATTTGTCTTTTGGGTTACAACTTTCAGTAGTTACAACTTTCCTGTAAAGGAATTTCTACCTTTTTAAAGTAGTTTAGAGTTTTGAAAGAGCAAAAAAGCGATTTGAAAAAAGCATATTTTGGTACACGTTCAAGTCGGTGTATGTATAATTTATTCATCATACTTCCTTATAATATACTATATGATATAATTTAAAATTTTTGAAATTACGATTTCTTCAATTTAGTTTATATAATTCCTTGAAAATACCGCATTTTCTACTTTATTTTCATTAATTTATACCGTATAAGTTTTTTAAACATATCTAAATTATAGTCTCTGCATTACATTTCTTATGAATTATAGATGATATAATAAATTATTTTTTATTTTAATCTATCATAAAAATCATTGAATAACTTGATAATTTTAAGGTAAACCATGTATTTTAATTTTTATATGTTCAATTAGAAATTATAAACAATTAAATAAATGTAATTTATATTTAACAAGTTAATTAACAACAATCTTCAGTCATGAATATCACATCAAATAAACATGAATATACATGGTTTATCTACGAAGTATCGAGTTTTTTTTTATTTTGCGACTATTGGTCGTAGAAATTTGGGAGGGATCTTAAAATGTTGATAAACTCTTTCCTCGCTTATCTCTTTTTTTTGTTTTTTCGATAATTTGAAGCGTCAGGATTCTACTTCGCACGAAGGGTGTTTTTCAATTTTTTGACACGGAGCTATGGAGCGATTACTCAAACAGCGTTACGCGATAAAGTTTTGTTTGCAATTAAAAAAAAAACAGTGTGGAAACGTAAAAATGTTGTATAAAGCGTATGGATATAATTGCATGTCAAAATCGCAAAGTGGAAAATGGCACAGAGCTTTTAAAGAGAGCCGAGAAAGAATCATCAACAAACCTCAATATGGGCGCCCAAAAAGCTTTCAAATGGCTAGGAATACCTGGCGCGTGTTAGAAATTTTAGATTCAGCCCCCCTACAACCTTGATTTGGCTCTTTGTGATTTTTTTTTATTTCCTCGATTAAAGAAAGAACTGAAAGGAAAACATTGGAACTCTATAAAAAATATCCAGAAACATGTGAAAAAATTTTTGATAAACATCAAAGCTGAAGAGTTTGAAGATGCATTTGAAATTTGGAAAACACGCCTTCAAAAATGTGTTGATGCAGGAGGAAATTATTTTGAAGAATTTTAAATTTTTATTTCACACTGTTTATAAGTCCACCAATAAATCATATTTAAAAAAAAAAGGTAAAAATTTTTTTTTTAATCTTTGAACAAAACATTCTTGCGTAGTGGTTTTCCACTAATCGCTTCAGCGTGCCGTGTCAAAAATTTGAAAAACACCTTTCGTGCAAAGTAAAATCTTGCCGCATCTAATTATAGAAAAAATAAAAAAAAAGGGACAAATGAGGAAAGAGTTTGTCAACATTTTAAAACCCCTCCTAAATTTCTACGACTAATAGTCGCAAAATGAAAAAAAAACTCGATACTTCGTGGATGAACCATGTATAATAATAAATTAATTTATAAATAATCAACTACTTGTATGAGAAAAATAATACAATTTAATAAACAGGGGTTTTATAGCAGAGAAATGTTCATCTTATAGCCTAAACAATAATTATTTCCCGCTCTAAAACGTGTATTTTGAGCTAATTGCATTAACAGTTAAAACAATTATTCTATATATTATTTATGTAACATTGTACATGTATATGTCATATCTACATATGTAGCATTCTATTTTAATTAATACTATTGAATGAAATTGTTTTATAATTTAAAAATAAATCTTGCAATTCGGTTAAAATGTAAGTATACATTTATGAACATTTAATAATAGATTAAGGGTCTTTTCCGGTTTTCCCAGCGATGTAAGTGTATTTCGATTTTTTCATATGTCTCCTCAGCTCGAGGATGTTTCCTTCTTTATAACTTCCAATTAGGAAATAGTCTTTTATGAATAAGGAGGAGATTCACCTCGAAGTTTCAAGAAAATTGAATGAAACCGAGTTAATTACTCGTTTCATGCAGGACTTGGAGACGAAATGTCAGCCGATTATGATGAAACCGCGAGTAATTATATTTGAAATGCAATTCATCGATTCGTAGAGAGAACATATTTTAAGGATGTAGTTGTGGTTCGAGGTGAACTCATACGGGGATCAAAAATGTTTTAACAAAATTTTGAAACGATAAAAACGACGTAAGCATGGTTACGCTGCAGATTATGGAATCTTTGATTTGCTTTTTTATTTTGAGTCTTATTGATATTTCTCAACTTTTCTTTCAAGTTGTAGTACTCATTTAAATGCGTTCTTAAAAAAAATCCTCGATTGAAATCACATTAATTTCTTGTTTCTTTCCATCATTATGTTTTGAAGTATAAAGAAATCAGCTGATGAACGAGATTATATCAGAAATTTAATTTATATTGCTTAATTATATTCAGTTCATTTATTACACGATACTTTAATTATCAGAACTTAATGAATCACTGTAGTTGTAGGAGATGGATGTGGGGTGAAGAAAACCCTTTTTTTTCTTCTTTTTTTTCTTTATTTGTTCGTAGTGTTGGCCCATCGCAGTGTATCCACTTTGGCGTTTTTACAACAACTGATCGTTTTTGTCGCGGACCCCCCGCCGCTTTGACCCGATCTTCAGCTTTTCCTGGGGTATACTACTGTGAATTTTCGAATATGTCGCGACTATTAAAAATGAATAACTGGACATATTTTACACTAATTTCCCGAATAAGCGGTTCCTGGTATAAAAAATCATTACCGGGCCGTACAAAGGAAAAAGTCAATACATTCTATTTTCGTGACTATCTAACTGAGTGGCCCGCATCTCGCATCTCGATAACACAGTTTCTTTCGACACCGGCTTGTGACGACTTACCGGTACCGCTGACCTTGGACCATATGAGGTCCCACCAGGGTCAGATTTCATCCCGATGCTCCAGTTGACGATGACTCCCCGTAGCACCATTCGCCATGTATTTTGTAATAATAATCTTCTGCTGCTTTCTGCATCTATCACCGGTGTCGAGACGTGCGTTGCATAATTCTTTCGCCAACAGTACTTCCTTGTAGCAAATATTAAAAAAATTATCAAATTTTATCTACATGATAAAATGTATACGATTTTTTTTTAAAGAAATATTCGTGGTGTCAGATTCTAAAAAATTATTTAATTTATTTGCTTCTGCATAGAATCTGCAATTTGATTAATCATAAATCATCCATTTTTTTTATTTTAGATTTCACATCAGCATCCTATATATATATATATATATATATCATAGGTATAATAATAAATGAAATCGTATGCACTTCTTGACGAAGGAAAATTGAAATAAATGTTATTTCGTGCATCAATACCTTCTCTCATTATCATACTTATTTTAATTTTCTCAGCTATAATTGAATGTATCCAAATTACAAAACAGTTGTTTCTAATTAAATAATGGCATAATTGGTTTTTATTCAAGAAAATATAACATTGTCAAATTACCCTAATTTTATAAATTCAAATTCTGTTATTAATAAAGCGTATTATTAATCCAAAATTAATCTGAAAATATGGTCATATCTTTAATTAAAGAAAATTTACGCATTTCTGCTATATCAACTGATTTAAAAAAAAGACTGCAAATGATCTATTTCAATAAGTTTATAAACATTAGTATTTTTTAAAATTATTTTATTACTTAAGGGATTAAAATTTTATTAGAATATAATTGAAATGTTTTTTTAATTTTAATAAATTTCATGAAAAATAAAATATATTCCTTCAGAAAAATTATCTTCATTAAATATATTGTATTATAAATGGATTATTAATCCATATATAGAATTCGTATTCGTAATTTACTAATATGTATAATCATTTCAGATGTTATAATTATATATATAATTTAAAATAAATCTGTAATTTCAAGAATTATACATATTTTCATAAATAACAGTAAAACTTAATATTTATCTGTTTATAATGCAAGTATAAGTTTTTTATTGAAATATCAGTGGATCGGTAAATATAAACTTATATTATTAATTTATACTGATTCATAAATCAATGAAAATGAATAAAGTGAACTATGCATAAAAATGACAGGAATATTATCATAATTGACAATTATTGTTTAACTTATAATAAATGAAAGATGATTTAATTATGTTACTTTAGAATTTAATAATAAAAAAGTGAAATAATAAATAAATTTAAGCTTGTAACTATTCATCAAAATGGCTTCGTAATCAATGATCGAAAAAAAAATTCGTTTAACACTTGACACGAACACATGGAGTCGAAATCTAAGTAGTGTGATCAGTTACCATGGCTTGAATTCAATACTCGATTCTGCCGAAGATTTTTAAACCAAAGTCATGAAAAAAATAAAGCAAAAAAGGAATTATTAAAATCAATCGATAATTAAATAAATTAACATTTTTTAAAATAAATAACACTCGATGGTATACAAAAAAAATGTATACTTGCAGTTATTTGAATCGACTGGAATTTCTGTTCTATTAATGCCATCGAAATTTTAAATAAAGAAATAAACGGTAGAGTACAATTAACAAGCGAATTGCAAATAAAAAATAAGTACTAAAATGGTAGTCAAAGATGATATGTATAAAATAAGAAAAGAATGTGACTTTACTGACTGAGTGGGAAGTAAATAGGATGGGTATTAATAATGAAAAGAAGCGGGTATTATTTTTAATCTCTTTATACAAATATGTAGTTTTATCAAATGTTTTCCAATTATTATTAGCACTTTTACAATAAACAAATAACAAGTTTTAAATATAGCATTATAATACATCAATAAAATATAATATTATTAGTGTACACTTAATTTATTCATGAATTTAATAATAAATAAAATATATATGAAATTTTCTTCTTAAACCGTTAATAAAATCAATTTATCTTGGAAAGCATTTTGATTATTTATCGCGCTCATGGTATTAGATAAAAATAACATGATTATTTAAAAAAAATAGTAGATTTTTAATTTATTATTTTCAAGTAGAATATTTGAAAAGGAAATAACACCTATGTAATATTTAGTTGTTATTTTTATTGGCTTATTTGATTCAATATTTATAAATGAATTTTTATTATTAATTATTGAAGGCTTCATAATTATATACAAATATATATATATATTGATTTAAACTAAAATCTTTTATTAAAAAAAAAACTGAATGATCAAATACTCGAGAATATCAATAAATTTTCCAGTACCGTCCATTTTCCCAAATGGTCTAAAATCATTAATCGATCATTTAATTGAATTGAAATCATTCAATTGAAATACACATTGCGATTGATGTCTTACATAAATCTTTGTGCACAATTCAGGCAGCCCAAAATAATCTCATCTATGTAGTCTATAGTATAATGTTGAATATAATATGGATAAGCCAGTATTACTGAACTCTACATGCTTAGATGGAACATTATACTCTGTACTCAAATTGAGCCAATTTGCTCCAGGTATGCGATGTGTGAGTATGGGGGCAAGTGGGAGAGGGATGATAGTGTAGACCAGGTATTTCTCTTTTGAGATTCATGTCAAGCTTTTGTCTTACTCTTCATTGGTATGAAATAATTTGTTTCAAAGAATACAAAGAGACAGAGAATTAATGAGAGATAGAGAGAAAGAGAGAGAGAGAGAGAGAGAGAAGATAAAATTTCATACCAATGAATATATATTTTTAGTCCAAGCAATAGAGCACTTTTTAGGTCATGAAAAAAGCAGCTAGTGATGCATATTAAAATTTGTGAAAAAATCAGTAGATTCTTATTTTCTAAATTATCAGTCATGATATTCAGGGATTTTTTTTTAAGTTTTTTATTATAAAACGAAAAGTCTTAATTTTAACAATATAGTATTATTAAACAATATGTAGCTAATAAAATCGTGAATAAAATACATTTATTCATAAACCGATTGGAAAATTAGAAGCTGAGAAATTAACGAAAAATCGGAAAATTTTGAAATTAATTAAAACATTTGTAACTTTTTTATTATTTAATATTTAGGACTATAATATTGAGAAACTAAAGTAATTGATATGCACTTTATTTATATAAGATTCTAACTTGATCGCATTATTTGTTTTCGAGTAATACTAATGTTAATTAAATTATACGAAAATTTACAAAGTTATTTCCAGCGAAACTTACATTACGATTTTAGTTTTTTCAACAGTTTTAAAAAACATAAGTATAGTACAATAAATTTTGTATGTTATCTTTTATTTAAATATTTTGGATTGCATAAAATATGAGGAAAAGATAGAAAAGCCTGCAATTGGGGAGAGTAAGAATCGGAATATTGTAATATATAATAATAGAAGTAAAATCCGCGTTAATTAACCCCTCATTTTTTCTTCTTCCCAATCTTCATCAAATTGCACGCACTTGGCCGCTTTGGTCATATTTATCCTCATATTTTAAGAAAATGGAAAATACTTTCAAAACCGTTGAAAAAATTAATATCGTCAGGCACATAGAGCTGGAAATAACTTCGTAAATTTCTCCATAATTTAATTAACATTAGTATTACTCGAAAGCTAAAAATCCAATGAAGTTGAAATTTTGTACAAATGAAGTGCATATCAATCACTTTAATTTTCCTAAGTTATAGTTCTAAATATTGAAAAATTAAACATTACAAAAGTTTTAATTAATTTAAACATTTTCTAATTTTCGAAAAATTTCTCATCTTCTAATTTTCGAATCGGTTTACGAAAAAATGCATTTTATTCATAGTTTTATTAGCTACAAATTGTTTAGTAATACTATAGTATTAAAATTAAGACTTTTCATTTTATAGAAGAGAACGTAAAAAAAAAATATATTTTTTTCATTAAAATTGATAATAAAAAACACCCTTGAATATCATGAGTGACATTTTAGAAAATAAGAATCTACTATTTTTTCACAAATTTTGATATGCTTCACTAGCTACTTTTTTTCATGACTTAAAAAGTGCTCTATTATTTGGACTATTTATCGGTCTCTTTGTTGACCTCTTTACTTCAATTTTTAAAATAATTAAGACAATTTGAGAACTGTGAGAATTTGAATACATTTAATATTTAATACTATAATGATTTAAATATATTACCGTACAGCTTCTTCGTTTCAGGATTAAACAAATATTAACAAGTATACAACATGTATAAAAAATATAGAATTTTATTTTAGTTTTACATGTAGATTTATTATTGTTTATATTATCTGATAATACAAAATAATTACTAAGTTTTAAACTAGAAACAGTTAAAATTTTTTAAAACAAATTACAAATTGTTGTTTAGTACAATTAATAAGCTTCGTTAAATATCCAAATAAATATACTTTTATGTATTTTATATAATCATGATTAAAGCAAAAAGCAATTGTATGTCATGTACGAAATATGCAATCAATCAATTCGTAACTAAAATATCAAAAATATATTTTGTTAAATTTTTTTTTATTTATTGGATAATCTAATGTTTGAAATTCAGTTAAAAGATGCAAAAAACATTGAATTCGCAGTAGACTTGTAAACTCGCACTGAAAGCTATAAGCCATCGTGCGGCTTTTGCATTGCAATAGAGCTTTTCATATTTAAACTGCAGCCAACATACAAATGAAATAGCTTTAATTTATACTGTTCATGCTATTTGCTGTATACAAACCACACGCGCCAATTATTATATTTATTTATATCATTCACATAAATTATTATTATTGAATGCAATTTCAGATTCATGTAAGTTATCATAATGTACAATTTTATACTAATTAATTGAACCGATGTAAATAGGCGTACACTTTTTCTACGTTGCCGGTAAAAAACTTCCGACGAAATTGTTAATTTTTTTACATGTTGCCATACACGCTCCTCTTAAACACAATATACAAACAAGTAATATTAAACATCCTTTGAAATATAATTCCATAATTCATTATTGAAAATTCGGAAATGAAATTGATAAACAAGATAATTGCATTTATGGCCTCAGAAAAAACTCGATGAGCACATGGGATAGGCCCTCTAGCTTAGACACACCCTCATTAAGCTTACAGAAACAAACAAACTGAGGGTACGAAATACAGATATAATTAGGCAGTAGCAGAGAGCCGCAGAAAAAGATGGAGACATCGTTAGAAGTGACGAGGGCAACGCGAGAGAGGGTGAGAGTTCACAGCTCACCCAACTGCAAATTAGATTAGGCGTGCGGTGGTGTCGCCGCGGGGGTGTGGTTCCGACTTCCGCCCTCTTCATAAAAAACTTTCAGAGGTTCTCGTGGCTCTGTCGCCTTGCCTTTCACCCCCTTCCCTTAGCCCCACTGCATTGGATCCTTCCCAAACCCCAGCGGACCATCTTTTTCTTTTTTCCCCATTCGAGGTGCCCACTAATTCTGTCTAGGGAGATATTTCAATATTTACTTAAAAGCATACCAATTACGTGCGAAAGTGGAACCAAAAATTTATGCATCTTGTGACAACTGCAGCCACCTACCGAAGCTCTTTGTTTTTCCTCGGAGTTGCTTTTATTCGTTTTTCTCCTCCATGTATTCTGTGGAGATATGGAGATACATGTTCGGACTCCCATCTTTTTCATCCAAGATTACACTGTTTAATAGACGTCTTGATGTATTTACATCTCTCTTCCTCTCTTCGCATTTATAGTATGCTTTATGTTACCCCTTTCATTGTATATTAGTTTTATGGTAATAAACGAAATATTTAAGTAAGAAAAGGAGTTGGAAAATATATAAGAAATAAATCAAATTGATTCCCACTTAACATTTGATTCACATATTATTATAATTAATCGAATTTATCAATGTCCTCTGTGAAATTACTTAAAAATCATTTAATTCTAATGTAACGAATTTATGTTCACTCTTCCTTAAATTTATGTTTATCAATTGATTACAATGAACAGACAATCAATCAATATTTGATATTTAATATTCTATTGTATTTATATGATAATTATTTCCATCCTGAAACAGCAAACTTTAACCTCTGCAAAATAAATTACTAGAAATGATTACACAGTACAATGTAATAAAATAACAATATAATAGATTTTTATCGATGAAATAATTTATAAAAATAATAAAGTATACATCTATCACTTGTTTCTAATATTTAAGCAAGTCTTTCCGTGGTGTATAAATTTTTTAAATTACAAACTAAAGTTAAAGTGAAATAAATATACTAGATTTTTTAATGTTTACTTTTGATTATGGATTTATTTATAACAGATAAATTATCTATTTCAATTTGGTTACATATAACATACATAATGAGCCAACAAAATGAAACATTATTTCGTTTCAATTTTAACAATAATTAATGATAAATAAATGTACTAAAAACGATAAAATTATCAGTAAAAATAAGAAAACATTACAAAAAATAAAAGGTAGAGAAAGAAGGAAAAAATAGAGGGGAAATCCATGGATTGAGGCGTTAAAAAAATGAGAAACACCAACTTTATATTGTGAAAAAGAGTTTGCATCATTCGTCAGCTGGAACTTTAGATCTTTGAAAACTTGAAAATTTTACTTCGAAACCTCTTTTTCTTCTCAACTTCACTCTCTTTCACCCACTTCAATTTCTCCTCCATCCTCGCATTTGTTTTGTCTTCGTAATTTCCTCTATAACCAGCCCTGCATGCCCTCTAGTATTTATAACCTTTGTCCTCCTTCCTATAAGCAAATTACTACACCCTTATAGGTCCCCAAAGATTTCGAGGTGCTTTTGACTAACTATGGAACTCTTTCTGGTATCACGACCTACTTGAGAAACAAAGAAACGTCATTCATCATACTTTTCCTTCCGTGGACTAATTCATATGTCAATCTATTTTATTTCATCCAATCTCTCCCTCTTTTTTCCCTTTCTCCTTTCGCCCTCTTACATCTCAATGCTCGTAATGCCAGTTACGTGCACTTGTAATTAAATTTTTACGGAGAAGAGCCTACATTTATAATCCGAAAGAGCACTGGATCAATAATTTCATCTGTTTTTCATTCTAACAGCAGAGATACTGATGGACATTTTGGTTATTTTCCATTTGGAAAATAATACTTTGAGTGTGTGATCAATTGTAAAAAAAATCACTTTTTATACCTGAAAAATAAATGATTTGTAAAAATATTATAAGTTTAGATAAATATGTTCTTTTTATTCAGTGTACAAACAGTATTACAGATGAAATATATATGCTTACGGAAGGAAGAAAATTAAAAGTAAAACTCTTCAGAAATGCATATTTATACATTTATTCAAAGTAATAGCGCTCCAATCATATTGCATTGCTAGAAATTTAAAATTTTTGACGCATCAATGAAAAAGCACGGTTATAATATTATATTAGTACATAAAATTACATAAAATAGTATATAAAATCACATAAAATTCTTAATATTAATAAATACATAAAATTCTTAATACTAATAAATATATAATTCGGCGTCATAAGAATCCCTTACTTCATCTCTCGAATTATACCCCTATAAATACTTGTGGTCACTCTCACAATTTTAATCACAATTTCTAGAAACATTAGTTAGAACGTTAAAGTTTGAAAAAATATGATTTCAAAGGTGAAAAAATAATTTAAAACGACTCAAACTACGTGCTCAGTATTATAGCTTAATTGTTTGATCTCGAAAAATCCTATTAAATTAATTAGTTTTTCAATTATTATAATTTATGTTCACTTTTATTATAATTAAAACAAAATTTTTAATCCTTGTCGACATTATTATTTTAACACGCTAAAACTTAATTGAATGTTTAATGCACCTTTGAAATTTGAAAGTATCAAAGCTAGAATTTCTCACAAGTCAAGATATATCGGCTATCCATAACAATTTAATTAATTTTTAAAATATAATGGTATTTAAAGTTCAATGTTATATATTTTTACATTCATCCAAAAGAAATGATAGTTGGAAAACATTGTTGAATTTATTTGAAGATAATCAAATGAAATAGTGTATACAGGAAAAATAGAACAATTTGATTGCTTAAGATAATTAAAATATTTATTTTATGAATAAATTTTGTGTGTACTTGTCATATTTATCATTCTGTGAATAATTTAAAATGTATTTATAAGAAAGATAGAATTAATTCATAAAATAAAAAATGATCTATTCTGAAGCTTGAAATAAATTATTTGACAATTTCACAAATTCAAAATAAAATAAATAATAATTGTTGTCTTTCAAAGCATAAAATGAAAATTTCTCCAGAACATGTTCTCGCTTTCAGATTTAGATCTTAATTCAATTATGCCCATGATTGTGGAAAAAAATTTTATTGGAAATTCTTGCGAATTTTAAAAATCAACTTCAAAATATAGAAAGTTACGTAGTAAATTATAAAATAATATTATTTTCAATATATTTATTAGAATATGGATTTGTTTTATAGTGATGGTCACGTGCAATAATATGAGTAAAAACATCAGCACTCAAATAAAGATATATACTCAATGGAGTCCAATGCGTTTCCAATATATATATATGTATATATATATATATATTGGATTTATACATGTATAAAACGTAATTCAATTGTACATCTCAACTGATTGAAATTCAAAACCCTGATGATTGTGAACACATAATAGAAATCCTTGTAAGAATCATATTACATTAACTGAGATCGAATAATATCGAGAGACAGGATGAAAAGACTGTTTTTTCTAATCAACCCGAAACAAAGTATGTACAAAATAAATAATAACCAATATAATCAATACAGTACGTTTGTAGTTCGAGGTATCTTGATTGAATCTTCAAATGCCTAAATTTATTGCCGACAAATTCACTTTTTCACGGTAAATTAGCGGTAAATTAATCTTTTTAAAATCATGAAATTGAGGTAGAGTGTTGGTGGAAGCACAAAGCAACAGCCTTATTATTGCGTATTTTCACATGATCAACATCCAGGTTTCGGTCTTTTACGTGATTCATGTAACCACAATTCGATTCTTTATTTCATCACAGACTTATTGGATTATTAACATATGACAACTTATGAAACATATCACAGACGTGACTTTAACTTGCGCGGGGTTATGGGTTATGGAGAATTATTAACGATTGTTAATTGATGATTGGCTTTTAATGCCCATTACACTCACACGTATCTATTAAGGCCTTTAAACAAACATAAATATGGTAAATCACCAAGTCATGCTTGCACAGAAGAAATTATGCTTAAATCTTCGAAAAGAAGAAAAGTCGCGCTGTGTGTGCTGGCTGGGCTGCCGTTCCTGGATTTGTTAATGTAGGATATGTTGGAGAGGCTGTTGTTTCTACTATTAAACATTCTGCTTCCTATTTCTGAGTCAGTTGCTTCCTCTCATTTTCAAGCCAGCAAATCTTTGCCTCCATCTCGATTCTCTATTCGGAATCCTTCTATCTCTCTTTCACTGCGCTAGTCGGAAGGTAAATAAGTGAAAAAGAGGCTGGGGGGCTAGGAAATCCACGCAATCGATGTTCGACCTCAGAAAAAGGTAACGTTTGGAGATAAGAAGACAGAAACAGAAGAAAGGGAAAAGGTAAATAAAGAAAAAGATAAAGAATCTGAAATGCTAATAAATTTGAGAAAAGAAATAAAAGACGAAACCAAAGAAGATAGAGAGATGCTAATGAGCTGGATAAACAGAAAAATAGGAAGACTAGATAAAAAAACAGAGGAATTGGAAATGAAAGATAGGAAAATAGAAAAATTAGAAAGAGAGGTAGAAAAATTAAACAAGAAAATTAAAGAAATGGAAGGAGATCAGGCTAGCGCAGTGAAAGAGAGACAAAAGGATGCCGAATGGAGAATCGAGATGAGGCAAAGATTTGCTGGCTTGAAAATGAGAGGAAGCAACTGACTCAGAAATAGGAAGCAGAATGTTTAATAGTAGAAACAACAGCCTCTCTAACATATCCTACATTATCAAATCCAGGAACGGCAGCCCAGCCAGCACACAGAGTGCGACTTTAACGGAGAAAGACGTACTCGAGGTCAAGAAAATAGTAAACGAAAAAAATAGAAAAAATAAGGAAACGAATCTGGTACTAAAGGGAATAGGAAGAAAGGAAGTCGAGAAGAAAGGAGTAAACAAATGTCTAGACGAATTTATAAAAGAAAGGATAAAATTGAAGGTAAAGACGAAGATCGCATGGTGGAGTGTAATAGTAATAATCGCTAAATTCCAGAAAATCGAAGATAGAAAGAAGGTGTATATAGCTAGGAAAAACCTGATAGGATTCAAAATATACATCGAATACGATCTAACCTTTGAAGATAGAAAAGTATAGGAGGAGATAAACTCCTGGGTAAGAAAGTTAAAAGCAAAAGGTCTCCAAGCTAAAACTGGATATAAAAAGGTATTCTTTGAGGGCAAATGGAGAAGATGGGGAGACATATGGGATTACATTATTAGAAATGAAAATGATAAAGGAAAGGATACAAAAAGTAAAGAGAAGAATTTAGAATAAGAGAGGAGTAAAATGCAGAAAAGGAGAAGAAAGGCCTTAACAATACACACAAGAAGAATGATATAGACAGAAACAAAAGAGAAGTAAAAGAGCACATAAAATGGAAAGAGATAACACACGAAAAGGATACCAACAAAAAAAACAAGGAAATAAGGATAATATAGATGAGAAAAACAGAAAACACAGGAGTAAAAATGCAAAAGGAAAAAAAGTGAACGACAAAAAGAAAAAATAATGGATAAAAGATAAAAGGAAGACTGAGACGGCAGATTTCAGAATAAGAGAAGAAAACACAGAAAGACAGGATACCAGGAAAAACTTAAAAAAAAAAGATATTGAGACAATGCAGAAACTGACCAGAAGCATAATGTATTGGAATATTACAGGAGCATGGAATAAAGATAGGGATTTCTGGGAGTACATAGAACAGATGGAGTACGTCTGTCTAGCAGAAACCTGAATAGAAAACAAAGATATAGAAAAATGTAAAAGAAGATTACCAAAAATATATGAAATGGGAAATAATTGCCGCGGTAAGAGTAAGAAAGAAAGGAAGAGCCAAGGGAGGCTTGCTAATAAGTATCAACAAGAATTGGGATATAAAAAACAAAGAAATGGGCACGAAAAAATAGGAAGAACTCTTTAAAACACCAGAGCAGATAGGAAAGGACAATATACATATATTAGACCCAGGAAAAGTAAATAAAAGGACTGAAAATGGAAACGACCGAAACTCGAAAGTGTGGATAAATTCAAATATTTAGGATTTGTATTTAAAAGAAATGGTGAATATAATGATCATTTGAAGAGAGAAGAAATAAAGGTATGATCGTCATCAAGAAAACATGGGGACTTGGAGAGAGAAGATGTCCCGGAGACTATTACAGAAAAAGGAGACTCTTCAACTATCTAGTGAGCGGGATCCTGGGATACGGTGCCGAAATATTGAATATAGAAGACTCGAAAGAACTGAAAAAAGTGAAGAAGGGATAGCTCAGATGGACGCTCGGTCTAGATTACTGCACCCCAAGATATATAATACAAGAAGAAACAAAGGAAATGGAACTCAAAAAAGAATGGAGAATTAGAGCACTCAAATTCGAAGAAAAAATAGAAAAGCAAGAAGAAAGGAGACTAAGGAAGAGATGTCTTAAGAAAAAGAAACAATTATGGAAATAGAGGAAACACACAGATTACACAGAAAAATGGTTAAACGAAATTGGACTCAGTAGAAAATAAATAGAATATTGGAATGAGAAAGGAAGGAACAAGTATTATGAAATTAAAAAAAGAGAAGAGGATGTACATAAACTCAAGCTAAGACAAAAAATAGATAAAGCAAAGTATAATGAGAGATACAAAGATATGGTAGCAGAAGAATTACCCAATTACATCAACAAAGGTAAAAAGATTAAGGATATAAGAATAACTGTGATGGTCAGATGCGGAAACATTACAGTTGGTAACAAATATTGGTTAGATAAAGACAGAAAAAAATGCGAACTATGCAAAGGGGAAACAGAAAATTGGGAACATCTAATATACAAATGTAATGGTACTGCAGATATAACTGAAAAGATAAGGAAAGAGAGAAACTGGGTGAACTGCAGAGAAATTTTGAAACAGTTTTATAGCAATGGAGTACACCCACAGCTAAGAAAGATCTTCAAAGAAATTTTAGAAAGCAAGAAAAACTAAATAAAAAGGAAAGGTAAATCCCACAACCAATGTCGTAAAGAGTCATAACTACAAAGAAGAAAGAAGAAATCAAAGAAAGAACAACACAAGAAACAAACAAAAAAATAATGTGCTAAATATGATAGAGACAATTAAATAATATAAGAGAGGCAAAATGTATTAAAAATGTAAAAAGATACTACGAAGTGTAAATATGTAAATACAAAGTCCACTCCTGGGGCATAAGGCTAGAGTTATGTAATTAATAATAATAATACAAGATGACATAATTTCGCCACTATGCCAAACACTTGATTCCACCTATTGATTATATCAAAAAAATAAGTAATTAAAATAAAGAATATGAGTAAATTACGTCGGTTTACATGAAATATGCCAACATATAAAGTTATTACCTTGTACTCTATTAAATATTACCCAATAGTTTATATACATAACTAATTGGAATGTATTAATTTGGTTGGTTTTATAAATTTTATCAATTTCGTGAATAATTAAGTGTAAAATATTAATCTTAAAATAAATTTAAATTAAATAAGTGATGAATTACTAAGTATTGTTAATTATTCTCATTTAGAATTATCATTGACAAAATTTGAATACTTATATCAATTTAAAGTAATAACCTACGAGGTTTGGCCATTCAGTACAAATTCCAGATACAAAATCATAATACTTATACTAGCCAATAGTAAATTCCATGTTTCTTAGATGTACATATTTCTTTTAAGAATATATGGGAATTTACTTTTGCTATTAGAATTTGTTAAAGAAAAATATATTCATGAATTTAAAAACAAAAAAAACCATTTACTACAAAGTACTGTGGGTGTGATAAAGAAATATACAAAATATATCAAGCAGATTTTAATTTCTTTTAATTAATTTAATTAATACTATAACAGGTTTAATTTCATTGACAATTTTTTTTATAAGCTTACTTTCAATAAATATGTATAAAATTTATTATCTTTTCACTTTGTTAAAAAGATCATTTTGATTTAGTTTCCAAAAAAACATAATTTTTTTATTAGTTTATGTACAAATATTATTAATCGTGAAAATATAAATGAAAATAGAAATCTATAATTTCATTTATAGTAATAAAATATTAACTGTTTGAACGGGCGATCGGAAATCATTTATTTTCTCGCGCTTGAAATAATTCACGGATTACTCTGCAATTTGACGTGCCTGAGTTGCTGTGTGCTGCCGTTGCTGTATGCGGCCCAGGATCAGAAAAATAGAAATGAATACTTAATTTTATTGTATTTATTTTAACTTTATTACAATATGTACAATTTCACAAGAAAACACAAAAACACAAAATGAACTCATGAAAATTTAATTATATCAGGTGTTGTCGCTTTCCAATGCGTGAATGACGCTCGGCTATTTGACCAGGAGAAGGAAAACCCCAATTTTCCTTCAAGTTTCGCACCTACCTGCTATTCGCAGAAATACAACCTCATACTGCACTTGACCCTTTTCGTTGCAAGCAATCATTACAATGTGAAGGGTTTTCCCCATAATTCTTAAAAATCAAGATTTTACACGGCTACATTTTCCTTTCGCACGGATTATGATATTTGGTGAATTCATAAACCAACCGCACATGCCCAACACACACTCCGGTCTAGTGCAGGTATACAAAAATTGCTCGAACATTAACAATTGGCAAATATTAAAAGATGAAATTGTCATTAAATAAACTAATTTAATATGATAATAATACGAATAATAAATGCAATATTATTATTAATTGTTAAAATTTAATGCATAATTGAATATATATATTTATAAATAAAAAAATAATGTAACAAAGTATAGTTATGCTTCGAAACAGTTTATTATAAATAATATTAAATTCAATAACATTTAAATTAGGTTTAAACAGATATATTCTGTATTTTCATATCGTTACCGATGTTTGTATACTATTGAATATAAATTTAATAAATCAAGTTCCATATGTTCTATTGTTAACAGTATTTCTACATATTTAAAATGATAACGACGATAATTTTATTACTGCATTCATCAAAAATTTAATTTAAAAATAATAATATAATAATATTGTTAGAAGTATTATTGAAAATGTTCCTTGATACATATAAGTTTTGGGGAAAGATCAGCTCCTCCTCTGGACGTCTGATAACTAGAAGTTATTAATCCCGGCTTGAAAAATAAATAACTGCCTTTTCAAGTCTCTACTTGAGTATATACTACCTGCATGCAGTTTATATGCTCAGATAACTTCTATTTTGAATGTGTAAAATTAAACTGAATGACAAATAAGTTAGTTCTTGTAGAAGCTTCAAACTGAAAAGTTCGGCTGCGTTTTCTTTTTCGTTATACATATTATTAATAAATTATTATATTTTAAAACAGCAAGCATTTTATCTTAGTTTTTAACAAATATAAATACAATTTTCAAAATATTTTGTGGGCATTTTGAGGAAATTAATATATTAAAGCATAGTTGTTAAAATACAATTAGCTTATTAAGCGACAAATAAACAAAATATTAAACCTTTTAATTTACGATATGCAATTTTCATTCTAAATTAGGAAATCGAATAAAAAAGATGAATAAACTACAGCTAAATCATGGTGTTAAGATTGAAAAGTTGGCGAAACACTTTTGGACCTCGTATGGCGTAATTTTCAAAGTTCGTACCTAAACTTTGTCTTTTTACATTTACTTCTCCCTAAAACTAGTTGCCTTTTTTTTATTTATTTCCCTTTGTTAATTTCATTAATCTTTTTTGCGGGTTCGGGGAGGGAAGAGCGAAAGTAAAGGTGGCAAGCATGGCCTCTACTGTAATGTGTGCGTCTGAAACCATTGGGTCGCTATGGAGACACAGACTAGTGTGAACTTCCCTTTGAACTCGTGTTGACGTCGGTATTTCTACATGTGCGATCACACATCCCAGCTCCCATATATATAACGAGAATTTGGCATCAGTTTACAAAACCCAAGTGGTTCCTCGGCTCCCAGGCAAAACGAGCAGCAGTGGAAATGCAAAACAGCACAGAGAATTCATTCTTTGGACTTGTATCAAGGTATCTGAGGAGGTTGGCTTTGGGTACTTTCATCGATATTATGTCGCTATTACATATTACGTGTGAATAGTTCACTCCGGTTGCCTCGGTGCCGCGCATCTTTGCTGTCTTACCCGAAACTTCCTGTATCTCTTGGATGATAAAAATGATCTCTAAAATGCTCGTAGTTAACGCCTTCATATCTTATAGTAAAGTATATTATTTTCTTATTTGTGCATTTGAAGAAGCTATTAACTCGGATCGATTCTCAATTTTTTAGCAACCTTGTTCCCAGC
This sequence comes from Eupristina koningsbergeri, assembly GCA_018907245.1. Taxonomy (NCBI): domain Eukaryota; kingdom Metazoa; phylum Arthropoda; class Insecta; order Hymenoptera; family Agaonidae; genus Eupristina; species Eupristina koningsbergeri. The sequence continues at coordinate 1,499,051 of JACCHV010000059.1, read as the reverse complement.
AAGAATATTAAATCTCCCATAGAGAGTTCCTATACTTATTTCATGTTGTTTCAGTCTCATTAAAAACAACGCTATTGTTGTGATACTTGATTATTTACTCTCAAAAGTTGAATATTTAAAAATTCATTTATCCATCATTCAAATGACATCTGTCTTAATCGAAGACACTATTTACATATAATAAAATTATTCTATCACTACATAATCACATATATAATACATATGTATAATCACTACAGATGGTTCGCTATTTCATTTTCGAATGTTCACCTACTTTTATAGCCATAATTTATTTTACATAAAAACAAATTTCGTGAGTTTGTAAAAATTTATCAATATGTTTACGAATGGTGACATTTATTAAATGAAACTCAAATTAAAACATATACTTAATAAATTTGCTTGCTTTACATAAACTTACGTGACTTGAATAAATTTAAATAACACTAATAAACACTTGATGGTACATATACTTGATAATTTTTTTATTCAAATATACTGTATTTTTAGCTTACAAGGTATGCATTATGTACGATACAATCTGTATTAATATTTAAGAAAGTTTTTAAATTTAGTGGAAAGGTGTGTTTGTGTAAAATTATCAAATAAAAAATCTGTATCATTTTCGACTTGTAAGGATTATTTCAATACTTAATGTATGTAAGAAAATTATTTTATTTAAGAAAATATTCTAGGTGAACAGAAACTTAGGGTTTTCCCAAATCAATAAAAATTAACCGACTAACCCGACTAACCCACTATGCGATATTTGTATTATTTGATATTATACCTGTATACTTCTACACAATTCTTGTATGAAACAATTGTCAGAATTTTACAAGTGCTCAGAGGTATCGCTCGGAGTCCTCTAAGCACTCTCCAACCGTAAGAAATAATATTTTTTGTAAATATGTGCATCTATTTAAGGCGTTTCTTAAACTCAGTACCTCATCTTCAATTAATATTAGAAAGAGTGGTACTGAAAAGAGATTCTCTCTTCCTTAAATCTATATTAAAGAGAGAGAGAGAGAGAGAGAGAGAGACAAAATAGTACGTAAAAAAATCTTGTTGTATTGAAAAACAATAAAACTTGTAGAATCATTATACATCGAAAGAATTAAAGAAAATAGAAGAAGAAGGTTAGAATTAAATAATGGTTTACAAAAATTTCTAGTCTGATGACATCATTTTGCTAATCGGAACGCAATTTGAGTCTAGATGTGCCAAATTTGATTATCATAATTTGGGCCAAGATTCCATACGTGAAATTATTTCTATTCCAAACAAAGAGGGGTGCTCCTAATCAGGCAATACACAGTTACATAGTAACTATCCCAATGATACTTTCAAAGTGCGATCTTGGTTTTTTCGAACCTCGAAGCACATCCAGTCACTGACGTACCGATGAATTAACATCTCAATCAATGCGAACACACATCTGGCCCGAGGATACCACCGGTTAATAAATGTATTCTTCAACTGGGTAGGGAGTATGCATGGGTGTAGGTATACACACATACGGGCTGAACAAGAGGCACTGGATCAATTTTGTAATTCCCGAATCCATAATTTATGGGGTATGAAATGCGTACATAATTACGGAATCACTAGACAGTGATGCGAGGACCGATAAGGGGCAGGAGAAAACTATGACTGGGACGGGGGGAGCAACATTGTTCTCAGACTAGATGACCATCGATGTAATATCATTGCAAAACATTCTCCCGGTGACTTGCTACTATTTGTATTCTTGGTCATCGATCTCCTCTACTTCTTTGTCCATGACGAGGATCTGTAACGATTCCTGATCTCTAGCTTCCTCATTCTTATTTTCGTGCTGTTCTATCCCGTCTGTGATAAACATTTGATCGGATAATCCATTTTTGCCTCATTATGATTATTTTTTCTAGTACAACCCCGAGTTATATTACCCGCAATTATATTTAAATAAATACTTCGTAGAAAATACGAATAGAATTTGACGAGCGACGATAATGCAATTGTCGAGCGATATCAATATCTCTTTTTGTCAGATTTTACAATAACGACTTTCACCGTTTATATAAATATATGTAAATATTCATTATTATATTTTAAATAATTTTTTATATTACCGGGCGCATTCTACCGTGTCGAAATATATTGTGAATTTAACAAGGTTTTCTTAAATAAAAATTTTTTACACTGGACAACAAAGAAAGAACTGTACATTTACATAATTCAACAGTATTTAAGCTCAAATATTTTGCAATTTATTCGAATTTTAATTTAATTTAATTGGTCAAGACTGTGACCACAAATAAAAGAAAGAAAAAAAACAAATTATAAAGCATACAAATTAATTTACAAATTTTTTAAATTATGGAAGTTCATATTTTACCACTGGGAGCAGATCTGAAAAACTGATTCAAGTTTAGTAAGGGTTCTGTCTGTCCAACTCAATGTTTGCTCGCTCATCAAATCAAGATAAAGCACAGAGAAAGAAACTTGACATGAAAGACGAGATTATGAAATATATTTTATTATAGATACTTTCATGTGTTTTCATTATTTATTATTTAACATATGGCTATCGATACTCCTGCAATCGGTAAGCGACGTCCTAATTATAATTTTTTTTATTTAGAAATACATAAAAAGATGTTATGTCATTCGTGATTCCTCTTGATTTTGGAATTCAAGAAATTAAATTTTTTATTGCTGTATAGAGCATAATTTAGACATCCAAGTCTAGTTATTGATTACATTGCTCATTTTAATGTTATTCTTTCCATTGGTTCCATGAAGAATCTGATAAAACATTTACATATTTACTTTTGATATTATAATGACACAATGTTATCTTGAATATTGGGTTTATTATTATGATTAAAAAAAATTGTAACATTGTTTTCAAAAATTTTTTGAAATTTAATATTTTGATATGATAAATTTTGTAAAAAATTTTTTTTTTTATATTTATTATTAATCATTTATTTTCTTGTAATAAATATTTACAAGTACTGAAGGTTTGTATAAAAATTATAAAAATGAGTGATTTGGTTTATCACTGACAGTATATTACCTATGAAACCGAAAAATTCATACAGTAGTATATTAATGTACAATAATATACTATTAAAACTCTTCACTGATAATTAATATTCCAAATGAACCTTTTATGAAATTTTATATAGTTTTATAACGAATTAAATTGAATTTAAAAGTAACAAGGTTAAATTATTACCGAATCACAAAAATTATATTACTCCATAAGCTATTTATTTGTATGCACATTTGACGCATTAGCAAACATTTATACATCTCAAAATTACAAAATTGCCATTATTTGCCAGTTAAAAAAATGTTTCCAGGCGATTTTTAACTCCAGAATTACTCTTGCATTGGTATTTGTGGCAGAGTACCTAACCTTGGCGTTATATCTCAGCCCAAACTGATACACTTTCTAGGAGTCGGAAGTCGAAGGATTACTGAAAGAGAATTTTTACTGCCCGAGTGAATGGGGCGAAGAAAAAGTATTTTTTCATGGCACGAACCTAATGGTTCTCATAATATCTCTTTCAACAATTTATTTTCTCGAGTTCGAGGGTCCTGTCAATATACCTACGTGTGCGTATTTTTCCTCCTACATTATTCGATATATAAGCTGCAAGGAAAATTTATACCATTTCCCGAAGAAGTTTTATGATAATAACCATACACGTTTCTTTGCTTTAGTGCCAACTTTAATCATGTTTATGAATATTTTAATATGGAACTTTAAATTTGATTATAATTCGCGTTAATTTATTAGCAATGCGGTTGTAATAATGAGATAGTTGTAGTGTTCACAAAGTTTATTGATTCTCGACCTTCGTTTAAGCTATAAATTATATTTTGATTTTATAAAATTTATCACCGTTAATAATTTTATTGTCATAAAATCTACTGTGCATGTAATCCTTACGAAATTAATAATAATAATATTATAAAAAATCCACAATGAATTTAGTTTAAAGTATATATCGCAAAACTGAGTTCCATTAAAATTTGTATAATAACGTTAATAAAACACAACTTAAGTTTTTGTATGACTATTGTAATAAATTTGAAAGGTTAATAAACATTTCATGACGTCTGCTCTCTATAATAAATTTTTTACAAGTGGAAGTTTATGTTATATTTTATCGAATTTTTCACCATAAAATAAAATAATATTATAGAGAAATCAAGAATATTATTGATATTAATTAGTTTGAATTTATCACAGGTAGTTTAACGTTTTTTTAACTGTAAAAATGAGAAAATATATTAGAACGGTATTTATAATTCCTTTTAGATTCTTCTACTAGTTTATTGTATTATGTAATCTTTTTTTTTTAATTGAAAATTAAGCTTTAGGTTATATCGCTTTCTCGTGTATAAATTGATCAATTACTTATATTTATTGCATACAGTGTGAAAGTCAGGAAAAGAATTCTTTCGTTAAACATAAGCTGTTTAAATCAATAACTTTTTGATATAATTACCAGGAGCAACTTTCAATGTAATAATTTATTTGTTGTACAGGGAAATGTGAGTGATAAAGTAACTCTATCATTTTTTTGGAAAGGAAAACACTATATTTAAAAAATATTTAACGAAAAGAGGAATATACTCGGGGGAGGTGGTGTGGGCGAAGTGCGAAAATGGTGGAGAAGGGTGGTAGCATCTGTGTAAATAATTAAAGATGTCCTTGTCGTGTCGGAAATCCTTAAAACAGTGGCGAGGCTAACGAGACAGACACTTTCACATATCGTGCGGTCCCCATTGTGCGTCTGAGTGTCAAGATAACTAGTTCCCCACCACACCTTGCTCAGCGCTCCTTCGAGGAATTCCTTCATTCCTTCCGTACTTTGTTTCATACCCAGCCTCCAACACGCTCTTTAATGTATATCTTCTTAACCTTCTCTCATCCTGTTTCACTCTGCTTCCTCCATCTTTACCTCTCTTCAATCAAGCTAACAGACATCCAAAAAATATCATTTAACATACATTTCTGTATACCAATCAACATTAATTCTGCCGATTCAAGAATTCGAATGACTTGGATAAATTAACGATATTCCTATTGAGCAAATTAAAATAGTGTTTATTCTCATTTCAGAAAAAAAACTCACAGTTAATGATACAAGAAGGAGGAATATGTTCATGTTACTAATTCATAAAATGTTACCCTCTGATATGTATTACATTTGTTTAATAAAAGTACGAAAAAAAATTCAGTTGTGTTATTTATTATTTAATACTTTTTGTTTAAATTAAAATTAATGCTGTAAATATACAAAATTTGTATAAGAAATCAAGAAGTAAGAGAAAAGGTGAAACTATCTGAAGTTTAAAATAAATAGTCGGTTCATAAATTCAGACAACATTGATAAATATACATAGTAATTAAGAATATTAAAAATATAAATGCAATTAAAATAGAAATGATCTACAAAATATATGCATTTTCATATAAAATACATTCTTAAAAAATTTTAGTTCTTATTTTTTACATTAAAATGTGCATCACCTGTCAATATTTTAAATTTAAATAAGTTATAAAATTAACAATTATTATATTATTATGAAGATTTTAATAATAACAAACACAAAAAATTAATCGTTTAAAATAATATTTCACTGAATAATATTTATAAAAAGAAAATTCATTTTCATAGAAGAGTATGATTTCTGAATTTTTAATTTAAATAGATATTGAAATTCAACAAAACATTATTTATTACTTATCTTTAATTTTCATTTAACAAATTCTTTTTTTTTTAATCATCAATTATAAGTTAAACATGTATACATTCTTATTAGACCAAGTAATACAGCACGTTTTAGATTATGAAAAAAGCAGTTATTAGTGATACATATTAATATTCATAAAAAAGTCAGTAGATTCTTATATTTTAAAATTCCACTCATCCAATTCAGGGGTTTCTTATTAACAATTTTAACGACAAAATGTAGATTTTTTACTTTTTATTTTATAAAATGAAAAGTCCTAATTTTAACAATACACTGTAAATGTACGATTTGTAGCTAACAAAATTGTAAAAAAATTCATTTTTATGCAAGCCTATTGGAAAATTAAAAGAGGAAAAACTTTTCAAAAACCAGAAAATTTTGAAATTAATTAAAAAATTTGTAACTTTTTTGATATTTAAAACACTAGTTTTGAAAATTAAAGTGATGAATATGCAAGATATAGGTTTGTTGTGAAACAATTATCTATTTTAAAACCGTTGAAAAAACTAAAATTTTCCGGTAAAGTGAGCTGAAAAATGAAATTTCTTCGCAATTTTATTAGCTACAAAATCGACACTATAGTATTAAAATTACGACTTCTAATTTTATAACAAAAAAAAGTTAAAAAAATGCATTTTTTCTTTAAAATTTTTAATAAAAAAAGCTCTGAATTGAATGAGTGTCATTTTAGAAAATAAGAATCTACTGATTTTTATTCAAATTTTGATATGCATCGCTAACTGCTTTTTTCATGACTTAAAAAGTACTCTATTGCTTGATCTATATATCAAAATAAATCATTTTTTGTTTATAATTTCTTCATTTAGTTTAATTTTATAACGTGAATTAATTGGTAATAAAGTAAATTTTTAAATGAAGCTTTTACCTTCTAAAAATTGTGATTGAAATTCATGATAATACACTCTTAATTCTATTTTTATTACTAAAATATTTATGAATATGTTAAGTAAATAAAATATTTTTTAATTAACTTATTCCAATAAATCTATCTTAAAATTAAAATTAAAATAAAATTAAGTTAATTAAATTTTTAAGATAAAAATGAATGTTTTAAGGCAAAATACAATTATAAACTTGCATTATTTACATACAATTCAAGATTTTCATTAATATTATAACCATATTTTAGTACAAATATTTCAAATTTTCCTATTAAGCCAAAAAATTACCCACTTAACATAATAGACACCTAGGAAATAAGATACGTTTTAAATAATATTCCTACAAATTTCTTTTATTTTGTATTAAATTGAGTATACAAAAAGCTACATAATAATACTATAGACCGCCTTTATACCTAAATATATAAAAATCTAAATTTGTCCATGAAAAGTTTATACACACTGGAGAATATTAAATATTTATTAGAAATTATATTAAATATTTATTAGAAAACCTTAGATATTTTGAAAATAACATAAATACATGTATTAAAAAATAATCTCTAACATATCATTTTAATTATTAATAAATTTGATTTAGTAATTCTCTTATAATATTCGACTTTACTTCAATAATTTACGTATATATATTATTATTATTATTATTATTATTATTATTATTATTATTTAAATTTTTTGTTAAGACATATTTAATATATACTTTTAAAAAATATGTGTCAACTATTTTCAACAAAATTTTATAATTTTATTTTATTAGATGTAATATTATAGTATATTAAAGTGTAAAGAATCGATTTTGTATCAAAAATTAATCTTTCAATTTTTAATTAAAAAATTATTGATCTATTTAGTACAAAATCGGTTATTTTTTACATTTATAATATTGTTCAAATTTTGAATGAGTAAAAAAAACATTAAAAATGTCTAAATAAGAAAATTAATATAACTTAGTTTTTAAGTATTACTTTATACGGGTATTGTTTTTAAAAAATGTGGTGTAATTCAGTGAAAGTAGGCATTGATATAATTCATCGTGAAGAATTAATATTGCAATTTGTTAGATGGTGGAGTGGAGTTGACTTTAGATTCAATAGGTTCAGAAGGAGGCATCGACTCCCAATCGATGCCATATTTTTGACCTTTTATTTTTTATTGGATAATTCACAAACCAAGTACTTATAATCTCGTGAAAATGCTTTAAAAAATGAAATAAAATTATATGTTTTGTGAACATCGATGTAGGCTGCTATCAATGACGAGGATTTTATAAAAACTGAGTGGTAAAATTGAATTTTCTTCATTTTTTCATTCTGACTCGTTGGTCGAGTCGTAGTCTATCTTATTCCATGGATCCTCTTTCAAATTTAAGTGCTTTTAAAAATTGGCATTAAAATTTTCGTAGAAGTAAACTTCTTGCATCTAGTAAATATTAGCATCGGCATAGGCATCAACATTAACGTCGATATCGATGTTGAGTCCACCTCGCATTCCTTTTGGCGTCTCATTCAGCTGTTCGCTTTTTGTTGAAGTCGATGAATAAAATATATGACGACTCGCCTCATCCCTGGCACGAACATCGAACACTGGGAGGTGGTCGTCTTCGGATGCGCTACGCGATTTCCCACTACGTGTGCACACTTAGAGACTCAAGACGCGCTCAAATCCGAGGGTGACTCAAGCATTCCTTGAGGTAAGGTCGGATCTTCTGATCTAGTGAGGATGCCAACTTACTTCATGATTCTTTTCTCGGGGTTCCGGTACGTTCTGGGGATCGTAATCGTACCAGAGCATCGATTTCTCAGACGTATATCTTATTGCAAACATATTACCGATATCTATAATTTATAAAAAATATAGAAAATATACCACAAAAGTAGCAATTCATTATTTAACTGTCAATAATCATTAATATTAACAAAAATTACAAGTTCCAGTCTTTGGATACATTTTTCGACTAATATAAATTATTATGATGGTAATTGCGGTGAATAAATAAAAAAAATTTTAATAAAAAATTATCTAATATTTCGACGACTATATATTGGTCTTCTTAAAGCTGTGAAATTTTAGTGAATATTAAAATATATTTTTTTACGTTACATACACATAAAATAAATAACAATTTAATTTTAATTTCAACATTCGATAAAATCTTCCAATACATTTATAAAAATTTAAATTTACATAAAATAAAAAGAGTTGCAACAGTTATTGAAGCTTATTGTATTCTTCTCATCTATTTATGACAATATTATAGTTTTTATTTCTAACATTTCTAATAAAGAACGTTTTTTTATGGTTTACCTCACTATCAACAATCGATACATTTTTTTCAATTGATTCCGTGTTCATAATTTTTTGAATTTACATTACTGATCAATCAATCATTTTCTAAGATATTCACAGGCATTATTTTCCTTAATATTTAAACAGAAAATTCAAGACAATTCACTTGACGAATTCTCAACAATTTTGTTCTTATTGATGTATTTCAATCTTTACAATGCATTGCTAAGTTTTATTTTTAAAATTTATTTATTTATCTAATACAGCCATTAATAAATATTTTGGAGTATAATATAAGTGGAAAAGATTCGATTCGTAAAGCAATATTTTCTCTCTCTTACTTCTCACGAGCATGAGGGTCGATACACTTATTGAAGATACAATAAATATGTGGAAGAAAATCCTAAACATTAAGTAGATTCAAATGCACGTTGAAAAAATATCCAGGAATTGAAATATAATAAATATTATCATAATTAGAAAACGAATCCCCATTATTTATTAATGAAAGGAATGTAACTTGGTTCGATCACAATTCTTTCCGCTTTGCTCGGACAACTTTGAAGCTCGCAAATTATTCGGAGCTTATACTTGGATTTCAGAGGAAAAATACATTGGAAATAAACGCTGCAATGCGCAATTATCATTATGGACATCAAGAGTAAAATAAAATCTACGGTTTCGTAACTTCTGAACGAGTATGAATCCGTCTATATAAAGAATCGGTCGTAAAAATTAAATGTCAATATGTGATGATCGATCACGAGAAAAAGGTTTATGTAACTCATCTCGTATTTTTCATTTAGACAACTTGTCGGATAAAGTCAACCTCCTCTCTACTATCGTCTTGATTCTTTACTTGACTTATTTTACTTTTAGTGTTACTCTGTTCACAATTCTCAATTGGTGTTTATTTTTTTGAGTGTTTCATCCTCAAGATATTTTCTACGATCACGGAAACTTATTTAGATACAATTCAAAATTTTCTGTTTAAGTTTACGGTATTACTGTTTTTCTGAATATTCTCAATTCTTTTTAAGTACAGTGTCCTAAATCGAGATTAGTTTCAATGTATTATCACTATTATGCTCTTAAGTATTGTTGTCATCTATGCTTTGCAAATTTGAAATTTAATTTTTTAGACTTTATGGGGTGAGCGTGGAACATTTTTCTTATTATTTTAGTTATATAAAAATTAAAATTCTATAGTTGTTTGGAATATTTATTTTAGTTTTAATTTGGAATGTACTTGAGAAAATTTTTCTCTTTTACAATATTGTTACGGCGGCAGCCGTAAATTATAGTAATAATTAAATTAGTAATTATAATATTAATTAATTAGATTAGTTACAGCAAGGTATTATGAAATTATAAGAAGAAAAAAATCAATCAAAAATAACCAAAAACAGTATTACAATTAATGAATAAGCACACCATACTTTTACAAATTAAATGACAAGTACAAAGAAAAAAAAAGGGAAATAATAAAATAAGATAAACATAAGGAAATATATTAGATTCAATAAAAAAATTTAATTTAAAATGAGGAAATAAACAAATAAAAGATGTATCGCTAACTCTGAAATCACAAAACAATATATATTAAAAACAAATATTATTTTTAAAGTAAAATAAAAATTTCCTATCTACCTTCTCTCTCTCTCACTAATTGGAATATTTTAGAAGCTTAAAAAGTGTCAAATGCCAAGAAAGTCAAAAGTTAACCTGTGAAAGGTATAGCAAAAAACTATATAGAAAAAACGGGGCTATGTAACTCTATGTAAAAAAAACATAGAGAAAGTTGAACAAGGGAAATTCCTGAGCACACAAACATTGACAAAGAAAATTCCACATAATCAAAGAAAAGTACACTAAATAATTAATAAAAATCAAAACAAACCCTTTCAAGATGTTCTCACAGCTCTCGCACATCATTTGCAAAAGTCAAATGATAAAATAATAACACCAACAATCATTTAAACACATTTTTATATATAATTATTATTTAACATTATTTACATTAATAAAACCTATTGCACTCACTCCATAATCAAAAACGAAAACTATCCTATTTATCAAAATTATCAAAATAATTTTTAATTATAAGAAAATTACTAAATTAATCCAATTGACGCACATCTTTTGTTATATAAATTCACAATTTTAGAATAATAAACATATAAAACTTGTGTAATAAAATTGTAAAACACTGAACCGAATACTTTCACTCACTTATGTTAAATAAAAACACTACACTCTATTGTTGTTAAGATAAATAATTAAACAAAATAGAATAATTTAGTAAATAATAAGAAATTTTAAAATTTAAAAAAATACGCTTGTAAATAAGGGTACGGACCAAGTATTCATGAAGTTATAGTTTAAATTAATTAATTAATTATCGTTGAATAAACGAAAAACGAAAATCCATTGTGATTTTCCAAGAAAACTTATAAAATTTCCCCACTTGTCCATACACCCTGTGTTAGAATAATTGTATAAAAAGGGAGGAAAAATCTCATGAAGTACAGTCAAAATTCCAATTTTTTCAAGATCAATTTTTACTCCTTCACTGGATTTATCCTTCTTAAGGAAGCTGTCAAAGTCGCAGATCAGCCACCACACACACACACACACACTCATTCGCAATAGGAAAAGTAAAAAATAAATTCTTTTTATTTACATTGATTGTTCTTCTTTATTTTCCTTTAATATTAGAAGTGTTTCACATAAATTTTAAACGTAAAGAGGTTACCGGTTTAACCTCAACGAATAATTTGTGTTTTTTTTTTTTTTTTTATCATTATTGTTGTGAGTTATATTAAAAATTCGCGAATCAAACCGAATCATCCCTCCGTCCCGAGCTAGTGTGCGGAAGCATAGGCTTAAAAAGGAGGACGTTTTAAATTGTTAGGTAGCAAAAATTACCGTGATTCATTTAGTAAACAAACGCGACGTAACAATATAATTTTAAAATAATTTTGTAGATATATTTATTTTTTTTGTTTTAATTTAGAATATTTTAGAAGTATTTAAATAAATAATATGCTAATTTATAAAAATTATTTGTTCAGATTTTGGTATTATATTAATTTTTTATTTTTTTATAAAAGTTTTATTAGTATTACATTAAAGTTTTTATACTGTGGTTGTATTAAGTAAACAAAAGACGATTTAATTAATGGATCAATGGTTTGTGCAGTATTATTAGTCATTTAAATTTCGGTGAAAAATCATTTTTATGAATGTGGTTGTCATAATCAAAAATATTTTCCATGCTGTATTAAAGAACACCGGCATTGATAAAAATGATGGTTATTAAATTGTTGAATCAGCATGTTTGCCTAATAATAAGCATCTCGTTCCAGGTATCACCAGTGATCCCGAAATCGCTAAAACTCACAAAGTCGCATTCAAGACATCAATAATAACGCCGCACACGAGCTGATTGAAATATTTGCAGTGTTAGTAACGCTACTCATATCGGCGATCCCCTATCTCTCTCGTCTGGTTCTCCAAACAATTAAATCGCAGTCGACAGGATCTCGGGCTCAACTCATCCTATGGTTTATGTGTAGGTGAATCAATCACATATGCATGGATGGAATACTCGAGGCGACCACGATTGCTGTGTCGTATAGCTTGCGTCAGAAATCAGATGGAGCCCAGCGGTGGGTCTCGGCTCCAGCGCGGCTCATCGTCCACGTATTGAAAAATCCTTTTCCTCATCTCCGGCACGCCTCCGTCTCGTTCTCGAAGCTCATGCACACAAAACGATCCACTCGAAACTCCCATCCGGTGATAATGTGCCTTGCTCTCCTCTACTCCGACCCTTCCTTTACCATCATCTCCGAGGCTCGTACGAGTCTCCTGAACCGAGAGATGCGCTCGAGGTTTTACTTTCACCCGCAAATGTGAACTCGTTTTCGCCCTTGGGAGGATAAATGTGGTTAGCTAATTCATCTCGGAGCAATCGAAATTGCAAATTGGTCGCATCGATCCGCTGAAGGATTCTGTTTCATAAGTGGCTGTAAGTGACGGACGCCTTTTCTTTTATTATTCTGGCCGGATACACTGTTATTTTTCATTTTTCATTTAATATATTCTTTCTAGGTATAGATTTCTGGAGTACTCATTATGGCGCACAGTGTTAAGAAACAGAAAATGAAAAGGTAACCAAACTAAGACAATACACGATAGATATGCTGCTCAGCCATCGAGTCAAAACAAATGAATCTTTCGGTTAGAATGATTTTAATGAAAATTTTTTTTAACATAGGGATTGATATCTTTAGAAAGTAGAAGTAACAATTAGTTTGTTTAGTCGATGATTAAATGCGAATGGATAAATTTTAATTTTAATTTAAAATCACTGTTTTAATAATTTATTCCATTTTCAAGAATAACATTGTAAATTAAAATTAATTGATTTTATGTATTTATTAGCTCTCAAAATAATTTTTGGCGCATTTAACTTTTGAATCGATAAGCTTTCGAATATCAAAAAACGAATAGCATAATCTAAATTTAATTTCATGAATTTAATGAATAATGTATGCTTCATTAAATGTAACTTTATATCGTAAAATTAAATTTTTGAAAGATATTAAAATTCATGAAATTTATATTGCTCTCATTTTAATTCCTTATTAGTCGTTATCAAAATAATAATAAAACTCAATCAATATTTTTTAATCTTACTATTATATAAATAAATTGTGAATAATTGATTCATTCGAATTATAAATAAAATTACATACATTTCTACATTTATTTATGTAATTCTGCATGTTTACATCATATATTTTCTTCAATATATATTTTTTTAACATTTTCAGTTCAAAAATATTATTAATCATAAATTAATTAACATAATTTTATTATTTATTATACACTTATTCAATCCTTCTACGACTATAGAATTATATATATATATATATATATATATTCATGGCTTAAAACATAACATAAATAATTTTAATTTTAATTTCATACCAACAAGAATTGTAAATTAATTCATTATTGAAAGTTTGTTATATTTTTTAATAATTTTGTAATATAATAAAATTCGTACTTTTTTCATTAATTTTAAAAAATATTATTAATTTTTTACTACCACTATCCCTAATATGAAAAATATATTTATATTTTAAGTATTTCGAAATATTAGGTACAACTTTAAAAAAAAAATTAATGAAAAGTTGAATGAAATGAAAAAAATTACTTAATGAAATTTTTATTTAATGAAGTCAGTGTAGTATATGAATACATATATATATATTTTTCTTATTTTTTAGAATTTTAATCAAATATTTTATATATACTGCAATAAATAAACTATCAATGTAATATATAATTTAAATAATAAAAAACAATAGTTTTCAAGGAACATGTGCAAAATACTTACAAGTAGTACATGTGAAAACATTTTTGTAAAACATGTTTTAAAACTTTTGTGAATTTTTATGTATTCATCTACTACACTGACTTCGTCAAATAAAAATTTCATTTAAGTAATTTTTTTTTAAACAAAATTTAATTCATTAAGAAGATTACAAATGGTAAACATTTTTAACAAATAAAAAAATATTTATGAATCTTAATTTTAACAATTTATTCATAAGCACTAGTCACATTATTTGAATTATTTTATGCTTTATAACGTTTGTTACAATCAATGTAGAAAATCATAATATTGACAAATTAACAAACTGTACCATTTTATAAGATAAATACTTTTTTGATTACTCAATTTTCCACAAATCATTATCAGGAATCTCATCTTTAATGAATTAAAAAATATTCAGTTGCATGCCGACATATAAAATTTTTGTAAGATATACAGATCATATAAGTACAAAGGTTTATATACTGCATTCTTTCACTTGGCATGGAAGAACATGATTAATTATAGTCAGTAATTATTAATGAAATTATACCCTATATTCTATTCTGAGATATTTAAAACGGAAGCAGCAGTTTCATATTACGATACTTAGAAGTAGTTTTAGTTTGTGGAAAAGTAGCCTTCAAATTATTTAAACCTTTAAGTATGCCAGAGATATAAAGTGACACGGTAAGAGGTATAAATTGAATTCCAATAAATTTAAAGTTTCCGCAAAATGAATCGGAGCCATTCTTTCGTTCGAGATTTTTAAGGCAAAAACTAATTTCCCATACGCAAACGTGCGTACAGCCAACCAAAAAACTATCCCAGAGTACTCGTCAGATGCTTGGGCAGTACTCCAATACTCAAGGTGCAGCACTGGTCTTCAATGCCAAACTCACAAGTATCGCCGATATTTGCACGCGAATAATCAGGCTCGATCTCAGTCTGTTGGCCATGTGCGAGGCGATACATCCTTTGGCTGAATTAATCACCCTGATGCATAATACGAACTTTTCCTTACTGTGAGATATCATCGCATGACTAATGTTCTCCGTCCATCCTCATCTTTTGGATCCCGAGTGATGGTGCCCGGCAAAAACAACTTTAAATTTGAAAAAGAATTCGCCACTGAGAATTCGGTTTCAATCTTACCACCCCTTTGAATCCTCCCTCTCCCGCCTGTGAATTTACGAGAAGAGAAGGAAGACGAGGAAACACGAATAAAAAGTAGTTAATTGTCGGATTGACATGGAAGGCGGGTGTGTACTTTATACGATGCGTGTCAAGGGTGACATTAATCTTCTGTTTTGATTCATTTATAGGAAAGTGTATACAGTCGACAAAGTAGAAGAGAAGTAGGAGAAAAGGAGAACGCGAAAAAAGAAGGTAAACGGAACTTCCTGTGCGACAATTAGACAAGAACCCAGTCGTTTGGAGTAAAAATAAAGCGCAAAACGGCGCTCGGCAAACAACGTGTCGCTCTCTAATGATCCGTGGAGGCTGTGCCGGGAATTTGTCTTGCCTTGGACCACTCCATTTGGCATCCAATGTTCCTTGGCACTGATCATACCACGCCCCTATGAACTCTTCCTTTGTTACCTACAACTTACATTTACGTATGCGAACTTCAATGCCAACTGTAATTATACCTAATTTCATTTTCATTTTCCCACAGTGGTTTCATCAACAACTTCGTTTTCGGGAATTATTCTATCGACATTTGTTCACTATAAATGATTGTTTCGGAGATATAATTTCGGAATTATCAATTTTTTAAGAAAAATATTTTTTTCTTCGTAATGATAATTTAAAGAAAAGATTCATAGCCGTCATTGTATAAAATACTCGATTATGGTATACAGTTATTAAATATAGAAGAGAATTATAATTCAATTACAATACAAACATATTCATAAATGTTCAGGTTTTGAAATTTGAACTAATTTTATATAATTGGATATAATTTCTTCAAATAATTGGATAATCTTACGATACATTTCCATCATATGCAATTCAAAATCGATATTAATAAATAATCTCTCCATATTATAGATTAATAATGGTAAAAAGATAAGAGAATTCTCCAATATATGATATCAAAAGCATGTGTAAATATCCATAATCAAATAAATTCTGTGTATTATATTTATATTAATTATAATGCATAGAATTATAAATAATTGTATAAAGAAACATTTTTAATTGAAATATTCATGATTATATATGAAAGAGCTTAAAGTATACAAAATTTTATGAATCAAAAATTTCTATTGTTTGTAAATATCTAGAAATGTCAAATGTTCATAAGAATATATAATTGTAATATTAGTTATCTATTTACAATTCCATGTATTTTTAGTTATTGATGGGTAAAAAGTATATAGTTTTTTTTAATATATTTATCATGATAAGCAATAAAAACTAAAATGATAAAACTGCACAGACAATTTTTTGTATTACAAATAAAGGTACCATATATCGTTATAATTAATTAAAGTTATTTTAAAAATACCATTTATTATTTATTCTGCTTAGAAACACAAATTTATAAGCATATAATGTTAACTAAAATCAATAAAGCGATGTTTTTACAAAATAATAGAAATTTTTAATCATTGAAGTTGCAAAATTTGAAATTAACAAATCATTATTCAAACCTAGAATTTTCGCAAACTTTATATTTTATACTTTAAAAGTATATACATTTTTAAATAGATGTAACTATATCAACTTTTTTTTTTTTATTTCCATTAAAAAAGTTATAAAAGAAAATAAAGAGAAATATTAGGCTTTTTAACATGTTTTAGTTTATAATTTGTTCAACCCTTTATTATCAAAAATTAATATTTCATAAATAATTGTCGTCAAAATATGTTTAAAGTATCTCTTTTGTAAATTTTCTTTTAAACATTATGTACTTCGTTAGCTTATAGTAGAAAATTTCGTTGGATTAAATCTCAAAATATTATACGTGTTTATGTATTTTCATAAAAAATGAGCAATGAAAATACTAAAAAAACTATAGGAAATAAAATATTCATATCATTGATGAATCTTAGTCATTTCAAACCTATTTAGTTATAGCAACCTGAAAATGAATGATTTAATAATGTTAAGTTTTATTAGACTCATTAGGTAGAAAGATGAGCAAGCTAAGTATACACGTATAGAGTAAGTTTTGTTTAGTCGTGAAATACACATGATCACTAATGGTGACCGAGAAGAATTATTGTATAAGCTCAGCTTGACTTACTTTCATCTTATTCACCAAGATGAAGATTTTAAGGAATTATTATTTTAATTACCGAGCATTTGCAAGCAGTTCCGCTCCTCTTTTATACTCGGTGTACGCCTCTTCATTTACTACTCGCGCGGGTACCGAGCGTTTGGGTTTAATTAATGTCCATGTGGTGAAGTTGAGCTGCTTGCGTTTTCCACCATTTCATTCTTATTTTCTATTTATTGTTTCTTTTGGTCTTCTAGGTCGTCGGTTGAAATATTTCTATAGTATATTGAGAGAGAAAAAGGGAAGCAAGACCAACGAAATGCGCGTGGAGAAGGAAAAAGAGAGTGAGCGAGAGAGTAGTGGAATGAACGAAAGAAGAAAAAAGAAAGTTCAAAGTTGAATCTTAGGCTTTGCCAGGGTGCACGACACACTTTTCTATTTATGGTACCAAAGTTTGTCTCTGAAGGCACAAACCCGCCGTTACACGGTGTTGGGTTGGATGCCACTTGAACCGAGATTTCGATGCTGGGAAAATTACACGCGATACAATGGGAACAACCCTTGAAAAAAAGTCACCCGAATTTGTCATCGACTGGGTGTGAGCAAAGAGGCGAATCCTCCAAAGTCATCACCTCGTTATGCCAAATTATTTATAATTCGTTGGGCTGAGAGGAGCTCGAGAACCTTTGCTTTCCACTTATTTTTCGTTATGAAAATGTTTTTTCTTTGTGGTGTTTCCGGTTTTTCACTAACGCTTTTTCAGGTACATCTCGATTAATGTCTCTCATTTCGTGTCAACCCATTCTGAATATTAAATTATCATCTGATTAAATTTAGTCTATATTAAATAAAATGTTACCTGTATTTTGCATGATTTTTGTCTACTTACTGGTCTTAATCAGTATTCTAGGTAACTAGTTCCTGGTGTGACCGACAACATTGCATTGTGTAGTGCTTATTTTATAATTAAATCATTATGAAACAGTATGAACTAACCTTTATATTTACATCTCGATTAAATGAAAATCACAAACAATATAATAGATTGAACAAAATAGTAATTCTGCCGTTTAAAAGTAGCTTTAAAGAATTTTTCTAGTGTGTCAACAATCAAATCCTCGTTTGCACGCACAGGAATGCATTTACCTGGTTATTGACATTCAAATTCTAAGAGCAATGTATGCTCAACATCACTCCATTGATATATACTATTCTTTACTACTGTAACATTTCTAAATGTATTCGTAATCAACTAACGTCTACTATACATTGCTATTGTAATAATTTTAAATGTATTGTAATGAATTGATCTTCATCACATTTTGTTACTGTAACAATTCTATAACTATTTCCAACAATATTACAGGAATATACACTATTGACTAACATATTTCATTACTTAAAAATAAAGTATTTGTTTGTGTTACAAACGACAGGCTAACTATGATAATCCGTTTTTGATCATTGACGGAAATTTGCAAATGATGCTATCTGACAGAGAGTGGGTGGAAAACCCATATGCGTCATGGGAAATTCCACACTACTAACATTTTGAAAAAATAAGCGGCGTTACATTAAGAAATGCTATATAATTCGAACCATTTCTGTAGTTTTATGATTTTCACCTTCAACCATTATAAAAAGCATTTGTGATATCTTGTAAATATAAAATACATAAGTTATTTCCAACAAAAAATAACAATTTTAATTACATCCATCGCCCATTAAATTTTAAATATTCGAACGCGCTGAAATATTTGAGTTCAAAGTGGATTTACAAGAAAGGCTGACTTTCGTTAAAATTAAAATAATCCTCGGTAACAGTATTAATATTCAAAAATAATAAAATATAAATGATTTATAATCATATTAAATTTATTATTATTTTTAAAATTCTACGTAAGATGTATAATTATTAAAAGCTTTAAATTTGTGATCATAATATTATTTATGTACAACTTATTTTAATATTGAGTAAATTTTAAAATCGTTCAATATAATTTATTTATTATGTATTAATTTTTTACTTAAAGATAATAATATTGTTGGTTGTATAAAATATAAATAATTACAATATAAATAATTGTAACATAAAAAATTACCCGTACACTACATGTATATTAACACTGCAAAGAGCAATAGTTTTCAACGTGTTAATAAATAATTTTATAGTTTAAAAAAAAAAATTTCAATATTATTACTAATGTGATAATAACATGCTATAAAACATTATTTGTAAAAATACTGCCGTGTTAATTCATCATTTCATTAAATTTATCTACTCTGTAGAATAAAACTTTTTGTAATAGTAACTTGTAAATTAATAATTTCTATCTTTTGAAAGAAAAAACGTTTTCTTTTAGACTAAAATTTCCATCTTATATTTACCCTTGACTTCAATCATAAAATACTTTTTTAAGCTTTTTAAAAATTATCTTGAAAATACAAAACTAAACAATAGAAATTATCGAAAAATATGTTGTATGAATAGCAAAATTATAAAATAATATTTATTATATTTGTAACAGCTTGAACCGAATTTAAAAATATTTTTTTAATATTCGTTTAAGTTGATTGGTATGAAATACATTTTCGAAAGAAATATATCTTAGAAATAATCATTGAACGTCTAGATATTTTGAAAATATATACTCCAGGATAAATAATGATTGAAAATATTTAAAATTAAGATTTATTTTTTATTGATTATTATGTTTGCGAGGAGATAAAATTTGAATTCTGAATAATGGATGGATTAGAAAAATTTTTAGGGTATTAAATCACTTAAGTATTCAAAAATTCTGCAAAGATTTTTCTTCGGGTAATTTTATCTATTTTAATACATTTCGTGATCTCAAGCTCCCTAAAGAAATACACTAGCATTGCTCGACTCGGAGTATCCGGACTTTTCAAATGGGTCTTCATAAATGTAAATAGTGACTTGGACGATAAAAGACACGAGAACCCATAGAAATATTAATTTTAATAGTTAATTTAATTAATTTAATAGAAATATTAAATTAATTATCACGAGCCGAGAGTATTTTGAAGTAAAAACACTTGTATAATTGCGCCAGTGCTCTCTCTTTAGTCTTCAGAAGAATCCGCAAAAAAAAATAAAGGCAAGGCTAAAATAAATAGAAGTGCTCCGGATAATGATGACACTTGATAAATGTCGGAGGTCGAGGGAACGTCGAGGACTCCTCCGTAGCGAGTCTATCCGAAAGTGGAGTGTGTGGACTCGGAGGCTCGGGGAAAGTTTCTCGGAGGAATTAGCATAATACCACCCGATTCTCCATGGCCCTCCCAAAGCCTCGGGTACCCTGGGCTTATCATCAAGCGATATCGCTGCTAGCGAGTGCACGTGAGTTTCTCGCACGATGTGAGAGCGATCCGAAATGACAGATTAATAATAAGGAGAGAATCCGAGGGTATTAATGGATCCGTAATCCACAGGTGGAAGCTGCTTCTTGACTCCTGCAGCTCGCCTCGGTACCTTTTCTCTTTTTTTTCACACTGAGATTACACCTACACTTACACGAAAAGTGAATTGCTCTGGAAGAAAAATCCAGCGTGTTACGATCGCAAATTTATTCTTCCTTTCGACTTGCCATCCTTTCTCTCAAATGTTACTTTGATGAATCTCTTCGGTTGTTTCGTAAGATTAGACGCTCAGGAAGAGCTAATCCAATGCGTAGACAACGTTTCTTTCCTATTTTCTCAATAAACAAAAGCATAATACTTTTTAGACATTTTATCTGTAGATGCCGTAAACATTAAAAAAACTTTTTTTCAGTATTATCCTGGAGCAAAAACGTGAAAGTTTGCACATTCGAGTTATAGGAATCTGAGCTTATCGAAAATATTTATGTTCAGATAAAAAACACGGAAAATAAATCAAACAGTGAACATAGTCCAATAATAATAATAATAATAATAACTAAGATAAATTTTAAGCAATTGAATTATTATCATATAATTGATAAAATTTTCAATTTTAATATATTTTAATACATGGTAAAATAAGACAATAAATCATTTTGATGAATTTCTAAAAACCTCTACTTGACATCATTAAGCTTTCTTGCTATAAATAATTATGTCACTATATTCTATTTTAATTCTTTAAAATTTTAAGTAACTAATTATTTTATTAAATTAATAGATATTTACTATGTAATAAACTTTTACAACTTTTAATTACTTAAATTTTTAGGTCACATTAATGATAAAGAATATTTTAATTTATACTAATTATTTCATCACCACATTTTTTAAATTAAATATGATATTCATTACATTCAAATACTTTCAAATACATGTGTTTGTATACACTTCTCGAAAATACTGCACACATAAAAAAATGATTGAGAATTAAAATTAATTTTGTAAAATGATTTAAATATTTCAATCAAGTGTAAATAATTCATGTTAAAATATTGCACGTAATTGCGAATATTTTTAATATTAAGTAATAAATTTTCAGCTATACTGTGTCAGAGATGAAATAATACTTGAAAACCAAATAAGCATAATAGATTTGCATGTGAAATAATACAATGTATACTGTATAATACAAAAGTACAAAGAAACTAATATTATAGATAAATGTTATATTAATATTATAGATAAATATGATTGTACTTGTAATGATGAAATTAATAAAAAATAAAAAAATATCTAATTATTTGATACCATTAGTTTAAAGAAAAAATACGGAGAGTCAAAATTATTATATATAAAATTACCCCGCAATTAAAGTACTAATTTAAATTGAGTGTCCTCCGTAAAAGAGCTTTTATGTAACTGGATGTTGGAGGAAAGAAGAGTGACGTGGGAACGAAGGTAGAAATTCGTCACACCCAAGTGGCAAGATGGAAAAGCAGCCCAAAGGCGTAGACAAGCAATAATATAATTATAATCAAGTGTGGTGGACATCGGAAGCACAACACTTAAACCCTTAAACAAATGTAAATTCTTCTCCATCTCCTAATAAGACGAAGGAACATGTTTAAGCAACGCTGCAGAAAGAAACGTGAAACATTAAAAAAAACCCTCCCTCTCTCTTCCTCTAGTTTGGCACTGTCAACGATGCAACTTGTCATTCTAATGACTAAAGAAACGGCTGCTGTCGCATTTTCGCGATTTTAATGACTGCAGGGGCGGTTTCCTCCCGATCATACCATTTCCACTTTCTCCTTTTCTCTCTGTCTACCTCTTCCTCTTTAATTTGCCGGGGGGGGGAGGCACGGTTCTTTGGACTTTATCGTCCGTGGCGCCTTTCCTCTATTCTTTTTTGAACGCGATCACGCTTTTTACCATTATTTTTTTCTGGTATTTCTTTCTGCTGGCAGAAAAAAGGGTAAAGCGGAGCGTAAATTCAAGGCGAGCAGAGGCGCTCATCCTTGTTTTTATCATCTCTTTCTCTTTCTTTATTTATTTATTTATTTTTTTTCTCCCCCACTGGCACACTCGCTGGTATTTCGTTCCTATACATGTACTCCTCGATCTACGAGAAATTACGGCAAAAATAGATATCCAATGGCACATTCAACAATAGTCCATAATTGTTCGTTGAATTGGTAATGAATTTAGACGGTAATTACGAAGGCTTCTCTACGTCAAGTTGAATATTGATCTTGCTAAATTTTAGTTCAGTTTTAGTTGCAGCTTATTGAAAAAAAACGAATTACAACTTAAATGATTGTTTAGTTATTAAAAATTTGAAAAATTTATCACTAGATATTTCTTTTTACGCATCTTGCGCAATTGTTTTTATCTTTGATTACTTAACAATTTTTCATTTAATACAAATTATCTTTCAGAACATTTTCAATCAAGAAATAAGCGGATACCTTTGAAGTTAATCAATATTTTAAAAGCGTTTAAGTTATTGATTATTTATTGTGTAAAACGTTCAAATTGCTTTGACGATAGTGAAATATTTTTGTTGTGCACATATAGAGAATGATCAAGTCTTTGAATACGTAAGGAATTGGAGATGAATAGTTCCATTGTATATCTTAGTTTCGAGGCATTTGTACAGGTAAAGCATTACGAGTATCTTTAAAATTGCTCTTGGTAATTCATAAACGCACTGAAGTAAAAACCGATCTCCTCTCTCTCTCTCTCTCTCTTTCTCTCCCTCTCTCTCTCTCTCTCCCTCCCCCTCTCCCGCTCCTTCTGAATCTTCTTCTAATAGCTTTCAGCGTACGTGCTAGCCTTTCTGCCTTAAAATGATATTTGAATAATAGAGAGATCACGTATCGAACCTCATCAGAAAAACACTTACCTCCCTATCGAGGATCTTTCGTATGAAGCAATTAATTTAAATATAACTAAGCATCGAGTAACAGTTGCACTTCTGGATGAAGCCATGAAGTCACAAAATCAGATATCTAATGGTGTATTATTCGGAATATAAATTATAATTTAAAGCATGAATTATCGGGAAGAAATTTTTCATTTTTGCCGACTCAAATATTTATAATTTCTCTCCATCGCTTTTAGCTACATACTTTTTAAAATTTAGCCTCATTCAGCACCGGTTATCAAAAACTCAAAATAAAAAACCATATAGTATTCCTTTTTGTAAGAATTCATGATTATTTAACAAGGAGCAAATCATTATTCGTAAAGAAATAGTATGGTTAATAAATCTTTAGTATTCCATAAATTTTTTAATATGAAATAAATTACAATTTAATTATTTTAAAAAATTAAAAATGTAAACAAGCATATTTATATAAATTGTATAATTGAAAAGTATTTTTTTAGTTTAATTATTGTTGCGCGAAAATTTATTTATTATTAAAATTCAAAACTGAATAAAGAAACTTAGAATATTTATTAGAACTTATATTAGTAATAACTGGTAATATACAACTTTGTGACAAATTCTCTATACCTTTTCATATGTCTCACAATGCATAAAATACTTGTCAAATGCAGACAATAACAAAGTTTCGATTATTATTTTTTTTTATACATGCATAGTTGAAATTGATTCGAAACTTTTTCTCAAGTATTTAACTTTATATTATAACGCTGGATATTGCGTACATTCTAAAATAAAATGGCATTATTTTTTTTTTAAATATCTGAATATTTATATTTTTTAAAAGATGCAAATTTAATATAAATTATAAAATAGATATTTTAATTACTAAAATTAAGTTACTTTAAAATTGATGTGTAAATTAATACAATCTATAACGAATCAAAAATATTATCAAATAATGTACAAATGTAATTATAAACCATGTATATTTCAAATTAATTTATAAATTTTTTGAGAATTTTAAAAATTAAAACTCCTTCTTTTGTTTTTTATTCTACTCAATTCATTTTATTTATAAAAGCTAATTTTATTTGATTTACTGAAGCATATATTATTTGACTCGACTATTTTTGATCATTTAAATAGATATTCCGCAAATTCAAATATCCTACTAATGTATAAAATATTGTTTCATTATATAACTTTATATGGAAATATTTTCAAAAAAGTACGTTGAATATTCGCTTTGGTTTCTACCAGTTTGTATCATATAGAAAATGTGAGAATGATTGTGAACGAAATTGAATTTTAAATGATCCGAACGCTACAGAACAATCGATATCTTTTGTATTGTTTATTTTATTCATTGTTTGCACTTTATCATTCTTTGTCTATGTCTCTATTTTCTCATCTTTCTTTCTTTACTCTATGGTTTCAATTTGCAATGCATTCTATTTTTTAGGCTTTAGGTTCTTTATTGTTAAAACATATTAAAAAATTTTTTTTTGAAAATTATATTTTATAATAGTAAAAATAATTTTCTTCTTTTAAATTTTAGACTTTATTATTAACAAGAACATGTAAAACTTAATTAAAAAAAAATTTTATTTTATTTTTTGACCAAACTTTTCTGTCTGATTAAATTATTAATTTTTAAAATATAAAAATGTCCAAAATTTAAAAGAAATTGGCTATATTGTATAAAAAACTTTATGAATTGAGGATGTATAAAATATGAATTATAAAAATACTTATACTTACCTGAATTATAGTCTATTTAGTTTTGAGAATTATAAAAAATATAAATATTTTCGTGAAATTAAGAGTTAATTTGTAAAATATGATTTTATTAGTTTAAAAATATTATTATCATTATTAACTTTTTATGTATAAAGTATATTTTTTCAAATTAAACGATAATATACTTTCGAACAATACAATAAAATTAATATTTAACATGAAACAATAAAAATAATGAATTGAATAAAAATATATATATTGTTAAATTTGTATCTATAAAATATAGCTTACGAAATTATCAATTTTATTGAAATACAGTAAAAAATTATTAAAAGTTATATCAAAGAATTATCAAAATTCCAGCAACAACGGCTTTTTTTTATAAATTAAATTACTTGCAATATAAAAAAAAAGAATTATCCGTTAAAATAATTATATTTATCACTGTGAAGTCTTTAATATCTTTAAAAAGTAAAAATAATTAACGACATCTCTCTGACAGTAGTTTTATAAATCATTATTGATTGGCACATTGGCCGATTAAAACTGGAGTTTAAAATTGGAAAATAGAGGAAGTAGAAGCGGTAAATTTGGATTTCAATCGGGAAACATCATTCAAAAAATCAATAGCATACGATGTGAATTCGCTAAAAGTTTATTTTGACTCACGGACATGAATTCTGATGTGTGAGTGTGTACAATATCAATACTCGTAGTTCATCTATTTCATATTTCTCTATATATATTTATATCTCGCAGATAAATTTTATATATGTATAATATTATTACAATCTTTTCCTTTTATTCAATAGTACGTTGACATCTTTCATCCCTCTCGGTTTATTTCGGTAGCATACAAATTGGGTAGAGGCACACAAATATCTAATGTGTATCGTCTTGCTAATGATTTCGAAATTACATCGCTTCGCTTTTTTTACACAGTTTTTGTATTATATATCCATCGATACCCTCGGAATAACGTACAATTACATTCAGTTTTTGTGAATGTGTTTTTATTTATTACGTGTGTTATGTGTATAAATACGTAGTCTTGTTTTCATTTACACGTATGCATATTTTTTTCATTCTCATTTGCAGTTATATTAGAATATATAATATTCGTTTATATATAAATTATATTACAATTATGTACAAAAAATTATTTTTCTCGAAATTTTTACTTTTTTCGAACAATTTTTTAGGTA
Organism: Eupristina koningsbergeri; assembly: GCA_018907245.1. Classification (NCBI taxonomy): domain Eukaryota; kingdom Metazoa; phylum Arthropoda; class Insecta; order Hymenoptera; family Agaonidae; genus Eupristina; species Eupristina koningsbergeri. Next base: position 1,472,242 of record JACCHV010000059.1, on the reverse strand, counting down.
TTCATATTTATTTCGCTTTCGCATGGATTCGTGTCTCTTATTTATAAATTACAATTGTCATAGTCATATGTACATCTAAAAGAATTAAATTTTTGCAAAATTTCTCACAAAACAGAGAACTCAATAATATATTGCGACGTATCTCATTGTCTCCGTGTACATGCATCTGGATTAGAGATAATCCATAATTGTTCGGATCTCGAAATGTGTTTTTGTTCTGAAACATTATGGACACGCGAGTTTATACTCAAACGATATACTGGAGTTACCTTTTTCCTATCTATCAATTTTTAAAATGTTGCAAATAACTTCATGTAATCCCATTTGGTTCAGAAAAATTTGGCGCAGTTGTTAGTGAAATTTAAAATATTTTATCTTGTTAAATCACGCAGCCAAGGGAGTGCGAATCTCATTTTTATTTTGAAATTTACTTAAAAAGGAAACGTCCACTGTGCGATCGAATAGCGTTTTTTTATTTTTTCAGAAAAAAAACTACCCACGAGTGATGCATAGAAAGAAATTTAATTTTCCTTTTAACTTATAATATAATATAATAATATATACAACTTATTGTTATAGGAGTCAGTTATAGATTATCCTTTGAAATGCTAGCAAAAGGCAAATGATTCGAACTGTCGCGGTTCTTACCTCCACAAGCTATAATAATACTCAAATATTTTTTATCAGAGCTTGCACATAAATATTTGCGACGAACTTAACTTGGCTTTAAAAGTAAAACTTAAATATAACGCGAAGATAATTTTCAGTAATTATCAATCACATCCTTAACTACAAAAGAGATACACACTTAACATTAATAGTATTTCCTTCTCATACCTAGCTGACGTTCTTCAGAAATTACTAAATGCATATCGATGTTCAGGAAACGTACTCTGGAAATATGAATTCTGAGCACAAAAACGTAAAACTAAAAATCCGAGTCCCAGGCGAGCTACGCAAAACGGAAACAAACCAAAAACATAACTTCAATCTAGAAGGGCCACCTACAATTTCATCCTCTCGGAGTATGTACGCCCTTGTTTTTCGCAAACACCAAATAATCGCAAACTTTATTATCACCTACAATGAGACTCCGACTGCGCGTTTGTGCTCGTGTGATTCTGCGAAACAAAACCGAGCAATGAAGCACGCGCAATATGAAAAAGCTAGTGTTCCTTCTTATATGCGTGCCTTTGCAAAATCCAACTTATAGTGAGACTTCCGGTGAAAACAAATACCACCCATTTCCAGTGTTTTGTTTAACTTGGTTCAATGATTTAAAATTGAGCTAGGTCTTGTCTTTTTTTAACGAGAACCGTATAAGAAACGTGTGATTGAGCAATAAATGGTAAATTTTAACCAAAACTTCCAACAAAAATCAAATTGTAGGAATAACTGTAAGTGATTTTTTGCATCAACCCGAACGATCAAACAAGCAATTTTTTTTTACGGTATAGAAAAGTCGCTGAAAATACATTCGAGTGACATGTCCACAGTAATAAGAGAATTAAACGCAAAATTAAATAAAAAAAAATACTGAATTTCGAGACAATGTTAGTATTCAATATTAATGGTTCGAGAAGAGTGAATAATATCAAAGAAAGTACCGGAATTAACAAAAAATTAAATATAGTCCAAGTCAAATGTTTCTCCAAGATAAATCCGCATAATTTCGCAATTACACAATTTTTGCCACGAGCGGTACAGCCGCAATTGTCAGAGCGAATAATACGTACACGATAGAATAAGCGTGGAGTGATCGGCAACAACACATTCGATCAATCTGCGCTGTGGCTTGAATTATTGCTCGAGTGTAAACGTAGGTACGTGCGTACGTGACCACAAGAGACTTTGTTTTTCGTAAAAAAGTACAAATCGAATTTTCCGAGTTTCTCTGTTTTTTTTTATTTGTTTTTATCACTACAACTCACACGAGAATATTTGAGGGTGAATTTCATAAAGGCAGAGAGTAGAATTTGTTATTATTATCCATTTACAGAAGCCTCGTTGAACTCTTTCACTCGCTCATTGGTCTCTGATATCGTTCCAGTCTTCAAGACATTACTCAATACTTCAGAATTTATCTATAATTCATAATAAATTTTTTGTGAACCCGTGCTAAAAAATGATGTATTGTTTTTAAATTGATTTATCTGTATAAAGCCATGAGTAGAGGGACTATATCTTTCTATATCTGAAGTAATCGTCATAAATATAAACATTTATTTGAAAAAATGTACCTACCAAATCTATGGTACTGTTATTTGTAAATAGACTTTTAAGCAAAAATTTTAATTAAAAATATCAGTCTTTCAGAATGTAAAAAATTTAAAGAAAACATTGTTGAAAGTAATTATTTGAAACATGTAATTAATTCAAGTTCATATAATCCAATAAATGAGATAAATTATCGTACATGTGAATTTTTTATTTTTATTATTATCAACTCGTGGATAAATCTTCGTATATTAAGAATAGTTTTGTTTACAAAATTTATTAACATTTTATTTATTTTATCACAACATTTTTGATACTTAATCTGAAAACTATAACAAGTAATATATTTCACATAGGAAAATTTAATAAAATAATTTAAAAACGAGTGTCGGAGCTCAACAAGAGTATATTTTCATCATGAATATATAAAATCCTACTAATTACTTTATAATATATACATGAATATAGATTATGCATATGGATTTTGTTTTATATACGCATTATTAATTTATGATTATTAAAAACCTAGTCAATAGCATTTAATATTCTTTTATACATAATTTATGCAGTAGTTATAGAAGATTTATAATTTTCTATGTGAACAAGATTCCTAACTGTAAGAAAAATAAAAATCATCATTGACTCTAAAATATAACCGTATTATATATTTAATTGTGAATTTTTAATCTCTATATAGTCAAGTCAAGAAAATGTATAGAAAAACAAGCAACTTTTATTATTAAATAAAAAAGAAGTAATCTTATCCATCGAAATCATTCGTAGTCCTAGCTAAAATTTACTAAATAACAATTTCAATCTTCGATTAAAATTTTCTGGATTAAAGAATTCACGAAAAATCTCAATCGCAATGACAGACGGTAACTCACGCCTCGATTCCCTATTTCCTCAAATATTTTTTTTTATATCACAATGTGGTAGGGTTTCTTGCGATTAGGTTCTTAGCTATTATTGTTGCCTCATCCTTGTATTGTCGATTTTTGTTATATACTCTCATTTTATTTCTTTCTAGTTATACTCGTATTCTTTAAATTATACACGATACATCTCCCTTTCATAATATAAGAAAAAAATTTTCGCGATTTTTGTAGTTCCCGTTTCCTCGTTACATAAAGGCGAAGTCGGTTAAATTGTTTTTTCATTTATAGAGAAATAGAATTGTACATGTGATGTAGGAAAAAAGAAGTAGTTGTTTTTTACGCAGTTAAACACGAAAGTACCTTTTTTCCATTTTGTAGAAATATATTTACAAGAGTTCAAAAGTCTAAAAAATACTGGCAAACGTTTGAAATATACACATATGTGAAATATTTTCGATATTATTTTGCTTAAGCAGACGATGATTTCCTTCTCCCTTATTTCGTACATGTATATACATATCGTATAAATTCTATACATATTATACATACTATACATGCCAAGTATACCAAGTATGCTTTAAGTAAAAGCATGTGTCAATAGTAGAACAGCGTAATTTTTTAAACAACTAATAGTACTTAAATAAAAGTGACCCATTAAACAATAGTAAATCCATTAGAATTAATAAAAAATGATTAAAGAAACATTCGAGAGAGTTTCATGTTTCCCTTCTTCGCATGTATACGTTCATATATTTTAATCCTACGGTCTATACTTGTACAATCTACATAAATAAAAAACATTTCGTCATATCAATGCTACAGGTGATAAATAAATATATACATCGTGTGGAACTGAATTATTTTCGTTTTTCGTTCGACACCAGTCAGTCTTGTATTTGTGTGTTTTACACGTTGCGTAGAAAAGTCGTCGATCATATCTCGCACAACGTTATTATTATTTTTTGTCATTTGTCTAGTGAAATTGAGATACGCAACGTGCAAATGTATGAATTCCCACACGAGTTTCTGATCCATGATCATTGATTAAATCGTTTCTTATCATTCGTGACTTAAAAAAACTTGAATTTCAATATTTTAATTTTCAATACGTCCAATATGTAGTAACTATATATACACAATCATATATCATTTATACTTCTATAATGTCGCAACAACTTAAATGTTTCATCATTTAATTCAATTATTATTTAATAATTTTTTAATTAGTCGATAGAATGGATAGATTCGCCGTAAGAAAGGAAAACAAATCGTTATGCATAGCAAAACAAGTGAAATTATCTTAAATAAGAATTAATCAGCAGAATTTATTACCTGCTATTCACTGTATAAATGCTTCTACATTTATTAACTTGATTCTAATGAATATAATTGGCTGCTCATAGCGAATATTCAGTTTTCAGTCACAAGGCAAAGAGGGGAATATTAAGCACGAATCACAAGAGAAAACAAAAATAGCACGATGGAAATTTGTTTGTATTTATTTGATAAATATTCCTTAAATTGATATGCCAATTATTTCATCTATCACCATGACGATTATCGAAAATTGTACCCTTGGTTTCTATGGTCTTAGTGCGACTCGCAAGCGTTTGCCTTCATTGGAAGTTCGGTTGATTTTAACGACGAAGGAATGCACAACTATTTTATTCATTAGAGAACTACTTACTCTCAATTGTGTATATTTTAAAAATATACGTGCGCTCTTATTTATATTCTTTCCAATTTCATTCGGTTGTATTCGATTGATTAATCAGTGCATTGCTCTACTAAAACGTTTAAGGTTTACTATTTTCAACAGATTTATATTTACTAAGCGATGAAATAATCGCACATTTCATTATTTAATAACTCATCGATTATCAATTGGCAGATTTTACTCGTATAATCAAGCAAAGAATTGTATCCTTTGTACGGTTATAAAATTGAATTTAAACAAAAATTTTAAATTTAAATTTTAGAATTTAGAATTTCAATAGACAATGCTCTTGTATATTGTGAGGATTTCATTCATCGTTTCCTCTCAACGATTTAACATTACAATAATTATCTGATTGAATAATAATACTAGATAAACATTAAATTACGATGAGATATAAATCCAGAATATAGTTCAAGTGCTTTTTAGAATTTTTAGATTGTTGGGTTACATACGTATCCCGCATTTTCATCTAAAATAATTTTATATAATGTACCAAGAACGTATTAGTAACGGGGATACTACGAGCTAAAATTCGTTGAAAGCATTAAGAAATAAACAATAACCGAGGCCCTCATCCAAAAAAATGGATAAAATCCCTTAAATTGTCCATTAATTATCCCTAATCTAGTCGACTCTTGGAAACAAAAAAATTGGTGCTCACTTTCTACAGCATATTGCCGTACGTACTTACGTAGGCACGGGTATAGAGCAGAGTGGAGGGCGAGGAGTTAGTCATGGTCCTCTTGGGCCACCGATTGTTCCTTTGCTGACGTTGTTGTGGTTGCGACTCGTCTCATGCGTATCGGTGAAGCGAGTGATCACGACGTTTGCTGCCGATCCTTCCGGTGCGCTCACACATCAACTCAGGACTCGGCGGACTCGAGTACGTGAGATTGTTGTTGCCCACCCGCGGTGGTAGCGCGTTCATGGGGGGTGGCGGCGGCGGGAAGAAACTCTGCAAACAGGCCTGATGGCCAACTTCAGATCACCACACGAACATCCACATTTTTTTATCAATATCACCTATCTCTTTTTGAAGGTAAACTCCACTCCTTCAATATTTCAAATTTTACATTTTTCAACCCGTTTTTACAATGCTTACTCTTTTAATCAGTTTTATTCCATCATTTAACCTTTTATCATCCGAAAAATTTGTATTTGTGTCACGGTATTTTAAAACAAAATCTATTATCACTGAGGATTAGTTAAAAACAAAATAGAAAGTGAATATTAAAAAGTTAATTTGTATTCATTTGAATATGAAATCAATAAAATTTTAGAAATACAATTTACCCAATCTAAATGTTGGTAATAAAGACGTAACAAAAATAAGTTTTGCTTACCTTTGCACTACCTCTCGATGATTTGGAAAATATGCTGTCCTGATCACTGCTAACACTCGGCACTGGCATTGGTACTGCGTAATCATATGTTGCATCTTTAAAGAAAATAAATACAATTTACATTGTTTATAAATTCATGAATATTTAAAGCGATGTGGTCAGAAGGTTTTAAGCGAATGAAAACAACGCACTGTTTTTGATTGAGCAAAACTAATTGCTCAGTACTAATTTACAGATGCAAAAGTAAAATAGTGTAAGAAATAGTGAAAATTGTGAAAATATTCCCGTTGATAAATAAAGAAACTCCTAGCAACCTCTAAAAGCCCGGTTAGAAATCGCAGCTTTAAAGAAGGCAAATCAACTATCAACTTCTCCATCTTATAAATAAATACATTTAAAAAGTTGAAAGAGTAAATTTTTAAAAAGAGTCCCGTATTATCAGACGCATGGATAAGGTAGGAATGGGAGAAAGGATCGACTCGGTCGGTGGCACATGCAGTGGCATAATTTCCAAACAAAAGCCGGAGCAGAAAGAAACTCACCGGATTGTTCGACGTTGTCATGAAGATCCTTGTTATCGATAACGACGGTGCTGTATCCGTAATAAGCTGCATGCACAGATTCTCGGTACTTGGCGCTGCCCGAGTCGTGAAAGGGTTCCTGATAGTCGTCGAGTCTCACGTCGTCCAGCAGCCGGTCGTTCAGCTCTCGGGGGAGGGTTGTCAACTTGGCCCCGGCATACCTGTCTTCCAGATCCTCGACCCGGTAGGTCATAAGCGAGGGGTCCTTCTCCGCGGTTCCGTACGCGGATTCGTTCGCCAGATGCTGATGTGTGCCTGCAGGGATCGCCGACTTAGCCCCCAAGGGACTCGCGAAGTTTTTTCGCTGCCGGTGCCTGGACACGATCAGGAAAATCGCCACCGCTAGAAGGAGGATCACCGCGGTGAGGACGCCGATTATGACGGCCATGTACGTGGGATCGTCCTGCTTGGCCGTCGAGACGGGAATTTCCAGGTGCTGGTGGGGCGTCTCCCGCAGCGAGCCTCGGTCCCGAAAGTGCGGGGCTTCCGTCGAGGGCGGCACCTCCGGGGTGAAATTCCCGTTGGCTATTTCTGAAAAATAAATCGACATTTGTATTCAGTCGTCACTCGATCTGCATTTGTTCGGTCTGGTTTTAGTCTGCGTTCATCCTTTTATCGTTCGTTCGCGTTCTTCTGTCACGTGCACAATTTTCCAACCAATTCGGATCGTTGAACCCGAGCTCATCGATCGACGTTCTACTGAAAAAAATACTAGCAATATTACGATTCGTTGCTGTTTCCTTCATTGTTCAATTATTAATCGTCATCTCGATATTAATTACTGAAACTCAATCTCATTTTAAGTCAACACGCCCTTTATTGAAAATTCAATTAAATATTTAACATTTAATCAGAATTGATTCAACCGTTTAATTGGGTTATTACTCGTTTTTCTTTTTGTACACTAATTTTTAATACGAGTCTATCATTATGATGCAATTCTTTCTTACTTTCTCCTTCGAAATTGAATTAAAAAATTTTTTTCCCAGCTTTCATTGCGATTTTATAATTGGCTGCATTTTTTTTTTTTACTTTTAAACAACAGTTTTTTTTTAAAAAAAACTTGTGCATTCATTTTTTTAAACGTGCTTAATAAAAATACTAATCAAGCCCTTCATTATTAATTTAATTCGAAATACATGCACATACGAGTCACCAATGTTAAAAATATTCTTATAAAATTGTTAAAAAAATTATTAGCATAAATCCAGGTGAAGTCTTAGCCTTAATAACTTGAACTCATTAAAATTTAAATAATTATTAAGTTGGCATCGCGAAGACAATAAAGCAGGAATAACAAAAATTGAATTTAAGTTTACGATGCTATAAAGAACCGGTAGCGTTTAATATATAATCTTAGATGATATTAAATAATGATAATCGAGTGTAATTTTCTTAGTTTAATTAGTGTTAAAAAAATTTTCAAACGAGATCTGAAAATTAAATTTCCGTGGAGATAAAATAAGATGGTTATTTTTGAGCGACTCGAAACGTTATCGCTTGGCCGTTTGAGAGCCGTATTAAAGTGAAGAGAGAGTATACAGAAAGTATAAAGAGTATAAAGAAAGGAGTGCATAATAATAATTTATGGATCCGAGGACGAGTAATACGTCCTTTCAACTAACTCTCAATACTTATGACGAGCCACATTAGAAGCTTTACTTTTAAAACGGAGCGTCAAACGCGCATCCAAGAATTCTATACCTATCCCCGAGAAAGTACATAAATGTATGTGCACATATCGGAAGGAAAATAAATGTTTTAAAGAGTTTCATAAACTTACCGGACTCGAAGATAATCTCGCTGATCATGATCCATCGAGCAGCGAATCCGAACCGCAGCTTCACAAATTTGCCGATACGGTGGTGCAGCTTTATCGTGATGTTGCGAGATAACTCAAAGATTTTATCTTCGGGGGTGTCGTAGACGATAGGGTCGCCGGTGTAGTACTTGCCTCCGATGCTAAACAGAATATTCACCTCCGAAAAGACCTAAAACACAATAGACCAACAAAATAAGTATTAATCCTAATTAGTTTTTCTGATCTTCGATTAGTCTTGTCTGGCATAGAAGTGCTCGACATGAGCTCAATGAGGTATCGCGTGAAATCCCGTGGAAACGCTCGAATCCAAATTTGTTATGCCGCATAGAATAGTTATTAAAATTTTAATCAAAGGATCTCCGAGATTGGTAATCGATTGAATCGTTTACTCGAAAAGTGTTAACTTAAAGTACCGATATTAGTTTTCAATTGTCATGACGCTTTTCTAATGTGATTATTACGCTTTTTTAAAAATAATATTCATTGCATGTTTGCACGTAATTTATTTGGCCTATCTTTTTTGCATTACTTTGTTATATCTTGACAGAAAAAACATTACATCTAGTTTCAAAGATGTATGATTAAAAGCATAACCAAATTATTATTCCATGAATGAGGTTTCATAATTTATTGTCCATAAAAATTAAATACTTATCATAGTCTTTGAATGTACAAAACCAATATAAAGTTTAGGATAAAATTGATATTTTTTATTAATTTAAAATTAGAGTGAAAGAGAATGAGTTAAATAACAATAAAGGGAAAATTTTTATATTAACATTGTTATAATAATGAAAAATAAAGGATTGGCTTGAACTGGTGACTCAATTCTTCCCGATAAATAATAATAAATAAATAGAAATGAATATTTTTTCTAGAATATTTATGTCTTATGATTAATATTCAGATCTCTCTCTCTCTCTTTCTCTCTCTTTCTCTCTTTCCCTCTCTATCTCTCTTATTATTTGTTCGTTTGAGTATGAGTTTACTCAATATACTAATAAAAATTAATTAGATATAAATTGAATCATCGTTTTTCCTTTTCATAGCAAGAAGCAGGATTTTTATCCCAGATTATATTGAATTTTTTATAATATTAAGCAACAAAATGACGATCACTGCCGAAAATCAAGTATTTAGGTAAATTTTACTAAAAATGTGTGCGTAGAACTTAGGAAATAGATTTTGTAAGAAACAAAAATTGTATGAATGTTTTCGATTGTTTTTATACTTTGATCTCAGAAAGTCTTCTGTGTCAGTTTTCTATCACTTATATATTGTCTTGCTAAAATAAAGTAATTGATCTGTTTTTAATTAAATGATTATTATTGTTCCGTTTAAGAAGAAATGGTATCTGTACGATTTCTATAATCGTACAGATTGTACAGTCATATATTTCCATTGGCTACATGATTATATATTTTTCTATTATTTATAAATGAGTGTAAAAATATCGCATGCAACCAGTATTGAACAAATCTAGTATATGGTAAAATAAAGCATTCACGAAGGCATTAAAAAGTAGGAAAATATACATCAAAATTCCAAATATAATTCAGATCTACGCGAAAAGAAAGTCGATTCATCGTGTCTGTCTGTAAAAAAGTATTTTAAATATTAACCTCGGGGGGAATAAACATTATGCAAGCAGGAGTGAATACCCAGTGCATGTAAATGTGAAAATCCTGGAGTAGCTAACGCGGGGCTACACCTCAGGAATACTGTGGGTATGGATGTGTAGCAGGGGGATGGGACGGGAACCAGGTACAGAAATATCGCAGAGAGGGGGAGGGTGCTTTATCTTCCTGGCGAAGTGGGTGTAAGGCCTTTGAATTTCTGTCTACGGTACTCGAATATAGGGTGAGAATAAGCGAAGTAAGCACTCTTGTCGTTTCGGGGCGACTCCAACAACCTCCTGATTAGGAGGACTACAATGGCACTGACAGCCTCGATAATGACAAGGTACATGAGCGTGCATCTTGTAAGCTATTCGGTAAGCTCATGCAGGAGCTTATATCAAATCTCAAATCAACTCGAAAGGACGGATGCAATAATAATGTTATAAGTAAGAAATGTTAAATCGACTGGGCGAATCCTCATTGTCGGCGCTCTTACGCTTCTACGTATACAAATTCGTTTCTTCCTCCTCCCTCGTACTCACCATACATACTTCCGGACAGTATGGAAGGTCGGCGAAATTTTCCCTATGCTCAGAATGCTTACTAATGTCCTGGACATAAAAACTGGATGAATGAGGAAAATTCTTAAACAAAAATTCTCGATAACTTTCGGAATGTATTGAAAATGTTATAACTATTTTATTTGCTAATGAAATGTTGGAGACGCCAACTAGAGCAAATTACAATGTCTATGTATGCACATTACACAAATTATTTTATGTATTTCTCTTCTGTAAAATATTCAATTCTTTTATTCTTATGCTGCCTTTCTCAATTTTCAATTTCTTTTTTTTATTCAGGCAGCATTAAATATCGATTTTTTAATTTTTTTCATTCTTAAAATTTTCTCCAAAATTTATATCTATTTCCATCAATTCCAAATGCACAATAGTTACTAATTATCAATAGTTGATTCTCAAGCACATAATCTTTAATTTTTCTCTTCCTTTTTTGAATAATTTTCACTGCCTGTATTTTAATTTTATTGATACAGTTCAATGTTTTTACAAAAAATGTTTTAAAAAATCATTAAAAAATTTAATGCAACTTTTTTCTGAATAAAATTCAGCATTGTATAAGCAAAAAAATACTTTTTCCTGCTTACAAAAATGAAAGTAATTATTAAACGAATCAAAATGTTTATATAAAATTTAACACAGATGTCAGATACAAGATTATCAACTTGAAAAAAAAAATATTTTTTCAAACGGGTTTACCCCCCATATTATGCTGTAAAAGTTTTAAAATTCTTGATGTTTTCCTTTTAATTATAATGAGACATTATGTACTGATTATATAAAACTTTACTTGAATATTTTAAATATATAAAATATTTTAATATAATACTAGAGAACAATTGCTTGGAAGTAGAATTGCATTCTATTAATGATATTATAAACCAATAGTGTATTCAAATTACGTGAACATTACTTTTGCGGTTGCATCTTCCCAGACATCGGTAACAAATGTTTATAAAATGGGTACACCGAGTGAATGACAATGATCGAAAAAGGGGTTAATGTCCCGCTGCTACTATCGTCCATTCGATATTTGCAATCGTTTTGAAAATTAGAAACGGCATCGATAATGGGAAGCTTGTTTTTGACGCTCAAGAAAAACTAGGAGAACAATTAAGGCATGCGGATAAGAGAAAGAGAAAGAAGAAAAGTCATAGGTGTAAACACGAGCAGATGTTGGGAATAGATGAGAAGGAAGGTGGGCCGAAGGTTGATGTCGCGAAAATAACAAAAATATAATTATCCGAAGGTTCGGTTGCGTGCATTGTGCAACCGAGGGATGGCTATGAATTTTGCGCGTGAGGAGAAAGAAGGGAGAGGGAGAGAGGAACTATACATGTATCGACTTTGAAAACTCCTACGTGATCCCCACAGACACTGGAGGCACGCGCTTTGAACCATTTGTTTTTGATGATGACGACGACGAAGACAAAGACGAAGATAAGGATGAGGATGACGAGAACAACGCATGCTATCCCACGCTGGGCTTGTAAATAGAGAGTATCTCTCTCTCTCTCTCTCTCTCTCTCTCTCTCTCTCTCTCGCTGTTTTACCCTCACAAACCATACTCATGCCAGACTATCGGTATTGTACTTTGAATACATGACACAGCATTTGAACCGTGACGGGCTGTGCCGTTGATGCTATTGTATGTAAGACAGAGAGTGATCTCTCAAATTTCACTCTACCAACCTCACTCACACCATTGTTTTTGACTCTCTTTCACTCTTATTCTATTACCGCTCATAGCTAAATTATTGGTTTTATTGTTTTCTTGTACGCGGAATTCATATTTAAATAATCCCTTTGTATTCTTTTTTTTACACATTTAGCGTTAATAAAATTGATTGCATCTGTTATTATCTTTGCTCCATGCTCGTTTCATCTTCAATCTCAATTCGATTCTAAGATTTGTTTAAATATTTAGTCTGCCCAGTTTTATTCCAGAACGCAATGCCAATATCATTACTATCTACTTTATACCCTGCGCTGTACGTATGCGTATACTGTACAACTATTCTTTATAAATCTTCTTTCTAATTCACTTGATATAATGGTACAGATATTTTAATAATAGAAATTTTTAATACCCTCATCTCTCGTTCTATTATGTAACCCTTATACAACTATTCGTTTATATATGCTAGTTCTCTTCTTCAATTCACGTTTCTTCCATTTATTTTAGCTGGTTTAACTATATATCTTTTTTCTCATTTATTCTTCCAATCCCTTTCCCTTTACTTCCCTTCCTTATTGGAGCCTGAAACGTCGCGCATTACTATACAATTGTTGAGTTGGGTAATGAGGCGTTCTATTCAAGTAAATTTTGATATGAAGATTGGGCGAAGAAGAGAGGAGAAGAATGGAGAGAAAAGGACGGGGAGTGAGAAAAAGAAAAGAGACGTATAGAAATGGATGGATCATTCTTAGTGTTTCGTAGACCATTATAAAATCTGATCGAAGAATAACGATGCTGTTGAATACCGAGAAATTTTCACCAAGGGAAAGCTTCGCGTACTGTGAACGGTTAAAACTGAGTTCTCTATATCCTTGCGCTTTCCTCGTTTATTTATGTTGTTTTTTCTCTCCTTTATCCAGTATCTCGGCTCTTCGGGCAATTTTCCCCTTGTCTTATCCATATCTAATCCCATAGACTGTTAATAAATATCCATACAAACAACTACGTCCTTGTAATCCAATGTACACTCTTATTCATTCTTTCAATTTCTATTCTTGTTTCTGAAAACTAACCCCGAAATTACAATCGTAATATATAAAAATATTCTTTATTTTTTGAGGAGGATTCAAATTAAAGGTTGTCATTACACTACCTGAAGTGAGGTGCATCAAACTGGACAACCAGAAGAGAGAAATCTAGAATAGAAATATATACATTGGTACAATCTTTTATTCCTATATTTCATTTATACGAGTGAGTTTTCTGCCAGGCTGCAGGATTTTCAATTTCCTTGTTTCTTGTTTCTGGTTCCAAGTTTAACTAATGTTGAGTACAAGGATTTGCATAAATAAAAAGTAGAACAAGCTATTTTTCTTAACATTTTTAGCTTTTTCGAATTTGTATGAAAATAAATTTTATTTGCATAAACTTTTGTTAACTTGCAATATGCTCGACATCATCATTTTAATGAATTTATTTTCATACTATTAAAAATAGTTTACATTCAAATACAAGTGTAAAATAAGTTTATTCCGGTATGTTGTACATGTATAACAAGTTATACAATTACAGAGTGAATCTACATAATTATGAACCAATAAAATTATTGTTTTTAATATCTTTTTGAATTGTTATTATTATTAATACCTTGCTTGATTATTGAAATAAAATGAGTCGGCTGTAATTTTAATATTGTTCAAGTAGAAATTGTGTGGAATGTATCAAAGTATTCTTATTTTATTAACCTCTATAAATTCATGAATAAAAATTAAAAATTAAGGAATACAAAAATCTTTTAGTATATCATTATGCTCGAATAAAAAAATGTGGTATTCCTCATCGATTTAAATATTCTTTCCCGTGGAGTTTAATGAATGTGTAAAAGTTCCCAGGATTGATAGTTTCCGTAATCAAACAGTGAAGTAGTGATTATTCGATTGGAAGAGTAAATGAATATAATTTTTATTCCGAGATAAAAGAACTCTTACTAAAATATAAGGTAGCAAATAAAAAGGAAAAGGGGGACTAATGATTCGATAGTTGCGCCAGTCAAGAATCGAACCCATCAATCAATCAAGATCTTCGAATATGCGCGGGGAAGGCTAGGTTTTCAAACTGACCTGCACATCCTTGGTGAACTGATTGTTGCAGTAAATGTGAACTGCAGAGAACTCTCTGATATGATCGAACTCGAACTTGATCTCCAGGGGTTGTCTCTCCCTGGTCTCGTTCCTCCAGCCCACCCAACCCTGCTCCTTGCTCGAGTCGTAGTAGCTGAGCTTGAAGTTATCCGGACCAGTCCGCCCGTCAGTAAGCAAGCCCAAGCCTCGCACCAGCTCGTCGTTCCAGTGACCGTCGTAGGCCGCGTCGAAGAACTGCCAGTTACCCCGTTTGTCGCCCTGGGGCATCGAGTACGAGATTATCCCATCATTCCAGGGGCAACCATACAACTCAACCCTCATGCAGATGGTGCGCCGGTGGATGCTGTACGGCAGAAACCGGACTCTACTCGCCCAGATCGGCGGCTCCAGGGTGTATTTGGACTCGAGGTAGGTGTTTTTGTTACCCTGAATAACCTGTCGAACACAAACCGAGGTTTCACGTTAAATTAAAGTCTTTTAACTACGAGATGCATTTTCACTTGTAAATGTAAAATCCTTTTAGATTCCGTAGGAAATTTTTCGATTTATCTATAGCGTATGTTAATGTGTTATCGGCTTTCCAATATCGATTTTCGAGGAACTTTGTAGTCATAATATGAGCTAAGTAAATTCTTATTTTTAGTAAAATGCATGAATTCTTTAAGTTTATCATTTAAATCTTCTAGTATTTTGTCACTTGAATAGTTATTGTATGTTTAAAGGTACTAAGGTTCATGTGTACTTTGATTCAAGTATTGAGCTTACTTTTTTACGAATCAAATAATAAAAAATGAATTACAAAGTTGTTTTAATAATTTATACATGTTAAGAAAAATAATGCTTAATTTTTAAAATGATAATTAGTTTGAGAACATTTTTAATTTATTTGAAAATATACGTTAGCATTAAACACATACAAAACTTAATAAAACGCGGATATTGACATTAGAGTGAAAATAAGCATTTCATTAATTATCTTAGGCAGCACGCAGTAATTAGCGTTAATTAACATAAAAAATAAAAAAGTCGAATTTGTAATAAGAACTGGTGATAATAAATCAAGGCAATCACGGCAATTTTCGCATTTGGATGTACTCGGGAGCTTTAGATAGAGCTTAGTTTATAATCTAGTCACACGGATGATATAACTCGGGAATCCAAGACCAGTGATCTAATTTCCAAACATAATACTTGGAGACAGTGTCGGTGGTCACCGTAACAGCAGTTCTACTTCTAAAGTAGCCTGACAATGAAATAGTTGCATTAAGTGTTACTATCCACGCATAAATGCATGCGAGCACATGTGCCCCGGATTATTAGGGATTTGAGACTCGGAGCGATTCCTTCATTATTGGCAGGCCGGTGGGGGTTAATATGTATAAATAGTTTATGAGTGCGGTCGGACAGGTGGACGGGAATTTGAATTGGGAATGGAAATGAGAATTGGTGCGAGATGTGTCCCCTCCACCGGTATTTTTTGGGTACACGCACTCATTCGCAGATATCCATCCCTTTATTTTCTCTCTTTTGATTATTCTTAGTACTTAAAACGGCCTTGTTGTGCTTAGAATGTAATAAGCAGTCCGCGTCCACGTTTCTTTCTTTTTTTAATAAACAGTATTAATAAATGCTTCTTATATGCTTGGGCTTTTATAATTTCTTTCAAAATAACACCAATATTACTCTACTTATCTTTCTTTCATACATAATAATAATCTTTAAATTGAATATTTCTTAATAAGTTGTATAATTAAAATTACTGTTTCAAGTAAAAAGAAAAAAACTTTTGATAATATGTTAAAATATTGTAAAAATATTACCAAGCATTATACTCCTTGGTCTAAACTTTTATCAAGCTATTTGTTTAGAGTTAGTCAATTTATATATAAAAAAACAGTACCAAGTTACTGAGAAATATATCTCGATTTTCTATTATTTTATTATCTATTTCCGTTCTTTTTATAGATGAAGATTGAATGTAGCATTTTGAGAAAAATTTTCATGTCACCGTACATAAACGAAAATCTTTGTATACCTTCAGGTGAACAGTAAAGGGTTTTGGCTCTTGACGCATTTAAAAGCACTTAAAATTGTGTTCTTAAACATTCCACTAAAAGCTTATTGTTATCCGAAGATTCAATAAAATTCTATCCGATGATTAATTTTAATTAAAGCATAAACCATTAGAGTAATGTATAATGGAGAACAAAATTTAATATTTTATGGACTTAAATAATTATCCTTATATTAATCTCTATTCTATGAAAAATAAAAACTATAATTATATTAAAATATTGTTTTGTTTTACTATACTAAAATTATGGTAAATAAAATTTAAGAGTGGAAAGATACTAAGCATCGTCACATTTAAGATACATTTTCTCAAGTACCATAAGAAGTAATTTAATAATAATTCACTTTAGTTGTTATTAGTCATTTAATTTCTCACAGGTTCCAGTTACAGATTATTTTGTATAATTGTAGATAATGTTTTTTATATGCCTACATGTATTATACCAAAAAATAAAACTCGAATATGTGCGACGGTCAAATACTAATTTTTATTTTCATATGAAACAATTAAAACATAATTGATGCATCGAAAAATTGATTACAATACAGTTTTAGTGGTATCATAAATCATCGGAGACTATAAAATTTAAGGGCGGAATGTGGTTTTATAAATTGTATGTAAGGATAGTTAATATCTATAATTTGAATGGGAAGTTTTATACATATTATGTATTAAAAAATTATGGAGATGAGTGCTTCAAAAAATAAAAATAAATTGAATAATAAACGCTATCAATAAAATATAGATTCAGAGCAAATAATAGACTTTGTCTCGATGCTCTCCATCTGAGTTTTTGAGAGATTGGCGACGATACTAAAGCAATAACCTTGGAAACTCAACAAAAGCAAAAAGCAAGAGGCGTAAATGGATTAAAGCAACAAATGTCGTTTGCTCTCTTGTAGTACGGACTTGAAAAAACTGTAACTGAACCGAGTTGAGAAACGAAGGTAGAAGGCAAAACGATGGAAAATCGCGCTTTTTTACATTTAAACGATGAAGTGAGACTTTAACCACTCAGCACTTTACACCTACCCAAAATCGCCTCAATCATGTTTGTCCTTGTATTCGTGAACTCAAATGTCCACGTGAGAAGCTGGAAATCAGAATTAACTCCCACCTGTTGATATGTCAGATTCTTGTCGGCGGTTCCCTCGAACTAACAAGTGTTAAATGAAGAGGACCTTAATCTTTTTTCCTCATTTTGACTCTCTGTGACTCCGTAGGCTACTGGGAACTTTGTTTAACAACTGCTGTTGGGCTCTTCCTGATTTCTCATTTGTAACCAGTTCTTTTTCACTTTTTTCACAATAACTTTATTTTAAGTTTAATAGAGGAATTTCATTAAAAAACCTTATTAATATGTAAGAAATCAAGATAATAAAATAAACTGCTTTATTTACAAAAAACAAATTTTGATGAAATTATATAAAACGTTTGACGGAAAATAGTGTTACGGAATTATTCCACATATTTTTTATGCTTATATTCATTGTAAATAAAATTTTAAAAAGTCATAAGAAAGATTTTTTAAAATGTTAAATACATAAGAGTTGACAGAAAAACTAACGTAACATCTCGATTGAGAGTTTTATTTGATAAATTTAGATATTGCGTTCCACCTTGTAATGACAAAATTTCCGATTATTCTTCTATATATTACATTAAGAAACTCAGAGAAGAACGACAATGTAGCGTCTAGTCAACAAGACTATTCAGAGGACAGAAGCTTCTAAAGAAAAATGTTGTGACCTCATCTCTTGATATACACAAGTACCGGTTTGAAATGATATTGAATGTCGGAGAGCGCATTCACATATATATACACCTTCATACCGATAGCCACAAGCCATACATAAGCATTCAACCCGAGAAAAATGTGCCATCATCAAGCCAAGTGCTCACCATCCTCGGGGGGGGGGGTAGACGCTACCGTTGTCATGGATGCATGATTGCGTATACATAAAAGAGAGAGAAAGATGGATGGTTGAGGGGCAATCGTGAAGAGCAGTTCCTGAAAAGAATATAACCCTGACGACTCTGAGGACGATGTAGGGGAAAAATATGAGAACGTCGTTTACACTTGGCCACTTTGACGTCATTTTGCCATTTACGCTTTTATTGTATTAAATTCCTAAAGTGACGGTAGTTCCGAAGTACACGATTTGAGGTATAATAAAGAAAGGTCGAGAAGATTCTCGAAAGCGGTACAACTTTACTCGTTGTTGGACATTGCTCGCATATAAACGAGTGCGCATGAGGTAACGTTTACTTGATGATTTAGATACTAATTTAACTACCGTTCCGTCGCATGAATAGAAATTACGTCTCGCTCAGACACAGTGTCACTCGCCATGCAAAACTAATCTAAAAAATCGACATAAACAGTCAATATAACGTTTCATTCTTGGCAAGTTTTGTCCTGTCAATATTAATGTAGGAAAACCCAATGAAGAAACTGAAAAAAACGAAAAGCAAAAGGCGTCAGTCGCTCAATATCAGTCGAAAAGATAACCTAATACTCACTTAATTATAAATAGATCTGTAACTTTTGACAATTAAACCTTAACATTAAAAAAAAGATAATTAAAATTAAGCCCTTATTTATCCCTTCAAATTCGGCTTAGTAAAATTAATATTTTTGCAAGTCATGCCAAGTGATAAAGAAAAACAAACAACATAAAAATTTTAAAGTCTACTTGACAAAACATAAAAACTATGATAATTGGTGCAACACGATGTTCACAAAGTCAACGAAAAATTAATCTAGAAGAAGAACTTCTTCAAGTACTACTAGTTCGTTTCGTTTCGAGTGGGAAATCAAATATCAAATTAATTGTTATTTTGAGTTGTTAACATAGATGATCTTGTTCATCTACCTACCCCACGTATGGAAATAAGGAGATCTTTTTAACAAGGCAAAGTGATTGAAAAAAAAATGTGCAGTTTTAATACGCGACGTCGATATGTGATAGTGCCCCGTCCGATTCGTAGTCATCAACATGAATGCAATGAGAGTAAAGAAAAGAGAAACAGAGCACAAAAAGACATAAATGAATAAGTATGTATGTACGTCAACTTAAGAGATTCAGCAAGAGTATAGGAAAATATATAATGGACTCAGGGAGGACATTCATTTTTGAAGTTTAGCACGGGTACACCATTACAAAGTCCATATTAGTAACAATGTTTCTTCAGAAACAACCCCTTTTTTACCAGTTTATCGATAAAAGCTGTTACAAATCGTCAGGCATTTTACCGGTAAGTACCGAAAACGTATCACGAGAATTCGTGATATAAGAGCCGGCGACATTGAGAATAAACAAAAAAAGGGAAGTCAGGAGGTCTCCGCCTGTGAGAAGGCGATGAAAATGAAAATGACCGGCAGACAACGGGCCGAAGGCGTATGGAAGTGCCTACGGGGAAAATGAAAAACGAAAACGCGAGAATAATCTCGCGACACCCGAACCACGGCCGAATATTCGGTTACGCGCGCGGCATTCTATAAAGAATTCAACGGTTATAGGGAATTGGATTAATATTATTATTTATCGCACATAGCGGTGCGATTGATTTTATAGTAATTAAACCCGCAATCGCCGACCGAAAAACAAAAGAATGTTTAGATCAAGATAAACAAAAGGCGAATAGTGGGGAACAAGCTCTCGAGTGGATAAATAAGGGCGATCTGAAGTGAATAGTTCTCTTTCCTGGCGACTTTTGTAATAGAGCCTGCGAAAAATTATAAAGAACTTTTACTATTTGAAATAAAATTTTTAAGACCAAATAATTATTGTCTGTGAACTTATTGAGAACAATTGATGCCGAAACCCGGCACTATTGCTGGAGTTATAAAGAAAGATATTGAGAAATGGCTTCGAAAAGACCGATAGACGACGTTACACCACTGGAAGGCACGATCGAGATAAAAACCAAGAAGCCGAGACCGTCGAAAAAATCAAAGGAATCGTCAACTGTGAGAAAGGACGTCGGGACATCGCCAATATTCTTCGACAACGTGGAAAATCAAGGAACTGCACCACCGCCAATAATCACATCGGTACCGAACGCAAGGAGCGAGGAACAGTTTCCGCCACCACCTGCGCTGCACTGCGAGGAAGGAAGGAGTGTTGAGGTGCCGTCGCAGCCGACATCGTCTCAGCGAGATGCAGGGACGTCGAGGCAGATTCTTCCCCCGTCATCCAACGACGCTGCAGGAGCGGCGATGCACCGGCAATGCAACCCATGGTTACACAGCACACCAGCGGTGAGCGAAAACGAACAGAACTTTTTACCGAATGCGTGCGATAGTAATAATAGCCTCATAAGCGCTATCGAGCGAGTTTTAAATACAGTGCGTGAGACGTCCGCGAATAATAAGAATTTTAAGCCACTGGACGAACTACCGCAATTTTCGGGGGACCCACTGGAGTGGTTAGTTTTTAAGAACGCGTACGAACGTTCGTCGAAGCGACGAGGATACGACGATGATGACAATGTCTCGCGTCTCGTAAAAGCTTTATCGGGCGAAGCGCGAGAAGTGTTAAATTCGTCAATGATGACGAATTTAAACGCCGACGAAGTAATACGCACACTCGACCTAAGATTCGGCAATAGAAATGTAATAGCCGAAAAGGTTGGAAATGGTTTAATAAAATTACCAAATCTAGTATCGGGCGAAATTGATCTTTTTCAGTTCGCGTCAAAATTAAAGTACGCAACGAACATATTTAAGAAACTTCAACTGACCGGACAATTGTATTCTCCGTATCTAATCAAAATAATAGGCAATAAATTGACACCCGCGATGAAACTGATGTTCTTGCAAAAAATTAAAGAGAGTAGCGGCGACAAATCGGAATTAGAAATAATGGCGGATTTTACGTACGAACAAGCCTAGTTATCCTCAAGATCCGGGATGGATCTAATTAAAACTTTTTCGAACAAACCACGTAGAAACAGAGATGACAAGAAAGAAAATCAAGTATCGCGTTTCGCGTATGCGACAAATGCGGAAGAGAGTAATAACGCTAAAGAAAAAAAATCAAAAGTGTGTTTAGTATGTAAAAATGGTTATCATCCGATCGATAGTTGTGAGATTTTTATTCGCGCTTCCAATACGGAAAAATGGAATTTAGTTACGAAATTGCGGTTATGTTTCGTATGTTTAAAATTTGAACATTCGAAATACGTTTGTAGAATGAAAAAATGTGATCAGTGCAATGAAATGCACCATACATTACTGCATAAAGACAGAGCAGATAGCGGCGCAACTAATCAGAGCGAGAGCGTGAATTTACACGACGAGACGTTAGAATCGTGACTAGAACAGAGTAAGATACTCTTAAAAATTATACCAGTGACCTTGTTCGCGAATAATAAAACTATTGACACATACGCACTACTGGACGAGGGTTCGACAGTAACATTAATTAATAAAGACGTAGCTGATAAAATGGAATTGAGAGGTCGCAAAATAAATTTAAACGTAAAAAGTATTAATGAAGACAAAAATGTCTATAATTGCGAAATAATAAATATAGGAATTATAGGCGAATTTGTGAAAACTCAAATTAAAATGCGATCAAGAATATTAGATTACCCGTACAATCGTTAGATGAAAAAATTGTAAAAAATATTAATATGAACGACGGTAAAATTAAATTAAAAGCATACCGCGATGCACAAGCAACAATTCTAATCGGTCAAGACAATTGGCGATTAATATGCACGCGTGATATGCAAGAACTTCGAGATGAACAGTTTAATATTCGGCGCTAAGTCGTCGCCGTGTTGCGCGATATTTGTCAAGAATAAAAACGCGAAATTGTACGAAAAAAGTTATCCAGAGGCATCTAAAAGCATAATTAAAAATAGTTATATGGACGACTTTTTAATTAGCAAAAGGAGCGAAAAGGAAATTATTACGATCGTGCGAGACGTCACAACAATAAATGCAAAAGCGAATTTTTCTATGTATGGATGGGCGAGCAACTCAGATCATTTATTAGCCAAAATTTCGAATATGACAAATAAATCCGCCGAGTTTAAAATAAATTTAGATAGCAAAAATAAAGAGGGAGTGCTGGGGCTTTTCTGGGACACAGAAACAGACCAATTAAAATTTAATACTAAATTTACAAAAACGGCAAAGGGAATACTATCGAGCGTAGATAAAACAACAAAGAGAAAAGTATTAAATCTTATAATGTCGGTTTTTGACCCTTTAGGAATTTTGTCGCCATTCGTGTTAAAAACTAAATTACTAATGAGAGATGTATGGCGAAGCGGGGTTCGCTGGGATGCAAGGATTCGCGAAGAGGAAAAGCGACATTTATACAATGGTTAAGTACATTAGATTGTTTAGAAAAAATTGAGATACCGCGTAGATTTATACCGAAGGAATTTGTAAATTACGAAGTAGAATTACACACATTTTGTGACGCTAGCTTATCAGCATGCGCGGCAGTAATTTATTTACGAGTAAAAGAAAGAAATAAGGATAAATATCATATTTCCTTAGTTATAGCAAAGAATAAAATAGCGCCCTTAAAATCACAAACGATACCGAGGCTTGAATTACAAGCGGGGCTAATCGGCGCGCGACTCGCAGATTACGTGCAAAAAGAAATAGAAATAAAAATAGATCGCAGAGTGTTTTGGACCGATTCTTCCGTAGTCCTATCGTGGATTAAATCAGAGCCGCGCGTTCAACAAGTATACATACGAAATCGGTTAATAGAGATTCGAAAAATAACAAAATTAAGCCAATGGAAATGGTTGCCATCAAGTAGCAATCCAGCCGATGACGCGACTCGAGTAACGGATTGCTTGCGAAACGACAATAGATGGTTCACAAGTCCTGATTTTTTAAGATTACTGGAAGATAAATGGCCGACAGAAAAAACATTTGATAGTGTAGACAGAGAAATACCGGGAAATTCCACGATAGAGAACGCGCGCGTTTTCACAGTAACGGCATTACAATGGAAACTGCCTCTTAGTCTCAGATTACTGGGATGGCAAGGGTTATTAATAAGAGTGCGTCGACTAGATAAATATGCAAGTATTTGGTTAAAAACGGGAAAGGCCCGAAATCACGTGGACAATATTATTCGAGTCGAAAAAATTTGTTTTCGCATAATACAAAAGGAGAGCTTCGGGTCCGAAATATACGCTTAGAGAAAAGCGAACCGATAAACAAAACCAGCAGAATAAAAAATCTAATGCCATACTTAGATGAACACGGCGTGTTGAGAGCCGACGGGCGAGTAAAAAGATTATCCCGTGAGTTATTCAATAATAACCCCATTATATTAGATGGTAGACACGAATATTCACAATTATTAATTAAAGACTATCATAAACGATTTTATCATGGTAGCCATGAAACAGTAATTAACGAAATAAGGCAAAATTTTTATATAATTGGATTGCGAAGCGTATTAAAATCATTGACAAATAAATGCGTTACTTGTAGGATAAATCGAAGAAAGCCACACCCGCCCCCGATGACGCCCTTGCCCACGGGGCGAACAGCTGTTAGAGAGAGACCTTTTACGCACTGTGGGATCGATTATTTCGGGCCTATGTCGGTGAAAATCGGCAGACGTCGAGAAAAAAGGTGGGGAGTTTTGTTTACGTGTCTCACGATCAGAGCCGTCCACCTAGAATTAGCAAATAATTTATCGGCCGATTTCGCAATACTAGCGCTAGAAAGACTCGCCGCGCGCAGAGAAAAACTTAGATTTATGTATAACGACAACGGCACAAATTTTAAGGGTGCGAGCCGAGAATTGAGATGTGCTATAAAAGAAGTAGACTCGGCGAAAATAAGAAGTTTTGCCGAAAATAATAAGATGGAATGGCGTTTTAATCCGCCCGACGCACCGCATATGGGAGGCGCGTGGGTGCGAATGATACGCTCCGTGAAATCCGCGCTAAAAATCATCCTCCGCAATCAGGTACTGCATGAAGAATTGTTACAAACGTTATTAGTAGAAATCGAGCATTCTGTGAACTCTAGGCCGCTGACACATGTTTCCTTCGACCCGAGAGATTGTGAAGCGTTGACGCCAAATCATTTTTTGATTGGGGCATCCTCCGGGCAGCTAAAACTGGAAAAATACGACTTGAAAGACGTGTGTTTGAAAAAATAGTGGCAGCTGGCTCAAAAGTTCGCAGATGCCTTTTGGAAAAGGTGGTTGCGTGAATATCTTCCCACCTTGATACCCCACAAAAAATGGTTGGATAATGAAAAGCCATTGAAAGTAGGAGATGTAGTATTAATTATTGATTTACAAAGTCCGTGAAATCAGTGGTTAAAAGGGACGATCACAAACATATTTCCGGGCGCGGATAATCATATTAGGCAAGTAAAAATACACACTTCTTCGGGTGATTACGTACGCGCTTCTCATAAGCTTGTAAAATTAATAGATAATATTTAATTATAAATATGTGTAGCTGTATTAAGAATACATTTGTAATTCGTATGAATAAACTGTAACCTTTATATATAAGCGTATAATGTATTAAGTACGATCTCTGTTTTGTAAAAAAAAAAAAAAAAATGTGCATGTATACCTTACCCACCTCACATTATATTACAAATTTTATTAAATATTTTTCCATTAACTGTAATAAAATTAATATTAATATTAAGCTGTAATGATTAGTTTATAAGAATAACATAATTAATGTATACCGATATTTAATCAGCTATAATAACGAACAAATAAATTAGTAATGTATGTAAAAAAAAAAATTTTATAAGGCATGAGTACAAAATTAAAATAATTTTGCACGGGGGGAGGGTGTTACAAATCGTCAGGCATTTTACCCGTAAGTACCGAAAACGTATCACGAGAATTCGTGATATAAGAGCCGGCGACATTGAGAATAAATAAAAAAAGGGAAGTCAGGAGGTCTCCGCCTGTGAGAAGGCGATGAAAATGAAAATGACCGGCAGACAACGGGCCGAAGGCCTATGGAAGTGCCTACGGGGAAAATGAAAAACGAAAACACGAGAATAATCTCGCGACACCCGAACCACGGCCGAATATTCGGTTACGCGCGCGGCATTCTATAAAGAATTCAACGGTTATAGGGAATTGGATTAATATTATTATTTATCGCACATAGCAGTGCGATTGATTTTATAGTAATTAAACCCGCAATCGCCGACCGAAAAACAAAAGAATGTTTAGATCAAGATAAACAAAAGGCGAATAGTGGGGAACAAGCTCTCGAGTGGATAAATAAGGGCGATCTGAAGTGAAGAGCTCTCTTTCCTGGCGACTTTTGTAATAGAGCCTGCGAAAAATTATAAAGAACTTATACTATTTGAAATAAAATTTTTAAGACCAAATAATTATTGTCTGTGAACTTATTGAGAACAAAAGCATTTAAACAATATTGTACGAAATATTTTTGAAAATGATCGTCCCAGTAGCCGTGCGTTCTTTCCGAAAGACTAATCCTTAAAAGCAGTCTTACTCATAATTTTATTAAAAAATTTCTCTTCAATATAATTCTACATTAATAATGCCGTATAATTGAATTATTGTAAGTATATGTACAAAATGTTTAATAGCTACATAAAAAATAAAAATGCAAATTACACGTGCTTGTTAAAATGTTGAACAATTAAGAGAAAAAGGGAGGAAGAAAATAAGAAACTGTAAAATATGATATGAAGCACCTTCCATATTGCTTATTAAAATAAAATTATGGATCTATTGAGCTGCCGGTTAAAATGTCACATTTAAGACATTTAAAATTGTGACGTTACGACCAACACGTCGTAGAATAACTCTGTATTTCTGCACCCCAATATTAGCTTTGATAATAACAAAGGATACTTTATCGAAAGGTGGGCAAAAATAATTAAGAATAACTTGTTTTATTTAATCATCACATCACTAGATCCATAATTTCATTTGAATATAAAATAAGAAACTGTTTAATAGAATCCATTCACTCGAAAGAAATGATACTCGCGCAAGACGATAAAAATAACAAAGTTTCTCCGGAAATGTAGCAGTAATGTTTTTCACGTGCTTTCAATTTCACTAGAAAATAATTTCTTAGACTTGTTTAAAAATGAATTTTAAAAATCACAAAGTCTATTTGTGATTAGTGCAACTATTTGATATGACTTTGAAAGTAACCATTAAAATTGTGCCGGCAGACATGGAAACTCCTCTCTCGTAAGAAATGATTAATAGTATTCACTAAATATAATATAATTTATTTATAAAAAACAAACATACATAAATATTAAAATCCTTCTTGATCTTATGTGCAAAGAAAAAATACGAAATTATTGCATGATCGAACTAATAATATACAACTCCCTAATATATAAAATTCCCAGAAAAGTGCTTAATCATGTAAAGCAAAAATAGTACCCTGGATAGAATAAGAGGAAGAAGAAAAAATAGTTAACAATGCATAGAGGTTAACAGAAAATGAAAGATAATGCAAGAGAAATTAAAGGGGAAAAAAACAAGGATACAAGAAGCAGATAATGATAGGCTAGGTTAAGGTGGAAGTAAGAACTACAGGCATTACTAGACACGTTTGACAGGTTTCTTATTTATATTGTGTGTCTTTTTCGCTTCCTTCTTTTTCCATCCTTCTTGTTTAATTGTTTTAGGGCCCTGTTATAATTATATATGACAAATTATTGAAACTTTAAATACTAGGTTTCTGCGACATCTTTAATTGACAAAAATCATTAATTTAAAATTTAAATTGTAGCTTAAACACGTAGCAATACACGAATAAATTAAAATTTTTTAAATTATTATGAGTAATTTGTAATAATTATTGAAAAGTAGAAAGACGATAATGAATTTGCTAGAATACCCTTTGCGAAGTTTAAAATTCATAAGAATTTCTAATTTGTTACTTAGAACATAAACTTGGCTGCAATTGTATCTCAAATTTTTTAAAAATAATTTAATTAAATTTTTATTTAAATTATTATCTAAAGTTTGAAGCGTTTCAAGTATTATCAAAAATTGAACTTTTTAAAAATAAAAACCGCCTATGCTAATATCATAAATAAATATAAAATATATTATTCTAATATTTTATTAGAACACTATTTTTTAGCGTTGTAATAAAATAATACAATAGTTTTTTATTTGTTTTTGTATTCGTTTATAATTTAATACCATACAATTTTGCATCGAGCAAATTTGCTATGCTCAATATGTTACTTATATATTTAGCTTATAATTCAAAATTAATATTTTAATTGTAATTAGTAATGCAAAAAAATTAATCAACATATAACAAAATTACTTAATAATACTTATATTCAAAATTATATCATATTATATATACTTTCACATATTAAAAATTATTTTATATAACTGAAAAAAAATCAAACTCTACTTTTCAAAATAAAAAATACATAGTATCAAAATGTAAGATGAATATTTACGGTACATTATCGTTCCAACGCGAAATTGTTAATGTACGTATAGTCATTTTCTTAGCAATTGAATAAGGAATTCAAAACTTCATTGTTAGTGGTAGAATGTTAAATGATTTTTTGTTGTTTAAGAAAAACCAATGTTTTTATGACAAACTGATGTGCATATGGAGACATTATTTATTAATAACTGTTTTGAGTCTCACGGAAAATTTTATTTTAATTTCCGCTCGATTCTATTACATCGAAAGTTTTTCCGATATAATTCATTTGCGTATAGCTTTGTGTTTTTTAATAGGGTTTATAAGTGAAAAAAGAAACGAACTTTATATTAAAAACAAATTTAATCACACCATGTGAAATATTTATGAACAAGTATGATTTTAGTTAATGCGGAGGTGCAGTTTGATTTACACCTAGTCGGCGACTGACTCTTCCTTCGGCTAGTTTTTCTTATTCCTTTTTCCAATCCTTGGGTTTTTCCTCCTTACCTGACCATTTACTTCACTCTTTGGTCAGATATGTTATGTATGTATTGTTTTTCACGTACATTATGTATGTTACACTATATGCACTAATATTGTCATCATATACCACCTCCCGGGCGTTATCGGTGCCATGGGCGTTTCTCCAGACGACTCCGGGTTTACCCGATTTTAAATAATTTAGAAATTCAACAGTATACGGCAGTAGAATAACAAAAGTCTTTTTGATACAAAATAGTAATATGTATATCGTCATTATTTTCACAATTTAATACTGAATTTAACTATGCAATATGTTATGGTATAATTGTAAACGATTTTTTATTATATTCAATTAATCGATGATTTACGTACATGCTTATAGGTACATGTTTATTAATAACAAATATGTAGAAAAATTGGATTTGTTTTTCATATAAATTTCTTTGTATGCATTTTATAGTCTCTAGTATAATTTGGTTTATAATTATTTTCATTTCTTACGTTTTTAATAATTGTTGACTTTTTTTTTAAATTTCACTTGTTAAGGGTGGTTTTTAAGGGTAAAATCTTTTTGTTTTTAATTATTTATTATATAAATATGTAATGTACATTACACTATGATCGTCGAGAAAATTTTTTTTTTTAAAAAAAGGTCAATTTCTTATGACTTGCAACGTTACAAACTTTAGACATTTTTTATATTTAATATTAATTTTTTATTCACAGTTTTCATCGATGATAATAACATTATAAGAATGCTATTATTTCCAGTAATAATAATCGCTTATTATTAAAGTTTATATAAATTATAATAATATTGCTATTGGCAAACGATTTAAATATCCGTTCCATTTGTTAATAATTTCTGAAATATGGCATGCACAGAGTATTCAATTCCTCAGATAATAATAATCACTTTATACTTATGCTAAATGGAAATACTTAGTAAATATTATAAGCAAGAAATATCTCGCACTTATATCGAGATAAAAATAATTTTGTGCGTGGAAACTATTGGTACTCGGCAAGTGAACGTGCATGTATATATGTAATAGAGCAAATAGTCACATCTAATTATCATTATCGTTAATTCAATTGAGGTAGGTACGCGAGTAAAATTGTTTTTACTATTAAACGCTGTTATTAATGATTACTCATAAGAGTTGGGCTCTCGTTCATCGTACGCTTATTGAGGAGGAATCCTGATCAAATATCAGTTTTATAGATCAGATGTGTATTACATCCGGTTTGCTAAAAATTCATTTTAATAAGCAAAGTTACATTGGAGTAGGTGATGCTCACGTAGAAATTAAGTAACAATATTATTCAATATAGTTGTAATATTTTCATGCTCGTCTAGCCCTTCCGTACCCATTCTCAAACTGAATTGCAAGGTTATTGTATTTTAACGTAAGTTTAATACGCGGGCAGATATTAATGTTTTCTAGATTTAAAGAATGAATGAAACCCCATAGAAATGCTGCCCATACCATTGACATGTGCATTTACACACCTTAATTTAATTTATAATTAAATCTGTAAGGCTTAAATATAGTTACATTATTTGATTTGATACACAAATTAGCTTTTAATTTATTCTCCATTGGTAAATTTTCAATTTACGGTTCTTAGTTTTTATTTCAAAAGTATAAAGAATACCAAATAAAACAATTTTACATAATGAACACATTTGTTTCTTTTTCACTTAAGATATGTGTATGTGTATGTGGTTTTCAGTGCCCGTTATTGTTACATAACATGCCACGTTTCAAATCAAAGTTATAAAATATTATTACTGTTAACTTTTAAAGACAATTTACGTGTATGCAATACAGTTAATCGAAATATTGAATAATATACATATTTGAGGTGTAATAAATTATATATGGAGGTATGATTATCATTTCAACTGCTAGTCATGTATAACTATATGAAGCTAATGATTTTAAGTGGTTAATTCAATTCATTCTGATTAGTTGAAAGCCGGAGGTATAATATTGCTAATCTATACTCTCAATATTTAAATATGAACTCTTACTATTTACTGTTTCAGAGAAAAATCAATCCCTCAAATGCAAATAAAATTAAATTAAACACCACATTGAACATTCACCATAACCACATAAAATTAGATTAATGCTCTATTTTACATAATGAAAATAACTAATTAAATTTCGGTTAAATACCTTACTCATTATTTTAATCAAGCTAATGTAATTTACCTTTTGTGTTTTTATAAAAGTATTAATTGAAAAAATTGTATACAGATACTTTGATTAAATATTCATGCGTCGATACAATTGTTTCGGGTATTTTCATTAAATAAAAGTACAATGAAGTTTGCCTGGGTTTCGTGAAATCATTAACCGGCGATCATTAGTGGATAGAACAATGGTTGAATTTTCATGCTTTGAACATTTTATTATTATATTACATTTTCTACAAAAATAATTGCGATCATCAGTAAGCATTAACTTTATTATTCCCGGTTTCTCAATCTCCATTCGATTACTTTTTTCGTTTTTCTGTCTTGGTCCCATTCATTTTTGTTCTCTTGAATAAAAGCAGAAGCATCTACATCGCGATATCAGTTATCATCTGAATTAAGCAACAGCACATCCACCTGCACGACCTGTACGAAGGGTATCTCTTTCCCTTTGTACCTCTATTCTTTTATCATAAAACCGGTAATAATCTACTAGTGTTACATGTGATCGACCACTTTATTTCAGAATAAGCCGGAGATTACACAGTTCAGAAATACAATTTATGGTATTTATTATTTATTATGTAGATATTTATTATGTAGATATAATTAAGTAAAGGAGGGTAAGGGGGAGAGAGAGAAAAAGAGAGAAAGAAAGTGTTATTACTTGACAGCAGCTCCTCGCGCATTTCGGTTGTTAACAAATTTTGTATCGCCTCATCACAGTCGCTATTGACACCGTTGAGTTCAAGGTGTGGTTTTGACTAACGCTCATGTTATATTAATGTCTTTAACATCGCTCTGGGGAGAAAAAGCCCGTGTAGATACAAGTGTAGGATTATTTGATTACAGGGTTGATGGTCCAAATTTTTCTGTACGCCTGTACGTGTGTATGTATTTAGTTGCACGTGCGACTGTTCGCCTATTCGTGTGTAGCAACCATTGATGTAGGGTATAAGAGCAAAAACGAGCAAAGAAAATGGAGAGGGAGAATCGATATTTTTATTTAATTTTTTTGGATGTTGCTTGAGAATATAACAAGAACCAATAACTATGTGAAAAATATTTTTTAAAATTGATTAAATTCCTGACCATAATAATTGTCGGGTAGCTTGCAGATTAGGCGACTGCTTGTTGCCCAAATGAGCAAATCATGCTCTCCCTAGTGGTGTGGAAGATGCGCAGTAATCGATAATGATCGATCTGCGCATCGACCATGCTGTCGATTTTCAAACTGAATATCACAGAACAGAGATTAAGAGAAAGTTAAATTCTGTGTTATACATCAGACAACAAAGTCTTATCTTTTCTCTCTCTCGCACATATGCACTATTTGGTATTACTGCCAGCGCCTCTGGTGAAGTCGTGGCATTTTTTAAAAAAATTTTTTATTGTGTCAAAACCTATTTAAAAAAAATAAGTTGACCACGTATCGATTTCAGTCGTGGCATTTCAAGGCGCGAAATTTAAAATGATACAGATAAAACAATCATGTTTAAACACAATATTATTAAAGTATCATTTAAAAATACACCATAATATGACAAATATTATATAAATATACATAATAGTAATAATATCGTGTATTTTCGTACAATATTTTAATAATATTGTGATTAAACATGATTGTTTTATCTGTATCATTTTAAATATTGCGCCTGAAATATTTTCAAATGCCACGACTCCAATCCATACATGAGCCAACATTTTTTTTAAATAGGTTTTGACACAATAACAAATATTATAAGAATAAATTATATTTTAGTTAACTAATGTAAAATTATTTTAAATATTATATTGAAAACATAAATAAAATATATTGTAAATATATTATGAATTTAAATAAATGTTTGTCGCTTTTGAAATTATGAATAAATACAACTGAAAATAAATCAAACTATTAAAATATTTATTTATATCAATTGTTTTTTTGTTGTTTTTTAAACATTTTTCATTTAAACATTTACTTTGTACATAAAATTTTTATAAATTATTGTTAGAGTTACATATAAAATTATACCAATTTTTAAATAAAAAAAAAAAGTATAATGGATAATTATGAAATTTTTGTTTAAAGTCAATAAAGAAGAAGTATGATTTTTATAAAAAACATAATATATTTCATAAAATTTTAAATGCAACTCTACCATTTCTTTTTAACAAATACTGTAGAGATATTAATAAAAGTATTGAAAAAAATATTAAAAGTCATGATCATTTCAGAAAAATGAAAACTTATTATAATAAATAATATTTAAAATATTATTAATTATAATTAGTATTGTATGCATGGTATTATTTAATAAATTAGCAATATAATCACATATTTATGTCACAACATCAGCTCAAATATTATACATATTATATTGAATTTTAATGTATTTAATAATTTAGTAATAAACTTGTTTTCATTAATTTGTAATTTATTTTTTATGAGTTCCATTAAAATATAATATGTATAATAATAGTTTTAAATATTTATTTGTAAATATCAAAAAAACATACAATAAATAATAAATATATTTATGTATACATACTGCTGTACAGTTATTATTAGTTATTTATTATAATTAATTTTTATTGTCTGTTTTTTTCTAGTTTTGTAAGATGACCTCGTTAATGTTTGTATGATATTTTGTTGAAATTTATTGGTATTTTTATTGTTTTCATGTAAGGATTACTGGGCAACTAAAAAACTGTAACACAAAAGCTAATAAATTGTATCAATTCATTGTTAAAGCAGACTTATTGTAATTATATATATATATACATGATAATGATATAATTTAATTAAATATATATAGAAATAAACATATATTTACATTATATAATATCATTATAAAAGTAGTGTGCATAATTATATAAAATAAATGTAGAAATTTATATATACATTTTTGTAAATACATCAACATGTATATCATTATAGAAAAAAATGCGTACATTTTATACAATTAAAATGAAGTTATATAAATGTTTATTATGTTAAATAAAACACTTATTGTTAATATTAAAACAACAATGTAAGAAAAAGAAAATGATTTATCATTTAAAAATGTACAAACTATTATTCTAAAATATGTAAACCAATAATATGGTTATTATAAAATAATAATTATTTATTAAACAGCAAAATAAAAGATTATTTCAACAAAATATAAATATTTATATGAATAATTGTTATATGAATTGTTATATTTATTAGATATATTATTATTAATTAATGTAATTGTTAAAATATAATTGAAATTAAATTTATGAAAATTCATACCTCAAATTTTTGTTTATCTTCTTTTAGTTCACCGATCCTTTGTTAAATTTTTCCTCTTCTATTTCTTTTTATGAATTTAAATTTTTTATGTGGATTTTATATACATAAAATCAAAATAAATGTTTTCTTGGTATAAGCACTCACTGCTCAGTGATGACTATATATAAATTATTAACTATAATGAATAAAATTAATACGCAAAGAATTTCAAAACATTTACAAAAAAAGAAGTTTTCTATGTCTCGCATTTTGTTTGAAAATAATATCATCACGTGTTTCGTTTCACCAGGATCGACTCACGAAAAAAAGGCATCAGGGCAATAGTAAGGAACAGGGCACTTAAAATTTTTGGTCGAAGTCGTGGCACATTTGTTGCCCGTTCTCCCATTTAAAGTTGACCCCCCTGCTAAATATCGAGTGACTTGATCGCGAGATCAACCATCTTGAAAAACGCGCGCAAAAGTTAAAAACGAACTTTACGTATTTTGAGTTTTGTCGCGAGTTTGTTAGAGTGCTTAAAAGCTGAATCGCTTCATTGCGTCGCTGTGTGAAGACGAAAGTCAACACACGACTTAGAGTGAGAAACCAGCTGAAGCCACCCCGAAAAGCTTAGAGAAAAAGGTTGGAGCTCTTCCAGGAGGACATCCACTTGCAGCCACCTGCAAGGAAGCTGCGAGTGTTTCATCAACTTTCCAAAAATAACAAAATTTTTATTTTTAAATTGAACTAAAAACGATCATTATTACAAACAATTATATTATCTGTACTAAAATTTTATTTCAATAATATAGCAGCACTTGATGTCTTCAACCATTTTCATATTGATTAAATATAATATACCTCTCAAATTCTAAAAATATATTTTCATTTGTTAGTAAATTGAAATATTAAAGCTTAAATATTGTAGCAATATCAAATTCAGATTTCTAAATCACTAAAATTCTTGTTTATAAAAAATGTCCTAAATGATATAATATAGTAAACTATGAATTGATTTTTGTTAAGTAAAATTTCATGGCACAAATTTTTAAATTTTGAATAAAATTTTATAACCTAAAAATTGTCCATTGATACCAGTGTTTATAAATTAAAACTTTTCATTTTATAAAGGTTTTTTTCATTAAAATTTTTAATAAAAAAAACTCTTGAATATCATGAGTAGAATATTAGAAAATAAGAATTTATTGATTTTTTTTACAAATTTTGATATGCATCACTAACTGCTTTTATCATCAGCTAAAAAGTGCTCTATTACTTGGACTATGTGCTTCATTTTTATATAATTAATTTTGTAAAATCTAATAAACCGCTTAAAAATAAAGAAAAAAAATATAATTAAGATTAGATATTTAGCTGAAAAGTAACATAAGTTTTTCATTGTCCTTTTTCTGCCAACCTCATTCGTTGTCTATCCATGCATTCTCTTTTTCTTTAAAACTCTTTTGGGTTTTCATTTTCTTTCTTGCATAATTTCTCGAGTTCCTTTCGAAAACTCGAAAAGTTCAGTCGTTAGTGGAGATTAAATCTGGAGATAAGGCAAGGAGTGTCTTCGTTTAATTGTGCGACAACAATATCATTAATTTTAAGAGAAGAAGCGAACAATATACTTGGAAGAAATTGAATATTCTTGTGCCCTATTTTCAGTCCTGGCGTATGACGATTAATGCGGATTTAAAAGCTTATATTATTGCTTAATTAAATATTTAAACGAGCCAAGAATTTAGAAACTTTTATATAAAGTCATGAATACAGCTACGTAAAATGCATCAATACATTTACAGATTAACTCCATAAATTATAAGACTGAATATTTACTAATGTTTTAGTAACGTGCAATTAGATATTACATACAAATATTATAAAAAGATGTTTTTTGTCGTTTTAATTTACCACTATCTATACATGTTAAAAAAATTAATGGAATAAGATAGAGTATAAGGAATTGCTTTAGCATATAGTTTGACATTACTATTTTTTAATATCTACAATAGCGATGATTAATACAAAATTTAAATGACTCAAAAAGTGGTAAGGTAAAAACCAATACAATTATAGTCCATTTGTCGAATATATAACCGTCTTAAAACGAAACAAAACGTTTTCTTGTTTAATCATCCTGTAGGAATTATGTACACGTAAGTAGCACGTATGACATTAAAAAATAGAGTCAAAAAGAGATACATCCTAACTTTCATTAAACGGATATCAGCATTCATGAACAAATTAGTATTAAATTCGCTCCTTAATTTGCAAGAAATCTGTGAGTTGAGGCCAGTATGTGCAAGAGAAAGGCCAACGTTAGTCAGAAAACTAGCGTCCTACAATATAAAAGTAATTACATTCGAACCGAGGGAGTCGAACCTCTCTTATCCAGACAGGTGGCCTATGTGGGTAAGGCGAGAGCCGGAGCGAGCGAACCTGGCCCAGCACTCTGGCACGCGACGACCTTCCCTTATTTTATTGATCCAATTCACTCTCTCTCTCTCTCTCTCTCTCTCTCTCTCTCTCAGGCCAACTCAAACAAAATTGAGTTTTTTCCTTCTTCCTCTCGACCGTTTAGAGGACTTTTTTATCAGTATCTCGCTCTCGATCGTTTGTAAAAAAACAAGGAAAGTGGATATATAAAGAGCTACCGTGCCTTTTTATTATTAATTCGCGTGATGACTTTTTATTTATGCTAATGAGGAGTACGTTGTGTTGCACAAACGCTACTTTCCTAGGAACGGGTAAAAAAATTATTTTTCGACTAGAAAGTCAATCAAAACGCGTTTTGCGTTATGACGGCATATCGTGCTGAGACAAATGACTTATTCTCTGCCTCTGTGCCATTTAAGGAGCTGAATATTAATTAAAATTTAGATTTATGTTTTAATTAAATAAAGATTTTTTTGGTATATTATGAGATGAAATTCTGAGCCCCGAAACCACAAGTGTATTAAATGCTTCCTTTCTCAAAGATTTATCTTTCAACATTCCGACAACTCGTACATCATTCATCCGAATTTGTGAAATTTAAAAAATGCAATATTTAGTGAAAAGCTCTGAATTACTCGGAAGAAAATTTTTTTAACCCGAGTCCTTTATTTTACACATTATTTTTATTTCATACATACCTCGGACATTTTTCATGTTTTTGTCTTGCGCGTAATTCATTTTTCATTTTTCTCCCCGCGTTCCAAATTGTATTTTTTCCACAGTGTTTTCTTTCATTCAATTTCGAGTACCATCAATTGTGTGGACTCTCGGGCGGATCGGAAAAATTATTCGTCCTTCGCGTTTCCAAAAAAATGAAAAACGGACTTTTTAGTGGCATTTGCTCCGTGCATGTTGTTACCGTCGTTTGGAATTTTCCAAGAGAAATATTGTATTTAGTAGTCCCTTTTCCCCATTTCGACAGTGAAAAAGATAAATAGATACAAGAAGGAAGAGGGGTTGTGAGATGGAGGGTAGAGAGAATGATGAACAGGAAAAATATGGCATAAGAGTCCATTTTCATAAGAATGATTTTTTATCGCGAGTATACACGCTATTACCGCGTAGAAACCTTTTTTGTATGAATAACTTCTTTATCGTTGCAAAAAAAATTTACCAATTCTCATTAGTAGGATGTAAAATTTAACATAAAAAACATTATCGTCGGTAAATGTTAATAAACTTCGTTTTGTTCATCATTTTTAAAAATTATATCTTAGATAATCAAATATTTAAAGTACACAAATGAATATACATTACTAAATGTTAGTTCAAATGGTGCAAATAATTTTGAAATAAAAAATTTATTCGCGATTTGACAAAATTATGACAAGCACAATTAATTTTTTTGTTATTATTGCATTAATAAAATAGTATATTAAATATTATATGTCAAATTCATACCAACAATGCTCTCAGTATTGATGAATTGAATATTTATTAATATTTAATAAATCAACTTTTTAAAAAGTAATGATGAAATGAGATAGAATTTGAAATTCAAATATACAATTAGCCTTGTATCTTGTAGTTATAAAAAAATTTAAAGTTTTTTAATTTAAAGATTTCAGGATGAATACAAATTTATTAAGATTTTAATTATTAAATTTACTAAACATTATTCTATTTTATACAAATGAAGAAATTAAAGTTTTAAAAAAAAATTGC
Organism: Eupristina koningsbergeri; assembly: GCA_018907245.1. Taxonomy (NCBI): domain Eukaryota; kingdom Metazoa; phylum Arthropoda; class Insecta; order Hymenoptera; family Agaonidae; genus Eupristina; species Eupristina koningsbergeri. The sequence goes on along the minus strand of JACCHV010000059.1, from coordinate 1,434,067 downwards.
ATAAATTTAACAATACGGACGTAAAAAAATATTCGTTTAAAAATGTTCTTATTTTATTTTAAAATCTATTGTCCATAATTAAAATATTCTGAAACTCAAATATTTTACAAATCAAGATAATAAGGACGTTGAGATAAATTATCAAGAAGAGCAGAAGATGAATAATAGGACGGCAGATTTGTCGTATTTTTAAAATATTTGTGGAGATTTATTGGCCATAGAGTTGTGGCGTATTGAAGACATTTTAATTTAAAGGCTTAATGCTTAATAAATGTTTATAAGAATAATTTTAATTCGATAAGGCGCAGCGTGAATAAAACAAGATTATATTCTTGATGAATATGCCTATGTTACGACAAAGAATCCCTCGTCTTTATCAAAGCTGTTTCTTAATAAAATTAAATTAATATAATTATATACAAATGTTTAAAACTATTATGTAGTATTATAAAATTTTAAATAATTATCAAATATTTTATATCAAAATCAAAACTATCTTTTTATTAATCGAAATTGGATGGTGCTTCAAGTTTCACAATTTCATAAATGTTGCTTTACGCGTATAATACCCACGTGTCAGTAAGAGATAAAGAGTCGAGATAGAAAAATAGAAACAAGACTTACCTCTTCCCCGAGAACATCCCTGTATCGGACCCATTTACTCAGCGCCGGTCTCCAGTACTCAAGGAGGTAGGACTCGGCAAACTCTGCCCCCTGACCATTTCCGAAACGACCCTGAGTGGCGCTGGCCGTGATCACGTGCACTTTGTGCAGGTCAATCTCAATCCACTCGATCGACTCGGTCGTGATTTGTGACTTGGGGCACCACGCACCCCCGAAACTATCCTGACCCAACCTGAAAGCAAATTGCAAATTTTTTGTCATCAGGATTTCGAGAAATAATACCCCCATTCGTATGCTTTTCGATTAGCCCCCTAGATACGGAGATTTAAGGCTCGAATTAAATTTCCCTCACAATTAATATGAACTTGGAATTGGATAGAAAAGACAAGTCAATCGGTGTTCCGGTATTTTTTGGTGATCGGATCGAATAATTCTCCTTCTGCGTGACATTAATTGAAATTATGCTTTACGGTTAGCTAGACTCAAAAGGTTCATCGGTTATAAAATAATGTCATCTATTCAAATAATTATTGGTAGGCACAACTGAGCTTTCAACACCGCTTCCTTGATTTATCATACATTATAAATATATAATATAATAAATATAAAATATCGTTATTTGAACATATATATATACAGCATATACAAAAAAGTTAAAGCTCGAAAAATAATTAAATGGTATTTTAAATTCATTATTTTAGCTGTTTTATTTTATTTTCTGTTGTTTATATAAATGCTTTACTTCTTTTTCATTTTTTTTTTTTGTAAAAATGTTCATACCTTGTGATTTTGGATAAAACATTGACTTTGTAAGTCACATTATTTTTCAATGTAAATGTACGGAGATGGAAACACATAAAAATTCCAAAAAAAGTGTACATGAAGTTAGTTTATAACTTTGGGATGATAGGACAATTCGTTGTCAACACAGAACCATCCGGACATGCATTTGACGCCCTCGTTTACTCCCTCGCTCTCTTTTTTTATTTCACTTTTTCGCACATTCCCTCGGCCAATTTTTTTGTTCCTTCTCTCCATTCATCTTCTTTACATTTCTCACACTTCGTTCACCCACTAGATGAAAGAAATAAAAATAAAAATAAAAATCACAGAATCCTCAGGTGTATGATCAGGGTTTTTCGTGTATATAGAGTTGACGGATAAGCAGCCGGAATTGAAATATCCGATGAAATTATAATTTATCGATCGGGTATCATTCGCGGAAGCGTGCGATATGAATTAAAGATGAGACCCCCTTTGAATGTGAGCGAGAGAAAGAGAGGGGGATAAAGAGAGCGACAAAGCCAGAGAGGGAATAACGACAGACATAGCAAAGGAATATTTCAAAGAGAATTGCAAGAAAGCCACTTCGATTGCTAATTACGTAGCTTCCTTTAGTTTGCGGAGTGGGGTGTAGGTGGGACAATGAGCGAGAGTGATAGAGGTAGAAGATCGGCGCACAAACAGAAAGCCTATTCACACAGCAAGCGTCAAGTAAATTCACGTAAAAAGAAACAAAGAGATTCCGCTGCGAGAGAGAGAACAGTAACCCGCGATGTTGCACAAACTGATGGGGAAGCACGATAGAAAGGAGACATGGCAGGAAATGCCCAGGAGAAGATGGTGACAATGTGATGTCAAAATGTCGAGGAGACTCCAAAATGTCTTTGGCGGTTAAAAGGGAACAATGAATCTGGAATTGAATTATCCGCCTTCCAAATAATTCCTTTTCATTGTCGGGCCTCTTTACTTTAAAATCCAATACTAGACTCACATGTGCATATGCATTCACGAACTATTCGCAAAATATTCCATTCGGTGCTTCTTTTCAATTGCCGATCTTTTACTCTGACACATTTTATTTCAACTAGACGTTTTTCCCGCTACTTTGCTCGAGAATTGTTGCCTAGGAATTCTCCTATAAAAAAATCAAGAGTAAGGATTAAGACGTAAACCACAAATAACGCATAAGCTAACTCATTAAATTAGATATATATCTACTGATCTACGTTTTTCTGTTTCATTCAAGAATAATTTATAAATTTAAAATCTATCAATATACAGATATCAAAACAATTATTACAAATGAATATCTATGTTTACCTAAACTGATGCGTACTTTTCTAGGAAATTATAATATAAATTTTAATTTTAAAGCAATACCGTATTTAAATTTCAAATTTTAAATAAATTTCCTACTATTTTGTACGCAAATACAAGACACACAACTTTGAATGAACAGAAACATTGAAAATTTTGTTTAAAGCTTAGAAGCGAATCCAATTCGATTCTGATGTATTTGACATATGAAGAAACGGAATAAAGGCTCGTACAATGAAATGTAAGCCAAATAAGAGTAGGCAAACGAACTTCAAAAACCATATATAAACCGTCCATCCACTCACGCGCCCGCAATTTTCGATGTTTTCTGTCTCCGTTTTATTTCGCAGTTCGTTGCAGCGGGAAAAAAGAGCATCCGAGGAGATGCGACTGTATTCATGAGGACATCAAACGCACTCGCAGAATCAAATTATAGGCATCCAGTAGCACGGCGCACACGTTTTATGTGTGGATGGATGTCTGCGATGAGTGTGAGCTCACTCAGGTACTTTACTGTCTCCTGTGGTTTGAATTTGAGTTCACGCGAGACTTCACACTTTCCTGCTTTGTCCTTCTTTTATTCGGTCTTTATCGTTTTGTTCTTGTTCTATTCGCTCGCGTTGGCTTACGTTTCCTTTCAGTTCCTTCGAGGCCTTCACTCTTCTTTTTATTTGGCTGAGCTCACACAGGCGAATGTGTACCATCTTTATTTCATTCTTGACAGTGTATGACGCTCCATGTCTTGCCTATTTCATTCTCGGTCACTCATTTAGAGTTTGTGGCACATTTGTATCAGTATCAAGTGTAGCAACAAAAGAACAAAGTTTGACATTCAATTGAAACGACGTTGTTCGCTTTGAAAATTACATCTCATCCGAATTGATGAGCAATAACTAAAAATTATTAAAACGTTTATTTATCGCTCTTAAACAACACAAATCATACGTTGCACGATTCAATTATTATAAAATTAATTATATATCGGTAACAATTTTAAACAATACCCATATTTTTGAGCAGTAATTCTGGTGTGCACAAAAAATTCATGTGAGTAGAAAGGGTGTTTCAACAAAATGTCAGCACGAAAATTAGTTTTCATCACCGGTGATAATTTTCATATTTGGGGATAAATCGAAATTTGCTTTCAGCGTGACCTTGCATGATTAACCAAGTGCGGTTATAATAAAGATTTACGATGAAGTTGACAGTAACAATAATAATAACAGCTTTGGGGCTATTGGCTGTGGTTGTGCGTATTGTGTTTGTTTGGGAGTATAGCCGAGATTTACCAAATAACAGGGTGTACGGAATGCCTTTGATGCGCGAACTCTATCAAAGTATGCTAGCTAGGCCGGGCCGAGATGCTGGAGAACGGATCCTCCTCTTAATAGGCCATGAGTTATGGCTCGTCGTAAGAATGTCGCCGCCTCTCCAACATCCCGAGGAGGATCACGGGGGAGGGGAGCCTCAAAGCAGTCGTTATGGGTAGGAGGCGACGGAGGGAGAGGGAAGGATCTCGAGAAAGGGGATGATTCCCAATTGCAAAGGGAGTGAGTCGCACACTTTACGGCTTAGTATGACCGTCACCGGAGACTCGGCGCATAATTTAGTTTCTGACACTTGGTGGGTCGCGGTGCTGCCGACGAAACAAACACTAAACCAGTAAACTAGACGACTTCCACTCATTTTTTTATTATATAGTCATATCGTCTTCCTTTTTTCACAGTCAATCAGTGCTAACGAAAGCGAGTTTACAGAAGAAAATTTTTAAAATGGGAAAAATTTTAAACCTAAAATATGGAGAAGGCATTCGATTTTTTATTAGATTTATTAGATCCTTTGTGTGCAAGTAACAGCGTTTCGTAAATAACTGTATATTCATAAAAAATACCTGATTTTTATTTAATAATAGAACTGTATGTAATTCATTGTTATTTTTCTAAAATACATGAGATAAAATTACTTTGTGTCATTGTATATGTTTGTTGTATATCATTATTATAATACTAGGATATATTTAAAAAATGTTTATGAATACTAAAACATTATTAACAATAATGAGGCACGACGAAATAAAAAAACAAATAATTCGATGGAGTTATTGATGCTTAAAATGAATTATTAATGCAAAACAAAAGTAAAATACGATCAAAGTGTTGTGTGATGTAAAAAGGATGGGGAAATATTAAGGTCAACGAAAAAGAAGGAAATACACTTGAAAAAAATTGCATGCTTCTACAAACACAACTTCCAAATGTAGAATCACCGTTAAAATTATCGGGGAAAAAAAGGAGCGTCACAGTTTTCGAGGAGTTAGGTCTCCAGCACTTGAGCAGAAACAATTTGTCAGTTTGGATGATCGCGCCATACCTCAAGCTCAAGCTCGGCACTGGCGAATACGTCAACAAGAGTGTCGCTAGAATTTCCCGAGGTCTAGAGTGCGAATTTTGGGCTTCTTTGATCGATGTAATTAAGCTGCGGTGGATAATTGTGTAGAGACACACGTGATATTATTACCGATCGGTCCGACGAGTTTCGGAATATGGAGACGTCATCGCTGAAGTCCAGCACGTCATTAATCTACGATCTGTCTCTCTCAGATCGAGATGGAGTGCTAAAAGCGAAATGGGATCACGGGTTGTTGCTGCTGAATCAATGGCAATCGGAGCTACCTCGACCTGACCTTTCACTTGTTCTCACGTTCCTCAGACTTTTTACCGTTTTCCGGTTTATGCCCAGTTTATATTCAGATCATTAAAATGAATGGGGTGTACGAATTATTTGCTATGCATCTCAGGTCCATTTGGAAGGTAAATTCAGTTCATTAATCCAAATAATGGTTTGCGTATGAATTACGTGTAAAACATTTTTTAAAGCTATTGACCATTAATATTGTCTCCCAACTTTTTTAGTTTAGTATTTATTAAATTATTATGGTATTAATTTCGATAATTGATTCGATAGATAATAAATACGAATTTGCACGAGTTCGATAAATTAAATTACTTATTAATCTCCAAATCAAAAAAACTGAGTTACTGTCGGATGAAAAAGCTGATCACATAACTACCAACACGGACTTGTTCATGCACTACATCATTGTAACTCACATAAATCTCCTGGGTCATCTCCTCGGAAAGATGACCCTGGCCTAGCTTTATAAAAAAGTTCAGTTGAGATCTAGAAGTGAGTCGAGCGAATGAATCCACTGGTTGACAGCTGATGTACCCTGTAGAACAAACCAGACCACTCCCCGTCACGTGAATTGTTACTCGAGTCAGTGTGCACGTGTGGAGACGTACGAGTGTGTGCTGATGATATCCACTCACCCATCTACACACTAATATGGAAAATCGATTTTCAGGAAACTTATCGAACGCCGGCCGATAAAACAGCACCGCGAATTCCACGAAAAAAGACACGGATGTTACAAAGCTCACGTCGGAAGCAACATGCACATGCACACGTATAGTTATTTAATATTTCTCACACGAAAAGAATTCATGTTATTGACTGCTCAGGTGTTTAGGAATTTTTTTGTTACGACATTGACCATCGATTTAATTAAGTAAGTAATTGAGTTTTTTTTTATTTAAAATAAATTATTGCCAAAGATTGGTTTCAACATGTAAATTACGTTTTTCATATAATAACGTGTTATTATCGTTAATGTTGATGTTGTTGTTCAGTAAATGTCACAAGTAGTTACAATGTTCAGTGCATGTGAAATTCAAAACAAATCGCATAATTATGAATAAGATTAAAAATAAATTTGAGAACATTAATTCACCAGATAAATTAACTCATGTGTAGATATTAAGCGATACAAAGTGTATTGAATTATTCGTCTTAATTTGACTTGTACAATGGATATCTTTGTACATGACAAAAACATTTTTAACGAAATGTTTAAGACTTTTTATCAGTATCACCAATTAAAATATAAATTTTTAATTTTTTTACGCATGTTACAGGTAGAATACAAGTATAAAAATAATTTTATAATTTATGACAGTTTTATGATGGGTGATTTGACAGAATTTTGATCTGCAATAAATATAAGATGGTGAACCAAAAGTTGTCTTTGGCTGTATGTATAAAGTCTATAATAATCAAGAATTATGTGAATAATTTAACAACTGTAAAATTTTTATTTTTTTTGCATTTGTTTAAATTGAAAGCGATTTACAGGGCTTTACAAAAAGCGAATCGACCGTCAAATTATAACACCTCGTCGAAGAAATTTCACAAATACGCGTCATTGCAATTGTTAGCCAATAAAAGGAAACGCATATTTATCGAGAGATTTGACAATAGCATAGTATTGCATTCTCTTGGTTAAAAATTCAAATAAAGTTGTATCTGGTTGTGCCCTTTAGACGCCGAGTACGTTAATGCTAAATGCTTAGAGAAGAGTGATATTGCGGAAAAACTTTACGATAGAATTTCGTTGAAAATGAGAAAATTATGTTCGGCGTGTTCGAGCTTGAAATTTCTATAAAGTTACTCATTCGTATTAGGTGTATTGGTATAATAAACACATAAACAACCAAAGAGGAAGATATGGAATGACTCGAATTTCGTGGATGTTATATAGTTGTCGGTATAACTCAGTTTTTTTTCTCCGCACCTTTCCAGGCTGGTAGCTTGGACGCATTTTTCCGTTCGCTTTTATCTTTCACTTCTTCCTTCTTTTGTCTTTTTCGTAAACATGCCTGCATTTTTTCACTCCGCAGATCTTTATATCCTTTGAATCTTGAAGAAGATCATTACACAATGCAAACATTCGATCTTCTTTGTTTCTCAAATTCATACCCCGTCCAATTTCGCATTTTCCGTTTCACTATTCCAAGAACCGTAGAGTCGACAACAACATTAACGCAATATTTAAAAAAAACATCTTATTATATTTCGTAATATTACAAAAATTGAAAAGAAAAACTTGAAATGTGGAATTAACTGGCACTTAAGATTAAACGCAATGCAACATAATCCAACATAATATTTTTTTCTCTATATGTTAGTGTATTGTTTTAAAATGCAGTTTATTAGATATTTTATATTACTTATGTACATTTTATTATCTGTTTAAAAATAGATAAAAGTTTAGAAGTATAATGTACAGGTAAAATTATCAAGTCTTTTAGATTTTACTGCTGCACTGCTCTTCGAAGAAGGAAAGGCTTTCAATAAAATTTCAATTTGTTCTCTTTGACGGAAATAAATTTTCATTTAATTTTTTTTCTCTTTATAAGTTTTAAATTTACCAAAAAATGGCATTTTTTTTTTTTTTTTAAGCATTTTTGGATTTTGGGAAATTTAAATATATTTTTGCCACTTTTGGATGTTTAAATCAATACATCTCCTTTCTTAAATACGCTTATAGGTGTTATCAGACTTTTTTGTGTCAGACACTTTTTTTCAAAAGAACTAAAATGACTGTTTAGTGGGTACCACGAGTTTTTTTGGGAGTTTTGAGGAAGTTGCATAGGTTTTTTCATAACTTTTTTTCAATGCACCGCCTAGCAAATGATACGGTTGAGAATAAAAACAAGTAATGAATTAGGAACAAAAACATTGTTCGTGATAAAAATGCTAAACAGAAAAAGAAGAGGAGGAAGAAACGGGAAGAGAGAGAGAGAGAGAGAGAGAGAGAGAGAGAGAGAGAGAGAAAGAGAGAGATAAATGTACTAACCTTCCCTGATGAGGACCCACGTTGCCGTTGTCGAAGCTGGAACTGGCAGTGATGTCAGTGTCAGGAATCGCTCCAGATTCCATTCCCAATGGGCTAATGCATTGTGCTACAACAGCCAAGAGAAAGATAACTATAGTTAAATTAAAAACATATGTTTCTTTAGTAGGAGAATGTATTCTCTATACACTCGCGATAACACCTACGTGTATCGATGAGATTAATATTTTTTTATTGGCACTTCTCTTGTTCTTCTTTTTTTTTTTTACTTTCTTTTTGCTCTCACCTCACTAGCTTAATTAATCAAATCGACTACCTAATGTAATGAAATAACTTTCTTGTTCGTGAACACAAAATAATGATGGAAAAGTTAAAAATGAGGCACTTTGAATTATTATGATGTGCATTAGATTATTGCGTAATTCAATTTTTTTACTTCTACTCCTTTTTCGTTATAACTTGCAATTGCTAAATTTTTAAATGTATGTTGGTGTTAGTAGAATTACTTGATCAAAGAGCACAGAAAAAATATTTCAAACGAAATTATGATTCTAATTTATTTAAATATGGATAAAAAAAATGATCATATGATTTGTACACAGCTTTTGAAAATTAGTTCAATTTAACACGAATGTGCATCGCGATTTATCTTATATTTTGTTTGCAATGAATTTCATTAATTTAATTTTTTACAATTATCAGAGTAAAACTGATCCTCGGCTTTAATTAAAAAATTATACAATATCGATAAATAAACAAATTATTTTACTAAAAATGTATAACAGAGTACCATGATGTCTCAATTAGTTTTAAATAAGTTTTTTAGTAGATTCTATTGAATAAAAAGCTGTCATTGGAGATAATATTTATATGCTTAAAATAAAATTTATTAGTTAAAATGTAATATTAGAAATAAGTTTGAGTTTTAATATTGTTGGATTCATCTATGAGAATTCATTCAAACTTTGCTAATAAAATTAAATTAAAAGTGTAAATACATCACCCAAAAAACTTTGATGATTTGTCATTATGACTATGTAAATGTTCAAAAGTTGTAAGCATTTTACTATTTATGAGTATGCATACTATTTACATAAAATATTTTTCCCATAAAGCTTAAAAAAAATTGATCGTTAAAGATACAAAAATTTAATTGGTTAAAAGTTTGAAAAACAATTATTTTCATTAAAAATACTAAAATTTATTGTTAAAAAAGGAAGAGATGTGCCAAAAAAAGTATTTAAACAGATGAATAAACTCTTAGTCATAGCATATTAATATTTGATATTACAAATTTTACCTAGATGAACCAGCTCCATAACTAATGCAACAATATTTTAAAAAGCCCCCTCGCGAACAAAAAAAATAACGATTATGAACAATATGTTAATATTACTAATAAAATGTACAAAGTTGCTCGATATGATATCGCGACAACAATAATCTGCTTCGCAAACTCCGCCTCAATCCGAGCAAAAATAATGACAGGAGTTGGGGAATAATTTTTCATGCGTATTCCCTTCCTTGGTTATGCTTGGTACTGCGCTGGTTCCGATATCAGGGAAATATTAACAGCCTTGATTAATGGCTGATGTCTGAGGATCACCCGTGATGAAGGGCAGGGAAAGGGGAGAGAGTAACGGGTTTCCTTATATTTTTTTCTCTTTCGGCTGTACCTCAAGCTGCTCTCCGTTTCGCGGCATATTTTTTACGCTAACGTGGCGTCAAAACTTGTTTCACGCATCCACGGTTAGGGTGCGTTTGAATAACGCCACCGCCTCAAGAAATCCTGTACGATATGTGTGCATGTGTGTAGGTTAGAAATACTCAGGCAAAAATCTAGAGGTCGCAACTGTCCCTTTTGCGCTGCGGAACTGCGAGCGCACGAGTCTTTAATTTTCTGCCACCCACACACACGCAAAAGTTAATTAGGATTTCATCTAGTTTTACTGTAGGACACGTGTACCTCTACCTCGAAATTATGTGAAATTGATATCCCGGTATTTCTCTTTGGAGGCACCTGACACACGCGAGCAAATCAGAGTCCTTGATTTCCTCGCCTCCTTGACAATTTTATCCAGTTTTACTTGTGAGTTCGATATACCACAGGTGTATACAATGGCATCCGAACTTACCATTGTTACCACTAATTACTTATAAATTAATTATAATTGGCGTGTGATTTATGACGATACTGAAAACAAATAATGATATTTGTAGATACTTTTTTAAAATACCAAACTTCGGTGAAAGCATTCTTTTATCCCTACATTAAAACTTTCTACTATTCTTACTTTAAAACTTTGTACTATAATTCAAGAAGATTAAGAGCTTTTGAATAGATTATATATTGATAAATTATGGCCTCTATAATAATTTTATTCTTGGAGAATATAATATATACATTTAATTTTTCACAGCTAAGAAAATGTAAGTACTAAGAACTCGCCTTGAAACTGATGTAAAAAATGGAAAATTCTATTGGAAGTCGCACTCGGGTGTCGAATATTCTCATTCAAACTAAACAACTTAATGGGCGACACGTAAACGAGACGCTCGCTCTTGGGCACAACAGACCGAAATTCAATGGAAGTTTTCCCGACTGTATAATTAGTGGACCTACCCGCTTCCACGCAATTTTCGAGAAGCGTTTAAGTGAATTTCCCTGCTGGCCTTTCCATTGGCAGGGCGTAGGCCATGAATAATTCACACGAACACACGCTAAATAATAATATAGCCAGAGTTATGTAAAAACGCGCTTACTCGCATCCCTCGAGGCAAAAAGTGGAGGAAAACAGAAATACCAATAAGGTATTTAATGGGGTTGTATGGCCGCGACTGGTCACCCATATACTCAAGTCTTGCAAGTATCGATTGTCTGCGAACTCACACACACACGCCTGTATAAGGCACTTCTGGTCTCGGGCCACTCGCCCGCAACGGCCCCTCGCCGTTTGCAAAAGGTGCACGTGCGTCACATGTCTTTTCTCTTTTTCTCTCTCTATCTCTCTCTATCGATTCGTAATGTTTTATAAACTCCGGGTTTGAGTGGACATACATTTTGAGAAGGCACTGCACCGCAGTTCCCAAAAATTAATTTTCTACTCGGTGGTACTCGCTTTTATAGACCTTTAGGCTACTATATTTGGAGGTGCATATATAAATACTTTATACAATGATTGTAAATTATACAAGACTTGCGTTGACGTGTATTAAATTGTAATAGACGCTTGAGACGATTAATGTTTTCAAAAGAACAATAATAGTTTTCTTGTGCTGTACATGTACCTATTGATTTATAAGATTGGAGTTTAACTTTTTTATATCTATATTCCATTTACTTGTTCTTGAGTGGAAAAGCAAAAATTTTAATTACCTGTTGTAAGGTAAAGTAGAAACCGATTTTTCTTCGCTTTCCTGATTTATTGTTTCACCTCAGAGTTCGTATGTGTGCCTGTATGTGTGTGTGCATTTCAGTATATTAACCCATGCGCAGCTTACATGAATTTCCTAATATATTGCTGTAAACCCAGACAAATAAATCTGCTCAAAATGTTTATTTATTATAATTGTCGTACATACTGCTAATTAATTATTAATCTCTGGCTGAGTTGATCCTCATTTATGCTTATTTTAATCTACACACTTTACATCGCTGCATGCTCACAATACTAAAATATATGCATTTGTTTTATCTTGAAGGATTGGAGAAAAATTTGGAATAAATAACGAAATATTCATTTTACGTGTACGACGCTAATAACTTATAGAAGAAAAAAATCATTGTACAGATTCCTAAATAACATCATTTAAGGAAACATTGGTAGCCGTTCGAATTTTACTTTATTGCTCATATTTTAAGCTTTTCAATATTTACGTAAATGCGTAAATATGAATAAAATGGAATTAATCTCTAAAGAGCGTTGAAGGAGAGTTTTCTCAGGAATAATGAATTCATTGTACCTCCCACCCAATAGTCTTATTATATCCAATTTTCCGACATCATCTCCTCGGAAATAAGAGGACACTTTTTTGAATACAGATATATGGAAATGGGACTTTACTGCCTTGAGGCACACGCGTTCACTGAGTGACACAGAAAGGAAGGAAGCGAAACTCGCAAAAAAACTCGGGACGTGGTTATCAATTTGACACTGACGCGAGTAGAGGGTGAAAAAGCATTCAATTTCCCTGCACGGCCAGGGGAAAAAGAGGGAAAAGAGGCAACCAGGGAAAGGAGGGAAAAGAAGCAGCACACCCTTCGGTTCGTGAACTGTCACTGCGCGGAGAGTTATGGAGGAGGAATGAGTAGCTGGGGCGGGCAAACATCGCATAACTTACCGTCTTCTTTTCCTCCTCGGTGCTGCTTCTTCTGCTCCTTCTTTTCCAGGCTGTCTATAAATACGGGATCGAAGCCGAGTCCGTACCCCGCCACGTGTGCACGAGCGCGATACGTGAGGTAAGGAATTAAATGACAAGTACAAAACAAACAAAGAGATCATGAGTCCATGTCTCGGAGAATCAGAAAAGCACGTGAGCTCTCCATCGGGCGAAAACCAAAGTCCTAAAAGTAGACGGGACTTTGGTGAAAAATGCTAGACACGATCAAAATAAGCCCAACCCTTACTCTCTTAAACTTTGTTCTCGGCTGCTCCTTGCACTCCCATTGTTTACAACTCGCTAGCAAATAGAACTTTAATATTACGTACCTCCGCATTTGTGGTGAGGTATATTTCCTCGATGCAACATCCTCTCAAGTAAATAATCCTACATGACTCCAAATTAATGTGAACATGACCATGTTGAGACACAAACATCCCAACAGCATCGAATGATTCACAAAATTTCAACTTTTGCTCCTAAACTTTTTTAAATAATTCAGTCACTGCTATGATTTATCCAGTCGCATACGCTGCAAATCAACATCGACAATTATTACTACTAAAGAGTGGCTTTCGAAAAGTGCAATAGAGTATCAAAAATGTTCACCAAAGAAATTTGAATGAATGGCTAACGTTGTACTCAGTTTACATGTACCTTTCTGCTGTTTGTTTTATTATCAAATCATTTTCATTATCTTCATCTTGAACTATTCCTGTGGTAGTGAGGCAGAAATTCTCTCAACAGTTGCTAGAAATTTAAAGTTTTTTTAGGTCAGTTTACGCGATTAGAGATTCTATCCTCTCGTGTTTTGATTACACTTCTGGAGGAGCTGAGGGAATCTATTGGAGGAGGATTACTTCTCATTCCCAGAAAAGTCACAATCGAATTTGAATAAATCCCTTAGTTTTAATTCGATAAATCTTTGGAGCTAAATCCATCGATAGTTCAAAACATGAAATCGAAATAAGCTTACAATGTTATATTTGCAAGTAAAGCAAAGCTATTCTAATAGATGATTGGAGAACACAAGTTTTTTCCATTCGATTTTGAGCAATGAAAACCTAGATACATATCTCTTTAAGAAAAATAAAATAAAACATTTGGAATCATCAAACAAATACGCGAAATCCAACTTTTAATTTAAAAACTCCGCTAAAGGAGAAAATTCCCAACTTTTGCCATTGATATCATCTGCAAAATTGGATCCCATCGAACGCTTAGTGTATTACCAAGTTGTGTCGGAAATCCCTAGAGCTGAGCAATTCCTGATAAATCAAGAAAACGTAATCAACGCAGAACCGCGCCTGTAAATCCTCGGCACAGACCTTTATACCATCTCGCGAACTTCAGGGAATCCAATTTCGAACTCACACCCTCACTCTCACTCTCACCCATCTTCTTTCCAGCGGTCTCCCCTTGATTATTACAAATGGCTGCTGTGGATATCGAATGTGTTTCGGTGTATTCGTGGAAAAAACAGATGGACAAAAAAATGAAACAGAGAAGGAAATATGAAGCCAGAGAAGAGGGAACGCCTGCTTCTTATCTCAATGAAGTGAGGCGGTACGCGAAATGCAAATTAATTACAACTTGCACTTTCGCGCTTTAATTCTTATTCTTGTGCATTTGTACTTCGGGATTGTTTTTCTCGTAGTATTACACTTTTATTTTTTTCAAGTTTTCTTTAGGCTACTGTCTTGAAATTGAATAATATCAGGCTCTTATTATAAACCTAGTAAAAATATCGTTTTTTATTTTTTGCTTTCTTGTAGTTTTGTACGCCACATGTATTGTTGTATTAAAGAATTTTAATTACAGTTTCAACTCATTAGATTTTTCACCAAAAATAAATAAATTATTTGCAACGAATTTTGTCATTTACATTGATACATGTAATATTATATTGTCAAAAAGTATGTAAGCATGGTTAAATTTGTCACATTGAATGCCCACAGGTATGCAAAGGAAACACTCGAATATTACATTGCACTTTAAATCTAAAGTATTGAAAAAGAAAATACTACATAGATAGTTATAATGGTGTTAATGGTGGAAGGGACAATTTGACCTGTACAAGCTAAGTTTTTCGTTTACAGTATTTCAGTTTACTCTGAGATTTGAAGTACGATACATAATTTTCTATAATCTCATTATATATATATTATGTTTTATTTTTTTATAAAATAATTATTTGTATTTAATTATAAACCACACATGTATTTATTATATGCGACCCTATTCCAACACAAAAATAAAGAGTAAAAAGTTTACGGGTGAAAATACTAAACTATGGTTTCAACATCGCATTATTTCTTTATGAGCAATAGCTTCTTCTAAATCTATATTCATAATGTTCCACGTATTTACCATATTATTTTTTTAGTTCTCTTATATTTACTATGGGGGTTCCCTCCTTCAAACCCGTACACAACTTTATGCCAGTTACTTCAGATCAGCCGCAAAAAAAGGCATGTATTGGAGTCTGCAGAGTATCAGAGTAACTGAGTATCAGGACGTCAACCCTTATTAACACACGATATTAAAGCAGAAATCGTAACTCACTTAAGGACTAAGCCCTCTTTCCATCTCCGGTAAGCCGGAAGGTCTGATATAATTTCCTCTCATGCAAAATCATTTTCGTTTTCGCGTAATTACGTGCAAATTTCTGGGTGCCAAAAGGTGAAGGGAAAGGGAGAGGGAGGGAAATGCTCCGAAATTACTTAGTCGTCTCGGATTGAGGAGAAAGGAAGCGGACATGCATTGCAGCACATGGAAAAACAAGAGCAAACTTCTCTAGGTTTTGACAAATGTCTTTTTTCCTTCACTGGTCTTTAAAGTTTTTGCTAGTTTACCCAGGGCCATTCGAAAATAATAGCACAGTTTACAATGCTTACTCGAATGCTCCTTAAATTTCCCGCTGAATTTCCTAATACAATTTTAAGAGCTCTGCATTATTGAAGCAATCAATTTAAGGCATCCATCGAATCATAATTCTGATACATAAAAAAATGATTCAATTAATAGAGAAACAACGTATTTTGAAGAGTAAATCGTCTATTTTGCAAAAATCAATGTTGTTAAAAATTCAAGTTGAAAAGCGTGTTGGAGTGTGAAAGAAAAACTTTGGCTCTTATAAAGCGAATTTCAAAAAAGAGCAAGCATACATTTGTGAGAATTCTCTCATTTTAGTTTTCCCAATAATAAAGTTTCCGTAAAACACACAAGACAAGCACATGTGAGAGTGTAACATTTTGAGTTATCAACTCGCGAGAAGTGCATTGAAAGATTCAATGGTATACTCGGGTCTAAAATAAGGAAGTGGAGGCTAGATTTCCAACATCGAAACTTTAAAATGATTTACTAATGGGAGGACGTTGGCGAGAAAATGCCAAATTTTTTTTTCCTTTTTCCTCATGCGCTAAAGATTTACTCACTCGCGGCCTTTTATTGAGAAAAGAGATTTTTTCGACGATGGCGTCAAAAACATCGTTGCGTAACTATATAAGAATGAGAGAGAGGGAAAGGAAGATTTGAAAGAGTCGATTGGGGGTTGAGATTATTTTCTACTTTCCTGAAGGAACAAATTCAGACATTCCAATCTATTTAATTCGAGTTTCTCGAACCCCCCTAATAGACTCCATCATCTAGACTCTACTCCCGGATCATTTACTTCTTCGGCTTCTTATGCGAGGCTATCTCTTTATTTTTCACCATCTTTTTGTAAATTATACAGTAATTTCAAAATACAAAATTCTCTTTTAAATTTTCAATAAATTGTAATAAATCAGATCGATATTATTTGCAGATGTAAAATTTTTATGTATAAAAAATAATATTAAGTATGATTTAAGATATATTAGCTTTGGAATTTATGCACATTTTTTCAGTTATTATTTTTAAATTAAAACGAAATATTAGCTGTGAAAGCATGCATTTTCTTCATTATCAGTATATTACTAATCTTAATTTGTTACATATAAATATATTATTTTCTTGCTTGTATAATTTAATTATTGATAGTTTTATTGAAATTATAATTCAAAATTATACGCTGAGACTCTACAACTGCAAAATGGCGAAGTTGTGAAAAAGCTTTCGTGTAATGACCAAAAAAAAAGTAAAAAAAGCTTGGTTAAAAATGAAATTCCCCTAAACTTGTGAATGTATTTTTCATTTCACCGGAGTATTTTTCAGTTGGTGACTATGTATAGGTGATTGTACACATTGTGGACGTGGTAAAATTTCCTGTCCCTTTATGGTATGCGCTAAAAGCCAAAGCTCAAATAACGCTCCCGGCATTGTTCCACCAGTCATGGAGCCCGAAAGCATCTTCATCTCTTTAAAGGGGTATAAACACGCAGGGGACAGTTTTTAGAATTACAGACATATTCGAGAGATTAAAGAGAAAGGACAGAAACAGAGTATATCATTCCACGGGCTTAAATATTCAGCATATGATGTCTTGGTAAATAACTAAAAAAATACTCGAAGTAAATATTTTTCTTGTACATCCAATAAACACTGACAACTCTCTGTAATCTTAAAATACTAACTCAGATTATTAATTATTGAAAAATTAAATTCTATTTAAATGTATATTCCTTATAATAAATATGTTTCTAAAATCGTAATGCAAAGTTTTTGCAAGTGACACGCAATCAAGGTATATCTATGGTATATTGAGTCAATGCACTTGATATGCCGAAAATATTACTATCAATCCAAAACACGAGAAAAAATATTCAATTTCGCTGAGGTATAGAGAGAGAGAGAGAGAGAGAGAGAGAGAGAGAGAGAGAGAGAAAGTGAATTGAGAGAATTGTGAGTAGGTTGCATGCATACAGAGCGAGGTAAGGAGTAGAATGTCAAGCAGAAGAGTCGAGGCGGTATAAACATGATGCATATACAGGGAGAGCACCGGCGGCAGGACAGCTACTGGGGCGGAAGTAGTACTTTTATAAACGTACAGCCCCATTTTCTGTTGTGGATCATATTCATATATCTATCTATATATATATATATGTTTATATGTATATGTATATATATAGCCGTCTTTCTTTTATTTCCACCCCATTGTTGGTTCAACAGCACGCACATCTCCATCTTTTGTCTTGTCTCAAGTTGCGTGCATCCTTTCTCTTTCCACCCATAACCGCCCGGTGCGCTGTAACACAAATCCCTTTACGATTACTCTTCCTCATTCATTAGGCCAGTTATTTGCGTCATCATCTTTTGCTCATCAATCCTCTCGTATTTTGCGGCCATTCCAGAATCGAGGACGAGCTTTTCGAATCGACTCTCGTTTTCTGAGTCATTGTTTAAATTCAATGCTCTACAAATTGTCAATCTGACCGGGTGGAAGGGTTTTAAACGACAACTGCTTTCGAAGCAATCTAGATGCAAATTTTTCTCGCACGTTTCGCTGAAACAATGCAGATCGCTTATCGACTGCTTTTTTTGGAATTTCAAAATGCTTAGTGAAAGTTTGTTGTATCACACATTATTACGCAATCAAAGAAATGTCATATTCTTCACAGCACGTGGCTTCTTTTTGTAAGTTGCGATGACTCGTTCATTTTTTTGTACAAAAGCCATCTTTTTGTACAAAATAAAGATTAAATGACATGATACCAACAATTTGAACACAAGAAAACAAGAAAACTCCACTTGGATTTAAAGACCCAAGAATGTTATTTCTAATTTAACATTTGGATTTAATTATGGCACCTTATTTGGTCCATGGAAACAGATGAGATAAGTCATGTGTTTTTAAGTATGTTTGTCTTCACGTCCATGGTATTACCGATTTTCTTCACTCAGAAATACACGTGTTCGCCCACAAATGCACACATACACCGACAATCTCCTCACATTTATACCATATTCTTGTTTTGGCCCTACCTTCTGCTCCATGACATCTCTCATCATCTCTCACCGTTTCATCCCCCCCCCAAACGTCATATGCTTGCACGCGGAATATTGGATTTATAAAAACAAACAAAAGTGGATCTAATGTGACACGGTGGAACTTGAGGATTTGAGAAAAAGGCCGACAGACGAATGAATAGATTGACAGAAAATATTCATTCCCGAAAATCGAAGGATTATTGCACTTTTCATGAGTTTGAGCTACCCTTTTTTTGCTCCTATCCTCATTCCGAGGATTTTTTTTCTGGGACTGGGCTTTGGTGGGTTACTTTAGCCACTGTCTTCGATTTTCTAGTCCATCCGCGGATTGATGGAGGTCAAATGCGTCGAAAGGAAGGTACTTTGCATCATTGCGACTAGACTCTTAAAGCCGATATCGACGAATCTCTGTCTTCCTCTCTTTTGCGGTTCGCAATCATGATCGCGAATTGCAAAATTGAATGGGCCTTGATTATCGAGGGGAGGATAAGGATAAGGATGTAAACAAGAACGAGGACGAGATGCTGCACAAGAATTTATATTAGGCTGAGCGCCGACAAAGAATGCCTATCATGCTGGAGTACGAAAAAACCAAGATTGAGAGATAAGTCTGGTATTTTTGCAAACGAGTCGACACAATTTGGATAAAATCCAACAAAGATTAACCTTTTCTGCCTCTTATTGCATTTATCAAATGATCTGTACCTTTATCTACCTAGATTATTGTGGACGAGGATTTGCGATTAGTTAAATTAAGAATTCATTGATGGAGTAATTAATGTGGTATTACTAAACATTTACTAAATCGCAAATACTTGTAAACATAAATTAGTCGTGTTGATTTAGAATTGCAAATGAGAACATGAATATGAATTTTAAATCAAGTAAATTACCAAAGAATATATAAATTGCGTGAAGAGATGTTGAAAAGTGTTGAAAAAATAATAGTTGATAACCACGAGAGAAAAAACAAACTTATAGCTGAGTGAGAAATTCTTGTTTGTTTGTTTTATGAGAGATTAAAAAACAATTTGTGGTATTAACAGGGATTAAAATAAAAACAATAAGATTGAAAAAATTATATCAATATGGATGAAGTTTTTGCACAGTAGAAATGATAAGTTTCTTCATATGCATATAAAATGATTTAAAATTTACAGTCATGGCATGTTCGCAGTTTAGCATTTGTCTATTTGCTAATAATTAAAGTTGACGGGCATTCCTTTATTTTGAATGCGGGGCATAATACCACGGCCACCGAATTCGAGTTGTTCCTTTATTTGAAATTTCGTAAAATCAAGACACAACCTGACTTACTCGACGCGGACCATTAACCCCAGCCCTTCGATTCACCTTCATCCTATGCTCCCTTGTAGGCGCAATAAAACGACTCTCGCGTGGGTGGGAGAGCGCGTCACCTCCACACATTCTCGTCGCACACGCAAATGAAAGCCTCGTTTCCCAATTATGTGGCCGAATCATTAAGGCCGCAGTAATTATCGTTTTATTGGACGACCATCTCACATTAACATAACGACATTGCGGCGATTACCAGGTTATTCCGGATCATTCATATGGGTCGGTGTGTGGGAACCCGTCTATTTGTCAAACTTATGCCGATCTTCAGTTTCGCGAGAATAAGAACGTTGGTCTAGTTGCTAATCATCATGAATTAGCTTTTTCGAAATTGTTTCCACGAATACTTTGGTTTTACTATTTCGAGAACTTATTTTACGGTTCGGTCAACATTATTTATCCGTGGTGTATACTTTGGGGCTTTTGAACCATTCGTGAAATTATCCCGTGCAAAATTTATTTCCAGTTTTTGATTAATATGCCAAGTATATCAACTTTTTTATGGTATTGACACTTTCAGGTATTCATTTTTAATGTAAATGATAGTGATTATATTGGATACTCTAGTCAACAGTAGTATCGGGTTATTTAGTTCCAGGATATTTTGAAAGGTCAAAATACATCATGACACACTTTATAAACTTTACGACTCTGTGGTGGAAATTCAACAAAAAAAACTTTATACGATCAGTGATATCGTTTTAGTTTAATTTTGAAGAATAATTTAAATGATTTTGATAAAATTATATTAAAATTTATAATGATGCATATATTTTTATGCAGATATTTAAAAAACATGAATAAAATATACATAAAATAAAAACATTTAAAATTAATATCAATACATTATCAATAATAATGGAAAGCTTGTCATTGGCTTTTCATCTATTAATTTATGGTTTGTTAACCACGTCAAAATACATAGTATAAGATAAAGATACATTAAAATTTTTGGATGTAATTATCAAGTTTGAAAGAGAATGTGAATGATTGATTGTCAAAAAATGGTGCTTGAATCATTATGGAAATTTGGAGATTATTAACATGCTTCTAATGATACTAAAATCAGTTAATAGTAATATTGCGTGATATATTTTTCTAAATAAAAAATTGTGCAAACATGTGTTTTTTCATAATTAATTGATAAAAATACCGTTGTTTTAATTAAAATATATCCAAAAAAGTATCTCACGTAAAGGATTCAATCTCAGAATATTCTTTTAAACAGTAGTTAGCTTAATTTATGAATTGAATTTTTTTGTCACGTAATAAATTTATTATGATCATAATTAAATTATTACTTATTATTGAAAAACTATATTCCATACATTAGATAAATATATTTAAACTGAAAATAAACCAAAATATTTTCCAAACGTATTTGTACCGAAATGGTTTTAGTCAAATATTTTATTTATAGTAAAGTCATTAAAATTTAATTACTGAAAGTACTTTTTAATTTAAAATGACAAAATTTTTCTTATTTGAAATTGACTTTTTATCCACAATTATCTTGGATGTGCTTTAGTAGTTAAGATGATATTGAGTGAAATCAGTGATTATAAAATCTGTTGAGTTTTAAACATATCCATGCTTCGCCATGTACTGAAGTTCTGTGTAAGAATAAATCTTCTTTTTATTTCTCTGCTAGAAGCTAGTATTACGTCCGTAACATTTATTAAATTCTTCCGAATTCTTGGTCTAGAAAAGAACTTAATATCCGACGAAAACGACTTTATTTTTACATTGACGCGTTTGGGTCTACATTTAACTGCACAAATCCTTTTTGCCAATTGTCGCAACGACGGTAATTTCTACAATTCGAGCCTACGCTTGCGCGTACTAACTCCTGGGAAGGAGTATACAGGCCTCGCGAAATTATTTTTATGAAAATGAAAATGAACGAACACGAGTAGATAATATTTTTGAATAAATAAATAAATAATAAAAAACAATTCAATTAATAAAAAATACATTTTAATAATCTTTACTTGTCAATGTGTAGTACAATGATAGATATTCACAATTTGGATCGCGATATAAACCAAATCTCGACAATAAATCGGACCCTTGAAATATAGTATTTTGAAATGTTATAAATATTGTCTAAAATCGCGATGAAAAATATTTGATGAGCATGTAAACTTTTTAAATCGGAAAGTCAGTGCTGCATGCCTAATGCTTAATTAATGCTTAATTAATGCTCCAATTATTTGAAATTCGCCCCTTTTTATACCCTTTGGTGCTTAGTTATTTTTGATAAAGAATTAATCTTATTCGTCGCACTCATTTCCTTCTCCGGACTGGTCTTAATTATTTTAGATTCGCCCAATCATAGGCTCAGTTTCGGATTTTGATAAAATTTAATTTTACGGGGAAGGTAATGATGAGCTTACATATTTAATTCGATAGTTTTCTAATTTACAATCTTGCTCTGTTTATCTGTTTCTTCATTTAACAATCGGATAACTTAATATTACGGTGATTCGATTTATAAATTAATAATAAAAGAATGATCGATGATTAAATGGTCCATAATTAGTTAATTTGTTAATAATAATCATTTGTTAATTAAAAATTATTTAACAATTCGTTGCTAATAATCGCATTATCATTTCTGGTTTATTGATAATTATTTTGTTGACTATTAATTTGTTAATAACAATTATTTGTTTATAATTATTTGTTAATTAAGAATTTTTCGTTAATCAACAACCCGTCAGAAATGAACCATTTGTCATTTATCATTTTTTTAATTAACAATTTGTTAATAACAAATTATTTGTTAATAACAATTTACTAATAATAATTTTTGGTTTATAACAATTGACTATCAATTAATAACCTGTTAATATTAGTTGCATGTTAACGACATTAATTTGTTAATGATAACTTGGTTATTAATTAATAATTTGTTTGTAATAATTCGTTCGTTAATTGATGATTCTAATAATTTGATTTAATCAATAATTTGCAATCGGCTTGGTTATAAAGAAATTATCGGCTTCTGGTAGTTTCGATTTATTTTTGTGGGTTCTCGATTAATATTATATTTTTCATGTTTTTCATGCCATAGGTGATTTTACTTTTTCGTGATTTTACTCTACACAATACTTAGTCTGCACACCTGGAAGACATTAAAATTTTATTACTTACACGTTTGTATGATTAGGGTTTTCCTCATCCGCTCGTGTATTGGTCAAGTTCTAAGGTCAAGTGCAACTCAAGGTTACATTTCGGGAAAACCATAAAAATGTTTGATAGGAAATTATTGTTTGAGATGCGCATGTACATGATTTGGAAAAATATTCTAAATTCAATTGTCGATTCATATTTTAAAAAGTATGCAATAATAGTTTTGATAAATTAAATATTAATCGTTCGGCTTATGCCGTAACACTAGGCTTGTTTATTTTAACATTTTAGTCTTCTTATGTTTTTGAAAGGAAAACTATTATAAAAGACAACTACTCTTTTTAAAAAACAAATTAATAATTGTTATATTATAAATATAAATTTTGAAATAAGGATTCTTGCCTATTTAGAGTAGATAAGTTAAAAGCAAAATTGAGTATATAATTATTTTATTATATATATAATATTAAAACAATTCAATAAAATTCAAATAAATCTATTCGCAAACACATTTCTCAAAGCTTCAATCACTTTGATTAAATACAATATCATGTGTTTTGTATCGCGCAATATACACACATATGTTTTATCGCTGAAAATTTACGCGATTAAATACGCAATCGTGTCTTGGCAAAATTATTACAAACTCATTGTCGCACACAAGAACATGTTGCTGGTAGAAATAAAATAAAGAGATAAGGGAAAGGAAAAAGTGATGGTGGCGAAAGAGATGGAGTTCACCCGAGATTAAAGAAATTAATTGCCATCGAAAGACATTCCACTAAAAGTGAGGAATTCGTGGCCGCGAAGCGGATGACGTGAAGGATGCGAATTTATCGTCACCGGCGAATTTCAATTTCTCTTGGCAGATGAAAAGGAATAGAATGAGAACGAGAGACCAAAAAATCAGGAAGGAGAACGGGAAACGAGTGGATCGAATTTATAATATCCGCGCTTAGATAATGTGTTTTATTTCTCAGAGAAGATGGAGAAAGAGATGATTTACATATGTGCGCATGTGTGAATGCTGTTGGGACGTTTTTCACAGCTATTATATTGCTCTCATTTTTGTTTTTTTTTTCATGTTCTCTTAAGAGAAATTTGAATTGTGATGTATTTATAGAGATACTATTTAAATTTGTGGTCTCAATAGCTTGTTGTTTATTTATTGCACTCCTCTAGTTTATAAAATAATTAGTCTTATTTGAATTAGCCACTATTTATACGGTCTTTAAATTTCATTTCAATATTTACTTCTTAATCATTCCAAATGATTCATTCTTCACCTTTCATTCAAAATTAATTCCATCCTATTAATAATTTACAAACAAATGACACATTGGTTGCACATGTATATATAAATGAAGCTAATGTCATGCAAAAGTGGTTCCTTTATTTTTCACAAACCCGCGGAAGAATTAGTTCTAAACTCTTTGAGTAAATGAATTTAATTTCATTTGCGAAATCACACAAAAATGATTTAAAACTTTTTATGGTATAGTAATTATTATTAATTATTTTGAATAGGACTTTCAAGATGAGAATGACTCGATCATTCCTCGATAATAATAATCTTTGATGTCAAATAATCCTACTTGGTTCAAAACTCTTAGTTAAGCGAAGTGAGCAGTTCATCAATTTCCGCAAGGTTCTTGAAAATTGAAAGCCAAATACTTGGTTTTCAATTTTAATTCATTTTCTCATAAAAGATAATCATACTTTAATTTAATTTCATGAAAAAGATCAGTCGATCGGTTTACTACAGAAACTGCCATATTACTTCCAATTACGTATTACAACCGTCTATCTCTTGTTTTACTCATTGAGCAAATTCAAAGTGAAATAATTTGCTTGTTGGATTATTTACCCCATATATACCATGCAGAATATAATGTTGAGAAGATTGATGTTTGGTGTTATAAAAATGGTATTAAAAAATTTTCTATTATATTGAAAGTATTAAAATATATAAACCACCTGTGCGCGGCAAAATATTAATAATCCAACAATGTTGAAAAAAAAACATAATAAAAGCTCGAGAACCATTTAATTGACCCACGATGTAAAATAATAAAACCACTTTTAAATTTTGTAGCTAGAGGAAGTAAAAAGTTTATAATTTGATAAAATTCACCAATAGTAACGGTGACTTGAAACTACTGAAAAATACTTGCTTTTGCTTAACGTGAAGATGTCAAGAATTTGTTTAAATTTCTTAAACGAATTCTCTTGAATAATCAGTGTAAGTCTCGCACGTGAGCAATAAGAATGAAGAACAGAAAAAAAAATTATTACACAGTAGAACGCAGGTAAAAAAACTTATGGATAGACAAGTAGATAAGGCGAAGAGTGTAAAAGGGAATAAAGGAAGGGATGTCAATGTCCTGACTGAAGAATCTCATGATTGGCTGATGCGACCGCGCGTGCCGGGGTTGGAGATTTCGGGGAAAGCACTCTCTCTGTCACTCTTTCTCTCCCTCTTCACCTGCAATCGCAGCTGTTTATATCGAAATCGAAGATGCTTAGCTGAGAAACAAACCACAAGCCGATATGTTTATGCGGCATCGATATCGTTAAGAGCTCCGAATTTTTATTTGCAGCATCCAGCAGTGGTCCAATCATCTCGGTAGCCTTTTGCATATATGTCAGCCGATTGTTTCGATGTACGCTCTTTAAGATCTGCTGCGGTTAACCCGAGCTTTTTCATCTGGTTATCCAAATTTAATACTCCACCTCTGTCCGTTGATTGATTACGCGGGCGAGAGATGCGAGAGTTGCATGTCGACCCTAATCATTTACGAGCCAAACTGAGTATTTTTGACACCTTCTCGGGTTTTCACGCCAAGTACCCCCGATCTCCAATAAAACTGCGCGAATGCGAATTCTCCGCGCAAAGATAAAAAATTCATACTTTGCCCTAAGAATTATACATGCCAAACGCATAATGTTATACGCTTTACGAGTCCCTGTACAAATCATTAGGATAACAGATTTAAAAATTCATTCGATATTTTTATTCTTGTAACAATATTAAGAAAAAAACTTTTTAACATTAACCCAACTGAAATTTACGATTTTTTGTTATTTACCGACCTGTGTTGCCAGTGCATTTATGGAATTAAATTTTTTTAGCATACATAAAATGAAGGATGTCATAACCACTTTTCTGTTACTAAAAAACATGTAACTCGTTTTGTTTAATTATTGCAAAAATGAATAAAATAATTGGTAAAAAATTGCATGTTTGATCGTGTGACACTCGAAATACGATATACTGTAATGTATACGCAAAAAATATTTTTGATGAATGACGTTTATAATTTGAATTAAATAGCTATTTGATATTATAAGCTGATATATATATTACAATAAAACAAAACCAGTGAACTAAGTTCCTCATAATTTATTATGTTTATTAACTACTACGTTATCAAATTATCTATTTTCAATATACAATTAATTAATTATTCTTGGATAAATATTTTTTGTAATTTGCACACTCTTATTTTTTCCAATAATGATGCTGTTAAGATTTAAGTATTATAAATTTAGTGTAAAGATGTGCTTATGTAAAATCGTCAAATTATAAAATATGTGCTAGTTTCAACTTGTAGGGATAATTCAATATTTAACATATGTATGAAAATTATTTTATTTGGGGAAATATTCTGGGTGGACAGAAACTTAGGATTTTTCTACGTATTCTCAATAAAAATTAACCAACTAACCCCACTACCCTACTATGTGATATTTGTATTTTTTGATATTATACCTGTATACAATTTTTGTGTGAGACAATTGTCAGAATTCTACAAGTGCTTAGAAGAGTCGCTCGAAGTCCTCCAAGCATTCTCCAACCGTAAAAAATAATATTTTTCGTAAATATGTGCATCTATTTAAGGCGTTTCTTAAACTCAGTACCTCATCTTCAATTAATATTAAAGAAGAGTAGTGCCTATAAATATCTTATAGTATGCATAATATTATGTTTAGTAGTAAATATGAAAATAATAAAAAATTGAAGATATTTAGAAATAAAAAAACAAAATAAAAGTAGTTTTTATAAGCTTATTCTTGTTACATTGAATCATAGTAAATATTTACAAATTTATCAAATATATATAAATAATATTTATCATTGTACAGTCTAGTAACAAAATAGTAATATTTTCAATTATTTTTTTCTTTATCAACTTAAACTAAATTTATACTTTTATAAATCTACGTGATCGATTCAGTTTCCATCCACTTATCAAACAACATTTCATCATTACAATTATAAATGTAACATAATGTTTAAATATTTTTTAACTCTCAAAAAATCCAATTAAGTTGATTAAGTAAAATGATTAATATATTATTCATGTACTCCGATTTACTAAAATTGAAGATGGTCTTCAATACTAATTTAAAGTCAAAAAATATCAATGCTCTTCTGTTTATGATAGTAATTCAAACTAAAATTGTTCCGAGGCTAAAGACGGTAAGCAAGTTCCGCCGCATTCACACACACCCACACTCGGATACGCACTCGCATACATACCTAGTCTTGATTTTGTTCCATTCCTTACAAAATCGCGAATTCGCCAACTCAGCTTTGATACCACACAGCCGAGTTCTCGGTTCCGCAATACCGCACCCCACCACGCTACTACACTAACTCGCCAACTCACCACCACATTGCACGCCACATCGATTGCGAAGCCTTCGAAAGTGTGGCTGTAGTTTTGGCTCTCGGAATTCGTGGCCATGTTCGTATTTTTGTGGTTTAACCCTGATGCTTAACGATAAGTTAATGATGGTTAACGTATTTTAAAGAAATTGGACAAGTCTATATTCTGGCCAAAAGTGATGAACAGTTCTTGATCCTTCGATCTCTCGATTCCCCGATCCACCCTTTGCAATACTCAATCCCCAACTCATGACACAATAGATTTACAATTTCATTCTCGATTCCAATTTTTGCTTTTTCCTCTGCGAGTTTTGTGAGCGGCGTGGCAACTTTCGTTGTCGTTTAAAATAATATATACTATGTTAATATAAATTAATAAAAAAGTATTATTAATTTCTTACACACATATACAATTTAAAATATACAATTTCTATTGCTTTAGCTTTTATGAATTATAGAGTATGTGATATAATAATAAATAATTCAAATGCAAAATCTTATAAATAAATATATATATTTAAACAATATTTAATTTCAACTTCAGATTCATTTTTAAAATATAATACACATTTAACTTTATAGTACTTGTAGCGTTTACCCATCCGTGACTATAAATTTCTTTTTAATATTTTTTAATTTAAAAATTTATGTTTTCATAAAGCAGTAAACAAATCATTAAAAGTATAATACGTCGTGTAAATTAAAATACTTGGAAGTGTTTTGATTATCGATTCCTCTCAAAATCATATCGTGTACTTCGAGTAAGTAAATTAGGAACGAAGTTCTCCCAATTGTAAGATCAAAACTTTTTACATAATTTCACTTCATCTTGAATCATAAAAACGGATTTATAATATTTTTTATTTTTATTTAGATACGTAAATATATTTTTAAACAATTTTTATCTTAAAAAATATTCAATTGAATGTTGAAACAAACTCTTTTATATATTATATTAATTTCCAACTAGTTTACGTTTTACATTAAAACACATTCTCCAACAATAATTTTAGATATAAATTATGGAAGCGCTACGGTATAATTCAAGAAATATAAAATAATATAGTTGGTAATAAATTTAAAATGTGAAATAAAAAATAATGCATTTAAATAATGATTTGAGAATGTTACGACAGAATTGAAGTTATGTCGGTTTGCAATTGAAATGACTAGCTTATCAACGCATATCCTTATTATTATTTGTACAGTTGCAAAAATGAATCTTGTCAAGTCTAAAAAAAAGTACATGATCGGGACTTGAGGAAACGAGGGACAAGAAACGTAGTCAAATCCTGAGCTCTTGACAGAGTCCTCCTTTTTCTTCTCACCCAACTCGCCTTACTCCTTTTCCAGTCTCATCTCGTGCACTTGCTTGGTCCAGAAGCGATTATCTCTCTGGCTATCGCCGACGAGAGAAGGATTTAGTGGTGGCGATGAGCGACAAGTGATGGAGCCGAGCTGTAGTAAAGTCTCAACGCCCATAGACTCTAAAGAAGCACTAGTCGCCGGAGTTGAAGCAAAAGAAAGACAAATACGAGCACAAACACGAAGATCATCTTCGAGGACTAGCAATTTGAATGCAAAGCACCCAAATCAATCCTTTAATGATATACATTGCATCATTTACAGCAATTCGTGTCTATTAGCGCTCTTACATCACTTTCTCTCTCTCTCTCTCTCTCTCTCTCTGCTTTTTTTATTTCGGAATCTTCTCTAATCACACTTAATTCGTGTATTCAGATTGATCTTACAACCAGTGGATCCGTTTCTTTATCCAATGGAATGTAATTGAAACGAAGACGAATTAGAATTTTTCTCAGCAATATCGATCAATTAACATTTTTACTTTTATATAATGTGTAAATTCGTAATTAAAGTGATGTGCGTGTCTGTAAAACCGGACAAAATTTTCAATATATGAAAAATTCTGTCGATTAAACTAAAAATAAAAGCCACTAGTATTTTTATGAAAAAATGATGAATTATCAATTTTGGTCCATTCCCATTCAAATTTATGCAGGTCAACAACTTGGGTTGAACATGTCACCCACCTCGTGCTTCGGTGCATCTGGTTTTGATATACAAATTCACGTTTTTACTCATTTTTTTTAGATTTAAATCCAACTACATCATCAGAGGCGCAACTGCAGTTCCACTTGAATGGGTATAATTATTTTTACGTATATAATGGTGTGTATCTGATGGTGGTCGATAAATTTTTCACGAATTGTGGGAGGAAGTCACTTTCTCATTTTGATTATATATATTTGTGATCTGAATTAATTCGGCAAACTGTTCACTGTCGTGCTTGAGGCAATTTGATAACTTTTCTGGAAACTTGCGGACGCTCATTTGTGTATTTATTACATGTCATCAGTTACTTGTCTTTTATGTCCTTTATTGTAATTTGAGTAAACGATATGTCTCTCTCCATTTCAGATGAGCATAAGGATTAAGGAATTAAAAGCAGCTGCTTTGCTTTTGATATCCTCCTAAATTGAAGAAATATTTTTAATCCAACAATATCATCACCAAAATTGGTATTTACAAAATAATTTCTATAAATACTATCTGCCGATAATACAGAAGGATAAATAATTTTTTTTAAATTTTTACACCGCCTCACTGGCTTTAATATAAAAATAATTGATAACGCAA
Organism: Eupristina koningsbergeri; assembly: GCA_018907245.1. Taxonomy (NCBI): domain Eukaryota; kingdom Metazoa; phylum Arthropoda; class Insecta; order Hymenoptera; family Agaonidae; genus Eupristina; species Eupristina koningsbergeri. The sequence continues at coordinate 1,403,540 of JACCHV010000059.1, read as the reverse complement.
GGAATCGAGAGTGTAATTTAAATTTGATCAATTTGAGAGGTTAATACAAATTAGAGCGTAATTACATTCGTAAGCTTACTTTAAAAGTTAATTCAGATTATTTGAGATAATTTTATAAACTAAATTTTCCCGTATTAACTCGCAAAGAAACTCGTTAAAATCTACCGCAGCTAAAATTTCCTTGCACTCATAATTCTCGTAAAGTCATTACTCTTTCAAAGCATTAAGTAAAAAAGGAAAAAAAAACATTGGCGTGCATGTAACGCACAACATCATAAAATATGTTGGGAAACAAGTAGAAACACCGTCGGAGATTTATAGAGCTTGAGGTCTGGAGTGAAGCCGACACAACCTGCAATATCGTTTTTGTACTTTTGTAAAAAGTACATTGATAAACTTGTGATTATGATTGCTAAAAATTATGTGCATCCAAAATTCGCAAACCTATTTTGATGCTCTGAAATTTGTTGCTCAATGATACCATTGTTATTTTGTCCAAAGTTAATTAAGATCCATTATTCTTGTTTAAATGTTATATACGAAATTAAATGCAATTCACCGACTAAATATTGAGCGTGAAAAATGAAAATTGCCCAGTTAGTCCCATATTTACTATTAAAAATATTAATCGAGCGTCAGATAATACATTATTTCCAATCACATCATTCAAATTATAGAAATTAATTATAGGGTTTATGATTAAAGAATTAGCACTCACTAGTTATGGTAAGTATCATGAGTTATCTTGAACATAAACCAATATATAAAATAAATGGTCTACAATAAAAATATATAAAACATACAAGATCCATAAATAAATATGTTTGTAATTATTACTAGCAGTGAATAATAGTTATTTTAAGTAGTACTCTGAAATTGAATATCTACCACGAGCATCAGTTAAAACTTTTGAATATTGAATATCAAGAGTTTTGACGTTGGTTCCTTCAATTTTTGCTGCATTATTTACAAAAAAGTTTTATCATTCAAAGTTGCCCCGAAACTCAACAGAGACAAATTTTAAATATTTGACTATTTTTTAAAAAATATCCCCAGCAAAAAGGCAACCTCAACACCGTGCAATCTCACTTTATTATCTCATCCATGTTCTCAGGCTTGAAAAGGGTCCTCTGTTCCTTGTTCCTCATTCCTTATTCCGTACTCTTTACTCCATAATTCTTACTTCTTACCCTCTCTTCATCAGGGTTTAGTTTTTAACTAGGGGACGATCACTACTGCTCCGAAAGAGCGAATACTTAGTAAGTTTCGAAGTCCCTTTATTTACCTGATGGTTTTACGGCGCTCGGACCCTAAATCAATGGCTTGGAAGAAACGGAGGCGTAAGCGCGAAGTTTTAACGCCAAAACGAACAAAGTAAAGAGAAGGACATGGACATAACAGGAGGTTAACGCACACCGGGGGCACATAATGGGGAGCCGGCGCGAGCGTGTTTTCAGCTCTTTTCTACCGGACGATTATCCCTCTCGTGAGTAAAGCGAAAAGTTATGGTTACTCACTCTGGCGTGACTCACGGCAATTAAATTGAGCTATTCGTAGGTGTTTGTAGGCTTATGCTTACGGGAAATTTACATGGGCTTTTCGTCTTGATAAGAAAATGTGCTTTCTTTCGTTCATGTTTGCGCTCGTGTCCATGATTATAGTCTTGGAACACAGTCAGAGGTATATTGTTGATAAACTTTAATCTCAAATTGTTACGCAACTGACATTTTCCTTTCAAATTTTATTTTTACAACATCATGGACGTTCAGAAGATTTTAATTAATTTGATCAGCGTTTAAACTCCTATCAATTTTTGTCAAGAGGCTTACCTAAATTTATCCCTACACAATAATCCAAAAAACCACCGAAAATATTTAAAAAAAACTATTTTTAATTATTTTTGGAGATAAATGAAAAAACGACCATTATCGGAGAAATATTCTTTAATAGTACACCATTATAAACTATATTTTAACTAGAAACGATAATGATTCCATCTCCGCGCAAAAGGGCTTAAAAAAATGGTTCTGTAGAAAGAAAAATAAATCGAATTCTAGAGCAAATAATGCAGCCATTTTATTCAGAATCTAAAATGCTGTATAGATAGAGTGTATTATTTAGAGGTGCATATGGTAAAGCAATCATCGCAAAGTTCCTAGGGAGCAATTTATCAAGATAGAAAAAGAAAAAGAGTTTTACAGGCGACGCATAACAATCGGCTGCTCTTAAGGATTCAGACAATAATTCACGCGTAAATTTCTATAATCAATAACCATTGCGCTGATACTAAATATTGTTAAGCGGCGCAACAAGCCCAACTCTAAGCCCATAATCGCCTAACTATCTTCTGATGAAAAAATATATATTCCGAGATGGACAATCGAAAGCTCGGGGCATTTTGCACATGTAGGCATACATCATGATTGAGAGAGAGAGAGAGAGAGAGAGAGAGAGAGAGAGACAAATCGATCACTGGACTCTCATCCTTACTTTCGCGCCCATCACGAGACCGTTAAACCTCAAATAATTCGTGTCGATGGTGAGCGATGCCCAGCTTCTGAAAAAGTGAGAGGGAGAGATGTTCAGATGCTGCAGACTGGCAATTCGGAAGAAAAAGACCAGACGCTGGACCGCTTTTTTGCAATCCCCGCACTTTTTTTAACAAATCTGTGTATTTGCCCTTTCGAATAAATTAGCACATGATTCACTTATACAAGTTCAGATTAACGGTGCCTTTGTAGGTAAATAAACGTAGGCTTCCATTGATAGAAAATCCGATTATAAAAGCTATTAAATTCGTAAGGCTGCTCAGAACTCGCGGGAAGCTTTTTTATTTTCGAGCCTACAATAAGTTTAACTAATGATAAAAAGATAGGCCTGTACTTACCGTTAGCCACCTTTAAATATTAATAAAATATATTAATATTAAATGCATGTTTTCCACTAAGATATGTATTTTCTATTTTTATGGACAGACCTGAAAAGTCTAATTCGCAAAATCATTTGTTAAAATGCGATGCAATGACAAAGTTAATAATACTCATAAATAATATTGTCTAGTCAGTGTTGAATACCATCAAATAGTTCCTTCATAATTTTTATGACCTGATATACGTTTAATTTGAATTTGAAGCAAAGATATAACGTGAGAAAAATGATCAAACTTTGCATTGTTACATGAAAGTTGCATTAGTAATCTTATTTACATTGATTATGATTTCTCGAGGAAGCTTGAAAATAATATGTAGATATCCCCTACGAATTGAAAAAAACCCATTTCCATCAATTATTGCGCTGTGTGATTTTAATAATGTGTTAACCTATTTCATTATATTCAATTATTATTCCACTACCACCCATCATAAAAAATATTAAATTGCTTTTGATAATTATTTTGTTTGAAATTGATGGAATAAAGCATTAGTAAGCTAGCTTTCACGTAATTACGGAAATTGATAATCATATTTGTTTCGACCGAATATAATTCTAGAAGGAAATTGAGCATAAAAGTACAAAAATAGTTGCCAGGGTAATGAAACTTTGGTATGATTAAATATTATCTACGTCAAATGTTTTATGTGAATAATTTAAAAAGTTTTTTTTGGAATAGCAAGATCATATATAAATAAAAATTCTCTTGCAACGAATCGAGAAACGGTATTTAATTGCACAAAGATATGAATCATGACATCTTATAATACTCATTTTTACTCAGAAACTTTTTATATCGTTTTGGCTGTATTTTAGCCGTAATAGAGTGTCATTTATGATAGGTAAACTAGTCTACCACCACGAGCAACTCCCAGACGGCCACGAAATAAGGTACCAACATATGCACATACAGGAGCAACAGGCAGATAAGAAAAATAAAAAAAGGAGCATCGTACGCGTTAACGAACTGGAGCGGTTGCTTGCGTTTACCTTCTTCACGTATGAGCGATTAGCGGGAGGAGGGATGAGTGGAGGGAGAGGGGTGAGCGAGACCAAAATCGTACTTACATATGTGTATGGCGCTGGTCAGATATTGGTGCAGGAGAGCGCAAAAGAGGAGAAGGTGGTAGTTCATGATGGTGCTTTTGCTGTTGGTGCTGCTGTTCTTTCAGGTGATTCTGATGCTTCCAGTGGAGTAGCCGCTAATCATTGGACTCTCATAACTGTTTCTGCAAAAGTGAAAAGTACTTGTCAAGCACATTGTGTCATTGAGGTGCACAGTCTCGTGAAATAGAATTAGATTCAGGGTTCGACTAAAATAATTTCGAGTCTTAATTTCATAATTTATAAATATTATAAATGATCTAACATGCTTAATATTATTTCTAAGTTCTTCCTATATTAAATAAAAAATGAATGTAAAAACATGAGGTAAACTAACAAGTAAGTTTATTCATAATGTATACAGAAAAAGTAGTTTACACATAATTTATTCCAGAATGGGCCAAAATTATAAAAGAATCGACGTAGAACGATTTAATTCTATACCGGCATTTATGATATACAGACAGTTGGATAGGTTCAAGGGAAAGAGTCAAGAGTAATAAATGTAAGGTTTCAATTCAAGAAAACTTAAAAAAATATGAAAGTGTTGATCATACAAATTTGGGAGAGGTCCTAAAGTGTAAGGGGGAGTTTTTTCTATTTATCTCTTTTTTTTTATTTATTCGATAATTTGAGGCAGCATGATTTTGCTTCGCGCGAAGGATGTTTTTCAATTTTTGGACAGGGTAATCGATGATACTTTCAATTTATCAAGAGATGCATACAATTACCCTTAAAACCTTTTTTAATATAAAAAAATCTTTAAAGTATTTTTACTAAGCCGTAAGCCAAAATTGTACCACATAGCTCTATTCCACTAGTCGTTTCATCGTTCGAAAAAAACAAAAAAAAATGGACAAATAGAAAAAACTTCCACTTACATTTTAAGATCTCTTCCAAATTCCTACGACCAATAGTCGCAAAATGAAAAAAAAACTCGATATTTCATTGACAGATCATGTGTATCGAATTTGAAACAACTGAAACCGCGATGCAATATATTGCTTTAAAAAATACTTGATTTGTGTTTATATTTTCATCGAGATAAACATAAAAATAATTTGGTTGTGTGATTAGAATAATAATGGCACACAAAGAGTTATTTGAATATAATAAGGTACATAACGGTTAACAGGGTGATCGACATCGGCAATAAAAATAACTTTCCACGGTTATGGGCTATTCATAAATTCAAAATATGAAAAAGTTCAAAACATTTCTATTTCGTTTTCCGAGTTTCCACGATAATTCTTAGATTCGCCTACGAGCTAAGCGTGAGGGAGGGGGCAAGCATAGCAGCAAAAGTACACAAGCCGAACGAAGAAAACAAAACGCACGCCCGGTTGGAAACTAAAAAAAAAAAAGAAAAACGAGTGCTGCCAGTCGGAGCTAGTAAAAAGAGGATTTTTGCTCGGACCATTTTGGAAGCTTTCTCGGCATGTATACATACGTCTATGAGCACTGAAGTCGGGACAAGTGAGAGTGTAATGGTGCGTACACCACCCGCCGCGCGGTACCGATGGATGCGCCCACCCTCCGTTTCCTATACATCTTCACTGTTCCTTCCTCTTTCTATCTCTCTCTCTCTCCCTGTTAGTTACTCTACACTCCCTCCCCATAAATAAATGGACAAAGGAACACATTCACGACCAGCGCAACCATTACGCGTCATTACCGAGATTAAAATCAACCGTTCAAGTGAACGCGATCATTTCAACTCGAGGGTATATCGACTTTAAATCCTTCAACACTAATGTTGCTTTTGCTACTACTATTTTTGGCCTCTGTCGATGATAATACAGCGAATGTACAGGCCGAGCAAAAAATACCTTTATCTTTACTATTGATATACCTGCTCTTTCGATAATATTAGTCAATAAACAAATATTGGGCAGGGCAAAGTAGCAATGTTAAATTTATTTTTTTGCAATTCATTTGAAATAATGATGCACATTTGGAACGATATGCTGCTGCACATATCATAATTTAAAAAATGAGTTTCAAGTCCAGATTTTCAGAAGACCATTTTTATTTATGATAAATTCATGTAAAATATATCGAGTCACTTCTTAATTATTAATGCTGTTATTTCAATATTACTAATTAGAATTTCGCGTATTTTATAAAAATACCTTTGGGTTTCATTAATAAATAATTACCAACCTCGCAGAGTTGCTCATATTACGTAGGAAAATCAATTTGACAGAAAAATAACACTTTTTTCAATTTACTGCAAGTTTTGAGTTTGAATGTACAAGCGTCGTTTCGTCTGGAGGACGCGTAAACCTCATAAGACGTTGGCTCCAGCTTTCTGAGATCGAGTGCCGCGATACTGAACTAGGGTCGAAAAATAATCACCAGTGACGATTGTAGGGCCAAAAAATCTGTGCCTCGTCCCCGCCAGCTTTTTCCGTTAAGAAAAGTACAATTGAGAATTAAGAGCGCATCATGGGGGGGGGGCAAAAACGAAAATCAGACAGTCGTCGCAGTTTTTGGTTAATTAATAAAAAATCTTTCGCTTTTTCCTTCTCTCCCTCTTGTTCCGTTTCCCCTACCGTTTCTCTCTTCGCCAACTACTGAAAAACGTTTCTGCACAACTGCAGCTTCACTCAGGGTGATGCTTATCCGCTGACTCGGTGGGAACTGCAGCGCTGACTCGATGTTGGATAAGACCCACGCGCCTCTCATTATTTCGTGCCTCCATCTCCTTCAATACTTCTTTGTCTCTCTCCTTCCTCTTCCTTTATGCAGCTCCAGAGGTGCGCGAGCTCGACTACCGACGCTACATTTTTAAATGAGTTCTTGTAAAAAGTTATACGAACAAATTGTAGTCTCCGGCTTCCTGTGGTCTTATTGTTCAAATCTGAGATTTTAATTTGAGCTTTCACATCGCCGCAATTTTAAATCTCATCGGTGTGTATAATTACATCTGTTTAAATCGATCTTTATCTCGGCGAATTCAAATGAACTTTTTGCTCCTCTTTTTTTTTGACAACTGGCTTTTTTCAATTTTATTTTATTGAGACAGTTGCGAGAAAATATTCGGTTATCAAATTAGTGCATTATTGATTGCGAAAACTGAAATAAAAGTGTTCCCAATGGAGCTACAACGGATAACGATTATTTTTCATTCTTAATTGAATGATCAATTTTAAGATAGCGCAGAAACGTCGAACGCGTCATTTTAATTGAAGTCGTGTTTGGGTCTCCACTATTCATAGATATCATGCTATCCTGCCTCCTCATTCCCTCAATAAAATATCACAGCATTATTATTTAATTATCACCGAGAAGCAAAAGTGGCTCAAAAATGCCCACAATGGGAAGTCAGACTATCATCAGTTCCTGTTCCACTCGCAATTCATTATAAAAAAAGGCACAATGACGAAATTTGCGAAAAGCTCAAAAGACTTGTGACACAGAAATTCGCAAACAGCTGTCATCGGGATCGTAAACCGATCTTCGTGCCAAATATTAGTACCACGAGTGAGGGAATTTATGCTGAGTTCAAGTCTCAGTTTCAGTTTGAATTTCCGTGAATGTCGGACGCCATACGGAGGAAATAAGCGAAAACTAAGGTGAACCAATCCTGAGGCTCTCCACTTCCTTTTAATTACCTTTATTTTTAAGCTTTAAAATGTACGGATAAAAGCAGTTGCTTGTTAGCGAGTTTATAGAGGCTCTGATTTACGTGACGCAAGACGCGATTCACGTTAACCACGAGGACGTTAGTTCTCTTAATTGAGAATGTTTGTATATTTATAAATAATGATGTTGTATTTCACTTTTGGCTTTTTTTTATCTTTTCCGACTTTTTATGGAAAATATTTCATTGGATTTGCTGGAATTCGCACGTCTAAACCTCCTAATGAACGACGGTCCGAGTTCATTTTTTCTTATTACTTCATTTCTTGGCCGACCGGAAAAAATTATTTACCAAGTTTTTTAATAATGTGCCAGGGACAACTTTTTCTAATTTTATTACCAAAATGAATGTTTCGTTTGTACAAGTGCTCGGAAAAATAAATGTGATGGCCGAGTTAATAGTTTTAGATATCTTTTGCGTGAGATGTTCAAATTACTGTTTCGAAAATTTTATCTTTCGACTATTGGATCACTGTAAATTTATTCTGGAACTATATTATTTTTAAAATACGCTCACGAGTTTAAAGCAATGTTTAATGCAAAAATAGCTAGAGTATAATTTGCGTTGTAATAAACGTCTTTTAACGCAAATTATCATTTAAAATAATGATACGTAAATAGAAATTCGCTAATTACTCGTCTACTCATAGCTGAAATTATTCAAAACCTGGGCTTGGAAAAGAAAGTTAGTTCCTTTAATGCATATACATCATGTCTATGGGTAAGAGTCGCTTAACTGGGAAATTATAACTTTTTAATTAATCAACTAGCATTTTCTAAAAGAATTTGTTACCCGATGTTATATTATATGGGATGAATATTTTCTGCTTCTTGTTAGTTGTATGCTAAATTTTAAAGCCATGAAAACTTATATTATGAACAATTCTACAATGCCCTTGAACAGAAAACCTTGATATCCACGAATACAATGAACGAGCTTTTTCAAAAATCAAAATTGGATTTTGTTTTTTTTCACTATGAAAATCACCTAATTTTAATTTCTAAATTTGTGGCCTCCTGTTTTTCTTTCCTGCAAATTTGATCATAAAGTTGATCGTAAAATTTTATAATTTTTATGAAAGACACTTTCTTGCAAGATTTTCTTAAAGGCTTGATAATGGCAAAAGTTTTTTAATTAGTTGGAATGTTTATTTTAATTTTCATTAAATATGGTTCCATGAAATCTGTGTGTACTTTTAAAAAATGCTATGAAAGGTACTGATTAATTAAATAAAATTTTATTCATCCTATCGAATTGCGTGTAAAGTTTTTTTAGCATAGCATGTAAATTTCTTATAAATCATGATGATAATTTTATCCGCATCATGATTTATCATGATGCGGATAAAATTAATCTTCTTTAATTATCGCCTAAATTTACTCTTTCTAATTTGATAGCAATCATGAAGTTATTAAAATTTTAGTGCTTGAGATGTGTAAAACTCTTTTTGTTTTTTCAAGATAAAGTTTATGTAAAACTGTATATAAGTTTGCAGATATGTGATTGAATATCACAAGTTTTTGATTAAAAATTTTATTAAAAATTTCGTATCTCTTCATCTTTACATCTCGTGCTTAAACTAAAAAACCTTGACTCTAAACCACAAAAAAGTGCATGCAGTAAATTTTATTTAAAAAGAAAGGTAAAAGTTTTTCAAAGATTATAATAAAAAGCACCCGTACACGCGAAATACAAGCATATCATTTTAAAGCGCAACACAAATTTAATTAAGATTATAAAAATATTTAGATTACTAGTTTATTAGTGGGAAAAAATTAATCAATTCGAAGTAATTGTAATGGGTAATAGATGGAGAAAAAGGTAATGCAATGCTTTGGGAAGCACGCAAATAATGCTGCTTCAAAGTGGAAACGCCGGATGAAAAATCGGAAATTCCTCTCGCATACTTAAATCAAAGCTGACGAATTACGATTCATTTTCCCCGAGGTAACGAGGTGCTTGCGCATAAATACAGCCATGAACGTCTACGGTAGGAAGTAAAAAGTGCAAAAATGTGTGCAAAAGTGAAAAAAAAAGAAGGAAAAGAGTAACGAGGCGTATGCAAAGCGAAACAGTCGACTTAGTCCTAACATTACGTCGGCGCACTTACTTTTGTTGTGCCTTAATTAAAAGAAATCGACTCTTCGCATCGTTATTACTTTTTCAAGTAGGAGACTATGGGCGTCATCAGGACAGTTGATGCGATTGGCAAAATATTTTTTATCGCCTCCCTCAGTCCCCGATTAAGTCCGGCGGAAGCGCGGGCCCCGTTAATAAGTGGCGAGGGGAAGAAAATAAAGATAACGAGAGAGAGAGAGAGAAAGAGAGGTATAACATTATCAATAAATACTTCGGCAATTATTTTGTGTATGAGTGTGCAAGAGAAAATGAGAAGAAGGAAGGAAGGAGAGAAGAAACTAAAGGAACTTCTCCCTTACGCGCAGGTATCCTACTGAATATCTTTAATAAGCCAATCGTAAAGTTTTTCGCGCAAACCGTGATCCAGAACTGGGTTTAACAGCCGAACCAACCAAACCATACCACGGTTTTTTGTTTATCCATCAATTAAGATGTTATTGTGGTCTTATTGCTGATGCCACGTTATCGATTCTTAAAGTTTAATATCTCGCGAACAAAATGAAATAACCTTCATGGGTAAAATACAAATCAATTCGAGCCCTATCTATGAGCTCAGATTGGAGTATCGTGTATTCACCCCGCGACCTATGGTAATGAGTACCTTTTTACACAGCCTAGCGAATTGATAAATAATTTTCGCGATTCACACCTTGATCACTAAGAAATACGGGCTCAAATGATAAATTGGTTCGAAAATGTGAGCAAGCATTCAGAACAAGCACCCCGAGAACGACATTAATCGGCGAGCTGCTTAGCAAATCGATAAATAAGAACTCGTCATCGACAATCATTCTGAATTTTCACAGTATTTTATAATCGTAAAACCAAAGTAATAATACGAGATGCAATCGCGAGAATCCATTCGTAAAAAATAGTACGGTCGGAGTATAAATCAATCTAGTTTTCCTCTACCGGATAATTTAAATCCTTATCGAAAATCAGTCAACCAACAAAAATACCTAGGGACTTTCATATTCACAGTTGGTCTAAAATTAATTTGCTACCAGCTGATGTTATCGAACTCGGCTACAAATTGAAACACTGCTCTCAAAGATCTGCGTTTAACTATAACAATTTCAAAGAAGAGGATTATAGGTCTGAATAGGATTGCAGAGACCGAAGACATGTTGTATGTACTCTTTACACATAAATGTAGGCATTTATGTTGCGGTATGCGTATCTTACTCGTTTTTGTTCACCGTTCGACTTCTTCTGGTCCAGTATAGCATCCTCGGACCTTGTTATTAGGGTTCTTGCAGTCTTCGCAGCAAATGGATGCATTGGGTGAAGATGTATTTTTTGTCTAAAAAAAGGCTCCCGACTAATTATCACAAAAGTACGTCAGGGTGATAAACTGAGATACGTATCTTTCTTCCGTTGCTGGAGGTTTCGAGGTGGATCATCGGGAACCCACTCTATTCCTGTATTCAATAACGAATTTACAATAAAATGTCGTGTTAAAACGTAATTTATTGATTTATCAAATTTTGAAAGCTCCCGAATTTTCCCAATTAGATTACGCAAGGCTTTTTAATTAACACTAAAACTAAGAGATGATGCTTCAAAGTTTTATTTAAAAGGGGAATTGTACAGTTAAGGACGTTAATGGGCCAGCAAATAATGCTTGTGCTCAGTATGAGGAAGTAAAAAAAGAGGATAATTATTAAAGCTTCAGAAGTAGGATAAAAATTAGTTCATGGCTAACTACAGAAATCATCGATCTGGAAATTATTTGCCATAATTTTCTCCGTATCACGAAAAGAACATATAGTATTGCTGTGCGGATTGGTAATCTCGTACACATATACTTTCGTAAACAATTACTACTTGTTTCCAACAAAGTTTATGATTATTGTTCGTTTATAAATGTTGCACAACGTACCTGTCAAAATTCATTAAAATGGTATTTGCGAGATGTAAAATAAATTTTTCCACGTATGGATGAAAGGCAATTTGCATCAGAGAGAGTAATATAGGGCTTGCGATTTTCGTGGGGTGATTGTAAATTAAGTTCGCTTTCTAAACAACTACGAGAGAATGAGGGATGCGTTTTGGTAACGTGAGTCTAGATGTTTCAAAGGCACTTGGGTTATGGCGGATGATTTCGCTTCATAATTTATTTTAGAAATATAAACGGGTTATTTTGCATTTTGCACGCGCGCAATTTCAAGATGGAGTTTTAAAGAAAATATTTTAAAGGAAAAAAAAAAATAAAGAAAATATAAATACGATTAATATGTGAAATAGAATTATATTACGTATGTGTTTCACTCTTTTGGGCTATAGGTATTATTTATTTTGGGTAAGATACTTACGAGTTTCTTGCGACTCGAGAAAATTACTCCGTTTCGAAAATTAAAAATACGTTCTCTTTGTGACCTAATATCAATTTTAAATAATATTAAATCTCAAGTGATTTATTACGACGGTTCATTAATAAATTTACTTATGTTTCATTTTGTTGGGTTTTCTCACTTCTCTTTCTTTTTTAATATAGATATCAGGAGAGATTTAGCTATTCGAAGTCACTGGAAACGCTGCTAGCACTTGCTCATTTATATACTTTACACGTGTTTGAGGCAAAAATATTACTACTTCGAGTATAATATGATAAATTAAAATGCTCCTAATGGATATGCAAATAAAATTTTTAATTAAAATCGTTAATAAATAATAAATAATAAAATCCATTGGCTTATCCAAGTTCAAGAATTTGCGCACGTTTGCTTTATATTTTTTTTATTGACTGTAACAGAAGATTTAATTGCTTAATTCATTTTGCATTCCAATCCAAATTGTATATTTATGTATAATAAAGAGGTGAAAAATATTGTAAAGATCAATTTCAATCTCATGAATATTCAAATTATCTATTTATCTTTTTCCGGAAGAAGAAGAAAGCAATTAAGTATTTAAAAAAGTAGTTAGAAGATATTATCACATGCCAAATTATCTTTATAGATATACCGTATGCCAAAGAAATATGGAAGAGTGGGACTAATCCAAAGTTAGATATTAAATATATGACGACAATGATGTTCACCAGATACAAAATGCCATATGCGACCCAGCATTCAGCCCTCCCCCGATTTTGAAACTGAATTCAAAAATTGAAACGATTAAAGCATTTTTCAAGTCGTTCCCGAAAACATAAATGTTCCGAACACGCCAGACATTCCCTAGAGCAACAGATGATATCTCGTCCACCTCAACATCAGTTTGCCATCGGAAAATTACATTGTGCAAATACCCCCCGCATATCCACAACACACACTCTTCCTCCATCAGGGGCAACGCATTTTAAAACCGTAAGGACTCCAGTTTTTCGCCTCGACCGATTGACTCTTCCTTGATAACGTAGCGCCATGGCGATAACTCATATCTAGTACTCGGCTACAGTCCATCCCAGACTCTAGAGCGATTTACACGTTTGTCATCCATAACTTTATTCAGCCAGTCATGGAGATACACCAGGAATCTACAAATATCAATTTAGGAATTTGAAGTGAGATTGCACTCCGAAAATTCGATTGAGAGAAGTACGAGTGAACCATGCTTTAATTCACTCGGTTGACCAAACCCTCAAATACCCATTTTCACGTCTTTCCTCACTGTTCTTTTTTTTTCCTTTTCAAACATAAACGATTTCAATATATTATCAATGGAAATATCTTTATTTGTTCGCTCGACAGGAACAAGTTTGACATTATCAGCCAGTACACAATATTATCTAAATCATTAACATCCATTATTTTCAAAATATACACATTATTCGGATAGCTATCTCGTTAATTACAATAAATTATTTTTCATTGAATTGTTGGAAAATATACAACATTCAATTTTCACTATATTTCTTACGTTATTATCAATACTATTAACTACGTTATTAGCAATAAGTATCGTTGTGCGTTTAAATTAAATCACAAATCTCAATAATAAAGAAAATTGATTGAAAAATTTCTTAAAAATTTAAAAATTAATAAATGTTATACCCCTTTAACAGACTTTTATAAACTATCTTTATGTATGTAGATATTGCACAAAATGATATTCATTAAATAGTTTTCGAATAATATAAATGGAAAAATTAAATAGCAAATATGTGCGTTTTGGAATAATTAATACAAACAAATTAATATAAAAAAAGTTTCAATATAAATGTCATAAATACAATTAGTATAAACCAATTAGTTTTTCATTAACGACAAAGAATTTTGTAAAAATTAAAAATTCCCACCTCTTTAACACCAAAAAGTCCCAAAAGTATAAATATAAAAATATATAAATATTAAAATGGTAAACTTATTAATGTATAATTACTGTTTATAGGGAACTTTAATAATAAACTAATTGAAATTATGCTACATTATATTATTTATAATTAAAAAAGGAATATTTTTATTTACTTATCTGTTATTATACACCAGAAAATCATAATAAAAGTAATAAAGTTGAATTGCGCTTAGCAAATTTCTTATAAAATTAACAGTTATATTTCACAAGATTACCTAAATTATTCTATAAATTTCTTTGGTAATCTATACTTTTATAAAGCTTACAATGAAATATTATATTATAATTATTCAGAATAAAAATATTCAAAGATAATCTGTTATCTATGCTTTTATAATATTTTTTGCGCAAAAATTTAAAAGTAAATATTTTCAAGTTGGTATTCTCTTTATACCTGTAATATTTCAAGGTTCTAGGCGAAATTATATTTATTAATTTTTCATGTAATTGAATACTAATAAAGTTTTATTTATTTAATAGAGTCTAAAAAAATAACATATTAATAACATAGGAGAGGCTTGATAAGTAAATCACAAATTTTTTAATGATTGTACCATGTCAATACTGAGTGTGAATCTCCAATCGCCGTTTACAGAAAAATATAGGAGAAATATTTAATTAGGAGAGGCTATTGAGAGGAGCATAAGTGGTTTATTATTAATCTTATGATGTATTCAACCCCATAATTTACTCTATAAATCGAGAAGTAGAGGCTTGTTAATCCAAAAAGTACAGGAGATTAATGTAAATACAATTCACGTCATTAGTGGTAGTCTCGAGCCAGCGAGTGGAATAGCGAACATAAGAAAATCGAAGACTCAAATTATAGAGTTGACGGAGAGAAGGAGAGAAACGCAAGGAACAATATCAAAGGCAAATCGAAGGAGAATTAGAGAAGCAACTAGAAGAGGAGAGGGAAACTAACGGGCCAATCTCCAAGGTTGTGTACACTGAAATAGACTCGGAACAAGGAACGAGAGTTGTAATAGTACGTAAGGAAAAGAGAGAGGAGTAAGAGGGATGTGGAGAGCACTTTGAAAAGGAAAGTATAAAGAGGGCAAAACAGGAGGGAGCATATCCAGCCCGTACACTCGAGTCATGAATTATGCAGTTGACTCGGAGTAGGAGTTATACCAGTACGTACAAAGAAAAAGAGAGAGAGAGAGAGAGAGCGTGCGACGGAATAAGAAACTGTACAAGGAAGACATTTCGCGAGTAGTCGTATAAAGTAAGTGCTGAAATAAAGGCAAAGATTGTGGTAAAAAAACAAAACGTTATTTCTCTCTCTCTTTCTCTCTCTTATTTTCTTACTTTCTTTTTATATTTCCTTAGCCTTCCTACCCTCCTACACTTACATGCGTCCATGAACCTTTTTTTAAATCAAATTTTTTAATCTCTTAAATTGTACTTAACACGAGTGCATAAAAATTGAAACTAGCATTACTCTAACGAATTTCAATTGCAATTTCGATTGCTATCAACATTTTAATTTCAATAAATGGTTTTTTTATTCTCGCTTTTCTTGTTTTAAGAAACTTAGACAATTTTATTACACAATACGCTGAAAGAAATAACTTTTCTGAAAAATTTTCTGAGCGAGATCTTGGAATTTTTAAAATTGTGAAATGGTATTTCTTAGTAATTAAATTTTAAACATAAATATTGAGTTGTTTAGTGCAAATAACAAGTGTATTTAATAAATTTCTAATATTACAATATATACGTGACTACCAAAAGTATTTCTGTATCTCTCCTCGATGAAATAATGCAACATAGAAATAAAAGGAAGCGTTTGGTCAAATAAAACATAAAAAAATCGGTCTCCAACCTCAGAGATCTAAAGTAAATCATGTATTTCATCACTTTCACTCATTATTTGTTTGCTTATTTCATCTACAGCTTATATTTATTTGTTTTATTCGACGGTATACATGCAACACCATTTGGTTTCTTGACCTATTTTTCTTATATTCTTCTTATTTCTATTTTTTTCCTTTACTCCAACACAAAGTATTGACACATGGCGAACGAATGGCAGAACGAGAAAAAGATGGCGAAATAATAAGAAAAGATAGAGAGAATTTGAAATTTTCAAGCTTTTATGTTTCAATCAATCATTTCAATTAATATTATATAAAAGAGAAAACGCAATGAAATAAATTAAAATAAAATGAAATGAAATGAAATGAAATGAATGTTGTTCGATGAAATTCGCCTGCATATCCTCTTACAGCTCACTCTGTTTCTATTTAATCTTGAATTTTATATTTGTATTTTGTAGTGCGGCGATAATCTAAAATCACATACATAGTATTGGTGTGAACCTTTTGTATATTAAAATAACGTTTTAATTTGTTCACGAAGGCGTTTATTTTTCACTTTGGAGTCTGATAAAATTAAATGTTTAAAAAGTATAACACAAAATGATTTATCTTATTATGGTAATGGACAATGTAATAAAAATGCTACAGTTTTTCGCGAATAAAAGTTTAAAAAAATATAATTGAAGTATAAATAAAATTTGTAATACAGCAAAAGTTAACCCTTCATCACAAACTTTATCAGGGAAAAATAAATTATATATATTAAAATTCTTATCTTGCTAACATTTTTATTCCCCGTAAATTAAAAATGATAATCTATTAATGATGTAGGAACAGAGTAGTCTAATAAATGGATGGATAATCCAATGAGTAAGATCGATGAAATACAATTTTATATTCTTCTATAACAAAATGAGTTTCTGATTTTATATTTTACTCTTCAGTGATATAAATGTACATGGCATAATTTTCATTTTAATTTTCTATTTTACGAAAAAGTTTTAAGTAACGAATGATTGGATGAGAACTCGTAGATTTCAAAGTGTTGGAATGATAAAAGTGAAAATAACTAAAAAAGGATATGAATAAAAAGAAGAAAGTGAGTCGAATAGAGAAAATGACGATATTCCAAAGAATCGTCGGTGCAGATCACTCGTTTTTACCTTTTCCCTATATCTCGCAGTTACCTTCGGATTTTCAAATGCGCGATGTACCCGAATGGATTCGCAGGTGGAAACGGCGTGTCAAGCAGAGAAATCATAGAAACAAAAATCACGTGTCTCTCCTCGTTGGCCCTTCACTCCCTACCACTTTCCTTTTTAATCGTGGAATGGAAGGGTAGCGAATCTTAATTTTGGACCATTCCTTGCCAGCCACTCCTTGCTCTTCTTATAATTCCAATCTGCTTTGAGCTTGGATGCACTTGCTCGGATTGAGAAAATGCTTTCGATTCAATGGAATTTCGCGGCGGCAACAGGATGGATGGAAATTAAGTACCAAAGAAAATTTCCCTGCTGTGACATTATAAATTTGAATCATCTTCATTCGAGCTCTCTCTTAGATTATCCTTGTGCTCCATTGGAATATTAAAGTTATTCAAAGTACCGAAAGTTATTTTTTGACAGAATTAAAAATTTTTTTCTCTCATTAAAACTTGCACTTTATTTTATCTGTATTTTTATAGGAATAAACTTAAAATAAAGAAGCTCATTATTTCACATATATATAAATATGATCACCTATGAGTCTGTTACTTTGATAATAGATGTATCCAACCAGTTAAATTGCGTATTTGCGTGCACTCTCTTACTCATTTTATCTTTTTTTTTTCTCTTTTTGACTTTTTTTAAATATGATATTGTTCTCATGATCTGATCTCATTTCTTGACTGAAATTTTTACAACCTGATTTTCATCTAATTTTAATTATAACAACATAGGTAGCTAATGAATTTAAAAAAAAATCGGGAATTGTGAAGATTTTAATTTTTCCATCTCGATACTGTTCAATGGATTCAAGTATTTTGAAAAAGTATCAATTTTTTATAAAAAAGTGAAAGAATACGTTGAATAATAATAAATAAATAATGTAGATGCCTCAACAGATGATAACTGTTAAAAACAATATGTAATTTTATGTATTTATGTACATATATGTACAGCTTAATAAAATGAAAATATATGCCTGTATGAGATCGATTCTCGCAAATATGAATTAAAATAAAATATAAATATAAATAAAATATAAATATAAATAAAATACAAAATAAATACAAAATTTATATTTTGAAAGTAATAGTCAAAAATATATAATTTATAAAAAATTAATGATAGAATATGAAATAATAATAACTAAATGTGGATATAAATATCAATAGACATTACAAACTTTTTTTGAATAAAATACGAATTGTTTTAATTATAAAATCCTTTACAAATATTAAAAGTACTATTTCAATGTTCAAAAATATCAATAAAATTAATCGTACAAAAAAAGAATTTATTAAATTAGATCAGAGAGTGCACATATGACTAGTATTTTCTCGAACAACAGGAAACTTCATGATTTTATCATATTAAATGAGCAATCGTACATCATAGCGTTTCTAAATCCATTCAGTTAGATGAGCCTAAGATGGAATCACAAGTTAATTAACGTCATTTTGAATGTTTCGGCAGCTTCACGGTTTATCTTTTTTCTTTTTTCCTCTCTTTTATTTCTTTGTTCAATAAATAATATAACCATTGATAACAATTTTTCTTGCACTCACTCGATAATTAACCGATTCAGCTTCCTTCTATATAATTTATTAAATTTATACTGTCACATATATAAAGTGATCTATCACATATGCGACGAAATTTGACATACTTACGAATGAGAGCGTTTCACATTGTGAAAAAAGTCATCCAGTAGTGCAAAATGTAGCACAAAATCTTGCCGATAATTGAACTTGCAAGAATATCGATCGTTGGGAGTTCCGAAGTGGAATCTGTGAAATAGATATTGATCAGTGTGTTAAGAAATATTGATTGAGGAATGATGATAGTTGACAAAATGCTAATCAAACCTGAAAAATGGGAACAGCTCCTGATGGAAGAACTCACAGTTTTATCGAAAGAAGACGTGATGAATAAAATTAAAATGAAGAGTTTGATGATTCCGATTTGTGCTTGAGTCAAAGTAACAACACGACAGTTAATTATCTTTTATTGTAAAATGGTCGATGTAATGATTGTAAAGTCGATTAAGTGGTCGCAAGTATAGTCCATTTTTTATATCACGCATCACACGACTAATTTTGTGTCTTCTGATTGAATGGAAATAAATAATATCCAATTACTGAATAGTAATAGTTATTGATTAGTTAACCTGATCCTCAAAAGTGCTAGAGCGATTTAACCGTTCTAGTTACGGCAGATACTCTTACTGAGAAAGAAATACATATTTATATAATTATAGTTACGCTAAATATTAATTTCGTAATGATAGTTTCTACCAAATTTTTTGAATTGCGTTTGAATGCAAAAACATCTATAATGAATGTAAGTATGTTTTTAAATATGTAAAATGATCCTTGTAAGCATTTTTTTTAACTCATTTATGAAGCATAGTCATCATTGAAAAAGTTAAAAATCATTATGTGTAGATATAATATATATGCCATTATCTAAAATTAGAAATATTCTCTTTGCAATTTAATACAATGTAATTTAATTATAATTTATTATGAAATTTGTCGTTGGTAAAATATTTTAAAAATATTATAAAAATAAAATTGAAACGATACTAAAAAATGATTTATATTTTTATTTTTAAAAACTTATTATTCCTTGAAAAATTTTTGATTTAAGTTTTGTTCTTAAATATAGAATCTAGAAGACTCAATTATATCTATTATGAGCTCTGTAAAAGTAGATTATCGTCCTTAAGAAGAAAAGTGAAATTTTAAAAAAATATTTTTCATTTAAAGTAAAACGGAGCATAATATTTCAATTAAAGAATAAAAAAATTTTCTCAAGATTTATTTTCAAAAATGAAAAAATATGTATTTACATGATGATATGAAAATAATGAAACAAGTTGTTTGATCGTAGATATTTGACATGGTTCTTTGTATTTTAATTCGAGAAAAATAAGTGCAAACACGTAATTAAAAGCCTTTTTAGTACCGAGAAACCACTGAAAATTATGCATGATTTCATCTAGATTCAATTTAATCAAAAGTAAGAGCACACCACTTTCATCGGGTAACGCCACCATTAAGCCATATTGACTTATAGTTACGTATCTATATTCTGCTCGCCCCGTTATTTTTTAGCATCATGTCGCATTCTTGGAGAAGATGTGGGTGACTTTTACGATTCGCGATTAAATCCTAGGTGGGTGAAACTTGAACATTCTGTCTCTATCACTGTTGCTCCCACTAGCCAGCTCGGGTATCTGGGTCTCCGGTGAGCATTCGGACGTGACTTCGCCTTCTTCGAGAAGCGTAAAGCGGGATGCTGCTTCCGAGTCCATATTTCGCGAGCTGTGACTTCGATGAATTGTTATACCAGAAGAAAAAGAGGGAGAATTCGTTATAACTGAGAAAGAGAGATGGTCACGTCCTCCTTAGTGTCCGTCTCTCCCTTTAAAGAGATCAATGGCGAATAGCATGTTATACATAATTTTATTTTTCTGAATTTATTAAAGCCGAACAGTGACATTATTTTGTCTGGAATATCGGGTGCTTCTAGTATTTATAAACTGAATTTTTTAAAAGATTTTTCAAGAATGTTAGAGATAAAATAAATTGTAAATAAAGTTAAATCGGTCTGATTAAACAAATGATTAACACATCTGTAAAGCACATATAATTTTATTAAAAAATTTGGATGCAACAAAGTGTAATACTATGTCGAATAACTGAACTACCTCAATAAATGCTATTAATATCAACAATAATTTGTAGTCTTAGCTAGAATTAGCTCATCGATACTAGCCGTAGTTTATTCAGCGTTTAAAAATAATGGCAATTTTAAAATTGTTCATCCTAATCTATTTTAAGAAATTGAAGGAATAAAATTGCATCCGAATGCTGTCACCGTTCAATATCTGATGATATTGCTCGTAAAAATTTCATATCAAAACCCTCAGACGCTGAGGTAATGTCGGATCCAAATTTATTACGAGAAAAAAGTACAAGAGAGAGGCGAGAAGAGGAAAGAAGGAAAAGATAATGCGTGGAAATGAGAATTAAGGCGAAAATGAGAGAGACTAAGACGTACATATCGGAAAACGCGAGTTAGGCTTATGGTTGTGTGAGGAAGCATTATCGTCAACGCGTGCATTTCTGATTAGATCACGAGCCTCCCACTCCTTTGTTCTGTTTCAAATGGACGAATAGCTACTCCCGTGTGAATCCAGATAATGTTTGAGAATTCGTGATTGAGTACTGCCTCGTATTGCAATAAACACAAACACAAACACGAGCGCAGATTCAGAAACACATATGTACACCCACAATCTGGGGTGGCCTGGACCACTTGTCGCCTCTTCCTTCTTTTATAATATCTCTCTTGACTTGCCTATTTGACGAGTGAGTTATACTATTCGGGGAGTTATGGTTATTATAGAAGCTGAACCGAATTGAGGCTCGTGAAAATCATAGGCATTTTGCCTAGCACCGCATGTTGGATACCGAAATTCAATGGAGCGTCACGCGTTTCATATTCAGATCAAGGATTATCGGATTTAATTTTGCGGTGATTACAGAGCCAATCTCGTTGTAATTTATATTTTGAAAGTCTATCAGTGCAAACACCTTGACAGGGTTTTTGAAGAATTATCAGCTTTCAATGTGATAATTTAACTTTGTTGAGATAAAAATAATTTTTTTAATTGAGATCAATTATTTATTCGAATATTCGTGAATACGGATAATATCTAATTTCTAACACGAAGAAATGATAGAAGACAATTACTATACTTATGACTTATGCGAGAAGGAAGTCTTGACTCACTCGCCATCTCAACTCAAATCTGAAATAAAGAAAAAAAATCATCAGATCTATATATAACAATTATGAATCGGATTACAAAGAAATAAATGCGAAGACGTAAAAAGAGTTATTGCACTTATCTGACTATTGTCGTCTTATAAATGTATTCGAATGAAAAATTTAAAAAAAATTCGAGAAAATAAATAACACATCGCAAGTATTTATAATATAAACAGGTTTGAAATAAGCACAACGCAAAAAAGTTCGGCAAAAATCAATGGTATCAATCTTGAGATGCCTAAAATTCGAACAAGGTCGGCCTCAGGCAACTAAATTAAAAAAAAAGAAGCGAAAACCTAATGAAAGACACTTCTTCTCTTCTTTTTCTACTTGCTCTTTTGCAAGCTGTACTTAATTCGCAGCTTCTCGCGAATTATCATCCGGGCCGATGACAAGACAGATACCAGGGGTGCATATCTTCAATAATAATATAACTCGAAATCGGCTGCAGCTGTGCACAAAATCGAGCTTGATTAATTATATCAGCAAATGATGATCGGCGACTCTTTAACTATATCTGCCCCATTGCCCTGTTTCAATATTTTTATACTCGTGACATCCACCATCATTGGAGATCATTCGGATGTAAGAATTTATTAATAAAGCGGTGAAGGATGGGAGGTGTTTCGAGAATTATATAAATAAACAAAATATAATGGTTATACAAATAAAATGAATAGCCAGTGTCTAAAAAAAGAGCATCAAATTCAAATTATTCCCTCGTAGCAAAATCAATTATCTGATATTTCAAATTTAATTTATTTCAATATTCCTACTAATAACAATATTATCCAATATTTTTAATTTAAATTTTCAATTAATTTGTAATCAAAATATCCAATAAACTTTTTATATAAACCAACATGTTATACAAACAATATATAAATACATGTATGATTTTTTAAAAATAAATAAATTAATAATCGCCCATTTTACATTTTCATTTACCATCTATGTAAAATTCAAAAAATTTGCGATACAGAAATTAATTTTATGTTTCTGTACTACTGATTAGCCTTATTCTCAAACGATAATGTTCGAAACTTATATAAGCGGGAACGATGAATCAAGGTAATGAGGAGATAAAAGATAAAAGTCCGTCCTTTAAAATCTTTGATCACCACTGTACATTCCCTATTTCTTGTCGTTTTTTGGTCAACTTTCTGATCAACATTTCGCATTCCTTCTTTTAAATAGTTCATAAATATTTTATGCGCTTCTCTGAAAGTTGTTCTGTATTTATCAAAGTACAAAGAAATTTCGTGGAAAAGAAGGATTCTGGGACACGAAGTGAATAAAAACTATAACAGCTTATGGTGAATATTTTTTAAGGCGAAAAAATGAATAAAGAGGAAGGGATATTAGAAACATGATGAGTTTGCGGATATGAAGCATAAAGAAACGAATTTTGAACTCAAATTTTTTTTTTTTTTTTTTGTTTTTGTCTATTTTAAAATATGTATTATATTGAAGAAAAGGAATTTTTTTTTAAAAGTATCATTGTTTTAAAATTAAGAGCGATAAACTTAATTATTCATTAAAATTGAATATTATATAAAATTTAATGATAAATAAAATATTTTTAATTCTAAATAATACAAAAATTGAAACTTTATTATATTTCTATAGAATGTAATTTTCTATTCGATTACTATTCTAGTAGAAAATTAAATATACAGTGATTAAATTGGCATTAATTTGTAGAAATTGCGCAATTAAATTTTTGTCTAAATATGGAATAATCATAGAAATATAATTTTAAAAATTATTGACGTCATGATATGAAGTAAATGTGATTGCTGGTAGTGGTACAAATATTTTATCAATGTGTACAACGTACAGTTGTAGTAATGATTAAAAACATTAACTACTGAATACATGTAATACATTCGAAATTAAGGCAAATGTTTTTATTTTTACATTAATATAAAATTGTGTGTATAATATAAATACTGAAATGATTACAAAAGCAGTGAATGAAACATCATAATTGTAATTATAAATAAATATTTACCACTAGTATACTTATAATTTCTAGTAGACAGTGAAATATATTATAGCGATCCATTGTTTCGTAATCATCAACATTTTTTTAACAAATAAAAATAAAAAAAAAGTTGTGTGTTTTCTACCAATGTTTAGATATTTAGATATGTATAGATATTATTTTAAAAAAAGCTACTAATGAATAACATCTTGAACTCAAGTCTTTTAAAATAAGAATGAAAAGTATAAAAATAAGGTTGAAAGTGACTAATTATTTTTCAACAAAATTTTTTTTAAAATATTCAAATAAGTTATAATTGTTAAAATACTATATTTATTTTAATTTATGTTACTCATATTTAGAAAAGTGGACTTATCATTTATATTGAATATTTTTTCTTGAACCAAAACAATATATGACAATCATTATGGAAGACATAAAACAAAAGTAACGATGTTATATTGAAAATTAATGAAGCTATGATCTTGAAAGAATATAATAAAATAAGATATAATGTAAAAATAAAAATGATAGTACAGGGTCAAAGAGAAAATAGAAAACTAAGGGATAGAGAAAAGTATAAGAAAAACGCGACGGTCTAATAGCGTGGAATGCAAGAAACTTTTCCACCAGACTTTTCCAACGAAATGTGTGGGGTTAGAATAGAATCTGTCTATCTTGTTCTCTTTCTCTCTCTCTCTCTCTCTCTCTCTTTCTTCTTTCTCTTTCACTTAGCACTTCGTTGTTCTTTTTATTTTACAGAGAAATCGGTAGTATGAGAAGTTGGAACAAGGGAATGCTTTTGCATCGATATACACTGCCTGTGTGAAACGAGCGAAAAAGTAAGACGGAACATCGTCGTTGCTCTTTTACGATGGTAAAAAGACGAAATATAACAACGAAAATGAAGTTACGTCGAAATGGAGTAACGAGTGGGAGAAGAAGGGAAGGACTCGTGTTTGGGTTCGACGACGATCAGAATATCGTTTTACGCGCGAGAGAAAATCGCGACTCGGAATGTACGAATACATGCAGATATGCAGTAAATATTATACATACATACTCATGTAACAGTAACTATCGCATCAGCAACCGTAATTTTAATGGGAGATGGGCAAAATTTTTTAAACAGAACACAAATAATCAATCGTTATATTCACCTATGTGTTTCTAAAGATAATTTAAAGGGAAAAAACTCTCAAACGCTCTAAATGTAAATATTTTTACAATTCAAACGACGCCAATTTACATTATAAAACCAAATATGCAGGGGCGAAAATCCTTGAAATTGAAATGGTAAACAAAATTATGAAGATCTGGAGGGGGCTGTTATCATACAAAAAGCCATGCTTATAACTGCAATCACTCCAATTATTAGTTTAGTTTCCTTTTGAAAATCTTTCGGCACACGTTTCACAAGCGATAAATAATAAGGTACACGGTGCGTTTATTTACATAATTAGATACGCAAGTTCCATCCCGAACCCGCACACGAACACACACATTCAGTGTTTCGTAAAAATCCGAGAGCTTGAGTGCCTCCGCCCACCGGTAGGACTCACCGAAAACAAGACCGCTCATTGTTTACACTTCCCAATACGGGCATGCGCAAGATGCTTATCGGCTTTTGCGCCTTACGAGTCCGCTCTTTATCCACGCACAAATAAATAATCACTACTTACCCACCGAAACGAGAAATAACTCAGAGCGCTCAAAAAATCATAAATAAAACCTTTCTCCCCTGTTCCTCTCTAGAGCCGTCGCTGCCACAGTCTCCACCTGCTCCTCCTCCTCCTTTTGGGTCAAAACATCGCGATAAATGGTTGGCACACACACTCACAACTGAATCGAATAATTGGAATAGCATCCAGAAGAAACCAGTTTACAGGGAGAAAGAGAAAAGAGCCATTACGAACGACCGTAAAATACAAGGATAATAATTCGTCTAACGACTCATTGATATTTCCGCTCGCTCGCGAAAGCGCCGATAAATTATTATCAGAATGTTAAATTTCTCTATGTCGAATATTAACCAAGCTTCGCTAGGAAGGAAAACCGATGTAATCGCGTGATCAAATAAGAACGACGCGTTCCCTCCAGGAGTTAAGTCAGGGTGACCTCAGTACGATCTCTGGAGGACATCCCACCGTTCCCGAGAGTGGCGAAGATAATAACCACCTGAGCCTTTTAATGGAGGATTTTGCAATTTTGGAGGAAGGCTTTGGGTCTTTTATTTTTCATTTTGTGTAATAAATTTTCTAGCATCGCGACAATTGGTTGACAGCTCGAACCTTGTAAAAATCTTTTTCCACGGTGGTTCCAATGGATTACTCGGTCCGGAGCTTCCACCCAACTATTTTGCAAAATTTCTTGCTTAAATTTCCGAATGGGATTAATGCTTGTAATTTTCACAGTAGTTTTAATTATTTAAATGTACTAATGTTTGCAAACAAAGCCTATGTTTCTTGTATCAATAACACACCTTTTATAAGTCTTATTATATAAATTTTCTCCCAATCGGTTGATAAACGAAAATCTTATTGAATTGATTACGGCAAACTAAAACTTGAGCGATTCTATGATAAAAAATAATATTTATGATATCCCCATCACAAATATTATCTTTCCTAAGTGATTGTGCATTATAAAGTTATTTTATTTTCGATAATGCACAATCACATTATTAAGATTTGATCGATAGAAAAATCTCAAAATGTTATTACCAGTAATTATCAATTCAAAAAAAATGTTCATCTATGAACTA
Source organism: Eupristina koningsbergeri (assembly GCA_018907245.1). Lineage (NCBI taxonomy): Eukaryota > Metazoa > Arthropoda > Insecta > Hymenoptera > Agaonidae > Eupristina > Eupristina koningsbergeri. The sequence continues at coordinate 1,376,806 of JACCHV010000059.1, read as the reverse complement.
CAATTTCACGTAGAATTTCCATTGGATTTCAAAACTATAGAACATTATTTTTTAATTTACCATGACTCGAACTTTGTATTCAACTTGGGTATAAATTTACGAAATTATCAAATTTTTAATTTAACCGGTTACTTTGATAATCGGTAATGTTTTAGGTCAAGTCCTATATCCTAAACTTTGTAAAACTTAAATGTAACTAAACAATTTACGAATGCGAGCATAAATTTATTTGAATATTCAACGTTGTCATTGTTCTTAATGCATAAACAATTATGAGATGAAGGTAGGCAGCACTAAACTGATGTAAAAGAGCATAGAGATGAAAATTTAATAGATCGAATACAGCAGTAGGCTCACTTTAAAATTAAATTATTTCAAAAGTCTAAATTTTCCTTTTCTTCGACATAAAGCCAAAAAAGAAGGGTAAAAAAGGAAGGAGAATTTGGAGATCTACACACTAGACACCGTACAAACCTTTTTCTGCCTCCTCGATACACAACATATATAACATACGACATATAAGAGCATTGCTATGTCGGTAAACGCGCGAAGAAATAAGTTGAAGCGGCTGAGGTTACATTGCGATAAAGAAAGAGATGAAAAAAAGTAAATACAGGCAGACAGATTTCGAGCGCCAGACTTTTATAAATTATGAATCCTTTAAAATTGAGCAATTGCGCTTCGTGCATTATAAATACATATGTGAAATTAAATAAAGCCAAAAACAGGATTGCGTGGTTTCACCTTTTGAAGGCTGAATGAAATTAAATTCCTCCCTGCGCATACAAATCAGGGTGGCTACTTTTTTGTCTATTATTTTTATTGCCTTTGAATAAATACCTATAAATTTTTTGTTTATTCGATCAAAGTACTTTCCCTATTTCGCAAACAGTTGAATAAATTAGGGAAATAACAAATCCCTCGGACAAATCCTGAAGGGGTAATTCGGTAAAAGTGCGTCGGGCATATTATACGGGCGAGGACCAAGGACCAATAGATGCTACACGACTTTACGTGCAGCATCTGTTTCTGAGAGTAGAAAGTAACGTAGAAAACAAAGTCTGGGAGCTGGTGTATAGACCTTTCGGACTCCAAAGCAAATATTTACGAATTTTTCGAAGGCTTCAAATACTTATGAAAGCAGATTATAGTTGTAGAATGTGAACTTGCTCTGCTTGCTTTCCCCTATTTGCCCATCTTTCCTTTAATGTTTTGCATATTTTTTATCTATTATGGCACGTACTCTCATTTTATTTGTCTTAGTCGACCTGTTACTTTTTGCATCGATTATTAAACCATTTAATACTATCATCCAAATCATTACAAAGCTCAACTAAAACTTCATATGATTATACTTTTCGATTTGAAAGACCACTTTCTGATGTTTTGATGTATGATAAGTATAATGAAAGAATATTCACAATTCTGTTACATATCAGTTTGATAAAAAAATTTTTTGATTCTAAGAAATCATCCACCAACGCATATGGCTGGTAATGCAAATATATTAACAATCAAATATATCGAAGTACTGTTTATTTTTCTATTCCCCTTTCATCTTTTCCGTGTATTTCAGGTATTTCTAGATCAAAAAAGTACTGGTGACTATAGTATTCACTTATCCAGATCTTGTGAAAAGCCACGAAGAACACTTGGGTTATTCTCATAAGATTTACATTTAAGCATTTCACATTTGCAGAGAAAGAAAGTGCACGAGAAGAATAATCTTCCTTTAATCAATGTCGATTAAAAATTATACTATAATATTCAGTCAGGAATCATCATTGCTGCTTTTAATTTTTTTAACTTCAACACCACCGCGTCTTTATCATTTTCTCAAACTTATTGTACTTATTAACATAAATATTGCTATACTGTTTTTGTAATTTTTATCATTTCAATTTTTATGAATAACATGATAATGCATGGTTTTTATTTGTACAATTGCCATAATGACTAAAAACTTTTACACGAAAATACGCATTATTTATTAAATATAATACAAAATAAAATTTATATTTAAAAATTTATATTTAAATACGCATTATTTATTAAATATAATACAAAATGAAATTTATATTTAAAAACTTTGAATATTTGTATATTATTAAATACGTTACAAATTGATAAAATACCATATTATTTTCAGATTATTTTACATTTCAATGGCTTTATACTCATTCGGCTCAACATTGGTAAAAGTAAATTGTGACACCAATTTATAATTTGATAATATGTTCGGATTATTTTGGGCAATGATCATGCTTGCGAACAGTCATTAGATTTAAATTCAGCTTATTATTCTATTATAATAATATAATATTATAATAATTAATATTTAAATATTATTAGTGATTTGGATACAAAAATTGTGTGGTATTGATATTACCATATGCTGACACGACTGATAATCCACATAATTATATATTTTTCGCAATACAATTGTATAAATTTTTGAAAGATTCCTATGTTACAAAGCAATAATAAAAGAAAGAGAAAATAAACTTTTTTTCTTAGATATTTGTTACATAATTTACGAAATATTAGTCTACATAGAGATTTATTGATAAAATACTTATTCGTCATTTACTGAAAAAAGAGAATGATCGATAAATTAGAGTGAGTGTATCGGATGAGCGCTAAGGGTGCAGAGAAAGTAAAATTTATTTTTTCACCATCTGTAAATTGCGAAACTAAGCAAAGCATGGTTTTATTGCAATATATCGTCTTTAATAATCCAGGGACGTGTTGCCGTGGAAATCCTTTATTTATATGCTTCGCCGTCTCCCAAAATTTACAATATCCTTCCCCCGAAAATCCTCGATATCAAAGTAAAAGCGTAAAATGTATTAGCCAAAAATACTGCCTCATCTTAAAAACGAATAAAACGTGCGAAAAGAGAGGGAATTGCGAAGTAGCAGAGGTAAAACTCGCAGACACCATTAACAAGAAGGCTGCGCACAAAGGAAACAAAACGAGAGAATTCAAAACATCAATTCGAAATCAATCAAAATCCATACTTTTCACCTCGTCAACATTAGCACTTTCTGACTTGTAGGTTTATGCATTTTCTCATGTTCTTATCACCCCTTTTTAATATAAATTACACCCCTCTTGCTTGTGGCAACCAATTTTGTAATCTACGAGGATACAACGAGAATTGCGTAAAATCCTCTCAATAATCAATCTCGTGTTTATCGATTGTTCAAACTCTCAGTTAATCTATTCAATTTTTGCAACTGTTATTTTCCACGTAGCAACCGATATTCCTCAAGAATGTACAGCGTAATCTGATCAAGAGTCGTCCTAATTGAAATGTTATAAAGTGTTGCTTGTCGCGGATGATTTATTGCTCCGCATTATCCCCGTTAATTGTTTCGATACAATTATTACATAAATATATAGTCGCTCACTGAATTTTCGATAACTGTGATTCGCATTCATCGAACAATACAGATTTCCAATAAAAGTAATATCATAAAGTCTGCATTTTATTGAGCATTCATGTTTCCAGGCATATTCGAGGCAATATAATAAATAACAGATTCCGATATCGAGACAAAGTCTTTGAGTATTGAACAATTGTCATCTCCGGGCGAATCACATAATATATATACATAATCCTTTATTACCCTGTGCGATCTTTCCTGAAAAGTAATGCAAAGCTGATTTTTAAAGGTTGTTTACCAAGAACACAAAAACAAAAAAATAAAAACCCCTTTCATTCCGGGAATATTTGCACCGTCATCATGATATTTTTAATTTGTTTAGCGCCATTGGAGGGATGGCTGGACAGTTAAAAGTTCGAGTAAGACTGTGACGTTATTCCTGTTACTGCGATATTCTGTATAGTAGAACGAGCGTGAGACTTGCGCAAGCTCATTAAGCCTCTTCACCCCGGTCCTAGTCGGATCGTCAGCAGCCCGGAGGCTTTCCATCTGAGGGAATCTCCGTCTCCAGCATCTCATTCATCCAAAAACAGTGTACGCACGTGTGTGTGTGCGCGCACGCGCGAATGCGCGTCTGTGCAGATTTGTTTGAAATGAATACTGCGGATGTTTGCACATTTACAGAAGGAGTAGAGTTGAATCGAATGGAAATCTCATTTTGTTTTCAATCTTGCTCCGCAATAGTAGTATCTGCGATTTTTACCCGGAAATGATGTCAGTGGTGCTCAAGAATTAATAGAAAAAACACTATCTGGAACGTAAAAAATCGTAGTAATATTGTTATAATGTGTAAGGTTATTTGGTACTCTTATTTATAAAATATAATAAAGTGAATCATTTTTTAATGTGTTGTTTATTTAATTTTGTATGATATGTTAATTGATATTTAATCCTCAAATTATACAAAAAGTCTAAATATTTATCAATTCTCTGCAATTCCATTTTCGAAAATATTTAAAAATCTTATTTTATAGATTATTTATGCAGTATTTATAATATTTATAATACTGCATAAATAATGGTAACCTCGGTATCAAGTTGAGACTTAATTAATGTTCAAATTTCCATCTCTGTATGACAAAGAATAAAACCAAAGGTATTACTTTACACAGTAGTATTTTTATTTCGCATCACCGACAATTTAATAGCGATGACAGGTATTATTTCTTCTATACTCATTATTGTATTCTTCCTTGCGATATTTCCATCGTTTTACAAAATAAAACAGTGAAAAAAATTAATTTATTATTTTTAATTAAAAACCATATTAAATTTAACATTAGCATTTTATCGACATGTATTTAAAAACTGTAAAATTTATTTCAGCTTAAGAAGCATATTTCAAAGCAATAGATCGGAAGCATAAAAAATAAATTCAATCTGTTGAAAAAACCTATACAACTAGCAATAAAATTAAATTTTATCCTCGGCGATTCTATTTCATCTTCTAAACTTCGTAAAATATCGATTCGTAGCCTTCAATAGCCGTAAGTATCATCCACTTATTGGTATATTAGTACTGCAAGGCAAAGTATTATAAATTATTTGAACTAAAAATGTCTTCCTGCAATAGAAAGTAATTCGGAAGAGTATCGAGGAGAAAAAATAAATTGTGCTTGGTCCATTTAACTTTGTCTCCCGTGGAAGTTATGTCTGATCAAACTTAAAGTCGAACTCGAACTCGGATTCTCTTCGTGTTACATGAGTTTTATCTGTACACGGGCGCTGCAAACGCACAGCGGCCCAGGAAATAAATCAAACTAACCCCGAGATGAGTACTAAGGATCAGTAACAAACGGCATCATAGATTCTCGTCAGCGATTCCCTTTGATAACGGCGAAGAGTAGCTGTCGGTTCCTCTTGGACATTAATAATCTCTTCAACTCACAATTACTCCTTTCGACGACCCTGAGATGTGTCTATTTAAAGGATGTGCGCACTAGAATGAACTGCTAACACTTCCGCCCCCTATTAATTAGAAGCCTATTATCATTTATTTTTAGAGAGGACCTGCACACCTCTCAGATCTTCTGAATATTACGTCATTTGATAAATAAATTGTATTTTCCTGAAATTACACCCTGTAACGAGTTCTTGAGTTCGCGTTCTCATAGTCACGTATGTCTCTTTTCTCTGTCTTGCACATGTTTACATAATGTGAAAAAAAGGAAGAGTCAAATTAAAGAAGAAGAAATAAATAGGTGCAGAAGCCATCCGCAACCTAAATGCAATGTCATTAAGACAGATGAAGAGGTAAATGAGGGTTTGTGGGTGTTTAGGATGGCCACCGACCGCAACACCTAAACACCGACTTTGTGGGTTTCGCCGGGGTCTCACAGAGACTGGTACTTCCTCGTTGGAGCGAAACTTCATTGGTATGTCTACGTCGGTCGGATGGTGCAAAAGGGAAAAGTTGGCGCATGCCGGCTGCTCTGCCCGGAAAAGAGAGAAAGCGACATTGGCCACATTAAGAGAGTTGGATTCGAGTCTGACTGCGCTCGCAATTCCCCCAGGATCTTTTTATCTCTTGCGCTTCATTCATTTCTCATGCTCGTGCTTTTCTCTCGTGACCAGACGGCACTTCCGGTTTTTTCATCCGTTCCAAAAACTTGGAGATTTATTGTTTTCGGAACGTTTATCAGCTACTCGCGAAGGGAGAAATTGTGCTCTCGGCGCTCTTATCGATGAATAATTTATCCAAATTAAAGTTTAATTCCCTCGGATGGGTGAGCAAGTGTCACGATAAATACACTAACAAGCGTATCACTTTATTTAATTTGAAATCTGATACTTTCAGCAAGGCCATTAATTTTTTGCGATTAAAAAAGATTTAGTTGTCTAGGAGGAAAATTTTCCAGATGATTGTTTGCACAGCGGTATTGCTACTCACCGAAGAACACTCGCACACATCTTCATCGGGAGCCTAGCGATTAAAGGACTAAAGAAGAAAAAGAAGAAAAACTTCATATTAATGAAGAAGTGAAATCTGGACGGTATATTTATTAGCACGATAAATTTCTGAGTTACATGAGCGCCTGACTTACCTCTTCGTATAAAATCCACGCGAGGATCACGTTACTCTTTTATCGAAGATCGATTAAACCAGAACTTAAACCAAATTAGATATGTAATCGTGAAGCTGGTGTTGGTATTGATATTGCTATCGGTATTGGATCACAGCACTGCCGACACAAAAAATGGCTAGTTGTCCTCTTGCTGCTGGGCACTCACTTAACCGCAAGTCGTTAAGAATTTATAAGAAATAAATACATACTTATTCATTATTTTTCGTAACATTGTAATTTATATAGCATTCTCCAATTATGGCATTGTGCATCTTTTCAATGCAGATAAATCTGATTAAGTTACATTTTTTTTAAATTTAATAAAACGTCACTCTATTTTCACCATTACGTGGAATACATTGTTATTGGATTTCAATATTAATTATACATTAAGAATTGAAAATGATAATATTTATCAAATAAAAGAAAGGATGGTACAATTATTTCAACAATGATTATGTGCATAACAACTATTCATTTATTCAAAATACAATTTACAGAGCAAGACGATGGCTCGGCCAATACTGCCCTTGACATCCAATCTACAAGACGTCGTGACCTCTTTAGCCCTATTATAAACCTTCCCCGTCACCTTTCTCTTTTCTCCAAATGTATATTGTTGTCTACAGAATAATTATTGAAAAATTTATTTATTATTTTGCAAAAATGTGTAAAATAGATGTTGCACACAGACCCAATATTATCGTGAGTTTTCAGTTTATATTCGCGTACGTTGCTTTGCACTTTATATAAATATTTTGTAAAATTTAAAAACAATCTCATTTAACAAAGTTAATGAAAAAAATAAATGTATAGATTTAATATTTCTCTATATAAATTGAAGGATTGAGATAATTAATAAATAGTAAAATATTAGCAACAAATTCCGTTTGTTCCAAATATGATATACAAAGTAAGATGACGACTAGAAAGACGATTTGGTAAATACTGTCCTTGCCGTCTAATCTCATAGACATTCTTGCCTGCTCAGCCCTATCATAAAATCTTTTCGGAAACATTCGGTTTTCTACGATGGTATATTTTTCTCCTACAAATATAAACACATGTATGACTTTGGGGATGTTAAAAGGAGGGAAAGCAAGAGATACAGAAGATTGTAAAGATTAGCAGAGCAAAAGAGGTTGAGCAATTTGGAAAGATCAAAATCGGGAAAATTAAAAATGTGTCAAGACTTTCTGGTGTAAGAAGAGATATTACCTTCCCCTACTCACACAAACGTGTGCCTGATTTCACGTGATTATCACGAGTTACCTTGAATACTTTCAAGTATTTACCTCTCCGTGTGTGTTCAAATGCCTAATTTCTATACAACTTTTCTATTTTTACGTGTGTAAATAAGCATGAGTATCTAATGAACTATAAATCTTAAATTTAAAATATGTATCATTTCTTCAAAATGACACACTACATTGTATTTAATTTCAAAATCAAATCAACTTGAACACGATCACTTATATCAATTTACAAATCTTGTTCAAAATAAAATATCATTCGCTATTATAAAATGTAGTGATAAAAAAAAACCTCAAAGAAGGCTTAAAAATATTTTTGTTTAGTTCAATATTTACTTTAAAGCAAATTTAATGATTCCCAAAATATAAAGTTTTGGTAAAAGCAAATGCATTTGGAAAATGAATTTGACAGAATGGAGTTTTAGCTATTTTATACATTTTTTGAAAAAGTGCTTTTGAATAATTGTCTGTAATTTAATATAGAGATAAGGGTTTGTTTCAAAATATCAAAACAGCTGCAGAATTACATTCTTGTAATGCTGTTTGGACAGTCTGACATTTCAAAATTTTAGCATATAAGTTGATTCTCGATTTATATTATCATAAATTATACCATAGATTTATTTTGATACCATTTGAAAGCCAAGGTCGATGAGCTTAAAAGAAATTACACTTGTCGACTGACACCCGATAAAAAAGTGTCAATGATGTATTATACAGAAACATCTGAAGGGGAGTTATATAAATATCTTAGCTGGATAAATAATGAAAAATGGGTGGGAAAAGTCCACAAAAAAATGGATTAATCTGAGAAAGGCGTGTGATTAATTTTCACCGGCATTATTCACAATTACTAAGAGCGCGATCTATCTCCGCGTACCTTAGGGCTCGAAGTAGCCTGTACTTCAAAGTCTGCGTCTCCGTATTGGCTGTATCGAGGCTTAGAGGTTATCTCCGATATTCCCCAGGACGCACGTACTATCAACTCAGTGTCTCGCTTTGTCTTCGATCTGGGTATACGCATGATGCGCTGCCTCAATCGCGAGCTTTCGCTCTATATGCCTTCATCATGCGTCGAAGTTTCGATAATACTGCAAAATGCTCGAAAATTCTGAGATTCTCTCCCACCTAATCCATCTCAAATGAATAAATTATCTCTGTGGCTTGCATTATAACCGAGGCACTGCATTACTGTTAAAGCAAAATTGTTGTTTAATCATATTTTAAGAATTACCATGAGAAATTTATTAAATGCATTGTCTGACTTGATTATTTTTAAATGTATATCATATAATGGTTATTTTCAATTGTTATTGTAATGCGTGAAATTAGATTTATAGACTAAGATATCCAATAAAAAATTAAAGCCGTGTATTATCGAAACGATAATTACAGAAATAATGTTATTACGTTATCTAAATAAAACAAAAACAACTTAAAACCAACATTTTTTTACAGAATAATTCTGCCTTTTGGTTATATTTAATAAAACAAATGTGTAACTTTTAATTTTTCAATGTTTCTCATTACCAGAAAATTTCCAGAAAATTATTTTTAAAAAGTTATTACGATAAACGCTTTCATGCATATAAATTTAGCTCCCATTCGCAATAAAAGTTTTCCACATCTTGTTTGCCGCCCTCAAATACAAGTTGGCAGGTGAATATATGCACATATCTTATTCCATATTTCTTGACAATGTACTTTGAGGCTGAATGTGCAGGAAGGAGTGCACAAGTTTCGGCTACAATTGCAGCCACTATGTCTGCATGCATTTACAGAAGAAGAGTACTCGAGCGAACGGGGACCAATCAACTTGATTACCTCAACGGTATTTACGTTTCTACGGAAGGAGCCTGTCCTCGAACTACCGATGCTCATTCCTCTCTTCTAACCTCCCTTTCACCAAGTAAATCCACCCCCCCCCCCTACAATGAGTAAATTTGAGGAAATATCTGGAGGAGAGAGACAATGTGTGTAAGAGTTGGGAATTATGAGCACCGTTTAGCCAAAGAGGAAAATGATCAAACCTATTAATAATACTCCCTCAAGTAAGTGCCTTCTTTATATACCTGCAAACCTAATATCCAATCCTGTTGGTTAATTAGCAAGTTGTACATTTTATTTATACTTATAATTTTATTCAATATAAAATACACAATTGAACAATACACCTTTGTATGAAGAAATATATGTGAATGTTTTCTATCTCACGTTACTCTCAAACTATCAAATATTATTTTTGCACAGTTCTCGATACTTTTAGGGAAATAATAAAAATCCAGGTCACCTGTGTATGCATAGTAGTATCCTATTGATAATAGAATCTTGCAGTTCTACTTGAATTAATACAAACAAGTTTTAACGTGTACGATAACAAAGCATAAATTTGTTCGTATTTTATAAGGCAATTACAGAATTAAAATGAATTTAATGAAAACTAGACAAAGGCGTAGGAGTTGTTATTTTTAGGCTATTCACGAAATCACTGAGAAATATCTCAGACAATATTTCACAAGAAAAATCATAAATTAAAAATGCAAAGCATTTCAATATCCTCTACCAAGAGTTTAGCGGATTTACATATCAACATTATAAACAAGGAACGTAACTTTTACACGATCTAATGCTGTGCAATTACTTGTTTCAGGTACCGACGATAACATTTAAACTTTTTCCCTTTCCTATTTCCTACTAACCATTCTGTGATAAAGTTTCTTTTTAATGGATTTATAAGATTCTGTTAGACTTAAAAACAAATTAACATAAACAAAAACTATTTCCATGCACTTCTTAAGGCATGGTATTATTGAATTAGCTTTTTAATTTAGCTTCGTACAAAACTTATAAAAATCCATGATAATAAATTAATTATTGCTAAGAACAAAAAATTATTTAATTAGCAATAAGCTTGTGATTGTTACACACTAAAAGCACTTTACATTTAAAAATTCCATATGAACCACAAAGAATATAATTAAAATTTTATAAAACTTGTACCAATTTACAGCTTTTAATACTTTCATGAGCTTAAAAGTATTGAAAAATATTTTGTGTATGAAAGTTTAAAATTTTTAATTTATTTTAATTTGATATTTTTCTCTTACAAATCATCATCATGTGGTTTATTGAATTTACAAGATTCTTATGAAAATGAATTGATTTGAATAAATGAACAAGAAACATATAATAAATCGAAGGTTTTCTCAGGCACTCACAAATTATATGAAAAGACAAGGAGGGAGCGTAGAAATAGCAATACAAAATTGCTTATTCATGCTAAATAACTGAAACAAATTTTATGGTATCATCAAAATTCATTGTTCTGCGTGAATTCTCTAGAACAAAATTTTCATAAAGTTTGAATAGTTCGATTAGATCCTAAAGATAGAACATGCGGCAGATTCAATTAGCACCAAGAGAGAAAAAGAGAGAAAATGAGAGAGAAAGAGAGAGGGAGAGAGAAGCAGTGCGCGTATGTGTACCTGGATGAAATCAATTTTCGAGTGGAGGCTGCAGTAGCAGCGAACCAGCCATGGCCAGTGGCTCCACTTTGTCTCTCTCCCTCTGCCTCAATAAGGTACGACGTCGAATCATAATTTATGGATCGAAGGAGTTCCCGATCCCGTAGCCATATGCGTTGTTCCAAGGATTTTGAGTTTAAATGGTTTGTTGGCTTTTGGGGTTTATTGCGAGTACGAACTCTCTCTCACATTGAAGGATCGCATAGTAGCGACACGTTCATGCAATGTGAATTCCCGAGAACAAAAAACAGGGAATGGGGAACAGGAAACAGTCCTAGGCCCAACATTTGCTATAGATGATTGCTGTTGATTCAAGACACAATATATCATAATATATAGCAACGAACAATATATCCACTGACAATGTTACCCTCAAAATTTACTATAAAACAGCTTTACTTTGGAATTTCGATTTTTATCGAAACTTATTTTACGTTTGCACGGCTTTCTCTCTGTATAACTACAATTTCTAATACCGAGTACTGTATTTCTATAAATTCACTTTTAAAATTCATTTTCCTTGTAATCACAAGAAGTTGATTTACATAATAAGTTTTCTTTAAAATTTTGTACAAGCCTACAGTGTAGATTTTTATTTATTAAAAATTAAAAAATGTAGCTCCGGAACTAATAGCTTTTGATATAACCGATTTCCAGTATAGACAAGAAAAGTAAATCGAAATACGTGTTTTTTAGCTACTGGTTAATTAAAAACTCAGGTAAATTTTAAAAGTAACAATTAAAATTGAAGGAGAAAAATAATGTTATAGATGGAAATCGGTTTATACTTTTTACATGCCTTCGTTTAATAGCGTATCAAGCGTTTTTGTTGAATAATTTTTTATACTTGTACTCACTCATCAAGTGCTCAATTTATTTTTTAGGAAATGAAAGATATATACATCACGTGTACTCACCTGAAACAAAAAGAAAGAAAAAATACGGTATTCAGTATTCATTTAAGTGAACGAAGATAAGATGTGCAAGATTTTATTTTAAAAAAAACAAATAAATTCCACATATAATTAATGAATTTAATGTCACCGAAAGTGGTTTAAAGTACATACTTATGAATCCAATTGCGTTTAATAATTATCTGGCACATCGATCGAAATAATGTTAAGAATATACCGTGGTAACTATTTGCATACGTAAATTAAGTAAAATATTCGGCATGCTGAGTTTCAAATTATCCCATGAAGATAGTAGAGACAGAGACAGTACTATTCTCTCTGGAGGTATTTCGAGATAAAGTCAAAGTGTCGAAATGTAACACGGAATAGGATAAATACGCGGTGGTCCATGATGAATAACCGCCACCACCTCATGTTCCTCCCTCGCTCACGCATGCTAATTAAAATTAATTAAATCCGCATTACCCAAGTGACGTTTTAACAGGTGAGTGAAAAAATCCGGAATTCTCATGGCAGACGCCAAACACAGAAGCATCGACGAACATATTTACCAGTAGCGGAGATAAGCGAGGAGCCAAAAACCGTAGGCGGCACTCAGAGATACATCAGCAGGTTTTTTGAACTATTCAATGACATGGAAGCTGAGAAGAATCGGAAAAAACGGGGCCATCGGGTAACGGTGAGAAACTCATTGTTGGTAGTGGCTAGAGGATATCGAACCAGGAATCGGAGTGGCGCCTCTGCTGGTGCTGTGACGCTTATCCTGTTAACGCCGTTCTGAGGGTTAATTGCACTTTTATGTCCCACGGTGAACTCACGCTTCCTAATCGCGAAGGTTCGTCTCTTGACTCACTCCTCCTCCAGTCCGTCCAGACCGGTACCGATGCTACCGCTTGATTCTCCAGATCGCTTCCTTTCTTCACTCTCTCTTCTTTTTCCTCTTTCCTTCACTCTAAACAGGAAGGGGAGGGGTGACAAAGAAGTTGCAGAGTCGAAACAAGTCCTCTTGGCTTAATCACGTTTCCGCACTCGCGTCCCGGAATGGCCCCCGTTACTTAAAATAAACTTTAATCAACATTTATCAAAATGCGGAATTCGCAAGCTAATTTTCAAAGTTACTGTCCAAGACGACTATCCAGCCATTTTAGTTCGCAGAGAGAACACACAAATTTATTTCTAATGTTATTAGCAAGTTTAATCAAATTCATTTATTTAATGGCTATCACTACAAATTTATAATTGTAATAACAGCATTTATCCAACAAGTAGAATGTTAAGTTGGTAGCCAATCATTAGTCTCTCCATTAGTTACAACAACACAAATAAAATCCTTCAAAAATATAAATATCCCATTTTTAAGGTAATCCAACAATTACTAGAAATACTGGAATAATTTTTAGTCTCTTAGAGTGTGAAGAATGTGTTGGGAAAGAGATATTTATTTTGCACATAAAATATTGTTAATTTATTAACACAAATTTACAGTAATATACAAAATCACAATTGTGAATCGCTTATAATGATATTTATACAATACAAAAACAATGCGCTAATAAACATAATCGTAGCACGTATTAACTGTACAATTTCGCTTCAGCAGGTGAAAATTACCGAGAGTCAAAGTATGAATGAATAATATTCGTGATCAAAAAGGAAATCCTTTTCCGAATCTACAATTTAATATTGAATATTGATAACAACTCATTAAAAGCTTTACGCATAGCCGACAATAAAATGTATTATCTGCTTTAATTTCTTACCTTATACCGATACACTTAATTGTCATGCAAACTCTCTAAATCCGCTCCCCCCAGGGTAGGAAAAACCCATCGTATTCCTAGATCACCATTCTCTATAATTGAATATTACTTTAGATGACTTACTGTTGACTTGATCAGGAAGTTATGTACTTTGTTTATTTATATTAAACTTTATTGAATACAAAATACAATCTTTAAATAAGACACAGAAATATATATATATATAATTTTGATACACAAGTAAAATATTTTTGCGGGATACACACTTTTTAAGTATTTCTCGAGGACTAAATATTAGAAAAATGAGAAAAGTTCCTCCTTCCTTAAAGGTAATAAATATTAAGAAAAAAAATGTCATTAAACGATATATATACTATAAAATATGTAAAAGCATATTTGTTGTACTATATAACTTACAATTAATTTCCTTTACTAGTTTTTGGCATTTATAAATTTTACAGTCATTACAAATTTAAAAATTGGATGATGGTGTAACTAATAGTTCTCGGTTAATAATAAATAAAACGGGAGCACAGTAGAAATAATGTTTAGCGATTACTTGAGAGCTTATTTGATCGTTCAATTATGTCATCTTAAATTGCATTTTTTTCGCATCACTCCATTGTGGAGAAAAAAATGAAAAATTCGCAACAGTTGATGACGGAAAAGGGAGGGAGTAAAAAAGACAAAGCCAACCGGGACTCGTTGCAGCTCCAAAGTATTGGCGACTGAGAAAAAAGGAAGAATCGACAGAAAAATGGATATTTCCGAGAATGAGAAAAATGGCTTGCGGCTGTGGCGACAAGTCGTCTTCATTAAATCGAGCCGAGCTGTCAACGAACGAGTATTAACTTATAACGAAAAATTATACGACAGTACCGGTGTGTGGGATTAGGGGATGAATGGACGTGATGGAAAGGGGTGAACCCTGAAGAGCAGAGAATCAGATGGTGAAATAGGATTAAACAAGGTTGGACGAGGTGAATGACGAGCTGATGGATCGAGCGATTAAAGAGATTCATTATCCTTGTGGTCAAAAACTGTTTGAAAATTTTATAAAGTAATTATATGCAGTACTCCCTGATTGCCAACACAATTAATTGGGTTATTGTGTTAAGGTTTCCATGGAAGTGGAACCCTATTTTGAATTTGGCATACAGACTGAAGAAATATTTTTCATTGAGTTTCTTGTATACCGCAATCGAAGTTGCTGGATATTTACGTTGATTACGCAGTCAGATTTGTTATAAAATAAATTCTGTTTCTAACAATTAAATTTAATAAAATGTAAATAGTCAACTCCTTAACGATTTTATTGATATTACTTAATAATAATCTAACGTTTAAAAGTTTGAATATATCTTGTTCTCTTCATTTATGTATAATAAAGAATCAAAAAAAAAATTTGGTTTAAAATTCAGAAAAGGGTATGAATTCATTTTATTTGCACAAGTTTTCTTTCAGATATGCGTACAACTTTTATTCTTTTATTTTTAGAAACTTAGACTGGAGTCTAAATTTTACCCCACCAAGTTCCATTTAATTCAGCCCAAAACTGCAAGCAGACCTACTGTAATTTGGGCAATGTCAAAATTTTGAGAATAAAAGAATAAAATAGAGGGGAAGACCTAAGCAAACGGGTGAAAGGGAAAAACGGCCAGCTAATTAATAACTCCGAGTAACAAGGAGCAGATGGAACGGTACATGAGAGCGAAACCGAGACGAGCGAGAGGCGAAGAAAACGGGAGTAGAGGAAATGAAGATAAAGAGATGTTGGGATACTGGGATGCTGGGCTCCAGGAAAAAAGGACATACAAGTATATGATCCAACCGAAACACATATCGGTCTTCCCTTTTATCGCACACGTGTGGTCCGGATGGTCGCGTGGCTGTTGCCTTCGCATTATTAGCTAAAAGTCAAAAGAAGCTGTGAACGAGGGGACAAACTCCAAAAAACCAAGGTCTCAAATTGTTATTAAGCTCTCTTTATTGTTCCGAATTGGGAACCGTATACTGTAATTGTAATTCGATATTTTTGGGATGTTTATTTTGTACTTTAAAAAAATTAAATCCCTTCATCAAAATTATCTCGTGTTTTATCATTTAATGATGTAACTCTACATCACTAATTTTTTTATACATTTGTAAAACACTGTTTAATATATTTTAACCATTAAGAAATTACTTCGTAGCTAATACTATACCCTACTATAGCTATCAATTTTGTATTTATTAATTACTTATTTAGTTTTTCAATTATTTAAGTATGTGATATTTAATATATTAAATTAAAAACTTTTAAAAATATAAATACAATCATTACAAATAACCGTCATTGTATTTTTAGTAAATGTCGCGGTATTAATTTAATTTGAAACAGCTTAGCTAAACTTGTTAACTTATAATCTTCTTTTACAATTTTTTAATGTTACCTTTACAATTAATTACTTTGATCTTTAATTACCAACTCTCATTTTTAAAAATGAGTCGAGGTAGCATTTGGTCGTATAGGTGCAGTGCTCGTGCAGAAAAATGCATTTCTTTAAATAATTTGAATGATTTATATTTTAGCGAGTATCGAAAAGTAACGAAAATAATTTTTTGTTGGAGTAACAAAAGCAAACAAAAGGATAAAATAACACCTTTCCTCTTTTCTTTGTATGTAATTGCGAGGCAGTGCCTAGGTATAAATGCAATGTCGCAAGAAGAACCGGGTCCCTCTACTCGGAAACGCGAAAATAAACAGGGACTTCCGGTGCCGGTGTCGGAGTCAGAGCCTGTGCAGTCTCGACGACGACAACGACGAGGATGGGGGATGGGGCGACATTGCACTCCTTTGACTTCCCTGATTGACGCGTCGCGCGCACTCTTTACGACTCATGTTTTCACTCGGTTTCTTAATGATACTTTGAATGTTTTGGACTCGGTTCCCCTTTTTATTCTCTCTCTCTCTCTCTCTCTCTCTTCTCTCTGCCTCTGACTCAGTTATTCGCTGCGCTTTAATGGGCCAACGTTTAGAGATGTTGGATTTTAATGGAGTTGCTGGCAACAACCACCGGACCTTAAATTTTGCACTGCGCGTATATTCCAAAAGCGTGATTATTGGATCTCTTATTTACTTTTATGGCTCTTTTAGTTTCTTTTTCTATTTCGAAATGATTGTCAAACGAGAGAAAGGTTATGTCTTCCAACATATTGACATTCAAAATTCAGTGCCAAATGACATTGACTGCAATTTGTTGTTACTAATTATCAATCAATCACGAAAAAATAAATTGAGTGTGATCAGATGTTGCGATTGGAAGAAATAATTGAAGAAAGTCTAGTCTTTGAAACTTTCAACGAGATTTTTATTATTATTAAATGGCTACATAGAAGCATAATTGCAAATAGAGTTTATAAAATAGATAAAATTAATTTTACTCCATCTTTATGACACTTTACATAGGTACGTTTTGCCGAATGGAATTAGAATAAGTTATACCAAGCAATATTATCAGAGAAATACGAGATATTCATTTATCAATATGACATATGACTTGAAACTTTATATACATTATAGCAAAATTATATTTTTCACGACATTATATTATCGTAAACCACCACTAAAACTTCAGTACTGATTACTGTAACTTAGCGATACACTCATATAATCCTATTAAAAATAATCCCTGAGTTTTATGTTTATTCGGTACGAAAAGAATTAGTTGACGTTTCATTATAATGCAGCTTTGAGATAGCGGTGAATTAAATTTCACAAATGTATATAATTATCTATAATTTTAAAGTACAAATTTCAATTCTTTAAATAAAATATTCCGTAACATCGATGGAAAAAATTGAAAGATACATGATTGAAGACTAAAAATGATGAAAGAACAAGCAAGTAAATGAAAAAAAAGCAAAGTCAATAAATCGAAAGAACAACCGACACTAAACAAACCAGAAAAGATCTTTTCCACATCGGAGACGTCGATCGACAGGCTTAAATTCGAATTCTCCTTTTAAAGAATTTTCTTTTTTATTCTTCACTTTATATTTTCCTTCCACCTTATCTCCTTTTAAAGTTTCCATGTTAGGAAATCGAAGATTTGGTCTCTCAGGAGTGAGAAGGATGCAAGTATGAAGAATGTTTCCTTGTTGAGACACTGGATAAACACGATAAAAAAGGCGTAACTCGTAGATGTGCACACGTGGAAATGTGTCGATTAAATCTTGGCATTATTTTATTTTCCGCCCTTTGACCTCTGGACTAAACACCGATGCACTCTCAACTTGTCTCTGTGTTGGGGTCCTTGGTCGCCCGGATATTAAATGCTCTGTTTATGTGTGACCTTCATCCGTTTCGGCGTTCTCACCCTTCACCCTGCTCTTTTTTTATGATTTTTATCATCTTGCAGATTTTATTAACAATTGCTTGCTGGACATCGATAGTTTAATAATATAAATACCTCAGAGTATCCTTATTTCTTTTCGTACCCGTGTAACTTCCTATCTCCCCTCCTCGCGATACACACACACTGTTTTTTATCATTATCTTCTTTCTCTCTAATTATCGCACACTCTTCCAATATATATTTACTGTAACCATCTGGTGCTTATACATTTGAATACCAATAGATTAATTGATAATTAATTACAATTACGAATATTTCTTAATGATTTATTAACGATTCAATCTGATTATTATAATCAACTCGCTTCTTAATTTTGGTAATTCGAATATCGCGCTACACTTTTATAATCATCAAACAAAATTTCTTTAAAATGACTATTCAAAATTAATATTTGAAATAATAAATAATAAAAAAAATTATGAAAGTAAAGAAAGACAATTTTGATAAAGTTGACGGTGAAAATAAGCACGAATTCTAGATTTATTATCATCTCTTACATTATTAATGGTGAAATACCTGGTTAGCATATCTCCAAATACGGAGAAGTTTGAAAGAATTGCGAATTGGATTAATTTGGTGATTAATTTGAAATTAAAAATTGAGAAATAAAGGAACGAGCACCGAATAACCACAGACCGATCATAATACGAGTTTCTATTACCCCAAGAAGTATATTTGAAACATGAGGAGGCTGGGTTTCATGTAACAATATTTTGGGAGTCCCAGTGTATCAATCAGTTGAGGGAGGTAGGGACGAAGTACCGAGTGGTTGAGCGGAAAGCACGAAAAGGACGTCGTGCAAACGCGCATTGCGTGCATAAATAATTACTTATCCGGAAAAAGTAACGCTGTGTACAGACTCCGTTTGCATGTGTGGGTGTGCATGGGAGTACGTAAAACGTTATTCGGCACAAAGAGAGCGGCGTTTGAAAGTCAATGTTTGAGCGCTTCAGGGAAAGTCGGTCGTCTCTTGAACGCCGGCCGCAACTTTGAACCTGGTGTCAACCAAACCCTTCGGTCCGAACCCTTTGCCCTTCGTTCCTCTATAGAGGAACTCTGCGTGACTTTTTATTGGTGATTGGAAGAGAGAAACGGGACAGAGCAAAGAACCCAAAGATGGAGGGTCGGTATTCAACTTACGGCACGCACTCTTTATGCTATCGATGTTTTTTTCCGATTTACTGAGAAAGGTCTTAAAAATGTTTCTGTCTCAGGGTTTGCTGGTAGGACGTTCTGTGAAAATTTAGTGCTTACTTGTTGCACAAATTTTCATGTGTGCCACGGATATCGTGGATCACTTACTCAAAAGCAGCTGTCTGTGAAAACCAATGCAACCGTATAGAAGATTCCTTTTGAGTTGTAGATGTACATTCGACGATGCTTTTATGCGATCCCATTATTTATTCCTGCAAACCTCCAGCCTTTCCTATTTCACATTATCCTATAATTCTCTTTGGACCATAAGCATGTGCGTTGTGGACAATCTATCTACTCTGTTAATATTGATTTCTGATTCTTTACTTCTTCAAGATTCACTACGAAAGCATTATTCTTTTCCATACAGACAGAAACTTTTCAAAAGAGGAATTTAAATAAATTTTATTCATCGTTTAAGTAGCGCACACGGGAAAGCTCACGAAAGCCGTTACAAGTTTTATGCGTATTGCATATTAATTTTGAAAGGTTTTTGAGTCCCTCAGAACTGCAGATTTTTTCTTAGAATATGTATTAAAAATTGCGAAAAATAAAAATTCAATAATATTGAAAAATAAACCGCGACGCTTTGGAAGGAAAAACAGCATAAACAAATGAAAATAAAAAGTGCGGGAAGGAGAAAAGTATAGGGCTCGATCAAAGGGACTTTCGCGGCTGTATTATTTTTTTATTTATTATTTGCTTATTTTATTATTATTATTATTATTATTTTATTATTATTATTATTGTATTATTTGCTTTATTTTCGGAAAATAGAAAAAAAAGAGAGGAGAACGATTAACCGTGATATGGCAGTTTTCCAAGTTTTACGATACGTGTGCTCGCGCCATGTGATTTATTCTCTTCCATGAATCGATGCAAACTTACACATGTGTATAAGAGAGAAAAAGAAACTGATCGATAAAAAAAAGTACGAGGCTGTGGTACGTGTCTTCATCTTTTTTTCTTTCTCTTTCTGTTTATCTTTATATTTCATACGTTTGGTGGATTTTGAAGGCGTGTGAACATAGCTGTTTGTTATTTAAAACAATTCTTTTAATTTTGCAGATCATGAAGACGATTGTAAATAAAATTGGGGTTTCTTTCTTCGTATCTCACAAATATATCCGCAAATGTTTGCTATAGTGTGTTTTTTATTTTATTCATAAAATAATGAAGAATGAATGAAGAAGCTGCCTCGAGCATAAAGAAGTTTTTATAATTCAAACTTTTTTTCTTTCTCTTCAATATTTATAAAAATTTAGTCAGGAAGACCTTTTCAAGTTCAATTTGGCGATATTAATCGAAAAATTAAATTTTTCATGGAAACTTAAGATGCTACTTGTTTTAAAAAATAAATCTTCTAGTATCTATTAAATCTAAAAAGTAGTTCACGTAATAACTATAATATCTATAAAATTATATCATTAATTATTCCATTATTTAAAATATACGATTTTTCCATGAATAAAATAATCTAATAAACAAAAAAAATCTAATTTTCTGCGTAAGATAATTTTTTTAAAAAGAGTTACAGTGTTTCTGAAAATAAGACAAAGTCAATCATTATTTTCTGACTAAAATTGCATTTAATCGTTTGAATATAATGATGGAACCTTATTGACTTTACAATTAATAATAATAAATTAATAATATTTAATTAATAACCACAAATCTGCAAATAATTAAGAAACAATTATTACAACTAATTTAAGCAGAAGACAAAAATTTGTATTAGTCCTGATTTGTCAAATTACATTTTAAGGGAAAATTGTACATGGACAGAACAAAAGGAATGGATCTTCCCATCTGGAGTTGTTGATGTAATTATTGAAAATGATTTTTTTCAATTTCAAAAGAGAAGGCGTTACGAAAGGGAGACCCCAGATGAAAAGTAAGAAAGGATCCGAGCTAAAAAAATATACTCTTAGGTATCCAGAAACACACTCTCGAGCGCAGCTGCATGAGTGGAAGAAGGAGTTGACCGGTGCATTTCTTACTGTACTGCAAGCGAAAAGTGATTTCCGCTCGATGACTAGCGTATAATTTACACTTAGAGCATGGACACCAGTGCGGCCAAAAGCGGGGGACCGAGAAAAAAGGTACGGACACGAAACGAGTTGCAGAATCTGAGAGTGAAGAAAGTCATAAATATCCTGGAGTGGGAAAAGCAATTTTTTAAATCGACTTCGAAGCGCACCCTTCTCTTGCGCCCCGAAAAGACTCTAAACCATTTTGAGGGTGGATTAAGCAGGTACGGAGTAAGACGAACGAGTCTGTGCATTCACGAGTGCTCCCGAGTGCATACAAATACATAAGGCGTGACTAGGTGGTGGTGGTCGTCTTCGACGTCATTGTCGTCGTCAACTTCTTCCATTTAAATCAAGTTCCTTTTCCTGGGCTCCCCAACAATGGTAAGCCTCTCTATTCATCATAATATTCATGATCGTTGACGAGTGTGACGAAGTGCACTGATCTGTCGGTTACCACTTTCATCGTCGCTTTTCACTCTCGTTTCAGACGAGCAGAACGGGGACGAGAACGACGCTGGCGTCCTTAATTTGATACCTAGGCGCGACTTTTCTTCTCTCTCTCTCTCTCTTTCTTGCCGTTCAAACTGTGTATAGGCTTTGCGTGCATTGGAGGAGGTGGCACTCCACATAGAATACTGATCGACATAGGAGGGAGGAATATTTAATTGAGATTTTCTTTATTATCTTCATTCCCTGAAGTTCAGCCTACACATGTATTTAAAATCTTGCGAGCTTCATTATTATTATCATCGTCATTATTATTATTATTGGAGCCTTGATACGCACTGATGCCGCAAGGGAGGGTTTCGAGCAGGAGAGGCTACTGATAGTTTGCAAGAAAAATAATTAAATTTAGTTATAGTAAAAAAAAAAAATTCAATTCCAACTGCTGTTTAATACCACTTAAATAATAAAATTAAAACTCTTGGGAAATCGAACTTTTTTAATAAAATCGCAACAAATATTAATAATTAATTACAATTTGTCAAATGATCATTCATTTTTCACTAATTAAAATAAATTCACAATTCACTAATATTTATATTTCAGATTCTAACGATCTTATTTTTTAATTTTAAAATTTTAGAAATCATAATCAAATATCAATTTTCCTATGTTTCATTATTACATACAATTTAATAATAAGTAAATAATGTAATAATAATAATAATTATAATAATAATAATAATAATATATTAATAATAATATTAAATAATAATAATAATAATAATTTAATAATAAGTAAATAATGTGTAAATCATACTGACAAATTGCATAGTTAAATTAATTTAATATATCGAGCAAGTAAAATTAATAACAACATACATGCATATGAACTGCCAATAATTTTTTTATTGACAATTACAAATTTTTATTTTAAAATTCTATATTCTATTGAAAGGGCAAATTCACATTTATTAAATTTAACAGAAAATTCACTTTATATTTATACTTCTGTTTAATGTGTAATTAAATATTGTTACTGTTTTTTAAAAGATAATCATGAATATATTACAGTTAAAGTCGTGCATCGAAATATAAAATTATTTAATACATATAAAACAAACAAGATGTCTTAAAAATACAATTCTTTTCATTTCAAGTTATATAAATATTATGACGCAAAAATATATGGCAATCTTAATGAATTAAGTCAGACCGAAAATGCCGAGAATTTAAAAAGTGACATATGGATATGGCAATATTACTAGAACTCGCCATCTGTTTTCGCTTTTAAATGCTTCAGGTTTTATACATAAGCTCATCTACCACTGCTGCACTCTTCTAGCTTTTTTACAATGAAAATAAGCCTCACTTTTCATTAAAATCCAATCGTAGACACAGGCATGGAAAATGATTGAATACATGAAAATCACGAACTTTTTACTTATTTTTTAATGCCCTCGTCAAGAAAATACAGGGGGAAGGAATATAGGGCAAAAATGGAAATAATGTCCTTACGTCATACTTTTTTGCGTTACTTATCGAATACAAATCACATTTAAATTCGATTGGAATTCCCATTAGTCAGGAATAAACGCGACTTACCACACTTTTTTCTACAGAAAAAGCATAAGAGGATTTCCGAAAAGTGAATATGAAAGTTTATACGTAAAAATCGTGTTTATATATATATATATATATATATACAGTTTCGATTACGATTCTCAAGTTCCATCTTAATTTCTGCTGAATGTGTTGTTTAGTAGATTCAATACTTTTTGGTCCCTTTTCATAAAAAAACTTTTCAACTAATAAAAGTTCCCTTTTTTTTATTTAGATTACAAGTTAACATCTATAGTGATATATTTTTTCAAAAATGAATTTGAATGAGGAAGGAATCAAATACACATGCTTGATTTGAGGTTTATTCGATTCCGAAGAGAATTTAAATACAGAAATACAATGAACTATATACACGCGTAGGCATGATAAACCTAATGAACATAATAGTAATTGTTTCGGTCCATTTTGGGTTTGCTTAATTTCGTGCATCGTGAATGTACCATAAAATATGGTAAGTACATTTCAAAAACTCAAAAAATTCATCAGGGGGTAAATTAATAGATTTTATAGAGTTAAACGTGATTGACAGGTAAAGTTTTTAAATATTTAAGATAGTAATTTATGGCTTTAAGTATTCTCACGACAAAATTCTATACTGCAGGAATGAAATAATGGAGAATTTACATTGAATAAAACTCAAATTTTATACTCAATGAACACAATAAAGTAGCTAATTTAATATTTTTGATAACACATACGAATATTGGAGAATAAGTTTATATAAGGCTTTATATAATATGAAGAAATATATAAATGAAGCTGAAAATTGAAACTAATCTTATTTCAACTATCCTTATTTTAAAGCAAAATTGTATTCTTGAGCTTACGGGTTAATAATAATAAGCTACAACAAAGTTTTTAACAACCCATAAGTATGGTCTTATTATTGGCTAAACTATACTATTATGAGCTCAAAGCCAGTCTTCCTAAAATTTCAAGTATTTACACCTTCTCTGTCTCTGTGTCTGTCTTACTGTCTCTCTCCCTCTCTCTCTATTTCTTTCTCTCTCTTTTCCTCCCACTCTCTTAATCTACTTGCCTATACATAGCTAACCATCCATACATTAGCCTACCTATCTATTTATCTATCTCCATTGTTGACTGAAGCTGGTTCGTACAATTGCCCTCTCTTCCAAGTTTAGCGCACTTGGACACAATCGAAGCCAAAACTCGCTCGAATTCCAATGCATGTCGAGTGAAAATCTGTGCTCCGGTGAGTAGCAGAGGGTAAAGGGCTATAATGTAGGTGTAGCAGACCTTGGTTTTCGTCAATAATATTATTATCGAGGCTCGCAATCAAGCGGCTAATTCGATTAGCCATAAGTCTGAAATTAGTAACGTTAAAAGTGTCTCAGAAAATGAACTGAAAAAAAAGATTTCTTCTTAAATCATGTGATATGTTTTTCTAATAAATTAAATGATGAAATAAATTAGAAAAAAAATACAACAATTCAAAAGAAACATATAATTTCAATAAACACAATCACATAGTTTCTTTAACCATAAAAGTTATAGAAAATTTTTTTTGTAAAAAAAAATCGTTCATATTTGTTATTAACAAAATAAGTAAAAACATTCTTCTCTGTATTCTTTATGATTAAGGTAATTATGTGATTTGTATTTATTCAAATTTCACTGCCATTTAAAGGTAGTTTTTAAGGGAAAAATCGGTTTTTTGTAATTTCTTCCATCATCTTATCGATTAAAAAAATATATTGCATGATTTAGAAAGAATTTTTATTCGTAAGTTAATTGTTTAAGAATACTTGAACATTTCAAACTTTAAACATATTTAAAAAAATCTTACTTGCTATATTAGAAATTTAACATATATCTAAACAATATTTAATAATATTCTATCACAGCATCATTTATTTAAAATATTCATTAATTTTATTATTCAAATTACTTAATTTATAAAAGAAAATATCAGTTAAACTTTAGCTATTCGAAACAGTTAAAATAATTTTGAATTGTTATCAGTATCACATTATAAATCATACTCTTCTCAAGAACTTATAGCAGTGGTACTAGCTAGTTACAAAAGTAGTAAATTTGTACTGATATTCAAGGATTTTAATTACTCCCAAGATAAATAGTGGCATATAATCTGATATAAACTGTGACACCCAATATTAAAATAGAAATATAGAGAAATAATTAAGATTGTATTTTAATTAACTAAACCTGAAGAGATACGGTATGTTACAATTATTATATTAATTATTTTAATCTTCTTCGAGAACTGATAATCGAGACATTCGCGGTCCTTTTAATGACCATGTTGTTTCACTGAAAAACCATTAAGCAACCTCGGATAAGATCATTCAAAGTCGATCGAAGTTTTTGATTGTTGAAGAAGTGGTACAATAGCTGAAAAGAAAACAAATGCAGGAATAGATGGGAAAAATACCAAGAAATTACGGAACGCAAAAGCGTGAACGAACGACGTATCTTTACAAGTCTCACGGTACATCAAATCATGGGGATGTGATACCATATTATTCCATACTATACCGGGAATTCCTAGCGTAATTGTACGTCACATGTCACGTTGTTACTTCTTCGGAACCATTGTATTTTTTCGTCATTTATGTATGTCGCGGGGGGAATGTGTGTGTGTGTGTGTGTGTGTGTGTGGGAACGACCAAAAACCCGACGCTGTTCCCCCTTTCTCTTATTTAGAGCGAGACCATTTTTTTCCGCGCACGTTAAATTTATATTTATCAATGCTCGCTTGAGCTAAAAATGATAAATTCGAGACACGCGACAAAACCCCGAGGAACAAACAAACCTTTTCATGATTGATGACACAGAATATTTATTTTTGGTAAATAGTGGTTGAAATCAACTGGTAGTTTAAAATATTTGAGAAATTTAAATTAATGAATTATTGTTTCCATTTCGTTCAACTTTCAAAATTTACGATAACGATTAATTAATTATATTAACTATATTAACTAATTCTAATTTATAAATTTAGTTCTCTTTCTCTATAAAATAATAACTGTTTACTGTAAGCGTTTGCTTAAATTTATGAGAGCCTTGAGGTTGGCCACACTTACTTTACCCTTTTATTATAAAGTACAAAAGGATTTCATTACGTAAATTTCTATGAAAAGATAAATTTTAAATTGCTTTATTAGTTGCGGTATAATCTTAAGTAATTGTATATTGCAAAGTTTTTATGCATTTATAAATCGAAAGTACTGTGTGAATCAAAGGTTTACATAGCTACAGGGAGTACACTAATACAAATTACATTTATGCATAACGAGTTTATTACAAAGAAAGTAAACTAATACAAAAAACTTCTTCCATACAGATTTTGAGAATTCCATTAAATAGCAGCGAATGACTTCTATTCTTGTCCCATGATTATGTTTACACGTCGACTCGCTCGATTTAACGCGTTATTTCAATAACTGTATTTATAATAATATTCTGGTAAATACACCTACGTCAAGTTTAAAAATTATTTACTACACTTAGAAATGACCTGGAATTGAATAGATAAAGTGAGAGAAACCGGAAAACAAATGAATCGAATGCTTCCTTCCAACCATATATAACGGAGGAGCCAAGTCGCACTTTAAAAGAAAAGTAGTGAAACGAAGTGGCGGGTATAATTGCGACTTGATAAGTCCGGGGATAGAAAATTAACGTAAAGTGAAATAAGAATCTGATTTTTTTGATCTTTTTGCCAATCTGGCCTCTGGTCTTCATCCTCTTCTCTCTTCTCCTCTAGAAGAAAACGTCCAGCTGCCGGTTTCCAATTACGAATGTCCAACCTGTCGTGTTGAAACGCACCGCGCCGATCTTGAGGACTCATCAGCAATTAATCACAAAATATAAACTCAGAGATCTTCAGCAAAAATGCTTTTAAATAATCTTTTTTAATAAAATATGCATTACGCATTCGGAAGAATACATGTCCTTAAGGGTTTTATTTTCCGAGGTAGCTGTTATAAAAAAATAAATTCTTTCTTAAAAGCGAATTCGGTTACTTTATTTAACAATTTAATTATTTATCGAACCACTGGCATACAGTCAAACTCGCCAACTTTCTTGGCAACAACTTTCTATTATCAACTTATTGTTATTATAATTTCTTTTATGATATTATCCCGTACGGTATTTGAAAAACAAATGGACAATAATGGTATACAAACAGTTTGAAATGAAATTAAAAATTCAATCAATATTACTGAAATCGATAGAAATTTTTTAAATTATATATTTAACGATCCAATTTCAAAAAACAATGTTTTCACTTTTAATAATGAAAATGTGACAGTCGTATTGGAAAATGCATTCCAAGTATTCAACGTTCGGATATATTTTTTTTTTGGCTTTTCATAGGCACAGATGAGTACATCCTATGCATTCATTAGGTTACTAAACAAACATTTGTTTGAAAATAGAAAATTGGAAGAAAAAAAGGAAATCTTTACACAACGATCAACTCGACAAATGGTCACCGACAATTTACTAATAAAACTAAAAGCTTGAAGAGTGATCAAAACCATGACGTATAAAGTTTCATGAACCCAATTTACTTTTTTCCCGTCGTGGTTCATAAGACTCGCGATTCGGGCATAACATTAATTATCATCGAAGGTTTCAATTTTATTTTTATTGTAATTTAAGCGCTCGGTGAAGGTTTAATTTTATTTCCAATTCGCATCATCACCTGAATTCGTACAATCAAAATAATAAACCCAATGAATTTACACAATTTTTTTTATTTATGATATAATTTTTATGCTTTTGAAAAGACGACACGATAAATTTCCCAATTACTATTGCGGAGCTTAAACGTTTTTATCACGTTTATAACACGCTCAAATAAGGTATCGTGAAAAAAGAAATTATTAATCAAATTTCCACATCAACACACTTTTTTAAAATAATTTGTTCAAATAAATACAAGTTTTTACTGCAAACTTTATTATTTTGATTGAAATATTTTCCAAACTTCGACATATTCAAATATTCCATTAAAAGGGTATTTGCAATTTAATAGCAATGATGAAAACTATTTACCAATGACTTTCCTATCATTTGCGCAAACGCGTGCATAAAAGGCTGCACAAATGCAATAAATATTTAGAAAAACCTTTGTCAAATGTCGTAATTTGGGATTATAGCTTAAAGTTTAAATTTCCTTCGAAGAAAGTGACGAAGAAAAAACATTCCTTCGTACACACATTCACCTTTTTTCAGCATGGCTCAAGTGATTCGATGAGTGTAAAAGAATCTTTCACTCACAAAGATGTAATGCTAAGAAATGCTTTTCAAAGCTGTCCAGTTTAAGAAAAAAGAGGAGCAAGAAAGAAAGAGTATCCTTCGTTATTTTCCCCATTTGAAAGGAAATGTAGATGATCCGATCTACTTTTGTTCTGCTTAAGGTTTTCTCTGACTCTCGTACGAGACTGGATGGTGGCGTATTACCGACGAAATTGTATAAAAGAATATAGAGGTTTGCTCGTAATTTAAAAGAAAGAAAGAGTGTAAAACTGCGAATCTTGAATTCGAAGGACAGGATGGCATGGTTAAGTAAACCATAAGGAAGGGACTAAAATGGATAGTGATGGCGGAGTAAAAATAGAATTGATTGAAAGACGGATTTATTAGAATATTTGCAGCCTTGCTTATTCATTAATTAAATTTTAACTCGATGAGACACGGATTTATTTTGTCACTAATTTTATAAAAAATAAATATTCCGGAGAATTTCAAATTTTGTATGTTTAGCGAGAATCTTGAAGAGATACTTAATTATAAATACGTAGAATTTTAATTAAACATTCAAATAAGAAAGATCCAAGATATAAAAAGAGAGAAAAGAATGGGAATCAGATAAATAGTGACGCGATAGATATCAATAGTGAAAATGAAAAAAATAAGAAATTTTTCGTTTTTCTCATCCTCATCAAGTCAAGTAAATTAATTAAACAACGTAGAATATCTGTAAAGAGAATGGCAGAAAATACATCGAAGGGAATAATAAAAGTAAGAAGGTTCACTGTTAAATTGACCAAAAGATAAATGAAAAAGGAAATTGAGATAAAAAAAGTGCGAACGAGTACGGGTAAGCAGCAGCAAGATAGACGCAGATAAAAGGATAAAAGAGAAAGAGTAAGGTAAAGACAAAAAACAAAATATAAAAGGTGGATTCATTATGCGAATTTACAGGTTAAGAGGTGAGGTTAATCCATGATCGACTTTTCGAGGATTTACCGACACTCTATTACCTTCTTTTTATAGTCTCCCGATCGCTTCTTCCCACTCGTTTTATCCGTTCCTATCCTCCCTTCCCCGAACCTTTATTCGTTCAATCTGTCGTTTGTATCTACGGGTCAAAATACCACGTAACCCTTTTTTTTCTTTCTTTGGTTTGTTCGCATTTATCCAAATGAGAGGCGATAGAGAACAATTCAACCGTAATTCCCGTCAAACAATCGAAATAAATAAGATTTAAGAATTTGCTCAAACGAAGAGACCTCGGACATTAAGAAAATTTAAATGTATTCATATTTCATGGGCAAAATTTATATTATTTGAACATACGAAACAACTGTATTGCAGGATTAATTCATTGATACCCTTCAGCAACACTCACGTGAAATAAGAACATTGAAATAATTTAGATAAATTATATTTTTTTAAACAAAACATTAATAATTATATTATATAAAATCAAAACAATCAATTATTAATTGAAGTTAAATTAATTTAATTGAAAATTGACAAAAGTGTACTAATTTTTTGAGATATATTTAAAACATACACATACACACATACTTTTCGCAATATTAGGTGAAATGAGCTGTACAATATAAGAAAATTACAACGTATTGAAAGTAATTGTTTACTTCAAACTATAAATAAATTAAAATGAAGGTCATTATTTACATATATAGTTTATCCTTGAAGTATCGAATTTTTTTTTCATTTTACGACTATTGGTCAGAGTGATTTGAGAGGGGTCTTGTAGAGGAAAGGTTTTTCCATTTGTTTTTTTTTTATTTTTTTGATAATTTCAAGCGATAGGATTTTACTTCGCATTTAAGATATTTTTCAGCTTTTGGTCACTAATACTAAAGTAAAAAGTATTTTTCACTTATAAATGCATTGTACAACTAAATTTTAATTTAAAAAATGTATTTCAAAATTTTTGGTAGGAGACGTCATGTTTCTTGTAATTGCATTGATGCATGTCAAAATATATAAAAATATATGCTTACAATCGTATTATTTAAAAATCTTATAAATAATAATATTCAATAATTCTTATTTAATACATTCTTGATAACAATATTAACTGGTTGATGTTTTACAAATAGTTTCTACAAATCTAGAAAAAAAATTGCACATAATCGAAGATAATCTGACAAAGTATTGGGCTTCTATGAATCCATAAGTTTGGGAGAAGGGTGATAAAGCCGAAAAGGAATTAAAAGTTGAAACTGAAAAATTGTTCAACACTCCCAATTATGAAAGATCGAGTGCTCAAAGAAGAGCAGGGAGAGAGGAGAACAGGAAAGTAATAAAAGTACGAGAAAATTCAGGCAAATCTATGCAAAATAAAAAGAACGAAGTCATACTTGATGAAATCTCAAATGGCGGTTTAGCATTCGGCGATATTCACAAATTTCTTGGTATCTGCGCCTGCTATCCTAAATTAAAAAGCCTTGTAGTGAAATTATTTCAAATATCTTCTTTTTACACACAAACGTTTCAATTGGTACTTGAAATTACCGGGGTAGGAACTCAGGGCATAAGTGAATATCTTTTTGACTGTTCGCACATGCACACACATACACACACACGCAGGTTTAAGAAGAAATTTATTTATTGATTTGCAATGTAGTGCGAATGGCATCTCGAAATTTTTAGCTTCTTCAGTAATAAAAATTTTATTTTATCATTAACTTCTTGTGAGAAAAAGGAAAATGAAGAGATAATATTCATAAAACTAAAGAAGATCGTATTTTTGAAAAGTTGGTGCTTTTTATTTTGAAGTTTCATTAAATATAGACATAGCTTGACTAATTGCTTAATATGTGAATTAAATTTGCATTAAATTAAATTAAATTAAATTTGGTTTCTGAACATTGATTTTATCGCAGAATATTTAAAGTCCATTTTATTTTTACGATCTGAGTCACTACGGTAAGTATTAGTAAATATGCGCAATACTTAATATAATTTATATCTGTCATTAAGATTCAAACGATAAGCTATAAGTTTCTCATGCTGCATTATTGGTAGGTTTTGAAAAATGAGACAGAAGCAGTTTATTTTGAGATTTAACCAATGGGTGGGTGGGAACGATGTTTATTTTATAATCCCATTTTTACAAAATAATTTGAAATTCTAAACAATTGAATGTGCAACGAATCTTTGCAAGATGAAAATCTACAATTCCGCATGTGTAATTAGTCCAACTACTGTTCCAAACTTGAAAATATCTATTGAAGACACTAAAATTAATCCTTGATTCACAAATCTCCCAATTCATTTGTAGATTATAAAAGAATTGGGGGATCACTAGATAAATGGAAAATACCGATCTCAGATTTTAGTGTTTATTCCGTTACGACACCTTATTTTCACCTAAAATTTTTCTCGAACATGTCCATTCTCAGACGGAGCCTGAATTTTGATTTTTCTACTGATGCTCGAATCTCGTTTGTCGTTGTTTTACGACTATTGATCCGAGTTTCGAAATTCGTAGCATCTCTTGAGTCTATCAAATTCGACGTTCGGCTGAAACGGATGGAGTTTACAAAAGTGCGACAAATCGTGTGAGAGGTCGGACCACGAGAGGAGTCACACGCCATTTAATGATGAACCTAAAGGTAGTCCAGAGATTATTAGAAAAGTTTATAATGTCATTCGTACATATGATTCGGATATTATGATCCTTTCCTCAACCTTCTTCTCCAATTTCAATTCAAAATTGAAGGTAAAGTTGTATCCGAAAATTTTGACAACACCCCTTGATAATTAGAAAAAAACATGTTTCGGAGCTCGTAATAAGTAGACTTGTGAGTTTTTAACATAAGCTACAAAGCCAGAAAACTACTTTTCAATACTAAGTTTTTTCGAATTATATACAATAAAACCAGCCGTAAACTTACATTTCGATTTTTTAAACAAGAAAATATTATTAAAACGGTAAACACAAATTCGATTTCTACATTTTAATTCAAAATGAAAACTGGATGTGTTCATATCAAAATGTAACAATTATGAAAATTTAATTTCATTTTGCCAGGAAAAAGTAATGTGAATAAATGATCCAATTAGAACAGAAGAAAATGAATGTTTGTAATTCTTAAAAATTTCAACTTGGACAATCTGGAGCAAAATCCAAAAAAAGTCTCTTTAATTTACTCTGAATACATTTGACTCATACTCCAAAAAAAAAAAGTAAAAAAGAAACTCTATGACTGCGCGTAAATTTTGATGAGCTACTGAAATATTCGTCTCATTAATGCAATAAATTTGATGAACTTCCGAATTTTCCACTGGAAAAGTAGGTTGTCCTAATTAAAAATAAAAATTCAAATTGTAAAACAGTTGGGAGATTATGGTTCGTGTCTCACATCCATGTGATTCTCAAAAAAGTTGAAGGTATATGGAATTGGGGGAGTACGTTACACGTGATCTAAACAGGCCAGAAGCGGACGAACAAGTCTCGAAAACTGTGCAGTGAGTTTTCACATGTGCGTGATAAAAGTCGAGAGAAGTATTTTTCAAGCTCCAGAGAAAAATTCTCCCGCGGGGGTAAAGTCAAAGGAAAAGAAAAGCAATTCTGAGAAGTCGAAAATTGTATTTCAACACATGTCCATTTATGACCTTTATACCCTTTATACATTTTATACCCTTCCAATAATGCCCCGTTAAAACAAGTATTTTAACTCCTCGAATGTTTTCCTTTACGTAAATGGGTAATGGATGCGTAGATCATGCCGTTCAAAAATGTCATTTCGACTACCAACCCATGGAATTATTTGGTATTTTATTTTCGTTAAATATTTTTGCAACTATTTTTGTAAAAGCAACTTTATTTCCATGTGAGTTACAATTCTACATGAAAAATTTTGTAACGCTAAATTTCCGTCGATAAGATAAGGGTTTATCTTTTTCCTTTTACGTAAATTGACAAATTTGAAACCAAAATGAAAATTGTTATTCTATGCAGTTTCGCGTTCTTGCTTATAAAAATATTCTTTTTTTCTTTAGAATTAAACTTGTATTACATATTTTAATTGTTAATCTTAAACTACTTAATATACCAACGGGAGAGTATATGGACATGCAATACTGTATCATCTGTTTTTAGTGTGCATGCCCAAAATGATATAATTATCTCCATCTGTTATAACTGAATAAAGAGCAGCATTTTTTAGTGATTTGGACCGTAGGCAATATGAAAAAGGCCAGTAATGGTTGAAGAAAAGGGATAATGAATAGGGGACCGATTGATTGAACTGGCCAGGACAACGCGCTAATTATCTGGGCGAGTACCCTATGACGTGTCAACGATACGTTGCTAATCAGAGCACGTGTGACTCTAGCACTTTCTCTTCTGATTGCCATCCTCTCGATCTCAGTCCCCCCACACCCGGAAAGAGACTGCGGTGCGAAGGACATCCGGGGTGCAAATTCGCCAAGTTGCTTTGAAAACTTATTTCTAGATAGAGACTCGACGCGTCGTTAGCAAATGTTTTGGCACAGCCTCCTTTATTAGTATAGTTGAGAGTAACCAATGGACAACTAAAGGTCTCTCTTCGCTTCTATTTTTGAAGCTTGTAACTTTTCGCTTGGAACCAAAAGTAACATTAACTTTTGAACATTCCATTCAAGTACATTCAGGCCCTGTACAAACTCAACACCGATTGCAATTATGACGTGCAAAAAATAGCAACCTGAAATTTTCCGAGAACTGCTACGAGATACTCAATGAGAATCGAAGGGAAGCAACGATTATTACAATAAGCCTTGTTTTTCAAAGTTATTAAACGGATAGCGACTCAGACAGATATCTATTTCAATAACTGCAATATGCATGCAAATTGATACAAAACACAAATTTGGCTTCGCAAAGGATTAACAGTTGTATCATGTTCGTAATTTGATGAAACACTAATGAGACTTTCACGACGCATTCGTTCTGCTTGACAAATACTTGAGGATTCTCGATTTAAGGAGCCTCTTAATTAACCTCTTGATCGATACTTTGCGACTTGTTTGACCCCCTTGGCCTTTTTTTCAACTGATATTCCATATGTTCAATCCTAATAAAGATTAGAGGTCGAATGGAGCTTAAAATCACTCGGTGGGAAATGTTTCCTTTGTTTTCGGTAGAAATTTCAGACAACTTGGTCCGACAAGCAAAGGGTGGAGAAAGGGAAGCGCGCCTGCGCCACTCGAATTTAATATTGAGCAACTTTCCTAAACTTTTATGATTAAAGGATTAATTAAGCAGAAAGTACCGATGTTCTCCTTGTTTTTCTATTTTTCCACTTACTTGCCATAGATCGAGTTTCCATCACCACTCTAGATTTTCTTTCACGCTCCTATTTCAAGATTATTTTACTCCATTTTCCAAGACCAAATTTACTAATTTTTTAATTCGTATATGCACAGAAATTAGAACTGTTAAATTATTTCGGAGTACTGTCGTGAGTTCTACTCTTACTAAAGACTTTATTATATCATTAAACATTGAAATTTTTTAAATTTAATTTTATCCGCAGAAATTTATTTTAATATTTCACTTGAGATTAGTGTCATAATATTAAAATAAAATCAACGTATAAATAATACGATAATGTCAAGAAGAGTAGATAAATATTTTTCATTATTTTAAAGAATATATATTAAAAATTAAATATTAAAAAATGAAATTCAAACACTTCAAAGTGATATCATAGTCCGAACATGAAAAGAATACTTGCAGTATTTAAATTTACTTGTGCATTAAGAGTAAATTTCCATTCTTCTTTAAATGGATTTTCAGATTCAGTCTTAAAATCCAAGTCTAATTTTAAGAAAAAATAATAGTTGAAATAACAGATTATTCGGAAAGAAAATGGACTCAGAAGAAATGGAAATTATATTTTGAAATATTACTTTTATAAGCCTTACAACTTCTAAGATAAATTTAATTTTTGAATTCATAACAAGATAATTAGTTGAATTCTCTGCAAGTTTCTCTCCAGACTAACTGTTTCTTACATAGTTCATATTTAATATGTATGAACGGAGAGAGAAATTTTTTTATAGAATGAGTGAAAAAAATAAAAGAGTGAGGGTAGGTAAAAAATGAAGCCGAAATGAGAAGGGGAACCTCAAGTGTTTCGGATTAAATAAATGCCTAGGGGAAATCTCGCAATTTCCAAGGATCGGAAGATATACCGCATGCCACATAGTGCTAAAGATGAAACGCAATGTGCCGAGAACCATCCACGGTAATTCGGACTTGAGTCCTTGAGGAAGAGGGCGTCAGCTCGGGGGGGGGGGAAAGAAGGTATGAGGAGGATTGGAGGACCTCCAGGACAAACCGACATAACTGGGAATTTTCTCGAATTTGTGATGGTGTATAATGGAGTTGAGCCAGGCTCTTTTTAATGATTCCGATGAGTAATCCGATTTATAAATGCGGCTCTCAAATAATTAAAAAATATTTTTGACGTGCTTTTAAAAGTTTTGATACGCTTTTTACGCTAGCAGACTAATAATGTGAGATTAATTAATTTTACCTTGTAAAATTTTTTTTTTTAATTTTTAATAAAATTAAAAAAAAAAACTTATTAAAACCTCGTCGCAAAAACTACTAGTAGGAATTAGAGTATTAACAATATTTATTCAAGTTGGACCGATTATTTTAGATTTTTCCTTTGTTTTGATTGAGTAAGTACATCACTATTACTCACAAGTACCAACAAGTTTTAAAAACTTTCAATTAATTTTTCATCAATAACATGTAATGTAAAGTTTTCGCATTACCTGCTCTCTATAGCATCTCTTAATGTAGCGATAAAAAGAAAACACTCATTTTTCATTCACCATTTTTTTGATAGAGATGAAAAAAGAAATTATAAAAACTACCATTGAATCACATTAACATAAGTAAAAGAAGTACCTTATAAAAACTTTTGGTTTGAAAATAATAAATCAAAATACTTCATAACTTTGATTTAGTACACAGTAAAAAGTTTTCTTAGACTGCAACACAAAATTTTCGTAGGAAATAGCGAATTCAGCACCTATGTGACTGATAATAAAAAATTTTTTGTAATATACGTTTGTAAACTTTAAACAATTTGAAAATATCTCGATTTATATGCGTGAGTATGCACGCAACCAAAATGTTATACACATATTTTTTTTCTTCATGATTGTGATGAGATGATTCTTAAAATTTGTGGACTTGTGAAAATAGTTTCAACTCTAATTCATAATTAATAAAGTTGGTAAGCTCTAAAATGAACAGAATAATAATTTTCGTTCCAGTCTGATAAGCGCCGAATCAAAGAATCGATAGTCACCGCGTTTCACGAGCGCAACTGAGGGTTTGAGATGTTTGCAAGTTTGCACACCCCCAACCCCCAAATGCTGTTTCGGTATATATCTGGGACTTTGCTCAGTGTATTATTGTTATACTTATACTCAGATTTTATGAATGCGCGAACGTCTTTCACTAGGCATCGGAGTTTGCATTTAAAATTACAAATTGATATGAAGAAACGATGGATCGATAGAATAGTGGAACGATAGAAAGAAGGAACGGAACTAATCGGAGGAGATTGTTCCGTAGAAGGCGAGAATTTCCAAATCGAGGGAAAAACGAACGAGTGAAATTCACCGAGTTATACAAACTTTCATCGTCAAACCTCAGAGCCTCGAGTCTTCTTTTGCGATTCAATCTAGCCTTATTTCATCCCTTCTATAAACGGCATTTCTTTTATTCTCCAACGCGTTTTCTCTTTAAGACTATCGATCTGTCTTTACTCTTCCTCCTCTGCCTTTTCTTTTTACTTTTTTTCTTCTCCTTTTCCTCCTCAGTTATTTTTTATTCTTATATTTTCGGTCCAATATTCGAAATTAAATGTTACTTTTCGCGTAAACTGAAAACTTTGATGTCTTTCAGTTGACTCTATTTAAATTCTGAGCTTGATATTAAAATTTTTCACCAAAATTTATTTGTATATGATGCATAATATTGCACAGATATATTTTTCGAATTGACAAACAGATATGTTTTGAGTCCTCTTACGCAAGTAAATTTCATTGTACTTTTATTTACAATTACAAACTGTCGGCTCTATCACTTTTTGACTGCTACATTTTACTTTGTAAATAGAAAACCGGGTAAAAAAAAATGAAAAACTCCTTTAAAATAATTACCGCAAGTGAGTAAACTGCAATTATGAGTATTTTTAAATACTCTGTTTAATAAGCGCATTTTTTATTCTTCCGATAAAGGTACTTAAGTTAATCATACTAAAACGTTTATCACGTTCATTAAATAATATATATAAATTTAAATATTATCTCCTTGTCGGAACTACCTTCATTTTCTCTTCAAATGGATGAGAGAGAAGAATAAAAGAAACAAATAAAGAGAAAGTGCACGTTGGAAAAACGAAATAAGAACCCGAAAGAGATAGAAGGAGACACTAATTAGATTCCAAAAGTGAACGACAGATTTATCAGTGCAAAGTGACAGAAACTCGAGGCCCCAAGTTCCTTTAAAAAAAAGAATAAAAAAGGAAAGAGCAAAATGTAAAAAAGAAATGAGAGACTTGTTCCATTCAGTTAACTGCAGCCACAGACGCAAGATAATTTCTCCAGTATGTTCATTTGTTTATCATTCAAACGTGAAAGAGTAGATACTGATACTCGTTCACTGCACATTGCAAAAAAGGGAGAGAGGGAGGAAGATGGAGTGGGAGAGATACGGAGGAGAGGAGAGGAAAGCACAGAGAAATTTGACTCTAATGTGGGGAAATGAGGCAAACAATCAAAGAGTGAAACAAGAGTGAGTCGAGTAATAAAAAATATGCTAACAAACTCAAGAAAAAGGGGAAATTACCAAAATCTAGTATACAACTAACAAATAAATTAGATATAAATCAATATCAACATTATTTTTCGGTAATAGGAAAATGCTTTTGCGTTGCCATAGGAAACAGCACCAGTATCTTAAAATATACTCAATTCTTATATGACACTTTTATAATATTATACATATTTATATGCAATATATTCAATTGAAAAATATATAAGCTTTTTTATAATAGTAAAAGTTTCCTTTTATGTAAATTTTTTGTCTTAAATGCAGCTTACTGCGTTTTATTCGGAGAGAATATTTCCTTTAAAAATGTATCTTTTTTTAATATGAAGTTTTCTTCTCTTTACAAAATTTTACAAAAACAGTATATTTTTCTCTT
Organism: Eupristina koningsbergeri; assembly: GCA_018907245.1. Lineage (NCBI taxonomy): Eukaryota > Metazoa > Arthropoda > Insecta > Hymenoptera > Agaonidae > Eupristina > Eupristina koningsbergeri. The sequence continues at coordinate 1,337,677 of JACCHV010000059.1, read as the reverse complement.
TAAAACTTCTTCCTTAAAATACATAAAAAGTAAATTACAAAATGTAAAAATAGCTAAAATAATTACAAAAATCTATCGCTCAAATAGAGAACTTTTATTAAAAAGCATTAATTTAAAAGAAACTCCGTAAATAAAGCGCATTTTATAAAGCTAAGAAAGTGAATGGAGGAAAATACAAGAAATAATGCAAAAATAGTTAAATCCTCGAGCTTCAAATGAAGTGCCACCCCTGTCAAGGCTATCAATTAATACTCGGGCCGCAGGTGCCCTTAGTCCTTTCGGTTTTCCTCAAATCCACCCTCCTCCGCCCTTACGCTCATCCCATGACAACTTTGCAAGCAAGGAATGCACTGACAACCACTATTCTTTTTTTTTCATTTTTCAAACGATACATGACGCGGTTTAAGTCTTGGAAATATATCGTCCACCTCTATTGTTTGCATCCTTAAATGTGTAGGTATTACTTTTTGATAATTTGTTTAAGTTATTGCTTTACGCGCTTGATGGAATGTTAAAAATTAAAATTACGTTGATAAAATTTTTTTTGCAAATATATCAGTGATGTTTATTTTTATCTTAAAAGTTATACCAGCCACGCAAAAAATTTTTACGTACGGAATCTAAACAAGTCTTTAATAAATTCTCCAACTTCGGTGCACAATATATTGCATTTAGAAATTTTGCAAATTTCTTCTTGCAAACTTAATACTTATTTAAATTTAATAATATGACAGTTTACCTAAATTTACTCAATTTTACGTGTGAACAATTGATAATTTTTTAATTAATATAAAATTCTTTTTTTACTTTTAACATGTCTAAAATCTTATTATTTATACTGTACACATAATTAAAGAAAACCTTGGAATTCTTGCTGTTATATTATATTATTAAAAATAAGTATAAAAAAAAAGAATTGTTAAAATAATCATTGTAAAATAATATTCAATAAAGAAAATTAATCAAAGTATAAAACTTGTAATTTGCAATGAACGAAACACAGAATTTACGTATCTCTGCAATTATGAAGCAGCACTACTTGTTCTTTCGCGCGAAGACTTGTATTTTTAAAAAATGAATTTAAACAAGTTAGTGAATCTATTGTTGCACTTATTAAATAAATGCACTTGAAATATTTTTATTTTCTTTAATAACGTGTCGCACAAAAATAAGGAATTATTTACATAGGATAAAGTACACGTCTATTGGAATAATTTATCAAAATCAAAGAGTGCATCTTGGGTCAACACTGCCAGTACCTCTCCCCTCAGAAAAATAACAAATTCACGAATAACATGAAATAACAAAAATGCGGAAAACTCCCTAGACCAAACAAAATTTTTTCTCAACTGTCGATGGTTTCCCGGGAAGAACCTTTTTCGCGGTGCATTAATCTCCCTAGTAATGCAAAACATTAACGCACAACAATGGACGATGGGTCGGAAGCGCGAACCAACTGCTGCTGATGCACCATCCAAGCATCACCCATAGTCATAACCATACCCCATCACTGACCATTGTCGACCATCACCAAATCGAGGCCCACCGAGCCTTAAGAATATACGGAAATATGAGTTGACGATCCGGGGTAGAATTAATATTCGTGTTTTTGACAAGGATATATGGGGCGTTGCCATTTATTTTCAAGTTTTTATACGAGCTAATCAAAACATTAATCTGAATTTACTTTCTTAAAGTCCATATATGTCTCTTGATGTTCAATAAAAAACATTTTTCATGATTAATTAGAATTTCTTGACATTTCTTTTAAAGCGTACAATGAGATTTCTTTTACGCTCCATCAACACGAGATTGATATTTCTGTTTCAGAATTACAATCATCTTCCTTATCATTGATCCGATAAAAATATTTGAATTTAATTTACTTAATTTACTGCCTTATTATTATGTCAAGTTGAAATACGGTCTCGACTCTCGCGCAACCTTCACCACTAATCTAAAAAGTTATTATTTCCGTAAATTCATAGACAACTGATGTATCGATAAAACTTGAAAATTTATTTTTATTACACCAATAAATAGCTATTAATAGCCTAACTGTGTTGTCAATAAATATAAATTCTTTCATATGAATGCAATTTGCAAATATCAATTTATACAACATATAATTTCTGTTAAGATTCAACTAAACAATTGATTCTGAAATGTAATATCTGCCACTTGAAAAAAACTGACGTTCGAAATAATAAATTAAATAAAAAATAATGTTCGTAATATAATTTTCCCATATAAATATTCGTGGAAATTCCAAAGAAAAATCTTGTTATCCAGTATACAATCGCATTTATAACGAAACTACAACGTTAACAAGACTGTTAATTGCTAAAGAAAAGTGAGCCGGTGGATGGACAGTGCAAGTTTCCCGGTCTCTTGGAGCGAGTCAACAGCACATCTTGAAAACACATTTCCCGAGTAAATTACGAATTATGGGAAAGCTGAGGAAAGGGCCTAAAACAAGTTACAAAGAGTTCACGAAGGTCATTCTCCTGTAGGAATTTCGAAAACCACGTCGTTAACTGTCACCGCCAACCTTAACGCTTGACAATCCTTTAACTCTCTAATTCTCCACTTTTTCTCAACTTATCTCTGTCTTTAAAATATTATTTCTACCCTTTAATTCTGTAATTTTATTCATTTGATAACAAGAGAGTCCGCTCTTTTCACCCCTAATTAAAGAATATGCTAAAATATAATTCTATTTACTTGTCATTTTTTTCATCGTTACTTTAATTCAAACTTATCTTTCTGTTTTATATTCTTCGATATTACTTTTCAGCTCTCACACGGTAATGCTAATAAAATATAAAAAGATTTGAATAACTTAATGTTTCTATATAAATTCAACATACAATTTACATGTATTAAATTGCCTTATTTAGTGTCAAAAAATTTTAAACATAAATTCTTTTTTACTTATTAATATATCTTATTATAATATAACTTATTAATATATATAATATAATATAACTAATTAATATGTCGGAAAATAGAAAATTTTGAGCCTCGGTAATTCTTAAGTAAATCGTTTTTCTCCTCATACTGCAGTATCATTTATAATTTTTCCAAAATGTATAAATCGAAAAACAATATTGATGAGAAACACCTCTCAAAGCAGCTCAAGCATTTTCTTCGAAATCAAAAACATTAAAAACTACCTCTATTAACACCGAGACATATTCCGACCCATCCTACTCAATTTAAATACTGTGCCCGAACTTTAACAAAAAAATTAATAAACATTCGCAAAGTTTAATGAAGAATGTGTTCAAGCGAATAATCATCAAAAGTCCGCCATCATATTAATCAGAAATGCGTTTTTTGCGAATTCAGAGTCGATTAAATAAGAAGGTACTTTAAGGAACAAGTTGGTACTCAACACTTGTGCATTACGCAACGACGGAATACAGAAACACACAGCCGAATTAACCAAGGTATGAGAAGTTGATGAGGTATGGAAAATCTTAACAGGTGCAGTAACATATGTTGAGTATGCCACACAGATGGCTCATGGAGGAGGGGCGGAAGGGATGAAATGGGTTGCTAAGGGAGAATCAACTCGTGGACTGACGTAGCTAATTTTGTCTATCCAAACAGTACTAATCCCGAGTGACATAAGCCAACTGATGGGTCACTGCGAAATCCAAAGTGAATCTATACAACTCGATAAGGTCCGGGTATGCATGCGTACGAGTAACTGCGTATGTGCGAAAGATCGGGTTGCAGTTTCCACTATTCCGCAAGTGCAGTGCACTAGGAGAGAGTCGAATTTTAAGAGAAAACTCATATAAAGAAATGTTGTAAAGAAATTTCGGTCCCGGCATTACAATAACAATATTAATGCCAAAACACAACTATTGCATTCTTAGGAACAAAATTTTTCGGATTGCCAATAAATACAACAGCAATGCTCGAGTAATCAATTCATTAGAACTGTGGATTTTCTTCTTAAAATATTTTAATGACTTGGCGAGTTATCTATATTATATAAAATTATTATAAAATGATTGTGAATTTTGCGATTAATGGTCATCAACCAAGTACAATTTTTTTTATCGTCCTTCATCAGTAAGAATAATCGTTAATAAACAACACATACTTTTATGCTAATTTTATTTAAATTTGCAAATACAGGTGTAAGTAAAATTGGATAATTATAATTATTCATTTTTAATTATAACTGTAATTTTTTCAAGGAATCAGTTGTTTAATTTATTCAAAAATACTTTCTAAAAAAACGCACAAATAATTACATAAATCTCATTATACATAATATTAGTATATAATATATATCAACATCTTTTAAATGTCAAATAATAAAATACAATGTATGACTAAAAATAAATTTTTAAACTTTCACTCGTAGTATATTACAATAACTTCCAAACTTCAACTTCCCTCTTCATGCATAAACATAAGCTTAATGTTTCGCATATGCTAAGGCAGATTTAGGGATTCGGCATATACAGGCTAATAAGCAATCAAACTGAGGTACATAAATCATTCTGTTTTCATTACTAAATTCCTTCTTTTTTTGGTGCAAAGATGACAAGGTTCTCCTGTGTTTCACTCACTTTTTTTGGTTTTGCTTTGTACAGCTTTCGTGCTTCCCTCTTCTTTTTTCGCCCTTTACTTTCCACAAGGACTTACGAGTTCCTCACTACACCTCTTTTTTCGTTACCTTTTTTCATTTATCATGTATCTTTCCACTTGCATGTCAGGAAGTAATTTCAGAGCAACAGTCTCATCCTTAATATTCATTCATCTTCAGCCTTTATCTCCTATTGCACTCGATGATGCCAACGATCATCATCATCATCATCATCGATGACATTTGTTTGCGGAGCATAAACGAATGGTGTCGGTTATCGTTTGTTCTCTTGAGAGAATCATCGAGAAATCATCGCTACACATCAACGACATTTTTGCACTTGTTTGCCCGTCCTGCTCTTACTTTCGTTAACCATCCAGATTGCGATCGCAGGACAATGATGGATAATCGAGACCTAATATATTGTATAACAACTGTTTGTGTTATTTGTGGTCTTTTGGATCTCATTTCTTGTATTGATAACATTCTTCGCGTCTTTTCATCCACTTTCCAGCGCGAAAATTCTATCGTGTGTACGTCATTTTTCGTTATTTATTAATATAATCTATAATGGAAAACTATTTTTACGACACTGCAGATTATCATTTACAATCATATTTACAGTCGCATCTTTTAATCTTGGCGAATAATTTATGTTTACATTTTGAAACTATTTTTCTTATTTATTATGAAACAAATATTTTAATAATTGAATGTCTTGCTATAAATAAATCGACACTATCTTGTTTTTTTCTCGAGGGTGCACATTTTTACAATTTTTGCCAAAAAAATTATTCAAAAAAAAACTTTAGATTAAATAAGATAATAAAAAATAGACATAGCCAAGAAAATAAGTTTTATGCTTGCAAGTTATATTGTTTTATCCTCAGATTATTTGAGAAAAATATAGTACGGGTAAGTAGAGGTGTTGAGATAAAGTTATTGATTAAAAGCAGATCCAAAAACTTTTAAACCGAGTATTTTTTCATTTTTCAATAAATAATTTAATCGAGCGAACAAAGAAAAAAATCTTATGGCTTTTAGCGAAATGTAAAATTAAAATGACACCTCAATTCATCGATAGCAAGCAATTTTCAGACATTCGATGTTCCAAACCTTTTTTTTTATATTTTCGATTCTCATTAATTTCTATTCGGGCACAACAACGCGTAATAATTGCCCGTGAATTGCGCAAGATACCCACAACTTTTTCCGTGTGAATACTCTTGTGCACACTTGTTAAATTAAAAACAAGCGTATATTTTTTTGGTTGTATTGTGATAAAATGAATTTACCACTATTTGTTTAATTTATTAATTAATTCATTTACAGGTGATTCTAACTTTCTCACAGATTACTCGTGATGGCTCGAGAGATAATAACCAAACTTTATTTTTCGTCCAGCGTATTCATTTTTTTCATTTTTCCCATTTTTCATTTCAGTTTTCCAGTTCAAACTTATAAAGATTAACAAATTCTCTCTCTCCAAGACTACACTGGTTTTTCCGACAATTATTTCTATAATTATTCTTCGAAATCAACAAATTCATACCCCAAATGGTTATTTCAATCCCCCATGACAAATACCACTTGTCCTTGTTTCGATACCTGCACTCAACTGCCCCAGTAAGGGCCCACCCTATCATTGACGGACTTGACTACATATACACAATTCAACAATCTCTTTTTAGCAACAACCGGTAATTATATAATCGCTATATTATATCGATTCAGTCATATTAATATATACACGTATTTATACTATACCTGAAATTACTTGCGAATGTATGAATTTCAAGTAGCCAACTTTAAACACAAAAACGTAGAAGATATCTAGTAAAGTAGAAGGGAAAGGGGAAAGGAATGATTGAGATGAAGGCAACAACTCAATAATGAGCTTAAGCAATCGATCTTAAGTTCGTTTGAGTTTTGCCATAACATACAGAAATAAAAAAAAGGGAAAATTTCAAACAATAAATTAAAGATCCGAGTATCAACGCACATCCTCATGTGTATTAAATCACAAATAAAAATTAAAAACACTAATATGAGATTTTAAGTTATTTACTAATGAAATTATTAACTTTAACATAACACATCAATGGAACGTATAGGTGAAATAACAACAATGTATATTAGCGTCGCAAAATTCGTTGTGGGCCCCAAAATCTTTTGTGTAGTCGCTACCCGCAGATGTGCTATGATCTCATTTCATCAATTGTACCGTCGGTCAACCGTCGAAATCAAAGAGCGTTCGACGTGCACTGCAAACTGACCTCTGGATGAACCCGCGACCCCAACTGTCATCGCAGAATCAGTGGAAGGCACAAACGGAAGCGCGTGTTAAACAACCACAAATCGGGAATTATCCTCGCCGCTGCTCGTAATTCACGGCTCTTAAAGAGCGTCATCGACACTCTAGCCCTTTAGCCTGAAACATAATGATTCGTGGGGGCGGCGGGAAATCGCATATGTAGCGCATGAATTATGCAAGTATTTCATTGGGCCACACCTCTGCTTGGTCGAGGTTGCGCGGCAGGAGGAGAGGGGAGAGGAGGAGAGAAGACAAGACGAATCGCAAAACTCGCATCACTGTCACTGACTTTGGGACTTTTCCTCTTTGTTCCCCCTAGATTCTCAACCTTCAGCCAACATCCTCCATCTCTGGGACTCCACAAAAATTTTTTCCGGTTGATAACGAGAAACTGGTTGCGACAATTTTGTACACTCTTTTCACAATCAATTCATCCACCTTTTCTCAAGTGCAAGTCATATCAATAGAATATTTGGTATTTGTTATTTTTTATGGAATAAATATGCATGCATAAGATACAGATGTTAAACGTAATAACGAGACGTTCACTTGTATTTTAGGTATATCAACTGTAATCTTGTCCAATACTCAACTTGTAAAAATGATGTTTATTTCAGTGACGTGAAATAAAAAAGTAGTTTATCTTTATTTTACTATACAATGTAAATTATTACTGCATTATAATACAATAAAATATCCATATCGCTAAGGTGAATTACTTTATTTGCTCTAAGAAGGTAATAGTAATAATAATAACTTTCTAGACATAAACGACAAAAATTAAGTGCTCATTAAATTATTTCATAGGTTTCCACGTATAAGAAAAGCAAGAGATATACATGTATTTTAATTAAATAAACTTAAGTGCTTACCAGAAACATTGATTTTGTCCAATTATCGAAATTAAACGCACTCGAAATTCTTACCTGAAACATACAAGAATAAATATATCTAGTGAATTAGATAATTATGAACAAATAATAATAATAATAATAATAATAATAATAATAATAATAATAATAATAATAATAATAAATACTAGTAAGTAATAGTAAAAAAATTAACAAATAAATTTAAATAAAAAATGCATAGAAAGGATAAAAAAGTTGATAACCGAAATAACGGAAAGAAAATTTTTTTGAATGCTTATAGCTATTGCTGACAATAATCTTTGAACTGCAACTCGACATCAAAGCAATAAGGCGACGAGTATCGTCAATAATAGTAGCAACAACAGTAACAGTAATAACAGCAAAACGGTATTATTGCACTCGGCAAGAAATTGAAATTCTAACATTTATAAAGACAGAAAACATAAAATAAATAAAGCTTAATTGGGGAGCTCTCGATCCTCTTTAACTGCTCACAAGGGAAACAGAAAGAGTCGCATAAAGGTAGAATAGGGATGAAAAGGAGAGAAAGTTTATTACTCATACATTGTCAAACATTTATCAGATGTCAAACAATTACCACGCACTCGATCTCTCATTATCTCTCTTCTCCCCTCTCTCACTCTTCGTTTCTTTCTTTGCAAAAGCTAGACTTTTCCGTAAGAGAATCATAAAAAAGAAGAAGGAAGAACTAAGAAAGAGATAAATAAAGATAGAATGGGACGAGTGATAGCAGGTTAGATATTTATTTATATATTGTTATATATATTTATTTATATATTGTTAGATAGTTGAAGGCAATCGGTTAGCATAGAAATGGTCTAACAAACGATTCTCGTACGAGTAGCGAAGCGTCTCGCATACACATTTCAGATTATGTAGATACGCGAGCGAATGCAACCCCTGATCCGATCCTAATTCCGATATCAACCCCAACCCCTGCAATAAGAGAGAGAAGAGGAGCCTTTGGGTTACTCTTTTCCTTCCTCTCACGTTTAAACTCTGTTTCGAGCTTTCTTCCCCTTTGCGTAAGAGCCTTTCTCTTTTCAAAACATCATAGTTTTCCTCGGCACCTTCGTTAACTTTTCGGAAAAGGAAAACAATTTTCCTGGCGCCATTTTACTATGCGTCGAGGAGAAACAATAAAGCAGCCAAGCTTTATTGTGCAGGATCATCGGGGCGATTTACGTCTCATCGTGGGACGATCTCAACATCGCGTTAAGATTTTCTACTTGCTGGTGCGAAGTTATATCCTCCCACCAACTTCCCGTGTTCTCTTTTTATCACAATAACGATTGAATTTGTTAAATATGAATGCCTCCATATTTATATTCACTTTCGCCCAATGGCTTTTTAATACCTCAAATAACTCTTTTGTAATAAAAATAATGGCTTTGTCATTCTTTTAATATTATATTAATAAACGAAACGAACGAGAATTTAATTAATTCTCAATAATCTTGTATTACAAAATTTAACAATCAAGTTGTATCCTGATTACAGTCACGGGAAAAACTATTTTTTTAACAAAAAATGTTGATAGTACAACCATTAATGATATCTAAATCAAATATATTATTCCACTAAAATTTTGTAAACAATTAATGACGGTCACATTAAGTTTTAGTAAATATAGTATACTACTACTATCATTTCTATTTATTCTATTTCTGTCTTAAGTAATAAACATTTTAAATAGAATTTCTTAAGCTTGTATAAATAATAATCTTATCATTGGAATATATATCGAAATATAACATATTGATTATACACTGAAATTACAATATTATAATATGCATTTATAATTATGATCGAAAAAATCAAATCCACTATATCATAGTAAAATAAAAATTTAATTTTAATCATCTAAAAAGTCTATGCGTTTTCATTTCATTCGATCACACATGTGTATATAAATAGTACGTTTCTGCGAAAACAAGATAAAATTTGGGAATGAATATAAATAAAATGATATTTGCATACATTTCAATTGGGTTGAAAACAAAGTTTGATTTTCTTGTAAATTTTGCATGTATGATACGTATTCAAAACTAATAAACATTGGCGGCAACCGATAAAAAAAAAAAAAGAAAAAATAAGAAAAAGAAAGAGGAAGTTATTTGCATGACACGTGACGGTCTTATTTCATTCAAGTCCAAGTTCGAGTTTCAGTCGATCGGATCACCAGGAATTTTCACTCTCTACAGCGTGGAAGTTCCAGGGGAGTAGTTACATGCAAGTTACAACGTAACAGCCTCGCAATCAACTTTAATTGAAAATCGCACGGCCTCGCCGCAAAGTCAGACGTAGATTTGGCTTGGTGACTCCCACGATCTCCCGTAACGAGAATCCGGTGATGACGACCGAGCTCGATCCTCGATCGAGTTATTTCCAGTACGATGTGTTTATAATATTATAACGCCGAGTGTTATTGCTCTGGACAATCTGCGGCTTTAATTATCACTGTGACGTTTGTTTTCTTTTATTCTCTTCAACGATTATTGTAATTCAACTACTCATTTTCATATTTCAAACTTATTTATTGTTATTATTTATTTATTATTATTCCTGGAGAGATAATTTTTGATGGAAAACGACATGCACTACTTCCGCGATAACAAATTTCCATTAAACATCGTCCAGCTTCCTTTCCTTAATTTATGCGACAAAACTCGAACTATTTTAATTCCGATCATTTAATACTGCAAATACATAAAATTATAATTAAAGAGTTTTCAATACGGAGCAACGCAATGATTATAACATTAGATTTCCTCAAATCATCGGTCGCAAAAAGAGGTAAATAAGAAAATGTATGAATGCTTTATGGATTAGTCATGAGTATAAATTCATTCCAGATAACCACAACGAACTCTCGTATAAATAAATATTCAATTACAAAATCGTATTAAATATGATTTATGGACTAAAAGATTAAATACAATTGAAATCGTTACAATTTATATAAACAATACTTATAAAATAATTAAAAGCAATTTTATGGTAATTTATTTCTTTATAATATTTTTTATAAATTAATTTTTTCATAAATTTATTAAGAAAAATTGATAACAATATGATTAAATACTGGCACGTGCACTCGCATCAATTTTTAATTGATAATTGTTAGATGTAAATTCTATCTAAAAAATATATCAATTTTAAATTATTTATCAATTCAAATATAAATTAGCTAAAAACATAGTTATTTATATGGATATTAAAAAAATTTTAATTTCATTCATTCAACTTTTACAGTTTAAAAATATATAAATTAAAAGAGAGATAGAGATAGATAGATAGAGAGAGAGAGAGAGAGAGAGAGAGAGAGAGAGAAAGAGAGAGAGAGAGAGAGAGGAAACTCGATGATTTTAATAGTAATAAATGGTAGTAAAACTATCTATTGATTTCTGAATGCAATAATGATCTGTTGTGCTTAATCGTAGATAGAGTGACTTTAATTTACCAACTTTAATTCTATATTTCTCCATCGCATCATATCGTAGTTAAATTGTACTGATATTATCATTGCAATCAGGAGTATTAATGAAACTTTTCCCAATAAACTTGTACATAATTTATCGTACCCCCCCCCCCAAACTTTGTACAAATATTTATACAATAATACTGCAGGAATTAAGGAGATAAAAATCTAATTGTGAAGTACTATAAAAATACAAATTCAAAATTATTCACATTCATCATAATTTACATATTTATATTGTACGTAATTGTAATTTTTTTCAAGTTTTATATATTAATTTTATTTCAAAAATTATATATCAACATGAGTTTTGTAATAAAAAATACCAAAGTGGTTTTGAACCTTAATTTGCTAATGCGCACAAATAAATAAAAACTGTCATGTCATGAGTTTTATGTGATAAAAGTGTATTGAAGCTTTTTATCGAGTAGCTCGAATACTTTAAACGGTAGTCGGAATTAAAAGTAAAAGAAAAAACTTTGCAGACAAAAACTGACAGAGCTCAGCGATTTCTAATGGATGTTGCGCAAGGAAAGTATTTTAACCAAGAGGTTAAAGGTCGAATGTCATGGTAGGCGTTGAATTGCAAATTGCGCCTTCCCCATTTCTACCTTCACTGATACTTCGGATGTGGTATGTGCACCCCCTACTCGAATTACTCCCAAGATTTTTTTTATTTTCTTTTGTTATTATTATTATTTTTTATTTTTTTCATTTAGGTGGTTTTCGAGTTCATCTGCGCATCTCACACCCAATGTTTTGTTTCAACAAATGCTTCTTTTTCCTTCTTAAGTAAATTGATAACAGATACCATTCCAATTTCCAGTTTCATTCTCCGTATTAGTTGACATCCAACCGAAGTTTGAGTGCACAAGAGACCAATAATCTTCAACGTGTAAGAAAAGAAGAATGGACAAAATTCGGAGAATAAAATGAGAGAAAAATAAAACTGATAGATTAATTATAGTGTTTGAACTGTTACAGAATAAAAGTAGTTTAATAAAAAATAGAATATTAATAAGCTACATATTAGCAAATAAAATTCCTTTTTATTGTTCTTCAAAAATTGTATCATCACTTTACTGTAAATATTGTACTTACAATTGGTGCAATTTACAAAAAATATTATATTCAAAATTTAGCTTTACTTGCATAAAAAAAGTGTACCAGAATTTTTTAAAGCACCAATATTGCATAACTGAAGACTTTAGAAAATTTCTTCATAAATCTAATATCGAAAAAAAATCTTTAATCTTTATAATTAGTAATTTATAGGATGCCCAATAATAAATTAATTTTGTTTATGCTTTCTTTAGTTTGTAACGTGTTTAGGAGAATTAAGGGGAATAAGGAAGACAGGCAAATTATTCAATAAAATAACACAAAATAATTGAGCCACACATTAAAGATTTATTGGCTCCGCTAGTACATTAGGCATAAAAAACCCATCACGCGCGAGGGGAAAAAGCCGCGCTTATACCTTACAATAATTCGCTTTGAGCGGAGGTGACGCTTGCTGCTGCCGCCTTGGCTGGCGTCCTCCTCAGAGACTGCGATGGAGGAGTTGCGTGTAATCGCCTCTCTCGGCGGCGTCCTCCCCGTGGTTGATGCCGCTCGGCTGCTGAGGAATCACCTGGTGATTCAGTCTTTGGGCAAGGGTGGTCCTCCAGGTGTGAGCCCGTGGGAGAAATTTTGCGTCGAGCCGTAAACACCCTCCTTCGCTTACTCACACACACTCAACTCACACGCGTGTACACACGGTAAATCCGCAGGCGAAGTGATTCGCAGATCACCGTGATTCGAGCGCGATGTAAAGGAAAGACAATGCAAAAACGCGAAGATACAAAGGAGTAACAATTTGCAAAAGCGGAAGCGCACGAGAGTGAGTTTTCTCGGGAAATAAAATTTCCTTCCGCAAAACCCCGGACCGCAATAAAGTTTGGGCCGCCCGCCATAGTGGGCTTCGCGCGGTCATTCTCGCCCGGTCAAGAAATGCTTTGAACAAATTTAATTGCTTAGTTGTTAAAATTTCGATATATAAAAGTGACGTAGCGAAAATATCGCGTACCGTCATCATATTTAATTCCATAATAGTTTCATAATGCTGATAAAGAAAATTTACCCTATGAATAACATAAGAATAGAAGAATAGATCAGGGGAATAAAAAAAATAAACAGAAAGGGTAGAATAGAGTAACGTTTGAAAAAGTTAAATAAAAGCTGAAAATAAATTCAATAGATACAGAAATTACTATGCATTGTAGTCAAGTGGTTTATTTTAAAGATAGTCGGGCGTTATCTCGGATAAAAGAAAATGAATCAAGAGCGAGATTATGAAGGATAGGGGATTGGGGGATGAAGAAAGGGCAGCGCTTGACTCAAAGGCGCTAAGAAAAATTATAGCAGAATCTTTGAGTAATCCCTTAAGACTGCGTATGCTCTCATATCTATATTCGGCTCATCCTGCCCTTGAGTTTTCACATATGTGCACACGCATGCGGTTATAGAGAAATAGCCTCCATGGATTTTTAAAGATGGCCAATCCTCCGGAGGAGGAGGAATCATCGCCTCCTATTGCTGGCTTTGGACCCTTATAAGCTATGAAGGTTATGTAAAAATGTATAGGATAGATTTTTTTTCTTACTTGCTCGATCTGTCTACCACTACTCTCCAATTTAGAGATATTATAATCGAGATTATGTAAATTCTGGAAAAATTGAATCAAATTCTTGCGAAGGCACGATTTTCATCAAAATCCTCTAATTTAAATTATAATTTTTATTGTCAATATACAAACACATAAAATTCTATGGACTTCTTCTTAAAATAATTTGTGCATGCAAATTCACGGAAATGTGCCGATATCCAATTTCAATTATTAAATTTTTTTTAATGCATTCGAGAAAAATATAAACTATTTCGAAGCCAGTTCATAAAAAACGCACGCTAATAAAAATAAATTTTGAATTCTGAATTTAAGCATTCGTCATTCACTATCATTAGCGAAATTTCATTAGATAACTACCTGAAAAAATATCCGTATACTCAAGTTTGTTGTTCGAGAAAAGGACGTGTTGCGAAGTCATGATCGCTGGTAATTTTACAATCCTAGTGGAGCGTATGATGAACAACTTTTTGTCGAGTAAGAAAAATAGAGAGGGACCAGTAAAATGTGTTATGTCATCGAATTCGCACGGGTGCGAAAAATAAAGGATTATTTATCTTCGGGATCATTTGTTTATATTGTAACCATTCATTTTTCCCTTCAAAAGTTTCCTTCCTTCTTTTCTCAGGCTGCGGAGATATTTTTCTTTGCTTCCTCTTCCCTCGATTATCTCTTGCTCTCCTGGCTATTCTTGGGGAGCCTTGTAAAGACTTTTATCAGAAAGTACTGATATCTGTAAGTATGGATGGTGGAAATTAGAATTAACATTTTTGCAAATAAAAATACTTTTGTAATATTATTGCCGGGATATTGATTCGATATAAATACGACCATCTAAATTAAAAGTACACCTCTAATAAGTACTTTTAGATGGAGTTAAAAAAAGAAATTTATTAATCTATATCAGTAAGGTTTGTAACCATAATTATAAGTCTAATAATATATCGATAAATATCATGTCCTAGGGTAGTATGAAAGATTAAAGTAAATCGAATCTACCTATAATAAAGAAGATTTGTGACTGTAAAGTAACTGCCTTTAACAAATGTACTTAAAGCAGATCGTTAATTACCTATTAAATAAAAAAACAGGGCCGTTATTATTTAAGAAACATAAAACATTTTTCAGATATTTCATTGAATAAAGTTAGATATTAACCAATAGAGATTTTCTAGTTTGCCATGCTATTAGTATAAATACCTTAAGAAGAATTTTTCACTGATAATTGAAGAGAATTAACGCAAAAGGAATTTACGAAATGCGCTTTGTTTATGAATTAATTACGAATAACTTTTTTTATTATAGTTCTGACGTTCATGACATCCTCTCAAAAAACTGTAGCGACAAGATACTGAAAGTCGAAGAAGAATCGCGAGAAATCCCGAAGGCTGGCTTTCACCACCCCATCCGCTCTTTCCTCTCGGAAAATGAATTGAGAGTCCACCGGCACATGGGTATTATTTTTTCCGTCGTTAAATAAATGGAGGTGAGTTTAAATAAATAACGTGCGAGGCTTTTATCGAGATTCTTATGGTACATGGAGATGGGAATTGAATATAAGTGCAGCTGGGTGCAGGAAATTGGATTTAACTGGTTTCACTTCTCTTTTTGTTCTTCGTCTCTCTCTCTCTCTCTCTCTCTCTCTCTCTCTCTCTCTCTCTCTCTCAACGTTTTCCATGACGTTTTTACATAATGGACTTATTGATACTTTTACGTAGAACTATGCAGATGGACCAGCAGCTATCTGAATTTATATACCGCAGGTGGTTCATTTACTTAACTTATAAATCAATATTGTAATAATTTTTTGTCAAAATTTAAAAGATTTTTACTTTATCGCACCTCTTTTATTTTAAATAACGCTTCAGACTAAATATTAATGAAATCAAACCAGATTACTATTATTTCATAATGTATACTAAATTGTGTAGCCGAATGATATTTTATTAATTAAATCTAGCGCTCAAAGCGAAAAAATAATGTTCGAAAATGAAAAAGTTAGTTGAAACACAAAGAATCTTTAACATAAATTTATCCACGTATCAAATTCTATATCGCACTAAATATGCCTAGGCATTAAAAAAAGGTTAATCATGAAAATCATGGAGAATGGCGGGAAAAAATTGTCGACAGCAACAAATCACGCGGTTTCTAAACTAAAAAAATTCTCATATTGTTGTTAGAATCCTTATTTTCTATTAAACTTAAGACTCGTAACGTACGGTGCGAGACTTCCTCAAGTGAATCCCTCTGAGACAAAAAATCCAAACATCTTATTTTTACGCAAAGCAGAGAAGTTCATCCGTTTCCCTATTTCTAATAATTTTAATAATAGACAAAAAAGGGTGGTACAGTGTAATAATCGTATTTTACCATCCGATTCGTCATCATTTATTAAATTTAAAACTGCGTATGATCCAATACTGCAAATAAAAGTTTTTGCAAAGTCAAATATATAGAAAAAAGGTTCGAGCTTCCAATTCTCAAATTATTGCTAATAATCCCTAAAACAGTTTTCCGTATTCAAATACATATTGTATGGTATCTGAACAGAATATAATGGAAATATTGCAGTAATATTGTATTTCGAGCATAAGTGTCCTCCCATAATTCTACTTTTGACTCGGTATATCAGTTCTTGGTATAAGTATGCGCGAAATTTAATATCAGCTATTTATGTGTGGGTATGCGTAGCGGCACATTCCACCAAAGAAGCTACAGGGAAGACGGTGGTGGTCAGGGTTTAAAATTGGGGGTGAACCTGTCGTACCACCGCTGCATAATAATTATGCAAATGTCTTGTTGTGGAGCTCAAGAGACGACTGAAGTTATAGCAACAGATGTCTAAAACGACCGGAGCTCGTCATAAGTATTTGCCACCATGGGTTCGTTCGTTTTTGTCTAGTGGACAAAAATATAAGTACACAATTTCTCAATTTTCCTCACATTTCTGCATTTAAAGTAAAGTAATAGTTTTGACGTTTGGCTTTGTTTTCTCAATTCAACTTCTTATTGAACTTAAACTGTTCACGTATGACATAATGTTCTTCCTCCATATCGATAAAAATATTTTCTTCGACACTAGAATATTATAAAAAGTAAACCACGAAAAATGACACAATAGGAAAATGGTAAATTGTGAGAAGTCGGGTTGCATTGGGTTTTGTTCCGTTTTTTAAGCATCGCTTAAGATTGTAAGCTTTATTATCTTATCAATGCAGAAATGTAACTTTTGTTATACATTGCTAAATATATCAGAGATAATAGATTATTTCTTATTTCTGTTTAATTCAATTCAGCCCAAATTTAATCAACGTCTTGATCTTCCAACGTTGTATAGTCTCTAGTTTTCATAATAATTATATCTATTTAACACTTTAAGATTGCCCGTGTATTAGTGCATTCATATGCAATATGATAATTATACTGTTAGATTACATGTATACTTTCAAAAATATTATTTAAAGAATAAAGCCTTCAATTGCCTATATGTTCATGTTCTCTACAGATTTTTCAAACATTAATTTTTTACATTAATAAAATTTATTTTCTTTCTACCCCATAAAACATTATAATTAATATCAGCCTGAAACTATAAATACTATTGTTATTATTATTATTTAGGATTATACGATCGTATTAAAGATTAAGGTTTGTTATTAATACAATATTAAAAATTGTTCAACTCATTAAAGTTTTATTAGTTGCTTTGCGATAAGGAGTCTTACGATTTAATATATCGGTAATTATGTGTTTAATTTTTTATAACACATTTAAGACTATTTGCTTCCTGTTATTAATGTAACCTATCATTTAAAAAAGTCCATCCTCTTATCGTATTTAAATCTAAAGTGCATTCATCAAATTTAAATATATAAAATTTTCATACAAATATAAAATAAAATAATGTATTAATTTCTTAAAAAAATATTTTTACGGCGTTGAGATAAAAATTAAGCCTTAAAATAAATTGTTATAGAATTTGAAACAATAAATGCTATTAAATTCGTAAGCAAATGTAATTTATTATCTTATAATTCTCAAAAAAATAATGCTTAGAGTAATTTTTTTTTTTTTTTTTTTTTAAACAAAAATATTTTGACTGTTCCAAATTACTGAATAATTGGTAAGAAAATGTTCTCAAATAAAAAAAAGTCGTCATGATGTGTAAAATACATAAATAATAATGTTTTAGAGTAACAATTTTAATAGGTACAAAGGCAGCAGATCCTGCCAGAATCTCATTTTAGAGCTCATCGACATTTTTCTTGGTTCAGGATTACAAATGAAATAAAGGTGTTTCCGAGAAGGAAATAATTTAGTTTCCTCATCCCGAGAGATCGAAAGTACGACACCTACAAAACATATCCCTCTTTTTCTTCCCAACGCACCCTCAATTCCTCTTTCGACAAGCGAATACCCCGAATACCTCCTCTTCCTTTGTAAAAATAATCACCCTGGGATAAAAAAACGAGAAAAGGCAGAGGAATGGACGCTTTACGGTGTATTTTAAGTTCAATGAAGTATTCTTATTGCGCCCGAAGAGATCTCATTATCCTAAAGAGAAATCGAAAGGAACGGAGGAAAAGTCTCTCGAAGAAAAGGTAAGGAGGCACACCTCGAAAGGTAATCGTGGCCGTTGCTACCGCCATTTCACTGGGTATCTGGCACTTAATTTGGAAATCGAAAGAGACGAGGTGTACTAGGGTGTCAATTGTGGGTACTGAATTTGACTTTGACTCCAAGTCCTAGTTTGACTTTGAATCTGTGTTGCGAAATAGCTTGGGTGTGTTGCTCGTTAAGAAGATTTGGGTGTCCAATTTTGGAATGTATTTATTTCCCAACATTTAATTAAGGCGCTCGGAAACTCACGTGTAACTCAGAATTGATTCACTTGCAGTAGTCATTATCCAGGGAATCGAGTAAGGAATGAGATTATTTAAAGCGAGTGTTAAAACGAAACCTCGATACTCTGGGCTCGATAAGTAGTTGTAATATTGCACTACATTGGAAGACACTTAATCTTTATCGACTTAATAATTCTATTCGGTGTGCACCAAATGAGTGTAAACTCTGCTTATTTATTTTTTCAGAGCAATTTCGTACTAATTTAACTGCATAGTGCCAGTTAATATTCACAATTCTCGAGTTACAATCCACAATTCGTAGTCCTAGGCAAAAAAATACTTGCATCAAAAAAAAAATTCGTGAGTACCTCGTTTGAAAAAAATACTTTTTTCGTTACTCTTGAAAGTATTGAAATTCTATGTGGCATAGATAAAATAGTTGTCTTTCAATCTGAGGTCAGGATGCGCTCATGGAATGTTTCATCTTTGCTTTCAGCGCTGCAACTAGAAATTCTCGCTAAACTGAAATGAATTCTGAAATGTAAATAAAAGCTCAGAAAACTATCTCCATCCCACCCCACCCCCATGTTCCTTCAACCTGTGAGCAGCAGCATATAAGTGTTCGTGGGTGTGGCCATGTGTTTCGAATCTAAAGATTTTATATTCGCGACGCGGGTGGCTTGCACTAAGACACGTTATGAGAAAATGGAGCTTCAAAACTACGGGGTAGCAGAGGTCGACCCTGAGGAAGACGGACCCCTATTAAAACACGCACTACCAATACTACAAAAACATTATAATATATTTTACATAACTTATGAACTCTTCCCTTTCTCCTTTCTCAGCAAAAACTCTTTTTCATACCGTTATAATATACTGCTCGAGTCAAATTACGTTAAAGACACAAAGTTTATTCAGTTAGATTATAAATTAATTACATATTGCAATATTTGTACTCTTTACACATCATTTTTTTAAAATATAAAGTAAAAATTGAATCTTGCTATTTAAAAAACCTTCTGATTACATATAAATACTATAGTTTTTGTGAAGAAATACTAGGATCAATTTAATTTAATTAATTCTGAATTTAGTAATTATAATAAGTAAGTATTTAGAAATATTATGATAAATTGAATTTGATATTTAAAATAACTCGAGATAATTAAGAGAAAAAAATAAAAACTATTTTTTATTTGATTTATTATCCAAATTAATTTGCTCAGTTATGTTCGTAAACCTTGTCATCAGATTTTTTAATATTTAATTTCAGCCTATTACCGATATGTTGCAAAGTTTAATAAATATAATGCATTAAATAGCCGGAGAATCTGCCAGTCTGGGAATTATTTGAAGCGTCAATAATGTTTATTGAAATCATTATTCACATTAGAATATTACCTTTTGAGCTAAATCTATATACCAGTGGTTAAGCAAGTTATTAAATTACTTTGTTATAAGTTATTACTCATTAACAAATTCTTGTTCTCGTACATTATAATAGAAGCCTGAAATATTACAATGGACAAGAATTTTTTAATAAGGTTCATTGCACCTTGTACAAAGATTCTTACTACAATGTAGGGTGTTCTTTCAAATTCTACAAATCATTACAATGGAAAATTTGCATTTAAGACCCGAAAAATCTATGTATTTACAGTAATATCAAAAGGTACCAATAAAACTATCTGTACCCGAGTGCAACAAAACAAGAGAGAAACTAGACTTCGCCAGATCTCCATGAAAAAATAAATTAAATTATGTATCTAACGAGTTCAGGGTCAGTGATGCTAATTTCTAGTTTCCATAACAAGTAGTTAAGTCAAAACTACGTGTTTGGTAGACGGGCGGAGCAGGGGGAGGAGGAAGAAGTGGAGATTTCGGACAACTGAGTAGACGAATGGAGGAGAGATGCAGGAGGTAGAGAACGGAAGAGGGTCAGGGCAGTGGGCCCGGGTGCACAAAATTTCAAATTATATTACAGAGCTGCTCTGCATGTGAGGGGGTGAAGATTCCTATCGTATCCCCAAAAATGAACGTACGTGATGCGAAACTCAAACCGGATAACTCTGTCCCGAGTAATTAATGCTCGCGAGTTGCGTTTCTCACGGTCGATTATTCCGCACCTCTTCTAACTCTTTCGCCTCCCCCCTCGTTATACATCATTTATTCGGCATTTTATACTCAACTCAGATTCTCATTCATGTTTCTGATTTGTAGTAATTCCAAAGATATAAGCAAACTTTATCATATCTAACGAAACCCTATAATTTACAGGTATTTGTACACAACCTAAAGCTTTTTATTGTTAACCCTCAGGTCAACAATGTGTTACAAATTGAAATGTGTTTTTCATTCAGAAAAATTAAGTGAATGTTGATGTGGTTCAAACATGTTATCTAAAACCAATCCTAAAATTTCTACATTAAAATATATACTTAGAGCCGATAATAATTCCTCTTGAGAAGAACAAATCTTTGGATATTTATTTTTATAAAAAATTGAGTTTTAAAAGCGTTGATAACATCCTTCAAAGTACTGGTTAATAGAGATGCAAGTCATAAATATTTTAAATAGTAAAATTGAATGAGGAAATAGAATAAATGGATATGATTATACGCGGGATAATTATAGATGAAAGATGAAGAACAATACGGAAAAATAAGAAAATTGTTAAGAATTAAAAAGGCCAGAAAAGTGGTGTAAGGAGTAGATCATAAGACCAAGAGTATGGGAAAGCGGGAAGATAGGAAAAGGAAATGTGAGAGAGAAATAGATTACATTAATGAAATTACTAAATATCGTATGGAGCACGTCCCGTCGCTACTTTAACGAGTTCGTAAACGAATGTATTTGCTCGAATTCCTTTTTTCCTTTTTTGCGAGCCCTCCATACTATTCCTCCTTATTATTGAACCAGTTCTCTTGACTCGCTCCTTCTATCTTTCACGATTCCTCTGGTGTTTTTGCGATTTCCCCTCCCTTTTACTCCCAATCGTCCCCCGCACACAAGCTCCTTGGTACCACGATGTCCTATGGCGAGATTTTACGATTCTTTGTTCTCGTGTTTACCATCCTCAAACTGCATTTATTTCACTGACGTAGAGTTTTTTTCCGTGTTACCTCCATTAAATCTGTTAGCGAGCGCGGTAAATAGGGAAAAATACTGAGACATTAGCAGAGAGAGGTAACTCGTAAAGATAACCGGGTGCTATTGATGTTGCTGAAATCACGAAACGGTGATCGCACATTGTACCATAGCGAAGGGGGAGAGGGAACAGAAACCCCCACTAATTAGGTCACCCTCTGCATTTCCGTTTACCTCCTGATGCACTAGGTTCTCATCGACGCTCGAATGCTAAAACTCTGATTTTCGAACTCTGACATGTGTGTCATCACTACTTCACTTTTTGTTGTTTTCTTACGAGATTAAGGAACACTTCCAAACCTTACCCTTGGTTCAATCGTTTTGTACTTCTTCAGCAGCACACGATGATGAAATATATTTTTATCATAGAATTTAAACCTCTGGTTGCTCTACTCGTAATATATAACACTAAGAATAAACGATGTAAAGAACAAATCTTGTTAATTCTAAAAACTATCATGGTTAATATAAATTATCGAAAAATTCCCTGGAATAATCAATAAAATGATAAATATATTTAGGTGTTTGTTCTACATCCAGTTTCTAAAAATGTGACTTCTATCTCAGTCAATGTATCACTATAATGAAAATTAGTGACTATCGATAAGTTGAATAAATTTCTATTTGTAACACAAATCCGTTACCCTGATAAATAATTCACACGCAAATTGCGAATTGCCAAGAATTTACATCCATGTAAAAATGAATACGTAATGCACTATCAACAATAACTTTATTACCTAAAATTAATAAAATTTTTGAATGATAATTTTCGAGATGTACAAATAATTTACAAAAATTACAGTTCAACAAATTGAATAGCCAAAGTTTTTTTTATCGTTTTTAACTAATATTCAAGAAACAGAGCAATGGGTATTCTATTTTCTATTTTTCTTGTTATAAAGAAATGGCCATTAACCTCTTCGTTTTGTTTTCTTTTATTTATAATTATATCAACAATTTTTAATGATGATATTTCCAAACCAAACATTATTTATACATTTTTATCATACATACTTTATAATGTTTTTCAACGTGAGTTCAATCAAATAAAAATAACTCAGAAGAATAATCGATAAATCTAATTTTTATATTTTTTTACACCTCTTCTTCCCTTTTTAAAATATTTTCATTAAATTACATTATTTTACAGTTATTTTTAATACTCAATACCGCTAATATTACATTATGATAAACTGTTGACGTAACACAATTTTTCGCTTCTTCATACTCGACCGTGCACCATTAAAACAATAAATCATAAAAAAGCATAGTGATAATATATAATAAATAAATATAATAATAATATATAATAAATAAATAAAATAAATACCGTATCGCAGTTTATTGTAAATTAATGACTAGAAAACATAATTTAATAGCAATGCACTCGCTGCTTTTGAGACGAGGAGTAGCAAAGTTGCAGTGACGGCACTACTGTCTAAGACTCGAACTTGCTGACTGTAGGAAACAGTAGTTTGCTCGGTTCTTGGAAGGAAAAAGACAAAGAAAATGACGGAAAGCAGATGGTCCAGAAATATCAGGTGGGTGATAAACTCGGTGACGAGGCGCCGACAATGAAGTTGAATAGAGATATTAATTGGTTGATTGATTCATTCATTCATTCTTTCATGGGTCTTATTAACTTTCGCAGTTATAAAGACACTGAGGTTCTTTTAATGCACAAACAATACTTTTCTTTTTTCTTCCCGTCCATGTCCTTTATACTGATTATTTGATTTACACTTTTTTATTACTTTTTATTTAGACAACTTGTTGTTTTTAGATAGAATACGATATAATAAATTCGAGATTGAGACACTTGTAATAAAGGTACCTAGTGATATTGTTTATTAAATATAAATCATTACCATCAATAAGATGTCTTTAAAAAAATAAACAAATTGATGTATATACAAATGAAAATTTTGATTTTCCGGTTATTGTGACTAATCAAACGAAATTGATATCAAGTTGCAAATAACAATACTTTAGTCTCAATTCCACTCAAGTACAAGTTGAGTTCACATGAATTCTGATAAAATATTTAGTATTGAACGAAGAGGAGAAAATCAGATCTCGTAATAAAAGTATCGATAGAAGCATTTCGATCGTCTCGAAAATCTAATCAATTCAACAGCGAAGCACTCGGCGTAATTAATTGAAAATGCGTCACAATGGCCACAGCATCTAAATGGTAATAGTCTTAATGCTCGCCGAACTCATGTTCGAGGCGTTGGTATGTGTACACCCATGTGGGTGTGTACCCCTGTGCACTTATCCCCAATGGGGATGAAAAGAGGAACTCCCGCGTTTACCCCCAATCGACACGAGCCCAACCAAACAGAAGTGACTCGCGAAACTCCCAAACATAGACGTAATTACGAGCGTAAACCCCGTGTGAATTATCTGTCTCGATTGCATCCCCCCCCCCGGACGGGAATTCGAGCCACTGAAAATTGCTGTTACTTCCTACGAAGCGTCGAGTGGCGAATCAGCTGCACCAACTTTAGTAATCGCCCGAATAAAGTCGGGCTTGGCTTTCTCTCGATAACGAGGGAAAGGAGACGACGAAGTTTGAGTCCGATTTCGTGGAAGTTAAGACCAAAACTGCACAAACGCGAGCAGAAGAAAACCTTGACAGATAAATAAGTATGAGGCGGAGATAAAGAGTATATGTTAGCTCATTTGCGAACTTCTATGCTGCGTACGAGTCTGGATAAAGTAATAAGATACTTTACGGTGTCGGTGCTCCTGACATTTGACGATAAAACGTTTAACACAGCATAACCAAGGAGGAACACAAATAACCTGGTTCTGATACCAGTTTCCAGTCTCTGTATTATATTCTATACTATTTCCGAGGAATAATGCCGATTTCGAATCACCGATTGAGTTTTAAATAGTTTTGCGATAAGTGAGCTACGCCCAATTTATTTCTTCCCTTTACGTTTTTAGCAATAATTTATCAATTATAATAGATCAACTCTAAGGCATCTTAAAAACCCCAAGTCTTCAATTAGTAATGATTCTCTTCTTTACCCTCCGCAAATTCCTCGTTAGGCTACCAGAGTTGACTCCGATTTTCTCGATTTCGGGAACAAGTGTAAGCGTAAGAACCAAGGCTAATGGAGCTTGAGTGTATTTCGAGGTTTGTCTTTCCATGTTGCGAGACTGCGCATTATCTCCAGTAATTATGCTCGGAAGCACCAACGGAATGCAACCTGAATACAATACGAATGCAAGTACATTGACGTGGAGGGACACATCTATGTTCCTCGAAACGAGGCCGAGCACCGAACGATCGATTGATCCCGAGCCTTTATTATTAAAGAGGCAGGTGGAAACTATACTCCTAACAGAGAGAGAGAGAGAGAGAGAGAGAGAGAGAGAGAAAGAGAGAGAGAGAGAGAGAGAGAAAGAGAGAGAAAGAGAGAGAGAGGCAGGAATCGTGAGAGACCTGAATCATTCTTCCTTCTCCTCATGACATCCGAGAGGAGGTAGGAGAAAGTGAAACGGAGGGATTGATGGATGAGCTCTTTTATCAACGGAGATTTTCAGCTCTACTACCTGGCGCATTGCATATTTACCAACATCTACCCACATACGCGTATAATAAAAGAGCGTAGAATAAGTGAGGAGTAAAGGAGAATGCGGAGAAAGGATTTGTATGCTCAAGTATGTCAATTTTTTAAAAATGACGGCACAAAATACACTCACACAAAACATTCTGCACTGATGAGAGAATGGCGATAGCATGTAGTCGCTCGACAAATTCCAAATAGAGAAAAAATCTCCAACCTCCAGCAAAACTATGATTTTATTGAGATAATCCGGGCAACGGGAAAGCCTTTCGAGTTACATGTTGATTTTTACAATATTTATTCAATAAATGTATTAATATGAATAATGTTTTACCTGAAAAAAAACCTAATACATTACAAAATAGTTCGATAATCTGTAATAAATGTTAAATTATAGATAGAAGATAAGAATCAAATTTTTTAGTGCAAAGCGTGTCAAAAATTACGGAAATATTATACAATTGAATAAATCAATATTTATGCTTAATTTCAATTATCAAATTAAAACTAAAATAGTGCTTTAAATAGCGACGGAAATAATTTTGGAAAAACTCCGCGGGATCATTAATTACAGTTAGTACTCGTGAAAAATGGGGCATTGATTATATTTTCTATCAACTCTTTCAGAGGTGCAGCAGTCATCTTTCGAATATAATTTAAAAAAAGTCGAAGATCGCTCGTATGAATGACTAGTAAACCTCTTCTCATCTCATTCAACTAATGAGGAAGCTCTGGTAAATTAATAGATGTGCAAGCTTTTAAGAAAGGAATTCAATTCAATCAATACAATCCAATGGACTTGGAGGTTGAATTTTCGTAAAAAAAACATAGCATTCCGACAACAAAGTGACTACTTGTTTGATTGCTCGATGATAGTATTCAATATTCTGACAAATCATTAACGTTCATTGCGTGAGCATTTCGAGTTGTAGTTAGACGTCTTAGACATTAGCGATAAAACTCTTTGCAGTTATATATCTAATGAATTTATCAGAGAATTCTTTCTTTGATGTAAGTACGTTTCTTGCAGATTGTAACTTTGTAATTACTGCACTTAAAACAAATAATGGGAGGATAAGAAAGCCTTGTCATGTACAATTTTGCTGGATAACCACCGACAAAACTTTGCTGTGTTTGCGATGTTAAATATTCAACAAAATTTTTCAATTTGACTTGATATGCGGGAAGATATTTGTGTAAGTATGGACATATTTACGTCAACTGAATGAAAATTCATTATCCGTAATCACACAAGCCGTGAATTGCGTATGTAAGATTTAAAGTGAAATAGGCAAAAGCTATTATTACTTAAAAAATGATGTTTAATCCAAGAGTAATGGCGTACACAACTGACTATAATTCGAAGTAAAAAATAATGAAAAACAAAATTAATATAAGTGCACATGTAATTGATATCTGAATTACGCACGGAGGGGGAAAATGAAACTGGAAATTTCTAGATGGCTTTTCATAATGTATCGAGATTCGAGGATCGAGAAAGAGTCCTTAATCCTCATACCCTCTGGTACTTGCTCGAGTCAAAAATGCGTATATCCCCCGTTCCAGCGATGTCCAAGATGAAATTCTCTGATATTGCCAAATAGCTCTTCCCGTATATTAAAATTTTGCGAAATGTCCATGTGCAGCTTATTTTGGAACTGGGTGAAAGAAAAAAATTGAAAGGGGGTTGGTTGGTTGGTTTGCTATGTCACGTACACCGGCGGAAAAGCAGATTAGACAACGAAAATATGCATTCCTCGGAATCGATCCAGCTGGTAACTATCGAGAGTACGTGAAATATGCGGAAAAGAGGAGGGAGGAGTTATGTGGGAGTGACGGGGTCGGTCTCCACGTTCCTGAGTTAGCTCGTTTGTCCGAGCTCCAAATCATTAGGAATGGGGGACAAAAGTGCACGAGTGAATTAAGAGTATAGATTCGTAGGCAGAAAGTATTTTTATGAAGGAGGTATCCGAATTTTAGGGAACTCGGGCAGAAATGCCAAGTAGGTAGTTTCGATTGGTTTCTATGAATTACATTCATGCATTAGAGACATCAGTGTAAATGAAAAGTATGAGTAAGTGTAACTTGCAGAAGGGTTCGCAATTCATCGATAAACTCGCATCGATAAATCGAATGCATAGAGAGGGAAAAATAGATACGATGTTTTGTTCGGAAGAAATATGGTAAATCTTCGAAAAATATTGGAAGGCTAGTTACGTTTGCATTTTGCAATTATGTTTTATGCATCGTACGTGACCCTTGTCGGGCTCGATGTATGCGGCACTCGTATTTCTAAAATAAATGTGTGTAGAGATTAAATCTTAGAAATTCTGAAAATGTCATTTTCGAGCGTTATTCCTTTGCAAAATCGTCGCAAAATTTTTATCATAACTCACCTCGCGAAACTTAAACACGAATTTTACGGATATTAAAAACCAACGTTAAAACCGTGAAAAATTTATTTAAACGCGTTAAGAATCACGCATCTTCTTTAATTGCAGCGTAATTCGTTGAGTATAGGTGGTGAAAGCCGAATGAGTAAAAAATCGCAGGTAAACCTTCAATTTTTGGAGGCTCTTTAAAATGAGTCCTCGGGAGAAGTTTATATCTCTAGGGGACGAAAGGCATGAGGAATAGGGCAGAAATTTGGCGAGGAGTAGCGGGCTATCGATGATCTAAAAATCAGCGCCGAATGAGTCCGGGTAACAGCTTTTCTCGTAAGTCGAATAGTACATATCTTCGATCGACGAATCTTTAATTCCGAGGCCGAGAGTATGCCATCTTGACTTGATTCGGCTCGAGAAAGCGAGACTCGTGAAAAGCGAGTTAGTCATTCGTACCTCCTGAATCTTCTTTTCGCAATCTTCCTTTATTTCCCTTTTTCTATTTTTCCTCTTGATTCTTGTATTTTTCATTTGTACTGCCCGATCAATCCTTCCATCTTCCCTTTCTTCTCGCATTTCTTATCATAATCGATGTTCCTCCTGTATTATTAATAATTGATCGCTATCGTTAGATAAATCATATTTCAGTTTTTCTTCATCATGAAAAATACATTCTGTGAATTTTGAGATTTTTAGAAAATTTGTTACACTTGATTCTTTGCGTGTTTATATATAATATCCAAAGAATAAACAAAAGGCATTGATTTAAAGTCAACCCTTTC
This sequence comes from Eupristina koningsbergeri, assembly GCA_018907245.1. NCBI lineage: Eukaryota > Metazoa > Arthropoda > Insecta > Hymenoptera > Agaonidae > Eupristina > Eupristina koningsbergeri. Next base: position 1,308,971 of record JACCHV010000059.1, on the reverse strand, counting down.
TAAATAATTGACTTGATTATTGTCATTATTTTTTTCGTAAATTAATAAAATCACAAAATTTTACAACTATTGAAAAATTCTTTCAATACTACTTTGTGTGGTGTAAAGCTATTTTTTATTAACCAACTTTAATTTGTGTATGTATGTGTGAGTGTGTGTAGAAAATTCTAATGAGCACGTACTTTTCAAAGAAGAGAATTTCGATTCAATGATACATTTTTGCTATATGTATTTATTCGTATGTAAAAAACCATGAAAATTTTGTTCAACAAGTTATTGGCTGATACTTGGATTCTATTTCTGTGTAATTCAATATATACTCTTATTTCTTATTAAGTATTTCGTTATATTTTGTATATTTTTTTAACTAAGCGAATCCTGCTGTAAACTTGCTAAACCTGTTGTTTGAAATTTAATGATTTCTTAAGCATCTCTTATCTCACACGCATTCTTATGTTTAAAAATGATAAAAAAAAGTAAGTTCTAATGGTTCCACGATGTGATAAATCAGTAAAACTATTAATTTTTTATTACAGTAATGAAGCTTTGTATTCCTTGAATATTGGCATCTCCTCGAAGTGAATCCTCGGAACAAAGATAAAAATTGGAATTGATAGAACGGTGGATGCCCAAAGCTTGATCGATCACAAAAGAAAGCAAAACAAAATAAAGCAAAAAATAATCTGGCACCAGAATTTATGTGCAGTAGGTAAACAATATATATTGGGCTCGTGCCCAAAAAAGAGCAAAAATTCTCTGTGATCACACATGCAATGAAAATTTCAACTCTCCCTTTTCCTTTTCTCGCGGCAGGTGATGATTGCTATCCTCGAGATTCTTGTCATCCGGTTTACATACACGAAGGCACAATTTACATATCTGTACATGTTTTCCTACCCTTTCTCATGACTAAATGTTGGATAGGGCATGACGAAAACCTCGATTCGGAGTCCCGGCCCAATATTCCCATCCGTAGCTTAGCATTTCTTTGACAGCGGAAATGTATGAAATTATAAATCTCCCACCCATTTTTCATAATTTAATGATTCGTGTTCATAACGGTTTTCCTTATTTCCAACCAGCAATCGTATTGCCAAAGCCACGGAGTAGCTTTAAATCTTGCAAAGTTTGTGGACGGAAAATCACAATTTCCCCTGTAAATTAATCGCGCTAGAACACGTACTAAGAACAAATCGTGCACTTATTCCTGCGATTTATTTATTTACAAAAATGTCTAGTAAATATTTAACTTGCACATTGCGTCTGCTCAACTTAAGTAACCGGCAGGAGCAGAAGTGTTTCAAGGTTTAAAATTGCAGGACAACTTACACATTTAATAATAACTCATGCAGTACAATTTAAAAACTGCATGTATTCAAAGATGGAAAAATGTAGTGAAACTCGGCCGTAAGAATTTAATTTAAACGACTGCTCTAAGCTTCAAAAGTCTCGAGACCGAGGAGAGAAAAGGCGTTAATGAAGATGAGACCAAGAGCCAAAAGCGGAGCAGTGTTATTTGGTTCAAAAAGGGCGAGAAGAACAAGAAAAAGGACAAAGAAAGAGAAAAAGCGACCAGAGGCTTTGGACGAGATGACCTCGACACTGCCGGTGGACGCAATAAAGCCAATTGCAAGTGTGAGAAAGAGTAGTGACGTGGAGTGCTTAACTCCTGGGGAAGCGCAGTATTTCAATTGCAGTTTGTTACACAATACGCACGCCTCTCTCTCTCTCTCTCTCTCTCTCTCTCTCTCTCTCTCTCTCTCTCTCTTTGTTTGTGAGTTAAACGCCCACGACTTCCTGCATCATTACGGCTGTCTCGAGATGAGAGGACGACTTCCGTTGCAATGAAAAGGGAGACGACCGCCGTCTCCAACGAAACTTTTTTATGCTTACGTGCTTAATAAGAATCGGCAATCATTCTCTTGACATTCGAGATTCTAACCGTCCCGGCCTATGAGCTTAATAACTCCTCTCAGCCTTCAAATTGGGCCAGCGACACACATAAACCTGGCTTTTGTCTCTCCTTTCGATAATTGCGTCACTCTGACCCACAAATTCATCTACCATTAGTATATCAAATGCTTTGGTATTCCAATTGCCGGCTCAGTCTCTTCACTTTTCAAACACATCTGTCTCTGTCTCACCATCATCAATATTCCAACCGTACAGTAATGAAGATTCAAATCATCATCCGACTACATATTTATATTTCGAACCAATCTAATTATAATTCAAAAAGATTTTACGATTAAAAAGTCGAAGGACACCAACCTAATTTTCTTTGAATCATCGTATTAGAAAATATATCGATTCATTTATCAAATTTCAATACTTTTAAATTAATATAGAAATCAAAATGTTTTTTGTGTAATTCAAAATTAAATCTTTTGAAATCGTACTTGAAAAATAAAGTTTTAAAGATTTATTTTTTGAATAGAATGAAAAATATATACTTGACTAGAATATATCCAATAATTATCGATCGTACAATTCTTATTTATTATACAACATACACATATACGTATTTCGATATATTTTTCTATTAAATTAAAATGTTCTTAATTTATTTCGAGTGTAACTTGAATTGCCATGAGCATAAAAGTAATTATAAATGTACACGTTTCAAAATTATTTCTAATTGTATGAATTTACCGCTAATTTTTAATAATAAATACATACATCATTATTATTGTACCATAAAAACAGTAAGTAATTGTCGAAAGACATATCAAATTCTGTCTCCGTTTCCACATTTCGATTTCTTTCTTATTTCATTTTGACTTTTCCGACATCAACCATTTTGCTTTACTTCATCTTTGTCACCGGACCCACTCGCAAAATATCATCAACTTATAAAGAATAACAAAAAAAATCATCGTACATTAAGAGCAAAATGAATGTCGGTGAAAAATGATATGTTTCAGCTACTGGCTGATTGTATGTATATATTGCCATTGGGAGCATTGTGCGCAAAACTTGAATCGCGTCCGGACTGGTGAGCTACAAGTTGAGAGTTAGAAGCCAAAGCCTTTGTCCTGATAAAAAAATAAAAATCAACTTGGCTTTGGCACGCACCCACGATTATCTACGCGTCTATTCGCATTTTGCCATTTTTCCTTTTTTTCCATAACGCACTGAACTTCAATGCAACTACACTTCTGTTCCGTATGTTTGTTTTATTATTTTTTTATTTATTAACTCGGTATTTTGGAGTTACATGGGTATTGAGCAAAGAATGAACGTCCAGATTTCAATAAATAAATTTAACAATTTTATTTATGGCATCGAGGCTCTGTGTTGTAGCGAGAATTTTTCCATTTTCGCATCTATTGTTTGTATTATATGTTGTACAATGAATAGTGAAACTGATTTACCTTTTATTTTTAATCGGCTTCAAATATATTTGAGAATAATTGATCAAAATTATTATTTTCTTAGACAAAACTCTTTTTTGATTGGTTGGGGATAAACGTATATTCGCTCAAGTTAATTAGTAGAAACTCCATTTGTTGAATCAAATAAAATTAAACAATAATATAAAATATACAGTGATATCCTGAGTTTACTTATCGCTGCATTTGGGATTGTAGATCGTTACAAGTTCGTAAAAGCAGAAAGCAAATAAAAATAAAGTCAAGAGGTAGTTTTTTTATTTTTTCATTCGTTCATCTCTGGCGAAGCGCTTGTATTCGTGTCAAGTGAATAATTATCGCAGGGGTGCATTAGTGTAAAAGGCTAATAAAATAATGAGAATAAAAAGTGAAAAATTTATTTAATAGATTTAAGAGTTTTTGATAAGGAATTGATGTAAGGGAGTTCAATACACTTGATTTCGCGTACTCCGTTCTTCATTCGGATGCACATAACGATTCATTCATCCGACTTCCTCATACCTCTGGTTTTGTTTTTTGAAGAGAGAAGAGGAAACCCTACCACTCACCGTAACCTGCGAGTCTTATATCGTAAGTCGTGTAAACTCACGTACTTACAGTTGTGGCGAACGGGAACGCCGGTGATGCTCTGCACACGTGCGATTGTTCTCCGATTCTTTAGGTGTGAGAAGCTCCCTTTGCCCTTTGTCCCGACTTTGCAAATCAAAAAATTCGTACGAAAACTACTCGTGCATACCCCCGCACACGTACATGCAAAAATGTGCATCATGCATATTCCTTTGGATATGATCGTTGCGTGTACACGACTCAGTAAATTATCTGCGCATTTTGGTTAGACTGAGAGTTCAATGCGCTCAGGCTTTCAAATGCACTTGCTTATTTTCAGAATTTGCTCACTTGCTCATTTTTTTTACTTTAAGCTGCATGGGATCCAAATTATCCAACGTCATACAAAGTCTTGCATTTAAAAAATTTTGCCTATTGTTTCATCTGCTGATTATGCCAAATTTTCAACTTAGTAAATCATGCTCTTACTAGCCTATTTTTAATGAAATAATGGCTTGTGTGTACATATTTCAGCAATTTAAAGCAGTACTTCTTTGTTAGATTTAAGTATCCAAACCTTTTCTTACTCTATAATAAAACTTTTAATAAATAATATGAAACTCGTTGGATTCATTACATTCAAAAGAAGCACGAAGTAACATCACTGATTTAGAGTTTACATAGTAAATGCAACTTTTTACAATTTTATGATAACGTACGTATGCAAGCATATTATTTCAGATCCGTACCCATGTGAACTCTAAATCCGAATAATTTTCTAATAAATCCTATAATATTATTGTATTTATCCTTCAAGTGAAACGCAAGCTACAAAATAACTATTAAAAAATATTTTGACTATATAAAAAGCTAGTAATATTGAAACACTCACGGAATTTGTTGTCAAAATATTTTTGACTCCTTATAATTGAATAAAAACTAATGTTCCTGTAACACGAGTTTAATTCAAATTTTAAAAAACTAAATACTTGCTCAAATATCCAGCAAACGCAAACACGCGTGAGTTTATCGTTTTTGACACATAAGCGCAAACGATATTAGCATGCTCGTATCCATTTACCTCAAATAGCAATGTTATCTGCTGATTTATAATTTTTACATGAATCTATTGCAAGCACTTCGATATTTTAAGAGTTGACTTTCCGTCTGTTGCTGTGTGCACGGATTTTTAGTGCACGAATACTGACGTATGAAATACTTTACTTTGTACTCTTGCATGATCTTTCTTTCTTTCCTCCGTTTTACATATACTTATATCTGCACTGTTCTACTCTTTTACAACTTTTTCTTTCTATTTTTGCTTGCACCTTGTAAAACGTTTCCGTAACTGTTACGTCATTTTTATTTTCCGCGTAACAACCTAGAATTACTTGCATTTTTATAATCACCAGATATTGTTTCACTTTCTTCAAATTTTCTCTGTTGTTTGTTCTGGAGAATATCACTTATATTTTTACCTCGTATGCCATGTAATCTGAAGTAAAGAATTTTTTGCGAAATTCGCATTTTGCAATGCTCTCTTGGAATTTACGATAAATTTTTTGCCAGAAAATATACAATAATTTTTAACGAAAGTAACTAATAATTAATTCACTCAATAAGAGTTTAATTTTTATTTTATTTTTTGAAAGTGGTCTATAAGTTCAATTTTTTCATTGTTACTAAGGAAGCTATTGTTATTCTAAACATCGCCAATACCGACACGTTTTATCTTTCGGTGAAATTTTTTTATTAGTTTATGTAAATTATGCATTAATTGTCAAGGCATCAAACTGGCTATTTTAGCAAGCATTTTTTCATTCGATCTCATTATGTATAAAAGAGGAGTCCGATTTTTCCCAAAGTCATTCGCGAGGTAAAACGGGTTTTTGAATCCCCGTGAAAGTGCGACGACACGAGATCAGGTTATAATAACGAATACAAACTCAGGTTTGAACACGCCACGACACACTTTAAGTGTGCGTGAGTCTGTTTCCGAGCCTGAAATCAAAAGTGTAACGATCGCACTAGAGTGGATGAATGAATCTAATAGATGACTTTTTGCCAGAACCTTACCATTTATCTCTTATGGGATTCAATCGTTTGAGTATTAGTTTCGTGGGCATGTACGGCACATTTATTATAAGTTCATGTATCTTTGTTTCTTTCATTCTTTATTTCTTTTTCTTCTGTGCTTAATTACACATTATTTTTTGATAATACCCATCCATTTTTGTCAAAATACATACTTTCTCTTTAAATATTATTCCGATGAAAACGATGTATTAATTAATTTGTAATATTCTTGACGACTACCGATGGACAGAATTTGATAAAAACCCGTTTATTCTAAATTGAACCATTTTTATTTACCTTTACGAGTACAATACACAAGCTTACAAGAGCAGCCATTAGTGAAATACAAGTAAATGGATTTCGAATTAACAAAACTAGAAATCAATTATGATAATGCAACGACAGTTATAAATAAAGAATCAAATAAATTCTCGAGAAAACAGGTGAATTATATTTGAACTGACTATTGAATAAATGCGCATTGGCTCCTGCCTATGCTAAAAAATAATTAATTCTGAAAATTGCATCATTATCGAGGATGTTCTACTGTCACCACAAACCTGAAACTACAAATCAAACTTCCATTCATCAGTTTCTCTCGCGCGCTCACAAATAACATCAGACGTCTACAGGAAGTCATTTTTTTCATTATTTTGGTTTATTTTGTCACCCCGCTACTTATTTCTTTTCCTCCTCACGACTTTTTTGTGCACTAGTCGCTGTTTCGACGTCACTGACCGGATGCTCCCATGAACTTTTCGAGCTTCCGCGTCTGAAGTTGCTCTAGGAACAGACGTCGACGTCGACGCCACGATCTGAACCTCTCTCAGAAGTTTCATCAAGTACCTCATGCACGTTTATACCCCGGGGACGAGGTACGTGACACGCATTCGTCCCGTCTCAAGGGGCGGAAGAGAGAAACGAGACAACGAGTGAACGAATTTTTCGCCATACAATTGATGCTTCTTCCTTTTTCTTATTTCTTTCGCGGATCCGACTTATTTATGATATCTAGTGGCCTCGAAATACCTTTTTCGTTTGAGTTGGTGTGGGGTAAGCTGCTATCACCGTCGTATCTCCTCTTTTATACATTGTAACAATTATTATCACTATTTACGACTCACTTAATTAATCTGAAAGAGCTGAACATTTCGAGATATCGATACTGATGAAAAAGAAATGATAATAGCAAGATACTGGCTATACTTGACAGTGTGAGTTATAGTTGGAATTTACATGTGAACTTGAAGCAATATTATATTCCGAAGAACATACAACTTTTATTAATTAATTGAACATAATATAAATTTAAATATAAATTTAATTTTTCCTTTATCACATTTAATTTCGTTTACATTAAAAACAAACTTTAATCTCCCGAGGTGAGGAAAAATATTTTTACATGAAAATTTGCGCAATGAATGATCAATAAAAACTAATCACAAAGCAAATATATATATACATGTATATATACAAATAAATAATATATTATAATAAAAGTAAAAAATAAGGAAAAAAGTACAGGAAAAAATAAGGGCAATTAATGAGTGCTACAAAATGAAATTCGGAACCAATTTTCCTAAAGAGCAAATCAGCATTTATCACAAAATAACAGAGTGCGAGAAAGAAATAGAAATACAATAGAAAGTAATACAAATGAAAAATAAATAAGGACAAGTAATAATCACGTGCGTATTATTATGTGAATAGGAAGTAGAAACGTAATAAATTAATGAAAATTTTTTTAAAGAAACCACAAGTTTTAGAAAATGAATACTTGACAACTCAAATACCAATTATCGTTTTTTTATTATAAAAAGTATTTGATTATATTAGTAGAAAATTAAAAATATAATATTATATTTAATAGAGACAGAATTGGAATATAAATATTTATTTAACAATACAGAATAAATTCAAAATATTTTAATTAATGAGGATAAAATGTATCCACTTAAATATAATCTATGATGTTTATAAAGTAAATCGCTAAATTTTATCTTTAAATTATATTCAAATACAAACATTTTTGTAGAATTACAAAAAAAGAAGGGAGGGGCGCAGGTGGAGTGAAGAAGGAAATGATAACCAAGATCCAAACATAAATAATTTACTCAACATCCAGTTGTTGCAATAGGCTAATGAAAATGTACACGAATATCAAAATGAACGTCAATACGAAGAAATATAAATTACTTATTCGGTAATCTGCTTTTTAATATTTTATGTTCTGACAACTATTCACATTTAACGAAATTAAAAATTCCAAACAATGATGATACAATTATGATAAAGAATTTACAAGATAATATACATTTTTATAAAATTCTTTACGTATACATGTATATTCGATATTAAAATTTCATTAATTATGGTAGTTAACGTTTTCATTAGAATCACTTCTTAAGAAAAAAATTTATCCTTAAAAAATTTTTTCATAGTATTCGATACAGACAAACTGTAATATATTATGACTGATTAAAATTAACAATTCTCATAATTTATAAAAAGCTTTAGGATTGACTTGGGTATAACTATTCATGTGTTTTATTTAATTTTTATTTTTTGTTATAAATTTTCTTTTATTTTTTCAACATTGATTAATACTAGTTGAAGCAAATTTTATTAGTAATTAGAGTTAAAATAAATTTGATAATAATTATATCACATAGAGCTTAAAGATGTCAATTTTATTGAAATTTCAATATCAGTAAATTCACAAATATTTCGATCCTAATTTGTTTATTTTTCATTGAAAGAAAAAAAAAGAATCAAGGATTTTATCGACATAAACCACATGTCGAATTTTTCACACTATCCAAATCCATTAATATCAATATCATTGGTTTTTTTTGCTCAATAAATGCATTTTCCAATTGCCTACTGAATCAATTTTAATCAGCAGTCAGTAAGTGATTCTTAATTTGGGATTTAAGCGAATATAATCGTTCATTCAAAAATGATTAATGGATAACTGGAATTATTTCTAATAGATTTTGACAATAAGTGATAATACGATTGCTGAATAGGTTGTGCGTTAAAAATAAAAACTCTTAGTCTAAATATGAAAGTCCATTTTTTTAACGCTAGGATACGACGCATAGAGACAATCATCTAATTGAGCTAACACATAGAATTCGAGGTACTTTGGTTCACATTTATTAATCGATATTCGGATCCTACCGGGCGCGAGAACACTCAAAAAGTTTTATCGGATAGAACTTTCATTTGAGACGGATACCGACGCATGTGAACACATTTTCTCCAATCGACCAATTTGCGTCAAATTGCACGCGATTCAACTTAAAACCAACTTAAAAATCTTACGATTTTTAGATTTTAAAGCTCACTGTCTTTATTTAAGACTCCATTTGCCGATCCATTTTCTCGTTTACCTTAGCGAGCTTCTTTTATCATCCGATCGAACGGTCGGTTTTAATCCAAATGAATCCGTTGATTAAACATTTAATACCAAAGCTTTAAATGTTGGGAATATTTTTAATTTCCCTTTTGATCCTTGAATAAATTCAATATGTGCCAAGAGACAAATTGCCAGCTAAATTGGATTTAACATTGTTGTGCAGAATTTTATAACAGAAACTTGCATTAAAAACTCCAGTTGATTTAAATTTATTCTCATTTTTTTAATATTTAATTTTACAAAAGTGATTAATTACGACTTACTAAAATTATGAAATTTACGAACATGATTTCTGTGTTTTTACCTGAAACATAAAATTTATTTTTATTAGACATAAATTAAAATCGAGTGAACGCGAACTAAAAAAAACATTTTTACTGAAAAATGAATGTAATTTAAGTATAATTTGCATGTTATGCTTATCATCTCTACTTTAAATTTCAGTTGTTTTTCGATTACTAAATGTTTAAACAACAAATTTAGGGTTCATCACCTCGAATTCAGTACTTTTTAATACTCTGTGTCGTTAACAATACTCTTGCGAATGTTAATATCAGAATATTTATGGAAAACACAGGTTTAACATTTTTATATCTTTACTTACTTATGCAACGGTACCGAATTTCCGTACTTCCAAATGTATACTTAAATTTTTGAAAACTGTTTTATTTATGGCATTGCACAATTTTTTTGAATTTCCAATTAGTACATCCAATTCTATTTCACAAATTTACGTTTGAGAAACATGGCTTTTAGTTGTACGCTTCACAATTTTGACAAATCAAAATTTATTTTTAAATTAATTACAATATAATTTTCTATCGTACTCGATTCAAATTGTTTACCACAAATAAATAGTGATCGTTGTTTGGTGACGATAAACAACAATTGACTTCCCAAAAACTAATGTCATCATTAAGAATACCAAAGGATGTACATCGTTTACTTTAGGTTTACTTTCGTTTAGATAAATTACAAATGCAGAATATTCCATTTGATTGAAGGCGTACAATAACGTAACGATACATACAGTCTTAAAGGCTTCTGTAAAACTTGGATGCTTGAATAAAACAAAGGGTTTTTAAATTCAAAATGGAAGAGGTTCTTTCCATAACGGCCGCACTGTTAAGGCGAGATATCTAGTACATCTCGAGAATGTGTGTGTGCGTGTGTCTTTGCACGTGCACTTGGTTCTGTGACGTTACGTATATAAGGACTCGTGTGTATTCTCGTTGACGTTGTAAAATGATGGAGAGACCGTTACAGGAGAGCCATCTTACCATGTATACAACCTTCTCTTATTTCCTCTTTTCATCCCAACCTTACGCATTTAAATATCCACTAGAGGATTCGGGTCTCTGTTCATTTTTCCCTCCTATCCGAACGCCTCGAGTGTAAACCCAAAAGCCCTTCTCAATATAATATCGATTCGTGGCCTGAATAAACGACCTAAAGGACATAGATCAACTAAAACTTGGCAAACTCCATAATAGAAAAGTTTTTTAATTATTGTTGCTGAAATTATTAACAATTTTTAGATGTTACGTATGGGTGCGTTTGACTTTACGCCATTATATTTATTCAAATCAATATAAATATCTTGCGTAATATTACTTAAAAATTAATTCCGTGCATCGTTTACGATAAAAAGAGTTCTTGTTAAGCGTCAAAATACGTTATTAAAAAAAATTTTTGGAGGTGGAATATTAATTTATATATAATTATATTCGTCAATATAACTTGTGATTTTTCCTTTTCTATAAAATTTAATTTTTTAAAAGAAGACAAGAAAACAGTTTTCTAATTTTAGAAACTACAGATTTTATGACAGCAGGAAGGAAGAGAGCATCTCATTTTGAACTTGTTTTCCGAGTTTAGTAGTTAAACAAATGAGCTATAACAATATTTTTAAAAGATGTATCCTTATAATTTACGTAAAAAATTTAATTCTTATAATAGTACTTAACTTCTAAGACGTATTGTACGTATCATTTAGAAGTTTCAATGCCCTTAAAGTGGAACTTTTTAATTTTCAGATTGTGAAGTTTTCACTCTACAATTCGTCTTTAGTATAGATGCAGTACAGACTACCTTGTGTTTCTATTTGCAAGCTTCTCCTTTTCAGTTTCCTTTTATGTTTTTTACTCATTTTTAATTCTACGGTTACTCTATACTAGAGTCGTAATCAATTTAATCAAGATATTTTTTAAATTTAATTTTAAAAACGTAAAATTTCACTCTGGCCTAATATCCTAACTTGCCTTCACATCACAATAAGAGTGAAAGCTAAATGAAAATGTTTTACTTATTAATTTCTATATTTATGTAGGAACGAGTAACCAGCATATTATTATTTTTCGAATTATTTACCATATATACCGATTCAAGAAGAAGATGAATAACGTTGATCCGAACTTTTCTCAAAGTATTATCAAAATTTTATTACAGTCATTCTTTTTCTTTGATAATTTTGTCAATATATATCGAAGAAAAGGAAAGGAAGGCGAGTAAACATAGAAAGAGAGATATATAAAAAAAATGTTTGATTCATACGATTTATGTCGCCCGACACCCGTTACTTATTTATGTTATTGTGCTCGCATACCATACCTTGGTGCTGCAAACATCAATGAGTTTTCAGGAAATAAATCAGAGGCCTCGAGTTACATTGCATTACGTGTTTTTTTCCTCGACAAATTACCGCTCGACATTTATCGCAAGAACTTCTTTTATATATGTGTATATACAATATCAGAAGCGACCTAGAGTCAAGACGGGAACACACGCATGGTTGCAGGGTATTTTGCTAGATGGCGAGGGGTGCGGGATCATTGGGGCTTCGGTACTGTTGGAGGCCTTTGTAGCTCCTGAGACAACGGCCAGGAATGCGAGTCGGAGCAGGGTCACGAAATTTCTGGGTATTTCCCGATGAATGGATTTTAGTGACAGTTGAAGGTGAGTCGGGGTAATTTAGTCGCCAATACACGGTGCTTCCAGATCAATATTGGATTCTTACGTCCGCTCGTATTATGTCACCAGAATTAATTTGTCAAAATACCCAAAGAAATGTTGAGGAAGCTGGGCGCTCTCTCAGTTTTTGTTAGTGTTTATGATGCGCACAATGGCTCATTAAAGCTAATATGATTATTCGTGTGCGGGGTACTTATCGCGCGTAAACAATTTATTGCTCAGCGCTTAAAAATGATGAAATGGAAAACACGCCTATTGCTTGGTTGGCGGACACCGAGATTCCGAATTCTTCACACTCATTCAAATCACGGAACAAAAAGACACAAAGAGAAAAAGAACAAAAGAAATTAAAATTAAAGTTGGGGTGAGAGAGGAAATAATTAGATCAAGATTCATCAAGTGCATAAATAACGGCTGGCAGCGCCTAAGACTCAACCGTTCGACGCTAGACTGTCAACGTCTTGACAAACGTTTTGACTTCGCTCGGGCTCTTAAAATAAGCATTAAAATCAATAATCTGGAGTGCAATTATGATCACAGGGTGTAAAACTCTTTGCTCCTTACTGCGGGAAAGCTACGTCATAATTATCTGATTAAGCACGCGTTTCCTTTTTTCACTTTCACTAGTAATAGTTCAATCTGATACTATTGACGTACTTGCTGAAAAATCGAAAGAAGAGGGAACGAGATTAGCATTTAAGGAGTGTGTAAATTAGGTGTTAACATAAATTGTCTATCGGATTAATTGTTTTTCGATCCCAGTCACCGAAGGATCGATAACTCTGCTTCCAATGATTTTTTCTTTTACGATTCCTCTTTAATTATAAAGTAGCGATTTTTTGGCTTTAACTTTTCTAAAATACTACTGATTAGGAAATTACTAAATCATAATTTATTGCGATTAAATACCAATACAGATATTTGCATTTGACAAATAAATTCAAACTTGTTAATATTTATCGCAGTTTTGGTGCAGTTTTTATGAGACATTATGACATTAAATAAATTAATTTTGCATGTTACATTTGCATTCACTATCATCAATGAGTAGCGAGTACTATATATAACTGATTGTAATTTCCTCTGAATTACACAAGATGCAGATTATTGACGACTATTTATTTCACTCTTAATATTCACTTTATTGAATCACGTGAAATATGTAACGACAATGATTATCCAACTGAGAAAATGGTACTGCACCGCTTTATTGACCGTTCGCTTGATCTTTTGATTTTTCTTTAATATTACAAGAGTTATTAAAAATGTTTGATTTTATTTCTACTCTGCCAAATGCAAGAACACATCAATACGAGATATATACATGAAAGCCGATTTAAATTAGCATTTATTGATCACGTTTACTCTGAGTAATTCAGTCGAAAATAATACGCACATTCGTTATCCTGAAAATACAAGAAGTGGGTGGACTGGACTTATAAAAATTCTTTATTTCTTATTACAAAGAAATAGGAATTGAGTGAAAAAAATGAGCAGAGCACATAACTGTGCACAATATAACTAATGCAGGCGGCAACGGAGAAAGAGGTGAAAGAAAGAAGAAAGTAGGAAGTAGAGCGCGAAAGTCGTGTCAGAGCGACATCACAGGCGGTCACCCTGTGGTTGCAAATTAGGTTCGATCGCAGCGAGTCTTGGACAGGAGGCACAACCGGGAGTCGGAGTCGGGTTGATACACCCCTCTCCCGGTGGCCTGTGGCCAGACTTTCGACAGTATATTATATGCGATGAGTAACGAGGAAATCTGCTCGCGGACACGGACTCGAGGAGCAGGCAAGTGTACGTAGCTCGGGTGGCGGGTACGTGGGGATGGCAACCCCTGGAAATTTGCCCCTCCCACCGTGGATTTTGGTTAGAAAATGCGACTGAGACGTGACCTGGCTACGCAAACTAACACCGGGAGTGGATAGCACGGCTTTCCTAGCCTTTCTCTTCGAACCATGGGCTCAGTGTAAATAAAAAGGAATACTCGGGACTAATTATGAAGATAAAGATCGAGAGGGGGTGGTTTGCGCATTTTACTACGATAATCTCGCTCTTTCTCATTAACTCTGGAAATGCTAGTCTATTAGTTTCGCAGTTTCGCAATGTGATGTTTTTATAGTATAATTGCGTTGGAATGGTTTATGCGTGGCAATTTTGTTTAATGGACTCTGGCAAGCAATAACAACGAGTTCCAATGTGGAAACGTAATTAATATCGCTTTAAGGGAATGAGACGTTTATTTTAATGAGCAGACGGTTATCATTTCGTCTAAAAAATAATCAAATATTTGAATGTCATGTGTCCGACAAATGTTTTTGACGATATTTATATTTTTCTATTTAAAAATTATATGTGAAACAAGGACCTAAAAGGGAAGAGATCATATTTTATATCAGAATGCTAAATCATTAATTAAAACTCCAATTGACATTGAATATTTATTCACGTTTCAGTTATTACAATAATAACGTAATTTAAACAATTTATGACCTATTTACCCGCATAAAAAATATTTCTTCATCATTAGTAGAATAATTTAACTAAATACATATTATATCCGGTACATCTCATGTATCTCTTATTTTTTGCTTTTAAAATAATTAAAACTCTCAATAAATATTTAATGCATTATAAGGAAATACGTTAAAAATGTAAACGAAGGCTTTATTTGTTCTACCGAAAACTCATAATTATTTCGACGGTATTCTCTTGCTCTTTTCCGTTCCCACCCTCTTTTCCATTTTTTATATACTTATTCGCTCGTTTCTTTTCGGTTCTTCTAGTTCCATTAGCAGAACCTGGCGTGAACATTTTTAAATTAACCTCTGCTACCTTCTCATCATCGGCTGAGAGAAAATCCGAATTCCGGGCACGTGCGAATTTACTAAGTAACACACAATATTTCCTCCCAATCACTCTCTTTTCTCCTTTATACACCGTTTCGCCCAGTTTTTCCTCGTTTTCATTTTCCTTTCTTGTACTTTTTGCTTTTGTTGAAGGTGTTATTTAAAAATAATACTTGCAGGTTTAAAAGAATATTTATTCATAAAATAAAAGTAAACGGGTATAAATATGAGACAAGTTGTCACGACGGCAAGTTGTTCTAAACTAAAAACTATGATATAGCGTACAGGTCAAAATCATATTACATATAAAAGCATAGAAAAACCCCATAAGAAATAATAAGAAATAGCAATTAGGACTACCTAGAATTTTTAGTCATTAGACTGACCTGCATTCAGCTATTCGGTTTTTCCGAAATTTTGCTTGATAAGAAAAGATTAAAATTATGTTATAGTATACCTGCAGGTATACTGTACATTTTCAACAGCTTTTTTCTTCAAGTTTCCCGAGTCGTGTTTTACAATGTGCCAAAGTAAACGATATGACCTTTGTTGTCGAATTATTTTTCGGTCTTTTGGGCGCACTTTTTGCTTTCATTTATTTATACCGGCTATAAGCAGAAATAGACGTTGTGGAATTTATTTCAAATGCAGAATAAATGAAGAAAATGTAAGTCCAACAAATTTATTCGCCGTGAAATATTTATGATTAAATTCTATTAGTATTTCCTCTTATATATAAATTGTTTTTTGTGTACTGGAAAATTAATAATCTTTACACAATGTTTCCAGAAATAAAAAATTTTCCGATAGGACCAAGATAGATTTTTAGTACCCTAAATACCACCGTATTCAAAAGTAATACCTGAATTAAAAAATGGAAACATTAAAAGCCTTTTACATGTAATCACGCAAGTGCTTATCGAAACTATGCAATAATTAATTGAATGGCCACTAAACAATTTACTAAGTTGTTGAAAACGTAGATGACACTTGAGACGCTACAGTTCAGTTGGTCTCCTAAAGCCGGAAATACTATTCAAGTCTGCAAGTCTCCTTATCAGCAGACACTTAAGTTAGCACCGATTTAACAACTCGGTGCTCATCATGGTCGTCCTCCGGCAATCAACAACGCAAACAAGCATAAAAAACCAATAGTTGCGAGTAAACAAAAAGAAGAGAAAGAGTCTAGCGAAACAAAAAAGCGGGTGCAGATATGAGGAGCACATGGCAATCGCGTACTTTGTAATCCACGGCAGCTGAACAAATGAAAGCTTTGAATTAATGGGTTATTACGCATTTGAGCGCCGTTAATAACTGCCGAATTGCAGTTCCATCCATTCCATTCCGTTCGCTCACATATGTGCTGATGCCTTTTAAATGTTTGATATTTGTTGTAAGTAATGTGCATTCATTGATATTTCTTCCTCTCAATTCACGAATCCACAATAAACATGACATGTTTGATTACTCTCCATGTCGATTTTTCTTCTTTTCATACCTATTTGCTTGCGAGTTTGTACATTTTTTTTATTCCACAAAATGCTTATGTTTCGTTTTTAATGTGTGCTCTTTATTTAAGAAAAATCCTCGAAAAATCACAATCTGTTTACTTGACGAATGATAATTTAAATCTATTAAGCTTCTATCGTGTCAAGTACATGATTATTAAAACATCCGTTGATAAACACGCGCATTTACCTCCACATGGACACACACTCTTTTAATCGGGTAATAAAAATATTCGGTTTTATTTCTTTCAATAAAACTCAACAGATTTTATTACACCATATTTCATGTCGTTACAGATGAAAATAGAATGAGTACTTGATCTAAATAATGAAAAGTATTCCTATACATACAGTGCTCGATCCATGCAAAATTCTTATGTAGTGTAAATTTTCATTTGAGTCGGAATACAAATTGATTTGTTGCAAGTACATTTTACATTGCAATAAAATAAGTTCTACAATTGCAAATAATGTCGAAAATGATGCAATGGCATTCGAGTAATAAAAAATAATTTGTTGGTAATATTTCTATTTTAAAATATGTTTGCAAAATTAAGTACATTTCTTTAATGTAAGAGCAATAATTTGAGTATTTTTAATATTCTTTTGGGAATTACATGTATTTAAAATACTCTATAGAGCATGTAAATATTGAGTTTTACTGAGCGAATCAATATTTTACATGCGTTGTGCTTAGGTCTTGTTTTTCTTTAAGCGTCTACCATATTCTCGTTCTCTGTCGTTTTCTTTTCGGCCAAGCTTGAAAAAGAGGGAAAATGAATGAAGATCATTCTCAACATGTACCAGCTATTACACTTTTACAATTTCTAGGTGAAAATCAAAGGTAATAATCCGGTGCAAACCAGTAGTTCAACCTTTATTTTCCACACTTGACTGTATTAATGTCCATGCGTCATTAGTGAGTAACTCCCTCCGACTTTTTGCCCTTTAATTAGAAGAGTGGACTTTCTGTTTAAGGTTAAATATCACGACGAGCAAACGCGAATCTGGAATTGACAATGGTCCTCCTGAATTTTCTTCGGTCGTATGATCTTTTAGACATTGTTTCTGACAATCAACATCTGACCGACAAATATTTTGTTTAATTTATAACCAATGCTTTACTGTTACTGTTGGTGTACATCGAGACCTTCATTTTTCTTTTCAATGATTCTTTTTACAAATGAACACATATCATATAATGTGAACCTTGCCAATATTTCAAATTTTATAATAAAATAAATAAATTTGTGACAATACTATAGTAACTAAAATACTATTAAACTTTTTATAACTAGTAAACAGAATAAAAAAATAAAGGGAAATATATTTCCATTAATTTTAGTGGATTACTTGTATATTAAAATTTTTTAATTTTATAAAAATTTTACTTTTACATCAAGAATTTTTTTTACTCAAAAATTAATCGGCATATATTTTATTTAGTTTCGTAGTTATTAACATTTCATAGTTTTTTCAGAAATCATAAATTTACCTACATTGTTTTTTAATATAAATGGGCTCTAAAATATAATTTTAAAAATTAATTATACTAATGATACATCTGTACTATATTACTTTTATTAATAATTAATGCACGTGTGCGTTAGTATATACGTTAACATACTTTGTATAAATAATTTCAAATCATGTAATATTCCGCCTCCGTATGTTAAAAAAAAACAAAGAAATGTTACAATACACTCACAGGTTTATACATTAAAATTTTCAATGGTAATGTCAAAGTCAAACGATAAAGTCGACAAAAAATAATTAAAAACAAATACAAAAAAAAGGATTTATGTATCAATAGTGAATTGCAACATTTAATTTTATCAATGATAATATTTTAAGAATTATGCAAGGGAAATTGAATGAATCTGAGTGATAAATAAATTTTAAAATGCCGCTTGGATATTTGTACTTGACTTCATTACAATACTGTATGTAAATTATAAATAAATTATAATAAATATGGAATTTTACCATTATTAAGGTAAGAGTACATTACGAAACTAATGATTCGAAAAAGTAATTTTTATAAATTAAGTTCTTATTTTAAAATAATAAGAGAAATCATATCGTTATCATTTATCATTTAATTTGCAGAAGCAATAATACCTTCCTATTCAATAGAAAGCCCAGACATAATTATTACACGACTCTTGCAGGGGATGAATTCTTTTAAATTTTAATTGTAGGTTTATTCATGAGTATAACTGGTTTTCCGAAGCGATCTAGCTCGAGATTGTATATGATGGTGAGTCACTTTCGTAAATATTTTAATATAACTCATCTCGCTAAGTGAAAGAAGGTAAAAACGAAAAGAGAGAAAAATAAAAAATTAATATACTCTTGTAGTTGAACTCATATAGAAAAACGAAGTGTCAATCATCAGTTTGTGTTTCACCTACGCGGACTCGCCCATTTCGAGATTTTCGTCCCAACTTAATAACAATAACAACATTCATACTCGCTGCCGTTGTTACCACTGATGCCCCTCTCCTTTTCTTTTTAGTCTCCTTCTTTTTTTCTTTCATTCTTTCATTCTTTTGTTTCCTCTTATTTGTCATATCTCCTCTTATATCAAAGAAAGAGAGCGAGAGAGAGAAAGAGAGAGAGAGAGAAGAAGAAAAAAATGATTTTTATCTAAAAACAAATGTTGTTTTAATCTAATCGATGAAGCATATAGCTCAGAGAAAGATCAAATGCTGTCTACAGAAAGTTTGATCAAAGGTTTGTGAATCTGCAAACTGTTTCTTGACACACGTTACAAAATCTGTAACTTTGATATCCAACTGGCAGCTTATAAAATTACATTTAGTACACAGTGAGGGGTCTGTAAATTAATGAAGAATGGAAAAAGCATGTGAGATAAATTTAAAGAGAGAAAGATGTTTGAATAAAGAGGTACAAGTTAGTACGCAACCTCGCTACCATCACTATTTTAGAACTCCAGTGGAGTTCATAGGTCGAGTTCTATTGCAGTTCTAAAGCGAATGAGAAAGAGATAGAGACTAGAAGAAAGAGAAAGAGAGATGAATAACCAAGTGCGCGTACCTGTGCACATACAGAGATCGCAAGTACGGTGGTCGAGATGTTACTAATACTAAGAGTGGTAGTGGTTCTGGTACTGGTATTGGTATCGGTAATAGTGGCAGAGGCATGATACGAACTACCTACATGTACTATCCCATCCACCTAAGCCGTTAATAATAGGAGGCTTATAAATCAAAGCTCCATTCACGTCTTTATTGCTCTATTAAATAGGACAGTTGCTACCCATATCTATTTCTTTCTCTCTCTCACTCCATTCAATACCGTGTTTTGGTGCCCATTGCTCCTCTATTTTCTGGCATTATTGTTCCTATTTTAATAATTTTATTTGTCATTATCGGCTACAGGTATAAAAGCAAGTTTTACAATAGAAAACTATCGAAGTTTTCACCTCTATTCACCGAAACCATCTGTGTTTCTTCCCAATCTTGGATTTGTCAACAAATTTTAAATCCCTAAAGATGTAATTTTTGACCACCTTCCAAAAGTATTCTTTAAAATTTTGATTGCTTTATGAAAATAAAAATCATCATTTACATGTAATTATTGTAAAAAACAGCATTATTGGTCTATTAAAATTTCTTATGAATAAATTAATAAATTTAAAATTATATTACTTGGTCTGTTATATTTAATCACATCAAAAAAGTTTCGGGTGAATAATTTACTCAGTCCGGAGACGAATCAAATACTTTTGTCGAAACGCAATGATTGACTAACATGAAAATACATGTTTGATAGTAAAAAGTGTTAATGCGTCAACGAAAGTTGTTCTTCGAAATATCAGTAGTAAAAACCAAAAGTTTCTCATGAATTATTTAGTCATTTGTACGGCACACACGATGAGCAAAGTCATAAAGGATGGCGTCAAAAACAAAACAAAAAGTGTTTACCGTTAGTGAATGAATCCTTGAATTAGCAAAAGTAAACATCCCGATGAATCCTAATTTTGTTGGACACATCCTTCTATTTCGCTCCATGTAGAGACGATTAGGCTACATTAGCTAGTTTTTGATTTGACAGTTTTCTATCTTCTTCTTCTCTCGAAGATTAGATTAATTCCACGTTATTTTCACGTCTTTATCCGATTCGTTATATCCCGGAGCACATAAGCTTTTACGATGCGAATGTACACGGATATGCACCAACACCTACGCTCCCTCTTGTCCATATACTCTTACAAATCCTACATGTTATATTATATTATATTATTGCATTGTCACACCCAGATAATGGTGTTAACTTATGCGTGATCTTCGAATTCGTCCTCTTCTTTTCCTCCCCTCCTCTTTATCGTTCGTTCACTTTTTTCTTTTTTAAAATGCGTCTGTTGAGCGGATGTTGACTCAAACGAGATTTCAAAGCTTTGTTTGGTTTTTCGATTAAATTTATGAGAATCAGCTTATTGCTTCTACGATATTTATACTTGATACTGTTATCTTTTAGGGATTATCGTTAACATTCATCTTTCACTTTTCTACTTGAATTTTACACTTTATTACTAAAAAAACATTCACGTGATTTTAATCTTTTTATTGAAAATATTAATACCAAGATGCGTAAAATTGAAATTTATAATTATACTCGTAATACGTAATACCAAATATCGATTCATTATGCACAGTCACGTTTGATCTCTTCTAGCCTCCTAGCAGGTAAACTAGTTTACCATAAAATTAATCGTATATAAATTTCATTTTCGCTATTCAAGTTTAAATTTGTCGCTTTAAACTTTAAAGCCTCGTATTATTTTAAGTATTAAGAAAACATTTTAACAGTCGCTAAACTGCGATCTTAAATTAAAATATAGTAATTAAAATTGTATAGGTAACACAGAAAAAAAAGCCTTTTTTTCTTTTTAATTCTTTTCCATTGTGGATTTCATTGATTCGTATTACACAAGAAAGTTCTTTCTTTCTTTGTATTACAATATGCGTAAATACGCGAGAGGAAACACTATACCAAGAATGGAGTTTATTACTGTGTTTGAGTTGGTTTTTCCAGACGTGGACATGGATATGCATTTCAGATATACGGCAGAGAAAGTACTTGCAGCTGCCATCCACCGTTTTAATAAATAAACGACTTCAATGACACATCGGGATATCAGGATATTATTTTATCAGCAACTCGGATTCTTTTTTGCCGCAATAACAATACACTTAAGAATATCTAAAAATAAATCATTAAAATGCGTTTTCAAAATTAGTCTAAAATTATAAAATTGCAAACTGATAAATATTGTATCAATTGATCCTCCACACTTACTACAGGCACTGAATTTGTGGAAATGACTATAAAATAAAAATCCAATCGACAGTATACGAAATACATCCTCCGAAGATTTACACCGACAATAAAAAATAACGCTGAGTAACACCCCGAATGTAAATAATCTTTCCATTTTTCGCCCGAGTTTCCCGACAATGTAGTTAATTTAGCTGAGAGCAGCGAGTAACTTGTGCGGCATATCCCCCGGTGAAAAGTCGACGGGTGCGTGACCGATAGGTCAGAGCAGATGCATCGTTAATCCCTCGGAGATGTTGGAAGACTGGAGAAGATCCCAGACCCCCCAATTCGCAGAAGGTCAGACCAGTTCGACCCGCCCGTTTGCTCATCTTTTTAGAGGCTAGAAGAAATCGATCCCCAGTCAAGCACGCGGTCCATGAAATCATGTTTGGGACGTTTCACACGCGCAAAGAGCCTTTATAAAAAAAATGATGTCCTTCCCCTTTCCCAGCCCCTATATTAAGGGATATTGCGACCGTACGGTGTCGGTCGGTATTTTTCAATTATCGGTTGACTTTGTAGCAATTTTGAACTCAGAGACCCTTGCTGTCAACTGTGAATCTACATCGGTATTGTAATCTAATTTTAGGATTTCTTTCCACCGTGGGAGTTCCCTACCTGAATGAAGTTGCTCCCATTCTCAATTTCCAACCACCAATTCAGGCCATGATAAATCCTGAGCACAAGATAATTATTATGAAAAACGAAAAGAGTATTGATGTCTTTACTATGCTCGAGATACGTTTCCCCCGTTTTAATGATTATCGGCTGCTCATTAGTCACGCATTCTGCCAGATATTTTGGTTATTAATGATTTTTCATGAACATCTTTTCATAAAATTCGCATCATAATAGACGTTGATTTTCTTTTGCCAAGCCAGAGAGGCCTTTTAATTAATTATAAAATTGAAATATGTTATTTTTTAAAACTACCATTAAAAACCATTAAAATGGAACAAATCAATAATTTTTAATTGCACTTCGTAAGGATATCTTTAACCAGTTATTGAACAAAAGTACAACGAACTCTTGCCTTTAAATTAATATTTTAATCGCTCGAAAACATTGAAATCACCATCAGATTTAATCTTAAATTGAGTATGAGTTAATTTAAATCTTAACTGACTGACTCATCAGTCGAATGTGACGGATAATCCAATTTAAAAGTCTCAATCAAGAAATTAATTTATGAAAAAATGAAAATATTCATACAGAAGTAAAGAGATTGTTCTTAATCTGACCAAGTAAGGATAAGTAGAAATAAGGTTAAGCACCTACCAGTCCAAAGATTCGTTATAACGAAAACATAACCAAAACATAAAGTGAAAGATTCATCTAACACCTCGTTAATGGTTGTAACAGCATGTTCTCCTTGGAAGCGGTAGCAGCCAGTAGCTTAGTTTTTTATCATCCAAGTATCTACGTGTGCGATGGACCGCGATTGGTAATCTTGACATGAAATTGATCGGTTGACTGAAAAGTGATGAACTGGAGACATGTGCCGCCCTAAATCCGAGTTACATTTTACGCGTTACATCTTAATTGTCTTGGTTCGAGAGTTACTCATATGTGGTATCGAAAAGAAAAAAGATAAATCGATTAACAAATAAAGTTATCAAGAAGCTTATTAAAGATAATTTAATAGGATTGTGAAGATTTATTTATAACGATAGTCTCTTTAGTGACTTGATCGTTTTCGTTTTAATGGAAATCCCACGTGAAATTAAAATTAAGCCTAAAAATAAACCAGTATGAAAGTAAATGTATGCGCGCTCATCCGTCTGTGTATGTGGTATAATTTCGTAAAATATTATTACGCTCAAATAATAACTCTTGTGTATTTGCTGGTCGAAAGTTGGTGCTATATGAGGTACAAGACTTGGTTTCTTGCTACATTGTACGTTTTAATTGTGTATCGAAATGAACGTATTTCTATAAACATAGTTATTATCACACAACATGAGCGGGAAATTACAATTCGCAGTCAAACTACAATTACCAAGCTTGACGCTAATATTTCCATTGGAATCGCGCAAATCTTTGCCAATGCGCAAAGCATTGATTTTTAACAATCAAATACAAAGATTAAATTAATGTTTTGTTAATATTTAAAACTATTTGAGTAGTAAGCAATGTTGGTAGCGACTCATTACTCACCACGAGGAAATATCTCACTTTACCGGTTTTCCAACCCGTTGATGCTGTTTTTGCCTCCTATAGCTAATCAGTCACAGCCGAACTAGTACTTCCTGTACTGTCCCTCATCCGCGATCGGGGCTCTCACGAGGGATGCTGAATTAATACTCGAGCAGAGAGAGAAACAAAAAGTGAAGACAAAAAAGAAGAATGAAAGAGTGAGAGAGAGAGAAAGAGAAATGGCCTCGTGAAAAGGAGAGCGGGCGTAACGAAAGAACTAGCTGTGAATTAATAAGCTCGCTCGGCTTTCAAACGAGTATCAGAGGAAGGAGGTCTGGCCTCCTCTCGAGAACGACTTTTGTCGATCGAACCGGACCCCGTTGTCAGAAATGTAAAAGTAGCTCCGGAGCCCAGTGGGGATGGCGAAGGAAGCGATGGTGCGTGGATAATACGGGCCAGCTGAGCTCATCATCCCCATGGCCCGGGGGATGCAGTACCCCTAGTTCTCCTTTCTCCTCTCTTTTGTCTTTCCTTCCCCCAATCTCCT
The DNA here is from genome assembly GCA_018907245.1 of Eupristina koningsbergeri. Taxonomy (NCBI): domain Eukaryota; kingdom Metazoa; phylum Arthropoda; class Insecta; order Hymenoptera; family Agaonidae; genus Eupristina; species Eupristina koningsbergeri. The sequence goes on along the minus strand of JACCHV010000059.1, from coordinate 1,284,180 downwards.
CTCTTCCCCCTCGCTTTTCGACTAACCGGCGCGTGCATTGTGTCCTGCGAATTGAAAAATGTGAAGACCGTAAGGCTCGTGATGGTGAGCACACAACTAACTTTTCTCGCTTCCTAAGCTAAAGGCTGCAGTAGCCCTACGGCAACTCACACCGGTGCATCACACTCACGTTCGCGGGACGGAATGTTTGCCCGCGTCATTTTTCAATCCAGTTTCCTGCTTCCCCTTTCGATCTATCAGTCTTCGAGAATCTTGGATCCAAAATTTAATATCATTAGGGTATTCCGTCGGTATTCGTTAAAATCTAATGGGATTTTATTGTTTAAGGTTTCGAGACTTTCGACATTCCTCAATGATCCCACCCCAATAAATTATTATTGTTATCCACGTATGTTTGGTTATCGTAGCATTTGTTACGAAAAGTACGTTTTATATCTATAGCAATTGGTGTGGTTGGTTATCATTAAAATTGTATTCCACTGATTTTTAAGTGATGTTAAAAACAAATTGATCTTTGAGTATTTTTTGCATGACTTTATGTGTAAATCAATCAAATTAAAACATTAATTTTTGAAGAACTTTATTTGATAAACATAATAAATTTATAAAATAAATTTGTTTTTATAAATTATCGTAGTTGAATTGAAAGTGAAAAAGAGGGCCAATTATTATAATGCCTAATGACAATATAAACATGTAGAGGAGAAAAATTCAAAGTCAGAGCTAAATGTGTTTTGGTGTTCGTATAGCTAAGAGATATAATGACTGAAGAGCCAAGAAAAACAATAGTGATATTTTGAATATATACAAATTCATTAGCGAGTAAGCGTAGACCATTATTTTCATGTGGTTTCGCATTATGAACATATATAATAATTTAAAAGCGTTACTCGTATTATAATTATTTTATAGATTTTAATATCTTATATAGCTTTAACACAAATGCCAACTTTCAATTAGATATTAAGACTCGAATGGATGTCTGGCGATGATGAGGCAATGAAGCGAGCCAGGTTGTACAGACTTTTCTCGCAAATCCAATCTTGCCAATCCGTGTCGCGGATTTTTTCCCAAGGTAAAGTTAAATGCCAACCATGCATAACACGTCGAGTTAAATTTATTAGCTCTACGAGCCTAGCGAGAAGTCCTCTTTACACTTTTGAATGGTATCCACAACACTGTCGGACACTAAAGCAAGTGCGTGTGTGTGAGATAGAGGGTTAAAAGAAGTCGGGTCGACTTCCACGTATTGTAGTTCCCGCTTGTTACAAAGGTGGTCCTGCTGAGCGCCCAATTGCCTTTGATTTCTAGTGGATGACGATGATAATACCGTAATTTTCATAACCACTTAATCGAATCTGATTCGAAAGAGAGCGATTGCAAAGCAATAGAAAGAGAGAAAGAGAGAGAGAGAGAGAGAAAGGGTGAACATTTCGTTATCCTAGGGTAATCGTTTTAGTTTTTTGTCGAGAAGCGTAAAGAAAGGCGAATTTACACTTTGGCAGGGGGAATGAGAATTAGGGGAGAGCAAAGTTGGGAGGTATTTTCATGCCTGAATTTTGACCCTGCTAATCCAATTACATATAGAAAAATTGTCACCGCGATAGATGCGAGTCACGGCGTACGGTTGATGAAAGAATCAAGGAAAAATACGGGTAGTGAGGATATCAGCGAACAGGGATATTGACTTCTAAGACACCATCGGTGAATGAAAAAGAAAAAAATGAAAAAATGGAAAAAAGTCGGTGGGTCGAACAGGTGTTGACAGTAAGTTCTGAGTTTAATTCCTCGGATCTCTCCGATTCTCGAAAATCGCTGTTGTGTACTCGAGAATTCATAGTTAAGGACCGAACACAAAAAAAGAGATAAATCGAGGCGATGAGCGATGCATCAGAATATAAAAATGAAAAGCACGTGGATCGGTGAACTACGAAAAATAGCATTTACAATCCCTTTTTTGAGCTGATGATCGGCCGATCCTCGAAATCAAATACTCGATCCCCTGGGGTGAGACTCACGAAATTGGAGACCGTTTATTTTTCTGATGAGGAGCGGGGTTGGAGCCTGGTCTCATTCATTGTTGCACCTTTTAAATCCTTAAGACAAGTCACCCTTGAAACATCTCGTATAAAAATCCGCCCGATTCCCGGCTGATGTGTTTGATGTTTTCACGAAAATGATTATTGAGCGTGCCAAAAACGCTCGAAAGTGAGGGCGATGCTGATTTTACGGACACGAGATCAAACTGTTTATATTTTCATTCATACGTGAGGTGCTTTTCTGTTCAATCAACGACTTTATAATGTTATTATCTCAATGTTATGGTTCTTGAGCAGCTTGTGATTATTAAAATAAAAACCGAAAGATAACTCGTTCAAAAGGTGGTCTGTTATACACCTCAGCATCTTAAATTCCCATCAATGAGTTCAATATTCTTTGTTTGCAACAGCAATTTTAAATGAAAAGATTTATTGTTGCTTTGTGCAACAAGGCGAGTTGCTGATTATAATTATTTCAAATGAAAAAAAGCTTTGACACTTCAAAGTAAATGTATATCGTTTTCGTTATTTGAGTACTTTTTTCAAACTAATTTATCAATTAAAATTATTCTTTGTTTTTTCCTTACGTGTTTACCAACCGATGTGAAGAATTAGCAAAAGTTAATTTTACACGCTGTAGTGTAATTATTAAGTCATTTTTCAATTTTGGTAATTGAAACTTATATAAAATAACTCTTCATTAGTAAGTTTCGCTGTATATTTGAAAGAAATCACTTTGCCAAAATCGTTCGATCATTAGAGTTTCTCTATTACAACTAAGTTGAAATAAATTATTAATTATAGAGGGAAAACATAAAAATAAAAGGTATATTTTTTTAAGTTACTATTACTTGTAACATTCACGACTATAAAAAACGTGTAATATTGATTTAAGGTTGCCCGAGTTCATAAAACTTGTAAAAGAAAAGCACGCTGTACATTTTTCTTATAGTTGGCCAAAGTAGGATGAGAGCGAGAGAGAAAGAGAAGCAATGAGAGTGGAAGAGGGATAGAAAATATGGAGATGGGGGAGGAAGAAGGAGAATTTATTCCAGGTGATGGGGAATTTGTGAATAATGGAGATATAATGAAATCGTCGTTGATAGTTAGTAATCCGATACCATAAAATGTGCATCTCGCCCTTCGGGTTTCGACCCGTCGGCGCACAATATCCGCGAGAAGTCACAATGAGTGCGAGCTTTACACTTTTTTTACCTAGGCTTCCTCCTCGTAAAAAAACAGGAAAAATATTTTATTACTGACAAAGTCTGTCGCTTCGACCTGATCGATACCATATAGTCAGGCGAGTAGAAAAGCACAATAATTTCTCTGCAACTCAGACTCTTCCTCTACTAACTTCTTCGATTTGATTTATATAGGCTGGACAGAGAATTCATTTTTATTCGAAGCTCTTTCCCTCTGCCTCCGTACCGCGCTCCATTATCCTTGAATGTAATAAAATTTTGCTTATACGCCCTGTCGAATCGTCTTTGCGAGGGAGAATATTTTTGAATGACATGATTTAACCAATTTCTCATTATTTATAATGGTTTTGTTACTCTCGTTAATTTGCCTTTATTTACCAACTAACTTTTCTTTCTGGATCGGACTGAAGCTCTCGGTAAATATTTTATTTGGATATAAGGAGACTTTGATTTAGCCCATTATAATTTTATTTGTTACCAATTTTGCAATGAAAATTGTAATTGATCGTTAAATACTTACTTTATTAGACCCAAATCCAATAATCCAAAATGCTAACATTACTTTAACTGCAACAACGTCACAATCCAGCTTAGCTTTCACACTGCTCAAACACCTGCATTTGACTGTTTAATTTTTTTACTCGAAAATTCCACTTTCATGTTTTAAAAATCGTAAAAAATCATTTTTTCCGTTTTTCTGAACTTTTGAAGGTACTGAGAGATAAACGAGTTCGTAAATTTCACCAAAACGGTTATTCCAGTGTACATCCAATAAAATGCCACGGTTCCGTTTATACGATATTTACAATTACAACATTCATTACGCATCCTGAGTTTTAATATATAAATTAAAATTTGACTTTCAGATACGCGAAAATATTTTATAATAAATTTATTCGGGAGCAAGTGCCGGACACTTCGTGATTGAATTATTAAACAAAGGTGCATCGCCATAATTAGTCGGTAATTTTAAAATTTTAAGCCTACAATAATATTGAAAAACGCATGTGTGTTTTTATGTTTTTATGGGCTTTCTGAAGAAGGCACAAAGGGAGAATCAGCCATATAACTTTTCTGGTTTATTCATCTGTTCCCACTCATGAGGGATGACAGGAAATTTAATGAGTTCGGAATGACACCAGATTTTGCGGTACGCGTGCTGTCTCTCTGGTGATTGACAAAACCCAAAATGCCTGAAACACGCAAACATCACCGAGGAGCGCCCAATGGAAAATAAAATAAAATTCTGCTGAATCAATAACTAGGCAGGCCGTCTCTTCACTCCACCCCTTTTGTATCAACTATTCAACTTTCCGCGTTTATTGCATGAAGACTGGCCTTTTGCGCCTCCTCTAGTTCTAATCCCGATCATTTGTATTTAAAGTTGAGGAACCGGCTGCTCTTTATCCTATTTTCCCTGGAACGAGGACACGTACCCTCCCGTTGACCCCTTCCCCTTCGGTTCAACGACGACCCGTGTGGGTGCGAGCCGATTCTTCATGGCGTCTGGCGCCACTAGTTCCAGAACGAGGACAATTCGAAAATACCGAACTGATTAAGGCACGAGTCCTGGACTCACTTAGACATTCTGAGGAACAAGGAAATTCGATGGATACATGAAAGGATGTGGTTGCGCGATCAAGTACATTAAGTTCTTTACTTTCGATACTTTTTTTGAGAGTTATATTGTTCTATTTTTTAAACAAATAGACCGGTATCGGCTACATTTTTATTCCCTCTTATTGATTTCTATTGGGTAGTATTATATTGCAAAAATGACTTACTTCATGCCGGTGATTTTAATAAGAGCTTAAAATAAACTTTACGTGTGTTATCTGTTTAATTGAATCCAATTCATTAAATGTATCAATTAATTATATTGGATTCTCGAATAAGAATTCAATTTTGTCTTGACAAGATTTCCTCTTTTATAACACATGACAATTTAATTTTTTTTATTTACTATTTTTTCATTACATGTTAGTTCTACTTTATTAATTTTCACGAAAATAATTTTAAATTGTTGAAAAATTACAAGGATCATCTACTCAACACATTTGAAATTAAAATTTAATTGCATAACGATATAATTGCAACAAATTTATTTAATTTCATTACACTGATTTTAAAATTACTTTCGGTTCTTGGCTCAACCATTGCACTGTCGTTACAATTTCTTTAATTTTATATCCAACTTGAAATCGCTTGCAAATAAAACTAAATAATTATTTTTACCAGGATAGAGCAATATATATATATATATATATATAGTAGGTGAATATGAAATAATGGATTGGCCGCGGATGGATTATGCTAATATTGCGCGAGACAGGCATGAGATGTCTCGAAGAAGAGTTTGAGGAATAACAAAAGAAGAAGAAGAAACAGAAACAGAAGCTGCTCCGGGAGTCGACTCAGTGTGAGTGATTCCTATTTGAACTTATTATTTGAACAGAACGCGAGTTGCTGCCTTTCTCACCCTCTGATATCATTGGTGAATCCAAAGATGCGAGAGTCCTTTTCAGTCGATCGATGCCCCGACGATCAATGGGCACTCGAGCTCCCAGAATCCATTTAAAATCGTTTTCTAGGGCATCACAAACTTCTGACCCTTGAACTCGAGTCGGGTTCGAGCGTCGCCAAAATAGCTATCTCCGAAAAATCCTGCTTAACTTTCCTTATTTATGTGCCCGGGAGCACGAGTCAATCGGATTCAACCTTCAACCGACCTGCAATGTTATTGAGTTGGTTTAATGTGCTGTATAGATTGGGTAACTGAGTTTATTGGGGTGCGAGCACCAAAAGTTCACATGTGAAAAGCTAATTTATACGCGAGTCCCCCATGATGCGGTATTTGATTAACATGGAATTGTCGTCGACCCAACAAATGCTTTCACCCCCAGATTTCTATTGCCGATAATGATTTACAACTATCAACTTTTTTTAAGTGCTCTTTTGAATTTATAATTTCTTTGCTCGGACATTTCTCCAGGCAATTTAATTGAAAATATTAAACATCGCCTCGGGCCTTAAATTTTAATAAATTTACAATTTTATTTGTAACAAGTAAATACATTTGTTTTTATTTGTTGGCTCGAAATATGTTTGTCGGATGATGATGACGTTGCAATAAATGCACAATTAATTTGGCCACAAGATAGTCCTTTTCGCAAATTATTTTTATAATCTAATTATTTTAAGCATTATGCGTCGTGTATATGAATGCAATATCTTGCGGATAAGATAAAATAAGAATCCGTGATTTAGAAACAAAAGAGTCAAAATTTAATTGAAACGGGGCTACGAACCTAAAAGAGCAATTAATACTGATTAGCTATAACGTTTACATCTCTCAATTTCGATGTTATTTTCTCTTTTTCTGATTTGCGTAATATGCCGAATACTAGATTAAGATATATTGATGGAGGCATTTCAAGTCAGATTAAAGAAAAAATTTTAAATTATAATAATAATGGAAGCATAATTTTTTTATAAATAAATTCGTTACTGGTAACGGTATGAAATATCGTATCCAAATCATTTATTTATTCCACTAGTTTATGTTGCATTTTAATTATTATAATTTTCTCAAAATCTTGTTATTAATCCCATAATGAACAAGAAACATATGCATATTCTTAGTAATAAATTTAACTGATATTTTTTGTTTATTTGATATACTATATTGTGTGTATGTATACATTTATATACGTGACCAATAAAGCGATTTATATGTACCTTGCTATTATTTTGACCGTGACAGTTCATTTAATTTTTAAAAATATTTAACTGTGAATATAACTTCTTGTGTTTACAATTTCTCTTACAATTAGTAAATAGTGTAGAAGCTTTCTTAGTCATTTCGAAGGCAATTGTAATTTATTACTACAATTAAAATGTGATAATTATTTATTTTTATAAATATTGTCCTTACATCCAACGGTTAAATATGTATGTGCTTATTAATCCAAGTCTTGCTTACTTGATAATTGGGAGAAAAGAAAAATTTTAAAAATTTCAACCAAAAATTTATCTTGTAATAGTGATGAGTTATCGACAATGTAAATAGTGAATTTTTTAAAATTTTTATTTGAATTTTTCAACATTATTTATAATTTAACGAATGCGTGTATATATATAAAATAATACAATATTTATAATAAAAGTAAATGTTTTCTTATTCTTATTATATCCTTTCTTATAAAATATTTTATTATTTTAACGAGTGTTGCGAGTGGTTTGCACCTTGAACATGTTAATAATTTTTTACCACTTTTTTTAGTCATTGTGCAAAATCGCAATGCACTCCTTCCGTCCCTCTCTTAAAATTATGTCCTTATTTCTCATCTTATTTCTTCAAATCTCTTGCACGCGCCTCCGCGTAGATGATCGTAAGGGAATTAATAAAGCTTAATCCTTATTTAATATGAAAAATGGAGGGGTCGACAGAAGCAAATGGCGTTGGCACGCGCCCTCCAAAGCTCACTTCTCGCAGAATAGCAGTAGCAGCATCCGACGAATGGATCGACAATATCGCAAGGTTTAATTGCATGTACGCGAGCTCTCACACAGGGGAAACTCGGGAGGTGAGGGACCGTAGATACACCATTTCATGTAGGAGGGGATGCAAGATACATATATACTGACACCAGCTGATTGATCTTTCTTTCTTATTCCGTTATCTTGAAACAATGAATCTTGCTTTTTTCCGAGTTTTTTTCCCTCCTCCAGTTCGTTACCTTAGAATGCTTGACACAAATAAAAAAAATAATTTCCATTCTCGCAGTGTAGTTTTTTGTGTACCAATTTTTCCGCTTGAAAAACCAGCTTTCAAAAAAATGAATTTTATTCCGATGATACGTTTACTTGTTCGATGAAATAAGAATATTCAATTTAGTTTTTTATCTTTAAAATTAAATTTTATTTAATGCAAAATTTTTGTATTAGCGATGTTTATAGAGAGTAATTTAAATAGCATGTAATGAATTTTATACAGGAATACTGAAGCGAAACTATACAATTCTTTTAAATTAGCTATTCATTAATTTTATTAATACAAAATTATCTTTATAGCTATATCCATAAGAAAGAAAGAAAGAAGAAAAATTCTTTAAGCTAATTTAGTGCAAAATGGAGTTGTCAACTTTGAGACTTAATTGAAACGTGATAGTACATTATAAAAGAAAGTAAATCATTTCAAATTTTCTTTCTGCAATTCGAACAATGGGTGGAGGTCTCAATGGAATCAAGCGATCTGGATATTGGACTACAGAAAAAGAGGTGTGCAGCCTTGGAGAATTAAAAGATCACGATTATTAATTAAATTAAATTAAATATAAATTAAAAGAGAATTAAAAGAATTAAATCACCACGCACGTGCAACAATCGCGGGTCCGATATCACGTTACACATTCAGACAACCCTTTGCTCGTGTTCGTAATCGTGTGTGCGACTCTTCGCACCGAGTAATAATAACGAGCGTTAAATTTGATAATCGCCTTCGAGACTTCTCCCCTTCATTTTTCCGTAATTTAATTTCCCTCGAGTCGTCAACTTCAATCGGGGCGATAAGATCAAAGTTGACTCACTTGGTGCAATCATCCACACAAAATCCAGCATAGTGCAGATATTAATGTTTTATGCTTCCTGGGGTCGGGCTCTTTCGTTGACCACTTGACTGCATATTCTGCAAGTGAAACATCATAATGGCTCCACTAACTCCCATGAATTCAGAAGTATCCCTGCAACTAAGGCTTCGATATCATAATGCCATATCGAGACTCTTCAATCCGGCTTTTGCTGTAATTCGAATCACTAGTCGACAGATCCGCCCTTGCCTGCCTTCAATTATAAGATTACGAATTCACTTGTAAAGTGAGTTTATTTATAATTCGTTGGCCTACAAAGAAACTATAGAGTTGATTAAGAGTTATTGCAGCACTAATTTTTCTATGAAAAATAGGACCTCGGAACTTCCTCCGACATCAAGTCACTATTCAGACTGATAAGTTGCTACTGGTTTTTGTAAGTAACAAGTCCAAAAGTACAAATAAAATAAGCATCAAAGGTGCTCCGTTTGGAGGTTCGAGCCAAACAAAAATACAAAAGGTCGGGTCGCTAATCCAGTACCGAGATGCCATTTGCCTCCATGAAATGAATAAGAAAGTCGGCACGCGAGGAAATAGAGAGAGAAACAAAGAGGTGAAAGGATATGAGGTAGTAAGAAAACATCTTGTCACTTGTGCGGTGAATACCGGTGACACGCACGCAACTACACCGAATAAAAAAGAAAAGCAAATGAAAACATCCTAGTAAATGGAATTATTTATCAAACCCGAGATTCAGGTATATATTACATGTATCTGTCTCCGTTCGTCCCCTGCGGCAGCTGTGGTTTATAGCTTGACTCGTGCATACGCACGCACACTTTGGGGTTGCTACTAGTTCTTCTCTGCGCCTTATAAACGTCTTTCGAGGTTGGAACGAGATACCAAATTCAGATGGGCTTTCGAATTTGAATTTATGACATTTATGACTCTAATTAATATACCGTAGCCATGGATACGGGACGTTATTTTTGAAAATTTTTGAAACAAAAGAAGAATTAAACTTGCGTTCAAATTATTATCATCTATTTTTTAATTAAAATTAGTGAGCACATAGATATTTCTGATTTTTGTTCGTTGGTCAGTGTGCTTGTGAAGCAAAAATATAACGCGTAGTATTCACGATTAAATATATTATTCGGTGAAATTTTTTGCTAAATTTCAGTAAAGTTTATACAAAATTTATAATGAATTTGTTTTTAATGCTCTGTATAAATGAAATTTTAATAAACCATTCACTACTCATTATATAGTGAGTATAAATGAATCAGTAGCTCCTAGTTACATGTAATAAATATAATTCGCCTTAGATATTCTCAACATAAATTTTAAATTTAATTTTAAAAAAATAATTTTGGTAATAAAGTGAAGAGACATAATTATATTAAATAAGTTATATTTCATTTTAAAAGCATATAACCTAAATTTCTGGTTTAAAGTGACTTACACACGAATACGTTTGAACGTACCATCCCGGAAATGTCAAAAAGAATAACTGAGTCACCATTAAGAGTTCCTCATCTAATATTCACCTATCTCACTTTCACTTACCAACCTCTCCTTCTTCTTTCCTTTTCTCAATATGCAAGGATACATATTTCTACTTATCTATCCATTTATTTATCCATCTACAATTCTAATTATCTACGTTTTAAACTTACCCATGTGTTTCCATCTATTATTATACTTGACGTTTATTCGACTTATTATACTACTTTCTTCTTCGTTTTGAATAGGTCCAGTTCCGTATCAATATTCATACACGCACAGTGATTATGTGCGAAGACGACAATTCAGAAATCGGGTCAAATATTATGTGAATTCCGAGCAGAGAGCATATTATTTTCATTTGCACGATTCCTTTTCTGCTTCCTCCTCTCAGAACCCAGGATTTAGGATTCATTTACGTGAAACCTAAAGAAGCAAAATGTATCTTAAATGGATTCCGTGGCAGCCGTTTTTAACTCCAAAATGATGTTCTTCTCTTCATGAGCTTCTTCTTCTTTCGCAACATGAATATAAAATCTATTATCTTTTCTCGAAAAAAAACCCCAACTGTATTACAAGGTACTAGCGAGAATATGGAAGAGTAGCTCAAAAAATAATGAACTCAGAGAGTGAAACGAGCATAAAGAAAATGAAATGGAATAAAATTTGGTAAATTCTTTATGATTAAGAATTCTCCTGCTGATAACTTGAAAAATATTTTTCATTGATAATGCATTATTGTTATTCTCTATTATGAAATATTTTTTTAAAATTCTTTTTGTCCTTGAAGGATTAAAAGAATGTCACATTTCAACGAATAACTAATGCGAATCAAACATTTAATACCCGATAATTGTGTGATTGAAGATGATTATTCAAGTTCATTTTCCAAAGACAGCTTACAAATCATTAAAAATACAAGTATATTTTTAATTTTAATTTTAATTTAAATGAGACAGGTTTATTTTGAGGAAAAACCTTTATTTCAAGAGATAATATTTTATTTATCAGTTCTGATAGAGTATTTTGCTTAAAGTAAAAAATTAAAACAGTCGGATTGCAATATATTCTTGATTATTTTCCCACAACCAATCGGAATCTTATAAAACTGCTGTAAATGAAAATGAAAGAACGGGCAGTTTCGTCGTGCCCGAGATCTGCACCTATGGTCGCCAATTTATCTCAGCTGCAACGAACCAGCAAAGGCAAATTCTTATAAAAGCTAGCATGGTCTCCGAATTCACATGCCACAGCAGAAATAAATTTGCAAATTGCGAAAAGTCGTGATAAGAGATTTGAAGAGGGTTTGCGCGTGTGTGAACATTGCGGGAAGAAATTTTAGCCAGACATGTGCATTATTTCAAATGGCGGCGTAAAACCCTTCGTCAGGAGACTTACACAGGACCGTCACGAATTATTCCCACGATTCAACCGCAGAACCGTGGATTATCCTCTCTTCAACCACCCCTGAATATTCATACGAACACGAGTCTTTATATTATCGTGATGACCCATGAATTATTAAACTCGGGAGTCGAAAAGGAAAATGTCTGACGCATCTTTAAATCGTAATTTAAGTCCTATTAAAACATGATATGATGGAAAAAAAGAAATGTACTGTAAAAATGTTTTGCGATCATCTTTTTTAAATTAATTATCCTCACGGCATTGTACTTCCAGGGTTACTTCTTTATTACCGAGGCATTTTTTTATGTACATTGCAAGAACGAACATTATATTCCATTTCTATCAACGATTAACTAATTTTAATATTAAGAATTTGCACTTTGTGCACAATATTGTAATAAAAAATTATATATTGCGATAATACAGTCTTCTGAACATGTAATTTAAAAAGAAGGTACATTAATGTATTGAAACGCAACACAGAAGCGTCAACTATTCAATACGTGAGTGAAATGCTACACCTAATAGCTAAATATTTTATGTTTCTTGAAGTAACATGTCAGGTGACGTAGTTTCTTTCGGAAAACTAATAATTAAAAAACTATTTTACTATTTATAGAATATGAAACAAAAAAGTATAAAAGATAATTGCAATTATACGATATTTCCAAGTAGAATACAAAGATACAAACGGAATTCGAAATGAAATTTAAATTTTTTAATTTGGCGTAGGATTATGGTAGACCTAAAAAGGAAAAAGTAAGAATTTGTTAGCAGTAATAATGTAAAACAAATTAGCATTTTGACAAAGCTTTGCTGAATATGAAAGGAAATTTTCTGGACATGTACCGCCGGATTTAATAGCTGGGCGGCGGAGATGGGTGGTCGCCTGAATCAATACGTACATTCCGATAGTAGAAAAGGAAAATATCCAGTGAAAAGTGATGAAAAGAGAGCGAAAGAGAGGGGGAAGAGAGAGAGAGAGAGAGAGAGAGAGAGAGAGAGGGAAAGAGAAAAGCCATTCGAGAGCTAAATGGATACGAAAAGTCGAATCGGGCACAAATTTCTGCCATGAATGCACTTGGGTAATGTGCATGATGCGGCGTGTCGCACACTCGTTCTCCCGGTCGTGTGTGTGGGGGTAGTTGCGTGTGCGTTCGGTCAATTAGCGACTCTCGGGCTCTCCTCGGAAATAAAAGTTACATGAGCCACCTACGTGAATAATAATTAGAACACTGGACCCCGCCACGGAAAATTTCCAAGGACAATGGCTGATGAGACGCAAGAGTAAAAAGAATATCCGAACGAAATGGAATACGGAATGAGGGTTATCCGCTTGATCCTTATTCCGCCAGTTGGAAGGTGGGAGGGTAGTGGAGAGGTTGGTAGAACGTAGCAACTTCCCTCTTTCGAGTCTGGATTTGGGTTGCAGCTTATTTCTTGATGCACTGGACGCTTTCTTTATCGCAGATATATTCACTCACTAGTTTTCACTCTGCCAATGAGGTATTTCTCCATTGTTTCTCTATTGTATTATTACGCTCCTCCTGACAAGTCAACCCTCTCATTATAACAAACTTAATTTATCACGAAATTGACAAATGAAAAACAAACTGAAATTCTCGTTGTTTTCAAGACTATTTTATGTCGAACACAGGAAATTTTATAAAACTGTCATCACTTTATTAGAGTTGTGTTTAATTCGACTATTATCAATGATTGTTTAATTGCAATGTTAATCTAGTAATTTAATTTCAACCCATTTAAAATGATGACATGTAAAATTGAATGTAATTTTAAATACGAGGTTTGTATGGAAACACTCGTTAGAAGGCTCACAAATTCGTAGCATGAAAACTATAAACTACTTGAAGTTAATAGGGAGGATATCTTATTTAAACGCTTGTATTATAATTATAAAAAATTATCTTTGTGAAAGCATATCGACTACCCATTAGTGGTTTAATATTAAAGATTAAGGCATTCGCAATATAAATTTTTATTTTACCACATCCAAATTCATTTTGGTTAAGTGGTTTTTTTCGAGTCAATGAAAATCATCAGAAGAATTGTATGCAATAAAGTTGGTTAGAGTTCACATTATCTTCCGTTTCTTTATCTTGCTTCGTAAACTATAACTCCAACAAGTTTTTCGGTTTTTAAGAGTCAAAGATACGTGCCACCCTTTGAATTCCATCAGATTATCAACCACTATCGTTAAGCACTTGCATAAATCGTATTCGCATTTGTATTGGTACTCGCCCTCTACATGACAACATGCGAAAATGTCTCCTCGTATTCTTCTCGTTATCCCTCATTTTAAATCGCGGTCTTTCTCGTTTCTTTTTAACTTTTTATCTACACACTTATCTCTATACAGTCACGGACACGCATTCGCATCTTTTCATCCTCATTCTTCCAAACTCGATACGGTAGCTACTCTACCCTCGGGTTTGTGTGCAAGATCTATGGCAAGCTGCGAATAGGCATGATCACGAAAATATAGGGAAGTAGAAAAATAAAAAAGTAGCAAAACAGAGAGAGAGAGAGAGAGAGAGAGAGAGAGAGAGAGAGAGAGAGAATGACGAGGAGAAGCGTAAGCGAAGCCACAAAGATATTCTCAAATTCAAAGAACACAAAAGATACCTGCATGCATTAGAGAGTAACCATCTGTATTTCTCTCTCTGGTAATTTGAGTAAGAACCCGATCTACCACAATACAGAGACAGAGAGCAGACAGTGCCCTTAGTAGTACAACGTCTTTGTTACAAGGGTGAGAGAAGGAAAATTTCGCAGTAACTAAGAGACTGAGGATTTCTCTAGGCTGGTCTACGAATGTTTTAAACGATTCTAGTGACTATAGTCCTTCGCTCTTTAAAGAGTTAATGCATGATCTTGCTCTTTTATGCGTTTGTTATGGAAAAATTATGAATAATTAAATAATGGATAAATAATGTAAAAATAATACAAGCTGCATAAATAAAATCTGGAAAAATTTAATTCTTTTATAAAACACAAATATTTAATATTATAATAATAGAGTATTTTGTATTATCAATATTTATGATATTTTTTCATAATAGAATGATTTCCATTTTTAATGATAACCAACATTATTGCCATGAACTTTTCCACAACTAAACTCAATTTGGCAAACTGATTATTTGTTCTAAAGAATTTTTTAGATATGATAGAAAAATTTATTACAAACATACAATTTTAAGATTTTTATCGAATATTGCAATATAAATATTTTTAATAGTAAAGTAACAACTTAAGTTTTCGAGGAAAAATTTTTATGGAAATATGCAGGAAATTGAGGAAAGAAAAAATCTTTTTTACGATGAACAAATGAGAATAGGCTTTATGAAAATTTCTACTTTAAATTTAATTACAATTTTAAGCTATTAAATTTTCTACCTAATAAATATAGCAACTAGCATATAGTTATTTCAGAATGTAATTGGAAAAGGGAAAAGGATATCGAAGGGTAAAATTTTAAAAATCTACACTGAAAGGGAGAGAGGGTGTAACAGGGTGAAGGGGAGGAAAGGAGAAAGAAGCAATTGTCATCGTATGATCAAAAGATGATTTGAATTGTTGAATTGTACTTGATCTGAAAAATGGTTTCATTTATTGTCGACGAGAATGGGAGGCTAATTGATGTATATATATTGATGTATATTAATTGATGTATATATTCCCTTTGATTCTATAAGCGTAAATTCTCGGTGTCGTCAATGGTGTCGTCCTAGTATTCTTTGTCAAAATAACGCGTTAATCTTTTTTTGGACCTTTTTTCTCAATCTATGAATTTCTTCTATGAATAATGTATGAATGCTTGATAATTTTTTTCATGTGAACTTCTTCATGCTATTAAATATATATTCCCTTCTCGGTTGCTTCAGAATTACTTTCAGTTTATATAATTCATAATTTAACAAAAAAACAGCTTCCGTACAACTTTAAATGAATGTTCATTTGAAAAAAATAGATAAATTAATAATTCAGAAAGAATAAAAATATCTCGAGGAATTCCCAATAATAGTAAATTATTTGTCCTAATTAATTTGCAATCCATCAAGTTCATGTTGGAACAAATTCGTACGAAATCACGTTATATTATCAGTAAAAAAAATAAACAAAAATCACTAGTAAATGATTCAAAACTCTGGTAATTTGTGAGAATGAAACTTGGAAATTTTCAAGTGCAATGATGCTATATTTTAAATTTCCAAAAATCCTCAATTCTTAATTACCTTCTTCATCGGCACTGATGAGTAAGTTTATTTTCATTCACTTTTTAGAAGTTGATAGAAATCTGCGACTGAAAAAGAGCATGTGCTAAGAATAAGATTTTATATACACGTGCTTAGAGCGCAGGAGTTAAAATAATAATTTGTATTACAAGGGGGTCGATATTATCAAAAGGGTCGCGCTCCTTGTTTAACTAATAATAAAAAAATAAAAAGCTAAAAAACCTAAATTAAAAACACAACTTATCTCGGGTATTCATCGCGATGCTTAATTTGAATGCTTCATGTCTATATTTTATATTTGTATTAATGAATTAAAAAAAAAAAAAAGAACTAATAATAATGCTTGTTTCTTGTGCCCATCGCTAATCATTCTTTGATCTTCGTTATTGAGGTAAATACATGTATTATTACGTGCATTTATATAAATTAAATCGACATCAAGGCTATTCTATCAATATTGATCTGTTCATTCACGAATCTGAAATTTAATTATATCCGCGTGCTAGATCCTAACAAGTGCTTCAGTGTTTCGTCCCTCCGTTTCGCTCAGATATCTTACCCTTTTCTTCTTTCACCCGAAAAACAAAATTAACTCGAGGCAGAAACAGAGGAAAAGAAGTTGGAAAACTCACACGCGCTGCTCGATCTATCTATTATGGACCTCAAAGTATACATAATCTGCTTTCCACGTTTACGATCGGTTTAACACTTACTCTCACTCCTAAAAGGTAAAAGCACAACAAAAGCTGCGCGGGGGTTGATGGATTTAGATAATGTGTTGCACGAAATTAGATAAAAGTATCGGAGTCCAGCTCCCGAAACATATCGACTCGTTAAACGAAAATTTTTTCAGAAATTTTTTCCTTCGGATGATTCAAGGACTGATATATCTGCCCAAGTCACATGATGTATTATATCTACTAAATTATCGTGGAGCTCGTCAGTACGTTTAAAGCAATTTTACATAACTCAGCAAACTCAATAAATATCGCATCGCTTCTTGTAGCCATTCAAAGTTCTTACGCGTACAAAGATGTTTTCTGTCAGTCGAGTCATAAAATTGCTTTATAAAAGAATCCTCTGCTTTTCACGAGTAATAATCCTTTTAATCTCACTTTTTAATCTCTTAGAATTTTCTCTTTACCTTTTTCTATGTGACAGTATACAATAATGTGTAGAAACTGTTATTGTTGCAACGGATTTTTTACCTTTACGCTCTAATAATTGTTCTGTTAAACATAAAGAAAGTTCTGTCTAATATGAAAACTAGAACAATTCATCAGCGCTCCCGCGATCAGGATTCATCACAGGTAGTCAATCAAGAGCGACATAATACTCAAATAGTTTTGCTTTCGAAATCCTATCGAAAGCTGACCAGTTAATGTACTTGTAGTTGAAATTTGTGTCATTCAACTTCATACCCATTGAATGGTACATTTAAAAAAGGAATTTATAAGCGCAAAATGGTGATAATTTTCTTTTTATACTCATTAGAATTTGGACGTGTAATCACTTTCAAATAGACTTCATTTTATCTAAACATACTCGCGGGCAAAATAATGTGTATAATCGATGTCGGATTTTAAACATGTAATTTCAACATTATTGCCTTGATTATATGTTTTATAAAATATACATATATGACACAAGCTACGGATTCTATAAATCCATTGATAATTTTGAAAATTGAATTTCAAATATCATAATATGATTTTATGCAGGAATATTTATCCTGTTCTTTCGGTTGAAATTTCAATTCGCTGGATTGAGGTCAAAAATCTAATTCATTTTCTAGAAGTTGATACAAGATAATCATTTAAATTTTCAGTTTCACGCCCCTCCCTTTCTGTCTTTACAGTAATGCAAAACGTGCTCGAAACATCGACGTATTCTACGGATCATAAAAGCTGATCCGAATCCATGAAACAACGTTCATAAAATGCGAATAGGGTCGACCCGCTGGATCACCATTGTCATCATCCTCCTGGGTGATCCCAAGCTCCAAAGGATGCACGTGATCCTGAAGCGCTCAAGCTTCGGAATGGACGTACAGGTCTGCATCCGATTGCCGTACCCAGGAGACAAGGACATAACTCATATCCAGCACTCGCATATGCTAATAATGTAGGTGGAAATTTACTGTTCCCCGGCGCACGAAGGACGCTGGGGAGGTTTGATCGCCGCATATTAGTCGAGAAACCCACACTTGAATCCCCTTCTACCTAAAACATCTGCGAGTGCGATTTATGTGCCAACTTCACTCACTGGACGTCTATATCTCTCCTGTTATGAAGGAGATCTAATGCTCTTCAGCGGGGTTCTTACTTTTTATATCTGGGATAAGAATGTTCTCTGAGTTGAGGAAGTGCACGGGTTGGAGGAATCCGAATTGAATTCGAAAAGATTGACAATTGCCGATTGGTTGCTCATTTATCAAAAAGTATGGATTCGGTAGAAACTACACTATCAACAAGCATTTTCAAGGATAATTCAGGGAGCCTCGATAAATCGTATGTTTTTTAAGTACATTGAATTTAGTACATCAATTAAAATTATTAAGCAAAAAAGAATATTAATATTAAATATCGATAATTGAAATTATCAGTTTTTAGGGGAGTAGAAAATGTGTTTTTTCGCAACAAAATCGAGTGCAAGAACTTGCAACAATCAAAGCTCAAAAGCTCTTCCTAAAATTTGATTAAATAAACATTTTCAACTAATTAAGCCCGACGATCAATTAATTCCTAACGAAAGCAGAAGACAACGACCAAAGGCATCATTAATAACACAGTTGTCCAACAACGTGGCAAGTAATTACCGGTGAGTAGGTTCTCTCTTCCGTTCCCGGCACAAACACAGACATACAAACACATACATATATTCGCACCTCCACCCGCAAGCGACGTCCTCATTATCGTCTTGCCATAAATAAGACCGAAAGCACGTGGACGTGGACCTGGACTGGGTGCCCGACCCAAGTAGAAACATGCATGTCTCTCCCACTCAGGACTATTCGAGTTCCGTCCTTCTTTTCCAGGAGTAGATGTTGCCCAGGAGATGGAGACTCCGAGGAAGATGGCTAACTGTGAAGTAGCACTCGAGAACAGATTAAGAAATTTCTTGCCAGCTTTTACCCACTCATTATAAAAAAAATGTTGTCATGAAGTAGAGAGATTTTATTACTGATATTGCCAACAAGTTATTATTCAGGCTTTAAGTTACAAATTATTTATAATGAACTCCGACCTCTTCGTTTTCTCTAAATTAAAATTTTTTTTGCTTGTTAATAACTGACCCCGGACGTTTTACATATTCAATATCAAAATCAAAATTTTTATTTAGACAGTATCTCAACATGACACTAATTTTAATAATAAAAATATAAAATATACATTGTTTTAAGTTTAAAAAATTATTGAAGGGGGGAATTTTAGAAAGATAAAAGTGTTCCAGTTTTTTTTTAAATTTATTAGCTGTTTGTGTCACCTCTTGAAAAAAGCATTTGATGGAACATTTGAATAACGCTTTACACACGACAAATCAAATAAAAAAAAATAATAACAATTACGTATCTTGAGTTCGCTTGCGTTTGATAATGAACAGAATAATAAAATCGAGTGTTCGTTTCAAAAATATTGCGAAAAGTTCAATTTCCCAATACAGTTTTTAATGACACAAGAAGTGAAGATGAAAGAAAGAAATGAAGAAACACAGAAAGAAGTGCAACTTGTCTCCGACTTAAATCTGCAATACCCGACCAACCGTGATGCAATTAGAAAGTCATTATCTGTATTCGCAGGCGTCGGATCCGTGTGTCACCGTCGCATCTGACTCGAGTGGACTCAGGAGACGGGAATGGATGTCTGATCAGTCAGTGATCTTTTCTACCCCCAAACATCCCGTCTTGCACCCTGAATTTGATCCCCGAGGTGTTTGACACTTTTCAGTTTTCACTACCATTGCCACAACTCCTACGCAACACAATACTGCAATACATAGTTACAGATACATCAGAGATAGCTTCTTTTAGGGAAATAAAATACACCAAGATACAATTTGTGTTTTTTTACTGGAATAATACGTCAATGTCCAAAATGTCTAACCAAAATAAAAATTAAATCACTAAGAGGATTCATTATTGACTTGCATTTCTGCAAATCTGCATGTTTGTGCCTTTCAAAATAATTTGTAAATCATGTATAAATGTTTATTTGTCACCTGAAAAAATAACCAATATTACAAATAGTAGCTTATGAAATAAATACATGACTTTATTAATGCATTAGAATTGAATTGTAAACTCTGTTATCATCTTTACATTGATATCATTTTTGAAACATTATTTTAGTCCGGAAAAATTCTTTTTCCGGTGATACCATATTTCAAACAAGAAAATTAGATAAAATTTTTATTATTAACTTGATTGTAGTAACACTCTAAAATTTTATATAATAAAACTAAACTTTATCTGAACTTTGGATAAGTAAAATATTATTTTTTTAATCTATTTTATGGGTTTGATTTACTTTTTTTCATTCAATAATTATTTGTACAATATTTTGTATTTTCATCTTCAAAGAAGAAAAGCTTTCAATTTCCATTCGTAAATTGTAATATTTGAAATTTGATTTGTTAATTAAATATAATTATTATATTTTATTTAATAAAGTTTATTCAATAAAATTTGAAATTGTTTACAAGTACTTGACAAACGTAAATAAATATTTCAATATATTTAAGATAATGCTTTAATATTTATATTAGTCGACTATTTATAAACATATTTTTGTTCTTTTTTTTTCAAATGAATAAAGTGACTCTCTCGGCATCACAATCGCAACCATATTTTTAAAAGCTTTGAAGAATTACAAAGTAAAAGAAGAAGGAGGGAGGGAGAAAAAGAGCAAGAGAAAGAGAAAGTGCCAGCAAAGTTTCAACAATAATTTACAGCAACACATACATAGAAATTATATGGAAATAGAAAGGGAACAGGTAAAAGACTATGATATAACCACAAGAAAGGGTGAAAATGTAAAGATTGGCCTGTCTTATAGGGGAGGATAAAGTTAAAAAGCACGCCGGCAATGCTTTTTCTCGGATATACAAAGGAAGCCACAGAATATGTGGAGTGTCTACCGAATGTCGTGTACATTTCATTGCAGCGAGTAGCATGGACATCCCGAGGTGGACAATGGAGCAAAAGTTGGTGCTTGGGAATAGGTAAGTGGTCGTTGTCGAGTTGGACAAACTACACCGACTGTCTCACATTTTATTGTGCAAATCCATTCGGTTTTATCTGAGTTATTTACTCGCGAATGCTTTCTTATCTCGAATTTGTTTTAACGAAATAAAGTGTGACGTGCCAATGGCTATAATTTCAGACAAACATTTTTCTATTTGATGATATCACACTTATACAGTATTCATTTCGTTTCGTTTTATTTCCTTCGGTTCAGTTTCGTTTAATATAAGATTTTTAAGATATTAATTGCGGGAATATGTTTTTGCAATCAAGCTTGTAATCCGACAAAAATAAAATATACACTTTATACAAGAAAGTATTTTTATGTATTTAGAGGTATACACAGAAATACAAGATTAGATCATTATCTGCCTTCGTCTGCAGCTTATCTCATATGTTCTGAACTTTTTAGATTTAAAGAATATGTACACACATTTAAATATCAACAGTTTTCATTAATCTTATTTGACATGTTTTTTTAGTATGTCCCGTGAAATTTTTCTTAAAATACAAGATTTTGATGAAATTTAATGCCTCAAACTCATAGCTCATAATTAATTATTAACCAATTTGATCAAATTTGAATAAATCGTTAAAAAACTGTCAATCCATTTGCATGATGTCGATGTCATAAGCAAAAATTATACCTCAACACAAACCGTTTAATAATCTACAAAGCTGCCCACCCAATAAAGGTTCTATAACTGAAAAATAAGAAAACACGAGTTAAGGATGAGTGACGTGCGAAATCGTCATCACTGCAATCAATAGGGAATTTTACACCTTTCATCCTTCTTTTGTCGAGGCTATGCCTCCTTGAGTTGCTCCGTATGGAGCACTTTTCCTACGAAACTTGTTATACCCATTAACACGGCGTCCCTTACATAAAAGCCGACTCGGCTTTTCTCTTTTCTCCTCTCTTTCCTTCGAACGTACGCATTTCTTTGAGAAGAATAAAAACGGAGAGAGGGAGGAAGTGTGAAGCCTTAAATCGACTTCGTAAATCACAGTCTACGCGCACTCGACCCGACCTGAAATCTAGTTTGAGTTCCAGGTGCTAGGGCGAGGTCTTCTGCGTCATTTCCGTCGGTTAGAGGTACACCCGCCAATTAACGCCAATCCTGCAATTCTTCACGATGGAGGAGAACCGACTCCCTTTACATTTACACACATGCGTGCGCGGGCAGACATTTACTCTTTATGCTGCTTGCTCGTTGAAAAATTAAACTCACAAAGTGCAGAAGATGAAGAAATGCGGCAACTTATTTCTTAATGTAGATATGAACTATGTTGATAAGTGCTCAGATTTTTCATTTCGAAATAATTGAAATGAACACTGAATGATTGCTTTGTTTTATTGCACTTGTAACCAATAATGTGCCATTCCTTACGATAACAACGTACTCGTGTAAACAGATAAATCCTAATAAAGTTGCAATTTCTATGTATTGTCAGCATAATTATAAAATGTACCTTTACGGTTTCGATAATAATTTTAAAATTTTAAAAAACAACGAGTATCGTTTATGATGATTGCACGAGTGTAATTGTACTATGTACAGTTGAAGTAACTATTTAATTACACTACATACCTAACAAGTTTTAACAGACGAAATTTCATTACTTCAATTAGACATGACTGGAATAAAATGAGAACTAGGTAAAAGAAAGACTGTGAATTATGTAGAATGTAAGAATTAAAGTTGATAATGTAAAGCACATTTCTCTCATAAGAACCAATGTTTGTTAATAGAGAAGCCATTGTTTTCGCAGCACTTGACTTTTCTCCTTCCATTTCTCTTTTCTTTAAGTTCTACTTAGCAAATGTAAAAAATAATAGTCGCTTGTGTGAAAAATTCTAGCTGCTGTAACGATAAACAATAAACTGAATTTGTTTTTGGGTTTGAGTAGTCATTTTTTACAGTCGTTTTTTATCTGTACAATTAAATGTAAAATTAAAAAAAAAAAAAAATTACAGCTCACGTATTTTTATAATAATTGCATAATTTATATAATATTAAAACCAAATTTTATTCGAATTCTCGAAAAAAATTATGCAAATCAAAAATAAATTAAATAAATTTTGAATAGAGGTATAAAAAATTAATTTATCCTGAAAAAAAATAAGAATTGTTCTATGATAACTCGGGGTTTATAAAATTAGCAATAGAATTAGTAGTAGAAAAGAATGCCATACTTCCGAGGAAACAACGAAGATAGTGGAAAAATAAACGAAAAAATTTCAAGAGAAAATCAGAGAAAAGAGTACAAGAAGCTTTTTTTTATCAATACAAAAAAGTAATGTGATTACTTTTGTGTATTGATAATATAAGCAACGTGAACTTTGGCTATGTCTTTTTAAAATTATGTCATTTATAACTCGGATAGAATTAAGAAAAATTTTTTTAAATTAATTTTTATGTTCATTGCTTCTGCTGGTGCTACTACTACTGAACTCAGTGCTGCTAAAGAGCTATAGCAAATGAAGCCGTAAAATATTTTTTACTGTCGTATGCAGCATATTTGATTATTTTTCGAGATCATTAATCTCCATCTTAACCAATGCAAACTTTTGCGAATATACATTTTAGCTTGTTTTTATGAAAACACCCGCCCCACTAGATCAGTGGATGATTTGAAATTATTTCTGTGAGAGTAAATTCGATCGTTTATCGTCAGTGCACATACTTGAATGAGTATTAATTATTCGTTGAATTTTATTTATATATTAAAAAAATTAACGTTAATTGATGTAATATACTATTTTGTATATGTCGAAACCATTGCCAATATTAGAATTTATGCCACTTAAATAAAGTATAAAGTGATAGACCGCCACATTATTTCAAATATAATTTTAATTATGTGATATATGTACACACGCTGGCATGTATTTACATTGATTTATTTAGGTACACGTGCATAAATAGACTTTACATAAAATATTAAAAGCATCATTCATAATCTATTATTAAAAATCTTCATATGCTTGCAAAAAATTGGATGAGAGGAATTAAAATCAAATTTTTTAATAATTGTAATGAAAAATATTTTACGATCCATCGGAACTTTATTAATTTTACAATAAAAATCAAACTATATTATAATTTTTATGTGGTTTTAATTACGCTGCATCGTCATATTATTTTATGATTAATCAATTCTAAGTACATTAGGCAGGCGCAAATTGAAAAAAAATATTAAACACGACCCCAAATATTGCGATAACAATAACATGGAGTTGGCAGTTTAAATTTATTATGCAAAAATTCGTTGTTTGAAAGCCATGTTTGCAGATAATTTACGAATGGAATTCCTATGGCGAGCGGGAGGGGGGAAGGGGAAGCAGCTACGCAACTTCTTAGAAAATATATATATATTCGTAATTGACTTTCCGTTCGATAAATTTAATTACTGGTTGCCAGCATCGCGCGAAAATTCAGCTTCTGCCAAGGAAAAACTGCCATATCATTAATTGAAATCGCTTTTACAATTGCAATTCAGTCGAGCCAAGTTTCGATTTATCCCGAGCCGAAGAATAAACAGACTCGCGAATGCGAAATGCACCTCTTTTGCTCAGTGATTTTGGTCCAGTTCCGTACCGTCTGGGCTTATCACCTATTAATCGCCGTTTGATGATAAACAGCGAGTAACCAAGAAGGGGAAAGAGATGTTGCGGGGAGATAAAGCCGAGCCTGGGCACATTTTAATATTCAAAATGCAAAGCCCTAGTATTAATATTCTTCTCTTGCCTTTCTAACTCTTTCCTTTTACTTTCGGTGGTTTAGCGGCTATATGTGACTTCATTCCGACTGCGAGTATTAATTATGCAAATGAATAATTAGCATTTCGATTATTTCATCGAGGCGTGAGAGGCTGCTCCGCTTCTCCTCGCTATGTACACTCTTTCTCTCTCCCCCTGCTTCATCTTTCTGTTCTTTCTTTTTCCCTATTCGTTGAGGCTTTTTTGTTCGACTCCTCCTGTCAAACTCAAACTATGCAAAAATGTCACATACTACGTTTACTTAATTATAGCGAAAATAATATTCAAAGAGCAGATTTCTCTTTGTAAGGAATTTTAATGAAAATAAATTAATAATAAATCGACGTGATTAATTTTAATTTTTGAATCAAAGTATATAATGAGTACCCGTGATAACCAGCTCCCGATACATGTCGTCACCTCCTACTTGTATAATTGTGTCGATTGTTGTTTGTTTGTTTTTTTATTTCATTGAAATATGCAGAACAAACGCGCATGCCCCCCGTAAACTAACTCGTTTATTTATTATCTTGATTATGTTCTTCCAATATGCTTTATTATAATATCTTATATAATTATAATAATTCCATTGATATTTAACATTTTATTTTATTTATTGCAAGCATGATTATTGTATATTAAATACATAAAATATTTTAATTAATTTATAGGGCTTATAACTCGCATAATACAAAATTCAGTAACAGTCAAAGTAATAATGTTGGTCGAATATTAAAGCGCTTTATAGTTAATGACGATTTTACAAGCATCTAAAATGGAATTTTATTTAACCCACACAACTTAACAAAAATCTGATATCTTTTTGATCAAACTATTTGTATATTAATTTTAGTTAGAGTTCAGATTTTATCAGCAAAACATTTGTACATTTTGCATTAAAAATTTGCTTTAAAAAAAAAGCCCCTTAGAATACAATACATTTGTGTATCGGTGTAGAATTCTAATATTGAGAAGAGAAAAATGGAAGGGATAATGAAACCGATAATCTTGTCGACGTCCGAATTAACGATTAGCCTTCGACTCTTTAAAAAAGATAAAATTATTTTTTTTCCCTCATACGATAGTACATTAATATCGTGCGGCCTATCGATTAAAATCAAGCTATTTTTTAATATTTATCATAAAAACCATAATCATATTATCTTAACAACTTTCATAATTAAATTTGGTTGTCAGCATTTGGAGGTGGTTTGTGTCTCTAAAATTACTGTTACATGGGAGAAAATCGATAACTCTCCTCGATTTACATTTTATCTCATAATAGGTAATATGAAAGTCAAATTAAGATAGTCTCACCCTACTGCAAGTCAGGTAATTTGCTTATTGATTTATAATAATAGAAATCATATAATTATGTACAATATTTAACCACGAAATTTTGATAAATAAAGTAGTTACGATATAGATTGATATCTTTAATAAATAAACTAATTACGTATATTCTTTAAAGAGTAAATAGCTTTTTTATACTCTCTCAGTCGAGTCTATTATCAGAAGAATTAATTACATTGTAAACATTTCGTTAAGTATAATCAGTTTTATAACTTATAGATTGAATAATGATTGTTTATAATTTGATATTGAGTATCTATATCTGGAATTTAAAATAAAATTTTGAATCAGGTGTGGCATTCAAACAATTGCTCCAACATTTCTATTTTCATTTGCTAAAACAGTAACAAATCCACACATATTTTTCTACATTTCCGACCAAATTACTTTCTCGTAACGATAAAGCTGAAAATCAATAAAAACCTGGATCTAATAAAAGAAAACATCGGGAGAGTGAAAAAGAGGATGAGGGAGCGGGATAAGCAAAAGCACGAAATGATAAATATTAATCCGCTGCGTCACACTAAGATCCATGAATCATAACCCGAGCTGGTCTATCGTTCGCCTTTTCATTGAAAATCATCGTTTCAAAACAGACAAAGACACGAGTACCGATTTCATTGATTTTGAATGGTAGGTTCGCGTGCATTCACAATTACATCGGCATCGTGATCGAAGATGAAGGATCAAGGCTCGAAAATCGAAAATCGTGGATCCTCCACATCTTCCCATCCACACCGGGATTTAAATGCCGTACATTATGAAGCCGACATTTGACGCGTTGATCTAACGAGCCTATACACTCTCAGTTCTATAAATATCGAGCTTAATGTTTCGTTTTTATCGTAGTTTGGTGCCTCGAGCTGAAGACGTTTTTATATTGTTCCAATTCGTAGTTAATTTATGAATGATTATGACGAAAAAATGTTTTCTAGTGGATTCGAGAGGCGAAAGTGGGACAGAGAGGGCGAGGGACCAGATGGATCGCTCTGTTGGAGTGAGAAGCGAAGGGAAGCGTGGGAGGAGGATGAATAGAAGAAGAGAAAGTGAAGAAGGTACTTGCATAGACCGAGGAATGATTGAATGAGTATTGGAGACATATTAACATCCTTATCTCCTCCTCGAAGAATATGAATTTTATAATGAATGGCTCCTATGTTCTTTGAGCCCGTGAGTTATGCGTATATAAATCATGAAAAATGATTTTCGTCAGTTTTTATCTAAAAATTTTAGTTCAGTGTACAATAAGCAATCCATATTTATTTATTTATTTATAATAAAGCTTTTATTTAATCTTAATCGTCGCGTATACTTTGTTTGATGCATTATAAGTGCTTTTCCACTATTACCATCATAATCAAAAATATGAATTACAATGCAAATTTTTAAATGTTATTCAAGAGTATGCGCATAGGTATATAAACACGAATATAAGCGTTATTCACATTATTTTACAAAGGTAATAATATGTAAAATTTTAAAGTTAATTTCAATATCTTTTAATTATTTCTTGAATAATGATATCCGGTTTTATAATTTCTAACTTAATAATTACACTCTGCGGTATCACATGAATAAGTAAATAATAATATGAACCAAATGTCCAAAAACTCAAAAAAGAGCTGAAAAATTAATTGAAGTTTTAACCAATTAATTAAATAAACAATCCAATATTAAAAAAAAAAAAAAAATCATCTACTAATGCATTTACCAATGCTGTTTTTCATCACAGTTAAGTGCTTTTTTTACACTTGAACAATATTAACCATAATACAAATTTTGACTCATATTTTATACCTTCCATTCATCTTATAAACCACAAGGTAATTGATTCTTTTTTTACGTCCAGTGATTACTTCTTTTTGACAATGATATTTTCATTTCTGGAATTGGAATTTAATGAGAATATATGTTTGCGTAATGTTTCCCATTGGAGTGTTACCCATCAACGCTTATGGGTAAAAAGTTTCATAAATTAAAGTATAATTTATATAATTATAGTATCTCGAAGTAATTGAAAAAAAATTCCTTTATTATGCCTTAGAGAAATAATGAAAACTTATGAATTATTTACGTGTATGCGAGGAAAGACAGATAATAGTTTAGAAAAAGTTCCAACAACAATGAGTTCTCTAATTAAATATTGCATCATTAAAGATATCTCAATTAATGTAATTATGAAAATGAAGATTATTATAGTGAGCGAATGAGTTATTATCAACAACAAATAAGAATTAGTGCACATGTATAATTAGATTTTGTAATTTAAACGAAATATGTTTCCAATATAGCAAAATTGATTCTATTATTACACAATAAGCAGAATTAATAAATTTACAATAAAGGAAATAATTAGCGATTGCATTATTAAATTTAATTAATGTACAAAATCTTATTTTATGTAATGTTCATCACAGTATTAGAATCAAAATATTATTTCTACATTTGATTTTCAAAATAGTTAAGCCATGAAAAGTGAAATCAGAATCTACAGATGAAATACTGCATTACAAAAATATGAACATTCCAGTCGGGTAAATCAAATCGAAAATTATTAAAAATAAAAGAACGCCCTTGGCCAATATCAATCACAGGGCTTTTGAAAAATTTGTCCAATTTCAGGTATTATCTCCGTTGGCTCTTTTAAAACCAAATCCGTACGCCAAATTTCCATTTACTACCGCAAAGCTTACCAGTTCGGGAAAATCCCTGAAAAAACTGCATTGGAAGCAATATCCGATCTACTATCATGATTAATTGATATCTTTTCCATACATAAATATAAAATCCGACACAGACGTGGCTTGATCACTCATGACGCACGAGTTCATGAGTCGAATCGAGTCAATCATCGGGAATTTACGGGAATCCCGAAATTCGTGTGCCACGGATTAATGGATGACAAACATTCTTGAACATGATTACAACATTTGTTAAACAGTACAGATGTACAGGTATTCGAAACCGCAAAATACAGGATCCCAACTTACTTTTGAAGACGAAGTTGTAATAATTCATATAGGCAGTCGATGTATTCAACGCTGAAACAATGTAACATAAAATCCCGTGCAAAGTTTAACTAACATTCCAGGTAATGAACTTTTTTTGTTCACACCCAAGAGAGGATTCACGAAAGCAAATCAATTTTTTTTCTCGAAATTTGTTGGGCAAAAAATTTTGACGGATTAGGTGAATAGTCTTGTTTTTAGAAAAAGTGCATGGTAAACGTAAAGGTTGTCGAGTTCCTAAATTCTGCGCCACTTTTAAAAAACACCCGAGACCGCCAGTGCATAAGGACTTGTGACTTACGTCTGGGTAGGTTGCAAATCGCAGCATCAGCATTTGGGGGAGGAGGGTGCTGGCTAGAAAAATAGCAACCTTTTGAGACGGAACAAGCAAAAGCAAACTACAACCCCCGAACTAAAAGTACGTAACCTACTCCAACCCTCGTACTGTCTTACGAAATCGTAAAGACAAGATGATTTCAGCTTCCAAAACTAAGCAATCGTTCTGTCGATTAGAGGAAATTTCACCGGCCCTTTCCTCCCTCAGCTCACGGGTTTTCCGATGAATTTAGAAAGATAACACATGAAATTTGAATTTCTGTATCCACTCTCAAATTAAAAGCCTCCAAGAAGATTCTTGCTCGCGTATCTTTCTTTTCTTTTTGAGATTATTATAGTAAGAAATACAACAAAATTTCGACCATTTTCACTCTTGATACTTGAAGGTTTGTTCAAGTTTTATATTTTTAAAACTTAAATCTGTGCACAATAAATAATGTCACCGAGTCGGCCTTCTTAATTTTTTTTATTATTATTTACCAATATTGAGTGTTGATATATGCATATATTACTAATGCCGATAATGCACTAATCGGAAAACCAAAATAAAGCAAAACTCGCATAAAAGAAACAAATTTCAAATAAAGTCAAATACAAATGGTTTGACAAGAAATGTGATAGCAGTTTTAATTCATTAATCTCTTTATTAAGCCAACTTTTACAAAACTGTTGTACAAGTCTATTTTTTTTTGTTCGGCCCACTGCTCCGGGTTCTCTAGTCACACACAGAAATTGCGGTATAATCTCAATGAAACCTCTTTTACTACGAATTTCGGCGGGTGTAATATGCATGTATGTCGATTGAGCACTGAAGACTACAAGAGTGGAGAGAAAATTCAAACTTACCTCTAATCATTCCTGGCGAGATTATCGGAGGGAGGGGTGCACAAAGGGAATGAAGAAGGCGTAAAAATAAAGATTTGATTGATTTGATATCGCGTTTCTTGATTGCATTCCCTGAATTATTAATCGTATCCTTTGTTAAAATTATCTAATTGAATGTTTATGTCGTGTTTTAAAGTACTGAAGGTACAGTGCCATCAGGTGAGTAGCGTAAAATTTTGCATCACAGTGCATAGTGATGAACAATTTCAATAAAGCAGATCACTCGGAGAAGATAATTTAACGATCTTTCACCCTGTTCCTTTAAATTTGCGAATGCTTCTAGGGTAAATTAATTAATACCCCTCCTCTCTCATCCCAGCGTTTTATTTTTATTTTTTTATTTTTTTATTCTTCGCGGAAGAAAACGCAAGATTTTCCTCGAGCATCCCGGGATGCTCTCTCGCTGGCAAGACATAATTTACGACAGGAGATAATCTAAAATTTATCCAATATTTTTTTTATTGGAACGACTATTGCCAGAGCTCGAGTGTAAAAGTCAAAATCTGAAACGCTCCTTCGACCAATGGAAGTTAATCCCACCATTACGATGCAAATTACAAGAAAAAGAGAGTAAGTCCCGACATTCGTAAGCTTCTTCCTCGAGCTGACAATAAAAAGGCAGGAAATTTTTAATGTTCGGTAAACTCATCGGGGGCTCAACGAAAAACATTATCGCAAAAATCGAACAGATTCTCACGTGTCGGAAGGAAATAGAATGAAGAGAAAGTGAAAAAGATCATTAAAGGACGTGTTCAAGTCTGGGATTACAGGATTAATCTTGACCCACTCCAGCTGCGACAAAAATTAAAGAAAAGATAGGAAGGCGGTGGAGCAGATTTTTACCTGGATCTGGGCATACTTCCACATAATACAGAGGCTGTTAGTTTCCCCTAATCGGGGTTATCGTCGATAGAGTGAGACAGGGACAGAGAGAGACGGAACTTTGTCTTTGTGTTTTATAAGAACATAAAAAGTCGGGGGAAGCCGGGCGGAAAGAGCAACCAGGTCTTTATACCTCTACTGTGCATGGGTCGGAGGCATGTTCTCCCAAGGCCGATTGTCGCAACATTTCGGGTTTGCGTGCTCGCACTCGCCACTTCCTTGCGATTTTTGATTTATCGGTTGATGGGTGGATGACCGGGTGAGTGTATGGATGGATGGATGATGGCCAGGGAAATATCGGTGGTGTCGCCGTGATATTCTTTGGATTTATCTTGGGGCGACATAGCATAATTTATGGATGATCAATACCTCCCCCTTTTTTTAATTGACGCGCACTTTGTATCACTTAAAAGCATTCTTTACAGCCAATTTGAAAAGACGGCTAATAATATGTGGGACTGAAAAGCGATGAGGAAACTGTTTTCGCATCCAAATGGATGACTTGTTTTCGAACGACACTAGTATTTATTTGCATTGCTCTACGAAAATTATAAAATAAATTTAGTTTCGAGATGAGATAAGTTGAAATTGAGATGAAATGGGATGAGATAGGGGGGAGGCGAAGCAAAGAGAATTGGATGCTACATTTTATTTGTCTGTAATCAGCGAGTCTATGTACTTTACATCATTACCAGCTCTTTATCGTATAAGTTTTCGCTCATTTCGCATTTTTCTTTCAAATTAGTTGTGACAACATTTACCGTGAGTTTAGTTTTACACGTGATTTATGAATGTGCGTAATGTATTTGCATAAAAACACTCGGCGATGAAAGGACTCGGAAAATTTCAGAAAAATATAACTACAATAATACGAACACCTTTTTTAATTGATTTTAACTATTATGGTTTTCTGGGATAACGCGTTTCGAGCACGAGCAATTTTCAAACATCGATTCAAAACCCGACGAGCTCTAAATTGAAAATATTATTCTTTTAATTTTTCTTTTCCACTCTTAAATCTTGCAAAACATGGAATTTAGATAATAAAGTATTTGCATCAAATTTATGTTTTCTGAATTATACAATTTATTCGTTATGCTTCATTTTATTCAGATGGATTTTTCGAAAATATAATTAAAATATTAATAACCTAATCAAGTATAACTAGATTATTTAAGTTAAATTTAACGTTTTTACGAATATGTTAATTTATAAAAACACGAAAGTTGATAACAAAAATTAGTTGTTTTAATTTTAAATAATTGTGCGCATATAATTAAAATTCATTTTTAACTTGATAAATCAGAACAAATTGTTTTTAATTTAGATTTTTAAAAATTTTGTATGTCAATTTATTTCTTATTCTTAAGGATCATGAATTTCTACTTTTTATAAAAATATTACCTAAATAAACAACGATATGTTGCATTGTTCTTATTCATTACACCAATAATTTGCATATTCTAATAGACATAAGAGATAAGCATTTAATTAGTGTAAACTACAAAAACCTGTTACATTCAGTTTTAACGCTAACTATTGTTTTAACGATGTGATTGATTATCTATAAAAACTCAACAATACTTAAAATAGTACTTAATACTTAAAATATATGAATATAATGTACAGTGACTTTCCTTAAAAAATTTTAAAAGCAATTTTAGAAACGACGAGTTCAAATAATGCACATATCGATTGCAATCACCCCCGGTGTATTATTAATTGTATGATATATCCCGGGTGTAATTAATTGAACCTCGATGGCACATCACTCCTAAGGACGATTTTTAAAAATGTTCGTTATCGAAAAAGAATAAATTCGCAATACAACGTTTCTCGAGGACACGGTTTAACAAAAAGTCAAACACAACAAAGCCTAACTCTTTTTCTCAAGATCCCAAAAATCATCCTCTAGGCTTTATCGAATTATGTTTATGAAGGAGCTACTTGGTAGTGGACTTTGATTCTGTGACTCGAGTGTTGTCTCCTTGGAGGTAAAAATGGGATTAGAAAGGATCGGAGAAAAAAAATAGTTCAAGTGTCGAGTAGACATCCTCTCACCTTTTGTTGCAATAGTACTGCAACCCGTTGAGACGTCGAGGTATAGGTGGACGAAATCACAAACGTCGACGGATATTCACGTACAACAATAGAACCAAGTCGGATCAACTGCACTAGATAAGGTATCATGGAGTTGGCGTGCGCTGTCTGATAAAACACTTCCTCCTCCTCCTCCTTCTCTTCTTCCCCTTGCCTCTCGACCTCTCAAAGAAACGCCGCCTTTCCACGCGAGTCGCAGCCCCGGGAAATCCAGCAACCGATTTCCCGTCGCTCACACACTTATCACCTCTATGCATCCACCGACATCACAAAACTTCAGAAGAGCGCACACTAGGTTGGAAATTCTGCGGTAGGACGGTGAACGCAGATCCATCGGCGGTAACACTCGAGCTGACCGGTACGCGCCCACGCAACGTGAGAGTGCCCAAAGGGGTTTTACCCCGAACAAAAATGAGTGTGAGTGAGAGAGAGAGAGAGAGAGAGAGAGAGAGAGAGAGAGAGAGAGGAAAAGCCGGTTGATTAAATGACACGCAACAATCCTCAGCTCGAGTTGCGGTAACACACAATCAACGTTTGGCGGCTGCGCGACGCAAACTGAATTTCATCGCCAACAAAAGTCTAATAGTCATGCCGTTGTGTGGCGGCGACGACGGCGGCCGCACGACAAGAGCTTCCCCCTCCGACCGGTGATAGTGGTGCGCACGCCAACTGCGTTTGAGCACTGACTTACGCCATCTAGCGGGCGAGGGTTCACCGAGGGTCAGATTGTGATCCGAATGGGGGTGGATAACTATGGACCGGAGTTCGACAACGATCCCCGCCTCGACGTTTTCCGAGAGCTTTGATCGGTACCGTCCATTTCCATTTTCATATTTATTACGAGAAAATGGATATGGGAAAAGACATGTTTCCAACGAAATGTGCGTTCAAGGATTTTTAGTTCTATATTAAATAAAAGAATACCATAAAGTTTTTAAGAAGGATGAACCACCCAAGAACATCAAGAAAACATGTAAATTGAAGAGTAGGTGTTGACAAGCTCCACGCACTCTAATAATACGAAGATGTAATAATTTCATGATGTAATAATTTTTTTTTTTGTCTTCTTTCTTGCCGTGTCTATTGGTAAAAAATTTTAATGTCATTCGGATAGAAACATTCATATTCGAATAGTTTTTTCTTTTTCACAACTATATTAAGTATTCGGAACATATATTGCCAATATTTTGAATAAACTATTATATTTATATTAAAAGTATTATCAAATAAAACATATCGAGAATCCTATTAAAGAACTTTAATCAAGAGTTGGATTAATTTTAGATATCTTTATCTATATACATTCTGAACAAACTAAAAAGGTTGTGAATGTTGGATCGATTGATATAGAACAGTAATTACATCATTTTAAACGTAATAACGCTGAGACAACGAATTTTAGTTATAGTTTTGCTAACGCAATCCTTATAATTATTATATTCAAAATAAACTTTAAAGTTTATGTATTTAAAAAGTTCTAATGAACTAGTTTTAAAATTGTAATTTTCAAATAATAAGTTTTGATAAAATTATTTTATATAACTTTCAAATTGTCATGCTTAAATCTTAAGCTTAATCATATTACTAAAAATAATAATTAAAAAATTGAAACAACCAAGATTGCAAGTTTTAGATTTTATGACTAATTTAATAAAAAATCAAAAGTTTATTTTATTTAAAAATTTGTAATATAATAACTGTGTTTATAATTTGACACGTTAGAATTTCAAAATGATTGTATATTTTGCATACTATTTTTAATTTAACATAATTTATAATAAATTATATAAAATATTTAAAATAATAAATATTTTAAATATTTTTGCTAACTACTTTGAACTATTTTTCTTCAGTAATCACCAAGAATAATATGTTAATTTTACATATTAATTATTTACAATTAAGGATATTTTTTCATTGATGTACGTAAAGGGTACATATGTGTATGTAAATTAATGTACTAATATAATACTTGCGGTGTTGTGCGATATTTTGCGGTAAGTTTTGCATGAAATATCTCAATATTCATTCCTATATGGATAAAATTGTTAAATTATGTGGAAATCACATAAATTCATACCTATAATGAGAAAGTAGTTTTTTTATTAGCTCTCAAATACCACAGATAGCTCTCGATTGTTTTTTTTTTTTCTTAATTTCGCAATAAAAAATTTAATAAACAGTGGTTTGAATTAAAATGATGGTTACCGTCATTATGTTTTATAAACAATAAATAAACTACAAATTAAAAATTCTTCCAAGAAATTTTTCAACACTTTAATATGTATTATTAATCATATTTGCATTTAATTTTACAAAATTCCAAAAATATTTTAAATACACTTGTGTATTTAATAATTTACAAAAAAAGCAAATTTTGATAAATCTAGCTAAACATTGTTCTAAAGTTTTATAGCTAGTAAATGAAAACGGAGATTACGAAGAATGTAATATAAATTTTCAATCGTGCAAGAGAAAAGAATAACATTGTATTTTGTAAAATTTTGTTAAATCGTATTAAGCAGCCCATTTCCATATGATAATTGCAGAGGGTGGAATTAAATATTTTTCTACTATATTATATGTAAATCTATGGTGTAATGTATTATTGGTGAAATTATCATACACACATTGTTCTCAATTACAAACGGGCATTTTTTTGGAATGAAAATAGTTTTGGAGAAAGCAATTTAACAATATTATCAAAGAATCTATGGTATGGCCGAGAGAGGCAAGAAAAATAAAAAATATATATAATGATAATATAAAATAATAAAACCATTGTACACAATAGAATTATTGAAAGGTATTGATAATGGGTCTGTAAATTATGTAAATTATACACAAGAGTGTATTATAGTCTTCATCTGATTATAAATACGTGTCCCTACCATTGGTGCGGTTACAAAAAGTCGAGGAAAAATCCTAGAGCTGCACGAGTAAAGCTGGAAAGTTAAAGATTGGGTATTCAAGGCAAAGGCTTTCCCTGGAAAACACATGGCAAAAATGGCATATATAGCATTAACGTGGAGTGAAGTGATGTGAAGGGGAGTGGAGTATAACTCACCCGAACAAGGAAGGGGCTCACCCACAACGGGATTTTATTGATTTGAGCCCTTGACGAGGCTCGTAACCTGACGTCTATACCTGACTGGCCCCGCGCATTATGAGAGAGGGGAAGTGGGGAGGCGTGAAGTTTATAAGCCGTTTTGCCGGCAGAGGTACTTAATTATCCTCCCTCCTACGTGTTCACGAGTTCACATGTATTGGAACAGCCCTTCCTTTTTTATATATCTTCGATCCACTTCTCCCCTCCATCTCGCACTAGGAGAAGCGCAGGCAATTACATTGACAAATTGATACTATAAGAGATGGAGTAACGTTAGGCGTGTACGGGACTAAAATTCAGTCTCGGTATTTGTTTTGGAGGAAAATTCACATCTGAATGTATCGAATTCCGTATCCTACTTTGAGCAAAGCCAATAACTCGGAAATTATTTGGCTTGGGCTTTGACGCGCTTTTTCTCCTCGGGTAGAAGATACCTCATTTAATCCTTTGACATTAAAGGTAAAATGCTGGAGTATTTAGTAGGAATAAATGAATGATCTAACACATAAATGCATTTTTCCTCTAACATTTATTCAAATATGCTATCTTGTATGAGTACTCGAGATTATTGCATATTTAATTTATAATATTAATTAATAATATTGCACAATGTATTTTTGAAATACTTCGGGAGCCCAAGAGCTGATTAATCCTGCTCAGCTAATTCAAAGAAGTAAAATTATAAAGATTAATATTTAACATTACATCAATTGTGTCTTGAATTGAAATAATGGAGAAAATTAGAAAGATTATTTCAATAAATAATTGTAATAATTGTGTGAACAAACTGCCTTTGAATTTTCAATGGTCGCAAGTATTCAACAACACATGTTAGAAAAAAAACCCAACAATATCCTTCTGTCAACATCCAGTTAAGTAAAACATTTTAAAAAAATAAAAAATTTTCTCTAGTTTTTAAGTATTATTAAAATTTGCATTGGCGCCTTCCGTAAACATTTAATTTATAACTTTTTAAATAAAGTCTTTGAATACAAGTTTTGTCCTCTATACCTCTCTTACTATTTTCAATGATTTTTAATTTATTAAATTTTATAAAAGATCTTTTATCTACTTTTTATTTTTAAATAAAATATTAAGATTTATAAAAAAATGGACGCAAATAAATAAATTATTGTTATCCTGGTAATCATAACAAGACTAAAAGTTACAAGAAAAGAAATTATTTCTAACAAACTTTATTAATTCATAGTGCAGTTACACATTAAAATTGATATTTTTATAACATCTGTTCTTAAAAATATATTTTGAAATTTATTCGAATTGTATTGATAAATAAACCAAAACTGAATATTTATCATACATCGTTCGTTTATCTTATCATTTCATATGATTCAACGCTAATAGTTAACTATTCATTTATTATTTTGAGGCTTTTTTTAAGCTATGATTGCAAATGAATTCTGCTAAACAAAATATATGTAAATTTTTTATCGAAAGAACTTTTAATGTGTCGTATAGTTCTTAAGTATTTATATACATTTCTTTAAACAATAATATTAATAATTAATTTTTATTCTTCTAATATAAATACTAAATATAATAAATTTTAAAAGAAATTTAAATTCGCAGAGAGTGATTTTAGATTCTTTATATACAGTTCATAGATTTATTCGGTTAAATTGAAATTAAATTAGACAATTGGAATTGAAACAGTAGGATTAAAAAGTATCTTCTAATCAATATGGACATAACATTTAAGAACATTAAAATAATATAAATCAAGCACAAAATAATTAGAAATTCAGTCAATTTTATGTTTAACGGATATTTTGTTTTTCAATTTTACTTGGTACTTAAATATAGAACATTTTATATTTAGAGTATCGAATAACCATTGAAGAAAAAACTAATATATAAAAATTCTTGATAACGAAAAAATATAAA
This sequence comes from Eupristina koningsbergeri, assembly GCA_018907245.1. Classification (NCBI taxonomy): domain Eukaryota; kingdom Metazoa; phylum Arthropoda; class Insecta; order Hymenoptera; family Agaonidae; genus Eupristina; species Eupristina koningsbergeri. The sequence goes on along the minus strand of JACCHV010000059.1, from coordinate 1,245,593 downwards.
TAACATAATAGAAAAAATAGCAATAAATATAACGTGACAAATATATATACATATGATACGCTATATTTACGAAATACTTAAGTCTTTATCCTAAATAAAATAACGCTAAAATTTAGAGTTGAAAATCTTACGTTAAATATTAATGAAAAGACATAAAAAGTTTTAAGAACAGCAATAGAATTCATTGTGACACGATTGGACATTAGAAAATAGGGAATCCTTGATGTTGGCTTTGAAAAGCTTCAGTATGAAATTCTATACACTTAAACTCATAATAAATAAATCGGACTTATTTTTTATTCTCTGTCTCTTTCTTTGTCTGTCTGTCTGTCTGTCTGTCTGTCTCTCTCTCTCTCTCTCTCTCTCTCTCTCTCTCTCTCTCTCCCTCTCTCTCTCAATCTCTGACAAATTTATGCGTTTTAATACGAACACGTATATCAGATCGCATTTGGCAAGACACCGAATTCGAAGGTGAAACGAAAAAAGTGAACAGAAAAAAGGTCTATTGTTTCCCTCGAAAATTGCACCTTTCTTTTTTTCCCTCCATCTTTAACATTTCTTTGACTGTACCTGTAATTTCATTTAATCGCGCGTACACAGGATACTCACGATTTCCGCACTAGCATTCCCCGTTCAAAGAGAATTCTAATGATCAAAGTTTAACCTCGTATTTTTCCAGCCTCTATCTTATTTTCATTTTTTATTTTTTCAACCAATCTTTTCTCTTTTCAAATGATGATCACAAATAAATTAACCCTCTACTCCTTATTACCACCTTCCGCCATTTTTATACTCCTTCTACTCTTCCTATTACTCTCATGTACTGATAAGCTCAAATACAAATATTCCTAAGCTATCTATGTCATATTTATTCTTTAAATTACGCAGAAGTATGCAAATGCTTTTATTATGAAAAATCAAGCAAAATAAATCTGTCGAAACTTCTATAAAGCATTCAAGTTATCGCTACGCTTCCTTTTACACAACACATTGGATAAGCAATAAGGAAATGTAATAATTTCATTAAATAATGTGTAATTAATATTTCAGAATTAATTTTAATTGGAATAAAATTACGAGATAACTGTTACTCGTGGAATCTATCAAAGATAAGGATATAAATTAATGGAAATAAACAAAAATAAACCAAATAGTGTTTTTTAATTTTTCTTTTTTTCTTTAATATTTAAATATTAAACTTCTCGTTTTATTTACGAACAAGCACATTCAGAAAAATGTATTATAATTAAACATAAATTTAAAAGTAAATGCAATTTTATTTTTAGTGCTATTAAATTTTTTTCCTAATAAAATATTGCTACTATTGTGAACTTGAATTATACTTGTTATAAGTGTTATAAGTGTATTATTAAAAAAATTATTTAAACGTTTCTTACAAAATAAAGTATAATGAAATTATGAAATGGGATTTACAAGATTCTAAATTTCATTCGAGATAACGGTATAGGCGATGTCAAATATTGGATATCGAAATGTGGATGGTTGAGAGACCCTCATAGAAATAAAATTAGTTAAAACAATTAAATTTCAATTAATTGTGAGTATCGAAGGCAACAAAGAGTCGATCGCGCCTAACTTAAGCGCCTCGGATGGGCGTATTGCAACGAATTAACCGATAATTAAGGAACTAGAACTTTTGGTGTTTCGTCCTGGCACAAGAGGGCGCTTATCATTTCCTATGCCTCAACACTAACAACAACTTACAGCAACGCGAAAACAAGAATAAGAAGAGAGATGCTCGCATTCGCTCACAGCATCAACAGCTAATCTAACTCCGTCCCCGAGCATATATGCACATCTTTTGGAGCACCGTGTTTAAGGTCGGAAAGATAAGGAGGACCAGGTGAAGAGAAACTGAGAAGGTGAAAGAGAGGAGCTGGAGGTGCTTCTCAGGGATACAGAGATCCAATTTATCTCCTCCGTTCCATTAGCTGGATTTAATTGAAACCGCGTGCACTCGTTCTACCTCTCCACATATGCTTGCAGTTATTTTACTTACTCTGTGGCTTGCGCAGATTGTTCGAAGGGCGAAGGACGCAGGGTTTATAGGCAAAGGGGTGGGGGTAGAGAAGTACGTGCAGGTCTGCGTCCTCCCTCGGTGTCTGCGCGCATGTAATCTTCTTATATGACTCGCGTGAGATGATGAGGTTGAACGCAAAAGTGTAAGGGGACGGAGAAATAAAATTTACAAGATCGTGCTTGGGACAGTTTTATTCGAAAAATGTCGTTTCATACTCAAAAGTATTTTTCTGCTTTCCACTCATCGCGTATGCAGTATTCAATTTTTTCTCATTTTTCATTAAAAACGCTTTACTATTATTTTTAATTTTTATGACTTACCAGGTTTCTGTGTAATCAACCAAATACTCTTCTTTTATGTCAAATTCTCCATATGAAGCATTCCTCTTGTACATCAAATTCTTTTGACCTACTGTAATACGTAATATTTTATTATAAGTCAATGTTTTTTTCTTTGAAGAGTATGTCAATTTGAACAATTCAAACTAATTTTTGCTTATTGTAGGATAATCGAGCAGATCTATTTCAATATTATTTAATTATTTCCAATACATTAGTAAAAATTAAAGATTAAAAAAAGTTTCGTACGTGGCAATGCACAATACGGTAATAAATTCATAATGATTTATTAAATAGTACCAGATTGGTTAAAATAAAATTAAAATATAAATATGAGATTGAGTTAAAAAAAGGTTGATGCTATTAAAAAGACAATGATTTATGTCTATTTTAAATTCAATCCGCAAAAAACTCTATAGTAATCAATTATTACATATTTTATTCTCAATGAGAATGACAATGAAATGTTAAGGGTATTAAAAATAAGCGAATAATATTATAATATAAAGTAACAAGCGTATAAGAGTTCTTTTAGGAAGTACTTACTTTTTTTCGCTTCATTTCCATTGAAATTCTGATTGTCTAAGAAATTTAAAATATTACCTCATTTACTGAATTTTACATTTTCCATTCTAAAAATCATAATTTTTTAATAATAAAAGTATTAAGATGCTTCGAGTAAAACTAGGATATACAAGAAATACTGAGGGGATAATAAGAAGAGATAACGATGGAAGAATAGCAAGATAGTCGATAAGAACCGGAAAAAAATGAGAGTTAGAGAAGGAGAGAACGAAAATATGAGTAAGCGTTAATATGAAAGCATGGAGAGAAAGAAAGAGAGAGAGAGAGATAGTGGGGAATAGAAGTGGTAAGCAATGACTTGCGGTTCTGAGTCCTGAATTTGAGCCGTCAGAGTCGGACACTTTATTGCAACTGCAATGTTGTACGAGGAACGCGTTGTCGCTGTTCTAATAATCCTAGGACCTTCTTCCCAACTTTCGGATAGATTCATTAAACGTTAGGCCTAAAAGTTTGGATCTGGACTGCGTACTCCCACAAATGAAAAGTATGAAAGAAACACCGGGTCAGTTTGTAGAGGTATCTCAAAAATTTTAATATGACTTTTTGTCCTTGAGACGATTTTAATTAGTAGGACCATTGTTTTTGTGTGTTCATGTTTCCGGCCTGGGAGAAAATGAAAGTAATTACTTTAGCATGAGCCGTCCAAATTACATTTACTCATGTTAAATTACGAAACTCTTGAAGAGTCGGAGTATTTTTCAGATGATGCGATTGGACTTGGGAAAGCTAATTTCCGCGGATATGAGTATTAAACCAATATTTGAATATTTCTCTTTCAATGCTTTTAAATGTTCTCGGTTGTTAATCGGGTATTATTTCTTTGTCTGTTTTTCTTGTGAACATGTTTTATTTGAAAATAAATTTTACATTATTATAATGAATCCTTTTAACATTGAAGAAAAGTTGAAATTATGATATTTACGCTTAACCTATACTTAGTTTTATCGATAAATGACTTTTCTGTATGTAAATAAAGCAAGAATTAAATGATAACATTAATTTTATCTGCCAATAAACAACTTTTCTCTGAAAAATTTTTAATTTACACATCTTTATTGTTTAAATTTCGATTTACATAATAAATGAAATTTACAAAAATAATTTTTAATTTGGTCAATATGAAAATATTATAAATTACAACATTATTCCCACCAAAATTTTTAAGATTTTTGAAAATGTTTTCTACAATATAAATATAACTAAAGATACATAAGTGGAAATCCTTAATGCAATTAAATTGTCAGACGGAAGAAATAATGTTTGAAAAATTATTATAAAAAATGTATACCATTAATATTCAGAATACCTCTACGTACTATGTTCTTATGAAGAAAGTAAAATTTCGAAATGTAAATACAATTTTTGAATTTTTTTACACAATTCCAAATTAAATGAAACAATAATACAATATATTTCAAATTTAGATAATTTTTAATTTTTCATCTGATCGATTAAGCGATATAACATGAAATATAACCTGACTTTACTTAATACCCCTTCAAATATACTTATGCTTAACAATTTATCAAAATGCTCAAGATTTACAGAGTAGGTTTGACATTGAGAAACGTTGTTAATTACCTTTTTAGAGAAGTTGTTGAATGTATTGCTCTGCTACAAACTTACGTAATTCAAACGTTCCAAAATTCAGTACGAAAAACGTCATATAAATGAAAGTTTGAAGCGGAACCATTGGAAACTTTGATATGTAAAATATGTACAAGTGCATCGCAATACGTACATTTGTTTCAAAAGTATCAAATGCTCTGCTCTGCTGGTCGATTACTGGTGCAACGCGAGTGACGCCAGAATTTGTCACGTCCCGGGGAAGATATTCCTGGTCGTCCTCGTCGAAGTTTAATGCCATGCCTCGGCACGGTTAATTACGGGGTTCTTTCCTCGAAGAACTAGCGTGTAATGACCGAACGCGGTGCGATTGGGAAGAAGCGTTGCTCAAGGAGTCACTCTCCAATTTCAATTTTTTTACGGGAAAGTGATTTTTTAGGGATGAGGATGCGCACGCATGCCGAGATCTCAGAAACTGGGAATGTGTTTATCGGCTTAAGATAAGAGATGGTTTGGTATTTTAATGTTCAACTACATTGCCATTGCTAGCAGTCACATCTCGTTTGAACTTCAGATGGAAATATAATTATTCTATTTAGAAGAGCGGTCGATCGCTCAGGACTTTGTTTATGGGAAACTAATTCGAAATTGCCATAATTACTCGTAAGCTATTATCCTCAAATAATACTAATGCTCCTTTGTAATACTGTACTCGAAGTGAAACTTGGCACATTATAAATAATGAAATTTTCAAGACATGTTTATCTCATTTGCGCCGAACACGGAGCTGAAACTTTTCAGCGTAAATTGCAAATATTGATTTTTACGTTGCAGTGAGTAAGATCTTGTTATTTACCGCGAGACAATTAACTCAATAAAAACAGTTTTTGTGGAGTTCACAATAAGCACATGAATTCGAGAGAGACAGATGTCTCAAAGTTAAACATTTTTTAATCCAACTAAAAAATGTATTTAAGTCCGTAGTGTTTTTGTTCGCATCGATATTATATTGATAGAAATGGGAGCATTAATCATGTATAGGCAATACATTTTGAACTATTGATTGCTGCTCAAGACGAAACGAGTTTTCTAATAATAAGATGCAACAAGTTGGACTATTACGAAGTATGAAATTAAAATTTCTCTAAACTCATGCCCAAAGGAATCCAATTACGGGAGATTATCTTCCCTGTTGCTTTGAGAATAGTCTCGGTGAGTAGCTCAATATTTTTACCAATATCAAAGATTAAAAATAAATTTCATAAACTGTGAGCAAGTAAAGTCATCCGCTATAAATCACTTTGAGTGCAGCTCGTAAAATTAAAAGATTTTATCGTGCATCGAGATTAATTATAAATGGAGAAGCCGAGTGGGCGCGAAGAAACCGCCCGAATCGCCCTTCTCGCATCCCCATATAACTACCCTGGGGTTACACCGGTGGTTACGTGGGGTTGGAAAATGATCGATGCACCCCAGCGAAGGGGAGCTCCGGATCCCGCGAAAGCCATATCCTCGAATGCATGTACGCTCTCACGGCTGGGAAATAAAAGTAGCGCTTGCATACGCGCATTGCGTTTAAAGGTACTATACGTCGCGGTTCTTTATGACCATCGTAAATTCTCGGATTCTTAAGAGCGAAGCTTGAATACGACGGGGAAGAGAGAAATTGGATCGAGGAAAAGTACCGCGGATGTTCGATATGAAGAAAGGGAGATCGAGTCAAATGCCGCGGAGGAAACTACCGGGAAGATCGATTTTCCTTTTCCTCGGCGACCTCGCTGCTATAATGTCGGACAACGAGGTGGCGGCGAGTTTCTGCAGAAAGAGCGACGAGCTTTTTTCACTTCAAAATTTACTATTTATAGGAAGGTTAATGTTGCATGCCAAGAATTGAACCATTCAATTATTTCTGATCCATTCACTATTCGCCTTTTTTTAAATAATGAATTCCTCTTCACTTAATTTCTGCTCTTTCGCTCAGTTGCTGTATTTTGATCCATATTTTTATTGTTGTTTACAGGATTTATTAATTATCTTTGATTCAATAAAAATCATGTTACACAACATGTCTTAAAAAGTAAATGAATACGCCGTCGTTAAATTTTTCAATTTAATTTATTTTACTGAAAATATAAAAAATTAATATTATAAATTGCACAAGAGGTTTGAAACAAAAATCTATCAAATTACCATAATAAAATGTTTTATAAAATTCTCCTTGTGCTTGTTCTAAATGTACCCTATCAATTTTAGATAATATAAAATGACATTTTTTATACTTTGAAGTTTTTTAATCTGAATACAAATTTAATAATAATATGTATCAAGAAATATGTGATGCAAATTTGTACGCTGAAACAAATGCAGTCAACATTTAACAATTTTTCATCAAATATAAATTATTGCTTCTTGCAATTTTAATTAAAATAAAATTTAAAAAGAAAAGAACTCTGAATAATCCTTATAGAGTTATTTTACGGCATAAAGTATTTTGATTTGCTGAAAATTACTTGATAATAAAATCAGAATTATTATACTTAACCTATATTATATTGAAATTTTTTATGTAAAATCTTTAATATAATTTTCTTTTTTATAAATTTCATAGAAATGTATGGCTAAGATGAATATCTAATTAAAGTTTTAAATTATGATTAAAATTTATTCATTGTGCATTTTATAATTTTATTCTTTCATTTTTCAAAATTAATAAATAAATCAAGAATGAATAAAAACGTGCGTATATTTGTGTTTATTAAATGTAAATATATTTATAATTAATTCAAAGCAAACGGGTTTTCAAAATCTTAAAAATTATTGTAATTGTGGATCGAGCATTTTAAAGATGTTCAAATTAATAATTTTTCATTGGCGTAGCTTCAATTCTTTCGTACATTGTACCATTGGACTGTGGAACACACAATGAACTTTGTCTCCTCATTTTTAGCCACAGGTATCAGGTAGCGACTAACGACCGTTGAGATCTTCGGGCATGCCTACAATGGAGATTACGGAGAGTCGATGCTCGCTAGGGAGTCCCAATTATTAGGTCTTATGTTTTATGGGTCGTTACTGTACAATTTACAATGTGATCGAATGATGTAAATCTAATCTCGTTACCTGTTAAACATTTGTGCACGGACAAATATTTTTGATAAAATTGGTTTAGGTCATTGACTTGATGTACCTGAAATAAAGTAAATTGTAATTATGAAATGTGTTTAATTTGCAATGGGTTAACTTAATGGTTATTAAAAATTATATCGAGGTTGATTGATTTACCTAAGCTGCTGCTTAATCTTTTTTTACCAACATTCTAAGAGAGAAAGAGGGACAAAGAAAAGCATTGGTAGCAGACCACCACCAGGATGGCACGAAACCGCATAGACAATGAAAAAGAAAAAGATAGTTCAGATACTAAGGAGAGGAACAAAGGCCGTAGTGAATCGAGGAGGGGGTAGGCAGGAAGAAAAAAAATCAAAGTCGTAATAAAGAAAGTTGGAGAGTGGAAGGAAAGGAGACTGGTGGAGGATTAACAGGAAATCATTGGTGACCATTTGAGGAAGTCCAAATTCAAGAAGGTGTGAAATAAACAGTATTTTACAAGAAGTAGAATCGGTCTGAGATGTAACGAGATGATAATTTACTGACAGAGAGGTCAATTTTTCCGATTGTTCGTTTCCCTCAAAATGTTCTTGTAACTTTTTTATTTCGGCGTTTTTTTTTGCTTCGCCGCTAATTTGCTCATTTCAATCCCATTTTTTTCTAGTATAATCTTTACAATTTATTCTCCGAGATATCTGCATACATATATACAGGAAAGGGAGAAAGAGAGGCGCAGCTCGTGTTCGGGGCGCCTAGGAGAAATCGGAAAGTGAATCTTAAAATGACAATCTGAAAGACTGAAGACTGAGAATTGGAGGACTGGACGAGGACTAGGGTCAATGGACCGTTTATACTTCGTATGAACCGACGGTTTTCAATTTTAAGTACTATACATGCCCAATCGATCCAATGATATTCCAAGTGTGAGACCTGCGATGAAGGAAAATTGGTATCTTATTTCGTCTAAGAACTAATTTTATACTGTTTTATCAATATTTAGTCTATATTATTTCAATTTTTATGACTAAAATAGAAATTACCTCTAAAACTTTTCCAGCAGTTCAATGAATATTTATTTCCAAGTCGTTTAAAAAAAAAAATTTTAAATTTTTTGTTTTTTTAATAATCAATTTCTCTTTTTTCATTTATATGTGTTGAATTAAAACACGTGTCAAGTAAAACTTATTCATTATAGTAAAATAGTTTTCCTCGAGAAAACTATTATACAAAATAAGGTGATAATGCATCCGGTTAAAAAAAAAAACAAATTACACATTTCATAAATTAAAATTTTATTCATTTTTTCATTTTTACAAAATTTATTTAAAAACAGAAAATCTAACAATATAATCATAAATTATAATTTAGATGTTTGAGAAATAATTTAAAAATTCATCGAGTAAAATTGTAATTCGTACAAAAGTAAATTTGTGAACAAAAATTATTTATTTAAATCCATTTCGTGTGAATATTAATATGTAAAATATATTAGAGATAATAATTTTCCTATTAATTGAAGGAATTATTTGTTATAAAAAATGTAAGAAGTATAGTAAGATACATATATATTTTTACTAATTTATTTGGTTTTAAATATAATTCAGATGAGTAAATAAATGTATAAAAAATATACCTTTTCTGAATCGATTAGAAGAAAAACAAAATATGTTATATAATTTATTGACTAAATATATTATAAATAAATTTCTTTCACATAAATTTTGACAGGATACGTTTAAAATTGATGAAATAGTAAAGGTTACAAAGTATTAGAAATATTCAAAAAGTCAATCATTTGTAACTCAAAAATCTTACAAAAACATCTTCACTAGTTTTATTTTGATTAATATTAGTTAAATTATTTTTTAATATAATTTATTTCATTAATATAAAATAATACAAATAAAAATATTTGATACAAATTTCACAAATTAATTTCTCGTCTTTAGAATACTTTTATTTACTTTAATTAAATGAAAAAGGTTTTTATTTGTACATTAATAATAATCTGTTGAATATAGCAATACTGCATAGACTGCAGGTATGGAGTATCAGAAATATAATTAAGGATTGACTGTTTTTCTACCTGAACAATTCAATATCGATGACTAAAATATTGCATACAGCTTAGTTTATTATGAACATTCAGTCACAACACATCTTTTACCTTTGTACATTGCATTCATTATTATTATAATCATTTGTATTTTTCTGAATCTAATAAATTAAATATTGCTTTATATTTGTTTAATCGTGCGTGTTATTTCACTCGCCCTTCAACATAATCTAATGTTTAAAAATAATTTATTGCTGGATGTATTATTAATTTCCATATTTGAATAAAATTTTTATTAAATATTATTTATGTACTTTACGTATTCTGGTATTATGCAATAATAAAAACCATCCACAGTTATAATTAAAATTTAATTTGAGAAAAATAATTAATTGAATTTATAATTGATGTAATAATCAGTTATATATATAATTACTATAATTTTAACTTCAGGTATAATCTTGTTCTTAAAAATTCTCTTAAAAAGTTTCAATTTTCTTTTTTATGTTAGCTATCGAAGATTTGCAATTAATTTTAAATGAATCACAAAGCGCATAATATTTAAGTTTTTATCTTTCATATCGAATAAGTAGAGATTTATAAAGATTCATGCAATCTTTATTACCTTTACCTTTTTGTTAAAAATTTCATAAAAAAATGTTTATTCGTAGTCCTGTATAATTTTAATAGATTTGTAATGTCAATATTATTAAAATAAGGCTATTATAATTTACCGTTTTAATAAATATTAATAATTAACCTTATTATTATTTATTGTTTTAATAAATAAAAATCATAATATTTAATATTTGCATATTTCTCTATTTTTACTGCAATATTTAAAAACGTTAATGGTGATAACAAAAAATAAATATAATTTATAACTCTTTATACGGTTTATATCAATATATATAAGAATTTATTTAAAAGTATCATTCAGTGTACTATTTACATTTTTGCAATTGTTATATAATGAAAAATTTTATAGTTACATTTTATATTATTATGTATTTAATTTGTATTAAAAATGCAGAGAGTTATAATTGTTTAAAATAATTGCCTGAAAAATGTTTACATCATGAATACCGTATATGTTACCATTTTTTTTTTTTTATTAAACAACATTTACAACATACAATTATGTAAGTGTAAGTTTAAATATTTTAATGAAATTTTCAAATCTCAAGCAACCAATTATTTTAATAAAAGTGGTTAATGTGTCGAAATAGCCTTTTATGTACGAATAGCATGTTCTTCTATGTAGATATAAAACATGAAAATTATGGAAAATATTCAACTTTATTTTATAAAAACTATACGTTGATTTTTTCCGCTTTTCATTTTATAATCACATCGTAATGTTATTCTAAACTGGAAGTATAATAATTAAAAGTTTGATATCTAACGCTAAAGAAAAACCAGCCTTAATACGTTAAAAAAATTCATCCAATACTTTTTATAAAACACAGCATTGTTAATAAAAAACGTTGAAGGTATTTACGTTAGTAGTTCAAATTAAGTCTAAAAATATTTATGATCTTTTTAAAACGTTTATGCTTGTAATATTTTTTAAAATATTCGTTCAGTTTCACTTGAGAATTTTTATATCGTTGAAAAAATGTTGTATTACATTATTAAATTATTTGTAAAAAACAATTGTAACCGATCAATAATTGTGTAATCTATTAAATACAGTGCACTTTTATACAAATTTTTTAATTAAGTTATGGAAAATATAATACTAGTTACATAATCATTTTACTAAAAAAAGGTTTGCAGATTAAGGAGTTTTCACCATTTGTATAATAGTTCGTATATATTTTGTCCAAAACTAAAAGTAGTGACCTTTATTAGGATGTCGATAAAGTCAGTTATTCGCATCAAAGGTCCAATTACTGTATAAACTAGTTAAAATTAAGTAGCACAAATTAGATATATTTCTCGGAGGTATAATTTCTAAATTATACGGTGATTTGAATACCTTTAGTACTTCTTTAAGTTTCTATGGAAATACTTCTTAATTCATAAACTTATATTTCAAGTTTTATTTATATTATTCACTGTTTTATTAATCAAAAAAGTTAATGACTGATTTTAATTAAAAAAAATAATAATGTAATCAAGATTTATTATTATTACTATTATTATTATACAATGTTCGAGAAGATATTTTCATTAAATTTTCGGAATCGTTGAAATATTTGTATTTAAAACTTTTGGGAATTCAATTTGTAATATGAAATATGTATTATCACGAAATTGAAAATTAAATTTTGAATCATTTTAAGTATGTATTGATCTTCGTTTGTTACTAACATTAGTGGACTTTAGAAGATATTATTTTAAAATACATTAGAAGAACTTAAATATGTGTTTAAAAAAGATGAATTGTTGAAATATTTTCAAAATATTTATTCGCTGTCGTAAATTATTTAATAAGAAATCGAGTCCAAACCAGACAAATACTTTCAGATAGTAGCAGGGTTTTTGTGTCACTCCTAGGTCGTTTACAATAAAAGATAAATTGGGTATTTAAAGGTAATGAGTGACATGCTAAAGACAATCTCTATTAAATAATCTAAAAAAAAAAAATATTTTTTGTCCTCGCTCAGTCACGCTCTCTCTCTCTCTCTCTCTTTATCTATCTATCTATCTATCTATCTGTCGGTATCTATTCACTTGTATATTCTGATAATATGACTAAATGGTTGTTAGTAGCTGGTTGTATTGTTATATTTCCCTATCAGAGTTTTCTTCGTGAAAATAAATTGAAGAAAATGGAAAGGAGAACCAACAGTTAAATTGTTATCGACTAAAATCTGCTATGCAGTAATGGTTTATTTTACTTTTCATGACTCCGATTAATTTCTTTTGCTTAATTTACTTTTTTTCATTTACGTAACACAATGGGTGATTTAAATAAACATTTTATAACTATTGGATAATAAATAATTCGCTCTTACTTGCATCTGCAACCACTGCTATGTTCTGGATACATTTTTTAAAAATCCGTTTAGGTCATTAAAAATTTATAATTAATTTAAAATTTTTGAAAATAAAATGTCATATAAAGGTATAAAATGTCCATTAATCAATATACATGAGAAGCCTAATAATATTGTTGTTGTAAGCATAAAAACATTTTGAATAATGTAAAAACAACTTTTTTTTCACGTTCAACAATTAGAAACTGAAAAGGACGATTATAATAATATTTTTCATGCATTGTGATAAAATATTAATAATTTCTAATGACGATAATATGATATCGAATAAAAAATTCTTGGAATATTTAATCGCGATAATGCGCTTCTAATTTTTTAAAAGAATGTTGATTAATAAGAATGAAATTTTAATGAACAATCTGAAAAGTACAATTTTTCATTGAAATTCTTTGGACGTAATGATTGTGGATGGTGGCCATTTTTATTTGGTTTCGTTCATGAGAAATACTAATAGTTTGCATTTCAACGTGAAAATTTGAGAATTTTTTGAATGTAGGAGGCCCCAAAAATCTGTGAAAGGCATGTTCAGAAGCAAAGCTTAAAGAAGGAAGGAAGGAACAAAGGATGAATAGATGGAAGAAAGAAAGGAAGGAAGGAAGGAATAAAGAAAGAAACACTAGGCACTTACGCAGGCGATTAGCGCTTAAAAGGTCCTCGATCCATTAATGAAAAAGCAAAATAGCCTGCACTTTAATCATGAGTAAATTACGGCCAAGATCATCCAGTCTATACTTATTCTGCATTCTTCATTGCTCATGAATCATTATCATGTCTGAAGTGGTAACAATTCTAATTAGATTTTCGTAAGAGGCTGTTGAAAAGGGTAAAAAAGTGAGAGAAGAGAGAGGAAAGAGCGAAAGACTCGTCCTCGTCATTTCCGCTGCTTCTTCGAAAAGTACCTCAAAGGCCACAAGTGACACTCGTAATTTGCAAATATAATCATTTCCCATGTATACATAACGTATCCTACGTGGAATATGGAGTTCATGGCTAATTTACCCCACCCCTCGCACTCTTGACGAAAACGCGGAGGAATATTACGCCAAAAGGGACTCATCGCCCTCCGATACGCTTTTTAATTATCAAGCCATGCGAATATTCGCTAAAAGAGCAGGAAACGCGTCAGGAGCAGCCCCAGCCGAGTTATTTTCAAACCGAGCCTTCATTCGCCTTGCACCTCTTCCATCCCCTTGTCCTCTTCTTTCCCTCTAGACCGACACTTTTCCTTCCTTCGTTGCAAATGAAAAAAACTATTACTACTTTACACTCCCTTCCATCCTGATTCCAGCTCATCTTTGTCTACTAATTAATGCGTGATTCTCATTATATGGCCAGCTTTATGCGCTTCTGATTTGTAAGAATCAGTTTGTCCATTGTAATAATCGTACAAAATTCTCGGCGAGTATTCCTCAGTGCGAACTTCGGAAATCTGCCTTCCTAATTGTCACGAGTTAATTAAATTTTCAAGAAATCACTAATCGATCAATTTTCTCGCAACTCTCCAACTAATTTTTCCATTGCACATATAAATTACACAAAACATTCGTCATTTATCGTCTATCCGGTTTATTTACTTAAAATAAAATTTTGACTAAATATCTTTCATTTACAATTCAAATGTTTTACAACACTTGATTTTACTATTTTTCATTTTTTATTAATAATTGTTATTCTTTATCCACATTCTATTGATTTATTACATAACAAACTGTGGGACTATTATGCAAACAATTGCTATCATGCTTATAAATAAATGCATAACCGCATTGACTTTCCTTCTGAGAAATTTAAGGAAAAACAAAAAGGTTTCACTAGCTTTATGAAAAAAATTAAAGCGTATGAAATATAAAAAATATGAAATATGAAAAAATAAATATTAATTTTATAATTCAGCAGTTGATAGTAACAATAAATTTTTAATATTTTTAATGATCGAGAACGAAATATCATTTTATCTCTATTTAATATAAAATACTATTGAATACTTTAAGATCAAAAAAGTTATTGAGTCAAAATTTATTAGGTAAATAAAAAATTTTCCATATTTTAATTTATTCAATTTCAATTTATTATTAGAACATGTATCGATAAAATGGATTCGATATATTTTTAACAAACGAAATAAACTTTTCGTTATTTATAAAGCCCACAAGTATCAATAAACCAATATTTAATATATGTAATTAAATTTTAAGCATGTTATAATAATTCAACTTGGTTAAAATTTTAGTATTTTGTAATTGATAGCAATAATTAATTTACTTATTATCAATTTCATGCGCACTATATTAGGCATTATCAATTTTATCTTAAAATTAAAAGAATGGTCCTAAATGCGCTTAAAATAAAGCTTGCAGGTGAACAGTAAATAACTGTGACAACGATCTGCATTCGGAAAATAAAAGTAACCATCGAGCCTGATAAAAATTTGAAAATAGATAAAAATTCTGTCTGACCGAGAGCCACATAGCCTTTATTCTGCCGTCTATCTCGTCGATCTTGAGTTGGTAATTTGTCTGCCCCTTTCCGGAAGATCGATAATGACTCTTCTGTAAAATGTTGTGTGAGTGTGCAATAGTACCTGGATCAAAGTACCATGTAAGTATATTCATCATCTTCCATGCTCATAAATGCACTTACACAAGCAATTTGAGTAGGGGGCTTGTCGTCTCTTGCACACGTGTAGCACGTGTGCATTTGTAAGAATTTTAGTGGGCTTGACGAACCATTATTTGAAGTGGCTTATTGAATTTCCCAACTTGACAGAAAAATGAATGGAAATTCATCTTCATATCCATCCACAAATGCTCGGGAATATTCGGAGAGCGACCATCGAACCATTGCCAAAGATATTTGCAGCCTGGTTCTTTTCGCGAAAAATGAAAAATTCTTTGTCAGAGCCACCGTTCAAATTAATATTGTGCCGCCTCACAATTTCGATCGGTTAAATGTTAATTTGTTATTTTCTTGCCTGGTCTTATGTAGCTCTTAGATCACAGTCATAATTAATGTTTTCCACTCCACTAACACATAACTACCTGGTAGACATTTTATATGACTCGCTAATATGCATTTTGATCATAATGAAAATTTGTCCCGCTCTTATTATAAATATTTTCGAGTATTATTAACCAAAGAGTTAATTGGTATTAATAACCAAAGATTTTTTTTCGAAGTGTTTTATTTTATTTTTTCAAATATTCATAAAGCTATATATTGTACGAGAACTATTATCAACAAATTAGCAAATTATTATTTTGAGTTTATTATTATTTACCTTGTTTGATAATAACTGCACTCATTTATAACAAAAAAAGATAAGTCAATTATTAATTATTAAAACTTGAATTGGGATAAAAAGTCTAAGATGAATAATTGACATTAAATAATAAAGCAATGGTTTTCCTTAATGACCTTCAGTCTCTAAATAACCATTGTTTTGGAATAATATTTTTAATTTCAAAGAATTTATAATTAATAGAGAAGTTAATATTTTAAAATCTAAAAGCCTAAGCAAAAATTACGAACCTATAATGAAACTACAAAGTGGAACCAGTGACTAGGCACATAAGTAATTACACAATGAAACTACATTTCTTAATTAGTTTTAAAGTAATATTAATATTAAATTTAAAAATATACATTTAGCTAATCAAAATTATAATTTTAAGCGATTACAATCTGTATTCATAAAAAAAAAATTTTATCTGCATTTCTTAATTATTTCAAAAAAATAAAAAGATCAGTAAATTTAACAAACAGTTGTGTTTATAAAAATAAGATTTAGTGCATTTTCTAAAAAACTCAAATTTTTCATTATTGTTAATTAATTAAATATTAGAGATCCGTTAGAGGTGCCGAAGAATAAACTGTGTATTTATTCTCCGGCACCTCTAACGGATCTCTAATATTTAAATAATTAACAAACATGGAAGGTGCTTCAAATCAAATCTTACATTTTCATTATTGTATTTTACGTTTTTATAAAATGATTTAATTTGTAAAAATTTTTATTAAAAACAATTACTCTTTTACAAGATATAAAATTTCCGATTATATAGGTACAGGCTATTTTAAAAATTTCATAAGAATATAAAATCGTTAATTTTGTTTAAATCTTCACACGGTAAACTTTTATGAAAAATTATTTGCATTACTTTTGCAAAGTCGAATATCAATAATTAATGCTACAAGCATTTATGTTGATTTTTTTTATTATTATTTGAAAATTTTATAATTATTTTAAAGAAAAAATGTTTCTTGTGCATAATTTACGAAAAAATTTAATATTGATTTTTTTTGTTAAATAATTTTATTTTTAACATTATATTTTAGTTTACTCGTAGCAGAATGTTCATTTAATTTAAAAAAAATATTTACATAAAAGTTTAAGTAAATTTAAGTGTTGTATAAATCAAAATATATTCTTTTTGGTTTATAGCAAGTACCGTACTATAACTTAATGCAACTTATTTTTTTAATAAAATAAAAAATTATATTGCTTTTTATAAAAAGTCAATTTTGATCATATGATTTTTTAAATTAAAATTAATCTCTGGAAATTTATATTTTATTTACATTACATCCGTATAGTATTGATATATTTTTATTTTAGAGTAAATAATTTTGTTTCTTTAGTAAAGATGTATATAACATTAATTAAATGTATAATGTATATTAAATTATACCTGTACTTTTCTATCTATTGAATTTTGAATGCTTTTATGCATCAGAAGGTATTAATTTCAAAAGATCCGTAATCTTCATTTTCCAAAATATTTATTAAAATTCGTATGATTGCATGTGTGGCATGTTAATCTGATAGTAGATGTGGTCGGTCAATTAATTTTATATGTGCATTGATTTTTCTAACTTATTATTTAGTTTCCTTTCCTTTTTAAATATGATTTTGTTCCATTTAACATCAATAATAAATTATTAGAATCACGATTAGATTTTAAATATAACTAACCAATTCGTGAATTTTAAAAACATCAAGAATAGTAAAGATTTGAATTTGTCGACATAGACACGCAAATGCGCGCGGACACCACAAATGATTCTGATGAAAATATAATAATTAATATAGATATAACAATAGATGATACCTGATAAAAATAATATGCACTTATTTTTAACATTACGAAATTCAAAGGTAGTACGTGTATTGGGTCTTTTTTTTATTATACGAATTTAAATGAAAACAAAATTTAAATGTAAATAATTGTGAGTATAGCTTTAAATATATAGTTTACTTGATGAACCTTTGATTGTAATTGTTTCAGTCATAAACATAATTTTTATATAAAAATTATTATAACGCCTACTGGTTATAAAAATATTTTATCATGGAATTTGTGATGTTCTATCTTTTAGAAGAAAAATGAGTACAAATACAGTATTATTGAACTACTTAACAAATTTCCAATTTCATTAATGACTTAAAAAAATAAGCTCACTCTAAAATTCGAATCTTAAATTCTTTATACAATAATAATATGACCTTTAAGAATTAATATTGTGGAATCATTTTAGTTTTATGATTTTAAATTTTGAAGAGAATTCATATAAATTTTATTGTGTAAATCAAAGTATCAACATTTCATTACTAACTTTGCATAATTGTCGAAAAAATTCTCAGTTTTCAAGGACGCTGCACATTTCAATTTTTAAAATAAATAGAGCCCAGAAATTATAATGTAAGCGCCATATTCTTAAAATATCTCGTGGTCATCCTTAAATAATGAGTGGCTAAAGTCATCAAACATTAAAATTAATCTCGAGAGAGCGGCGGGCATGTCGTGAGCAGAAAGAAAAAACGCAATGAGCATGAGGAAATAAATAAAAGAAGAGTCGAGTACAACAAAAAATGGCGGAATAAATAAAAAAGGATAAAATTTAAGGGATAAAAGAAAAGGATAAAAAAGGAGGGAAGAGTATGAAGAGAAGGAGGAGAACGAAAACGAGGACGAGGATGAGGATGAGAATGAGATACTCCTGTATTAAAAGATGCGACCTTTTAAGTGAATCTCTCTTTCGCGCGTGACGATATTTATTTTCATGTAGCTAAGCGCCGACGAAGGTTTCTTATTCTCTCGTTTTTTTCCCGACGTACGTCGTTTCTCTTTCTTTTGATTTTAACTTTTTCAGACCTTACTTTTCTCTTTCCTTTCTTCATTTTTATTTCTGATTTATGTTCTCTCTATGCTTATAATTTTATTATACATGTACGCTTTGGTCATTGATTACAAATCTCCTCTTTTATTATAGTTTTTAAAACATGCAATTTAGATATTATTTTAAACAAAGTCATTGCTTTCGTAACAGATTCGTAAAATTTCTATTCTTTGTTAAGTCTAGATTTTTTAATTACTCTAAGAATATTTCGTTTAGAATCTTTTAATAATTTGTACAACTTAAATTAAGAGATTTTTTTTATTAAAATAATTATTATCCAAAAAATGTGCCTATATGTGCATTTTTACACATTAATCTACCATAAAATAAATTCAAACTGAAAATCACAAAACTATAACCTTAGTGATTACCTTATATCATTTTGCAAGATCAAAGTAAATGGAAATTGTATGCACGAAATGCTTTTACTTTATTTTAAGATTAATAAAGACAATAAAGTTTATTTTCATAAACTTTCAAAAATAACAAGATTAATATGTCTTGTTTAACAAAAAACATAACCATAAAAATCATCGTACGATATCTAATATTTAATATTTTTTCGATGAAATATAATATAGGAAATATAGGCAATTCATTGCTATATATTGTCGATACATTTTACTCATAATTTATTTTGGACAACATCATATTACTTATCATAGTATATATATATATATATATATATCATCATAATATTTAATATTAATATTTAATATTAGTTCATAAAAATAAAATATTTCTAAAAAGAGTTTTTATTTTTCGTTTATTTATTACTTTTAATTTTACAATTAAAAGCGAAATAACGTAAATATAATGCATTGATATTTATCAATCTGAATAAATTGGTTATTGATATAATAAGTTGTTTTTTTATTGCGAAAGTAGTTTAAGCCATTTATATTTGTTCAATTTTTTTTATTATTTATAAAATATTTACTAAAAGTGTGTTAAAAAGTAAATTTGGAGACTACCAGTTTTTCATCATTTTGAAAACTTAGCTCTGTGCATGAAAACGTTATTTTCGAAATGAACAATGTCTGGCAAAATATATGATTTTCTTGATTACTCAATTTATTTCTTATAATTAAATTGTTTAATTTGGTGTAAAATGTTGACAGCGTTGACAATATTTTTTTTAGGAAGGACACAAGATCAATTTTTAGGTGCAAAAATCTTAAAATACAGTAATCTGAATTGAGAATACTTTTGTTACGCTGCTATTTTAATTTTGTAACATAATTTAATATCGACGAAAGTAAGAGTCCAACAATAACATCCAAATGTATATATTTTGAGTTACGAGCTATGAAAAGTCAAAATTCGTTCTCAAAAACAATTCATTTTTTCGCATCTACGACATAGGCGAACGGATTATGGGAAAAAAGTGTATCCACTGATGTAGCATTTGTTCTCTTTCAGCTTCTAGGGTCTCGGCGTTTTGAAAAATCCGCACCTCCTCCTCTCATCTCTCGCGGTTCATTGGCTTTGCAGGTAGTATTCCTCAAGCCACCTCCCTAATTTGCAGGATCCCTACCTTCCGTCTATCTTCCGTGGTGAAACACACGCTCATTTTTCCCGGCAGATGAATTTGCGTGGCGGCGACCGCTGAATATATATCCACTTCCTCATAAATAATACTGTCCGTGTGTGTATTTGAATGCCTCTGACGGATCCCACATGCCACTTGCTCTAACCACATTTCGGGGGTTTGGGGGTACAAGGGTGTCGGGTTACATAGGGTAGACAGGACGACTGGCCGAGGACGAGTGACAGGAAGAGTAGGGACGAGATGCACAGGGATAAGCGTCAAGAGGAAGAAAGAGAAGGTGCATGCGAATCAAGAGTAGCAAGGATTTTCGAGTGCTTTTTAATGTTTTATCCTGCAGCTCTAATACATTTCACTTGTGCATAAATAATTTCGCAAATTAAGAGATGTATTCCTACAATTTTTTTAAGTATTTATAATAATTAAACGCTCACTCTTGTGTCCTCCGATCCCGCTTGTTCGCTAAACTCATATATGAGCGATTATACTTGTGTCATCGCACACAATCATGCACACGCACACACGCACACACACACACACTGTGATTGGAAATATCAGCTTCCTTTCAATTATCTTTAACTTCTCTATCTGCAATACGTGTTTCGTATCTTTAACTCAGTTTAATCGCTCATGGTGCACTTAATTTCGTTTATTAACAACTAACAATGTTGTCATATCTTTTTTTAGAGAAAATGATATTTTATACTGCAACAAATTATGGACCAGCAGTTAATATTGATTATCTGTACAACCTCTTAAGTAAGAGTTAATAAAATAAACTTTTTTCACTACGTCAGATAACTTCAGCTCCATACTCTCAGAAAACTTTTATATTTAATTTTGTGTGTTTGTATTTAAAGATTTACTATAAAAAAGAATAATAAATATTTTATTCGGTAGTGTGTGAAAAAATAATATTTTCTAGTAATATGTTTTTCATTATTGGTTTTGTTATTTTGGTTTATTATTATTTTATTATTGGAATATTAAACAATCATGTTTTACCTTATCAAATACTCTAAATAAATATTTAAATAAAATATAATTATTTAAACTGCATATTTACTTAGCTGTAGACATGATAAGATAAAGGATTGACTTCATATAATAAATTGATTTGTTAAATAATTTTAATATTTTGTTATAATTAGCTTTATAATCGTATATTCTTAAGATAATAGTATTATTTTGAAAATTACTAATATTATATTCGGAAATTATTATGTTTTAATAATTAAATGTATTAAAAAATTTTCAAATAACAAATTATAATAGTAATTATTAAATTAAAGAAACTAAAGAATCTTATTCAACAAAAATCTTATTTCAAAATTTTAAATATGTTTTTCTTAATATTTTTAGTACCAATTTTAATATTCAGACAAAGGTTTAAATTTTAATTCTTGGCATATTTTATAAAAATTTATGAAAAAATAATATAATAATATTTCAATATTTTCAAGTATATTAGTCATTGTCGTTTAAAATAAAGAGAGGGAAAGACTAAAATTTATTATCGGAGTGAAACACAAAACAGTATTTCAATAAAAATAAGTTATAACATGGTAATATCTTGATGTTTTGCAGGAGCTAAAGAAGAGTTTCAGCGTTAAACGAGGACCAATAAAACTAATAAAAACGAGAAGCAGGAAAATAAAATAGTTTGAAAATCGACAAAACAGTTAGATTAAGCGATGCCGAAATGAAGTCTAACTTACGCAAAGACGCGGACACAACACGTACATGGAAAAAAGAGCAGCACACCCTCACCTTACACGTAGCACAGAGTAGTACGATATGACATGACACAGTACGGGACGATATGGTACAAAACGGTACGAAACGGTATGGTATAGTATTTCCATTAAGCAGTATTTTCCTCGGCCTTCTTTTTCGTGCAAGCTACGTGAAATTTAATGCGCGCCGAGCGCATATGTCCAAAAGAAGAAAGGTGAAAGGGGGGAAAAAGTGATAAAGTAGGAGGAGGGTAGATGTCCCTTATGTCCTCGTGCTTCGGAGCTGCCAATTGTTTAAACCTCATACGCAAAATATATGAAGATATATGTTTAAGTATTTCATATGTATGCTGCGGCTTTGCCACACCTCCGGTGACTTTTTCCTCTTCCTATGGGCTGCGATCGACTTGATTTTTTGGACTCCTTTCAGAAAAGGATTTCATCTTCTACAATAATTTCAACGCTACTGGTAATTTTATGAAATCATCTTTTTTTTTATATTATAACAGTCCATTTCATTTCAAGATGGATAAGTAACATTATCTACTAAATACTTGATATAATCTTTAATTTTGTAGATATTTGTTTATGGACTCCCCAATTTTCACGTCGGTATTAAAATCGTAGCAATCTGACCAGTTACAGATAACAGCCGTAAAATTTGGAAACAATTGTATAGCCTGTATTCTACTATAAATTAGAACCCCTTTCCCTACTCTGAAAATAGATCATAGTATAGAAATTGGTAAATTTTCTTAAAAATTAAAATGAGAATAAGACGATAAATCTTTTTTACAAGCAGCATTCAGCGGACATAATAATAATTTACTTCATTATTACAGTTATGACAAGGCATTTTTCAGCACTTCATATTTATGAATTCTATGTCACGTAATGTGTCTGGGCGAACAAAAATTATGATAATTACAAAATAGGGAAACATTTATATTAAATACAAAACAATTTACATGTCTCTAATAAAATTAGCGAGTGTATCGTTTACGGTTCTCCGAACCTCACTCAGTCGTGCACCATCATTCAAAATAGATTTCTATACAATCAATTCTACAATGAAAACAAATAAAAGTAAAATCCATTCATCCAATAAAAATCTCCATAAATCACCTACGACCATGATCCTATGCGAGACCATAAACATCGAATGTTTATATAGACGTAACGAATTATTATTCGACTCGATGAACTGGTCTGATACGTGCTGAAAGAGAGAGACAGAGAGAGAGAGAGAGAGAGAGAGAGAGAGCGGAGGGACCTCATGCGTTGTACTTGAAAATTCAGCAATCATCAATCCCTGTGTACCTCATTCACTTATTCGCGAATCCACTCACAATCCATCCGAATTGTACAAACGTTCCGTAATTTAATATTTTTCGACGCGAATGCTTAGAATTTTATTCCCCAAACATACTCAACGGTACTTTTATTACTCTAATTATTCTTTTGTAAAAAATATCACTCGCCTATCATACCTCTGTTTCACTCACAATACTTTTTGTGCAGGAATGTGAAACATAGTGCAGGAAACAAAAATCATAGTCGTAAAGAAATAAAGAAAGGTTTATAAGTGGCCGAATTCAGCGAATTTCTTATGCATGACTCGGAATAAAATTATTATTTAAAAGTAGAGTATGAAAAGTTGTACAAGAAATTATATCCTCGAAATTACTCTTTCGGAAAATTAATCTATAACTTCGTCAAGGTACATAAGACCACAATATTTCATTGCTGTGTCATTCGATGCTTTCATATAGGTTCGAACAAATGCGCCCAAATTTTTTTCTCTTTCTCTTTCTCCTTCTTTTAGGCTTAAATATTCTATAAAGTCAGAGTTGGAATTACCACTGAACACGTACTTACAGCTGTTGTCAGCGAGAAAAGTTCGAAGTAAAAAAATATATCATAGAAACAATAGAAAGCAATTAACATTAATAAAATAATAGGAAAGGAGGTGGGGTTGCGATGAATTTTTTACGAAGACCAATTTCAGTACAAATACGTTGATTTCAAGTTGATCATTTGGCATACGATGACGAAGAAAAGGCAAAGTGCACAAAACTAAAATTTGTTTATTGTTTATCTGCATTTCATTAATTAGCTGTGTCATTGGCTGTGTCCTCGATTTACGAAAATATTACAGCGACTTTTTACTCAGATACGTCATCTTGCCAAAAACGTACTTAAAGACGAAAGGTCAGGAACAATATCTGATAACATATACAGATAAGGTACTCTTAGTTTAATACTTTACTCTCATTATTTAAGGAGAAGAAACATTTGAATTGAAACTGAAAGAAAACGATTGAATCCATTTTATTCTCATGATTAGAATATCGTTACAATTGATAAGTATACTCATTGAAAATATTTAAAATTTGTAATAATTTATTGCAAAAGTTCAAAATTTTCAATTACAAATTTGTGTAATCTCAAATACCAATGTTTAAGCAAAATTACAATTAAAATAGAATGACATTAACTCAAAATAAAACAAACTTTATTAATACTGTAATTCCTTATTTATGTACATAATAAAGGCATATTTCTTAATGTATATTTTGTACTGCATTTACAAAAATTTTAAAGAGTTGCATCTGATCCTAATGCTATTCATCGCATCCTTTCATTATAAGTGGTGATTTAAGTAATATCTACACCACATGGAAAGAGTCGTAATTCAAAAAAATTATCAAGCATTGATAATTATATACAATATTTAAGAGGGATGCATTATTGTATAGGGGATTAAATAAAAATTTTTAACCGATAGACCTCAAACTTTTAATTTAGTGCGTTATTGAAGGTAAGAAGTTGTTGGGACACAAGTAAATATTTGGTGCTCGGTATTAAGAAGTAGAGACGTCTGGTGCATTTGGAGCTGGAGAAAAACGGTAGAAAACTGACACTGGAATTGCGAGGAATGACACAACACCACGGAGTAGATTTTTTTGTATCCAATGTGTATGTTTTTTATGTATTTAAAAGCTCTCTCTCTCTCTCTCTCTATCTCGTTTATCTTTCTCGTTTTCATTCTGTCGTCATTTCCATTCGCGCACTCGCTAGCTTAGCAGACTGGACTTCCGTTTCTTTCCCGTTGGCTTCTGTAGTGAAAGCTTATATTCTATCACTTCTTCCACCGTTTTTGTCGATATCCGTCTTTTGGACTCTATTTTTATTTACTCCAGTCTGTAGTTATATGTTTCTTCACTTTCTTTCTTTCATGAATTTGAGACGTTCAATAAAGTTGTTCAAAATTATGGAAATTATCTAATTAATCTTCTTTAAAAGAAACGAACAATTTCAAAACACAAAAATTATCCATTAAAAATCACGTTTCAATATTTTATAAAAATGGCTATTAGAATAAATTTTTTATAATAAAATTAATATTAATTTAAACTACACATTCAATTCTTACTTAAAATGAGGGATTTTTAAAATATAATAAATATTTATATTTCTTGTTTAAATCAAGGGTTACATAAAGTTTCTATATTAATCACAAATACATTCATACATATTGGTAGAAGTTTGCATAAAGTAACGAATTGCATTGAATTTCTTTTCATTGATATGTTGCGATGAAATTGTGAAATGGACTACATGAATTTGGTAAAAAATAGCTTTTAAATGTTAAAAGATTTAAATGATGATCTTGAAGTATAATATAAAATTTCATGGATTTATTTCGTGTGATAATTGACAGCGCTTATTAATTCATTCAATTATTGTAATTAACGTATAATTAAATCAAATATGTAATCTGTATAAATTTGTGTAAGAATGAAATTTATCAATGGTTATTTGTAAAACTTATTTGGTAGATTGCGTCTGTGCAATTTGTAATTCTACAAATTACAACAGAAAAGGCCGGGAGGGGGTTCGATTTTCTGTAAACCATAATTTTTTCATCTGTTTTAGATGTTGGATTTAGATTTTTTGATTTACGATATCACCTACAAAACTTGTTCTGCTTTAAATTAACAGCCTGATTTAAAAAATCTTATTATTCGCATTTACACTGAGTAATGAAATAAGCACACGTGATTTCACTTTTCTCCCTCGGAATACGTCTGATGTCTGGCTGACCATCAATTTTGGGCACTTGTAATCCTTTCTCGTTTGGGTCTCCATTGAAAGCACCGAGTTCTGTATGGGTCTGGCAAAGCTCCCCGCCCTCTGGAAGTCCCCGCCACCAGAGCTTTCGGTCTTTTTCCTTTGAGGTTTACCACGGCGAGAAAAAATATGCACCCTGTCCGTCAAAGGATAAATAGCAGAATGAGCCTTCTAAATATCTGATTTGGATCTTCTTAGTGCTTCCTGAGCTTCTATTGACCTTTGTTTCACAAGCCTTTTGTGTTCTCTTCCATTCCGCAATTCCATCTCATTTTTTTCTTTTTCTCGTATTTGTCCTATGCTAATATTTTTGATGGGATCTGCTAAAGAAAAGGGTCAATAAAATTTTATTCTATTTGTTCGTGAAGCCACTCTTGGAGGTGAGCATTATTTTGATATTTAACCATGAACAAAATTTTGGATGTTAGTTGCTTCGAAATTTGTTTCCCTAGCTTTGTAAATTTTAACTAAAAATAATGTTTTAGTGGCTCGAATGATCAAACATACTTTAAAGAATTTGGTTCGGTAAGTTTGTATAATAACATTACACTTTTTTAAACGTTTTGATTTTTTTTAAAAAAACAAATAAATTTATTTTTTCGATATTTCAAGTTTTTAGATCTTTAATTGCAAAACAATAAAATTTATATCTGGCTGTGCCTGTTATTTAATCAATATTAACAAGACATTGCTCAATTATTTTTTCAAATTTGCATGAAAGATAGATCGAGTACATTGCGCAGGTTACGATTGTAACAAAAAGTATTTAAAACACAAAAATAAGGTATGAAAGGCTCGGCAATATTTATACAATAAAGAAATTTATTTTAAAAAACTGTGTCACGAATAAAAATTTTGTTTTTATTATTAGGTTTTTTTTTTTATTAAGGAAGTTGGAAATATATTTTGGATATGCTAGTCTAGAAACAATCGAAGATACGCACTCTACGTTAAAGAATGTATTTATTTTATAATCTGCATAATGATTACGAAAATTCCATATCCAAGAACAGAAAAAATCCAAAATCTGGAGAAAATTTGAAGTTGTGATTCTTATTTCACGTAAACAATCCGCATACTTAAGTACTTTATGAAAGTCGCAGGAAAAAATCTCAAAAATCAAAAGAAAAATATTATTTCAGCAGTGGTGGAGAAATCGTATGGAAAGTAGCAAAAGACCAGCGAGGAGCATCCAACCTCCATCCTTCCTTCATTTAACTTCCGTGTATCAGGGCCTCGGATTTCCAGTGCCCAAGCCTTCGAAACCACAATTCAATCCCCGGTTTCTTCGTTTGTTTAGCAACCCAAAGGTGAACTAGGTGGTGGAATTGGTGTCCGAGTGAAAATTCTCTACGGCACGGATGTAGTTAGTTGTTGACAGGAAAGTAAGCTAAGGCAAACGCTACTTTCTCTCTCTTTCTCTCTCTCTCTCTCTCTCTCTCTGTTTCTATTGTGCACCTTGACCTTTTCTCACTTTCGTCTTTAGGACTTGCAAAAAGGCTTTAGGGACCTTAATCCGTAAATCTAGTATGTTTCCAAACTTCTTTCGATGTTGAATTTGTCTTTTGATGTAATTATATTATTGGAAGTTGCAGAATAAATTTCGTTACTGTTTGCTTTTACGAATTTACACTGTTTGTATTGACAGGAGGACTGAAATACAGACATTCAATTAACCTGTCAAAAGAACTTTTTCTTTACATAATTTTAAAGAAAAACATATTTATTTATATTTATTACTGTTTTATTTAGTTTAAACATTATTGAATTAGATTAGTCTACTTCATTGTAACACAACTGAATCAATGTGATTAGGGCCAAAGATTATTTATATCGTAATAACAAATATAATTTGTATTATACAAAAATATTTGGAGATTGAATAATAAGTAATGATAAATCTAAGGTAATTTGTATAATTTCAAAGACAATGTAAATATACTGATTTAGATATGTGTATATCTTACGCAATTTGTACAGGATAAAAGTTTAAATTTCATCGCCAAAAATTTTTTATTTATTATTCGGTAAACTACCTTAGAACATAATAATTTTCTACCATGGAGTTTTGACAAAAATGCCAATAATAAATTGTTTTTTATTTAATTTTAATTTTACTTATCACAAGAAAAACAACTTATATCTTATTACTAAATGAAGTGTACAAATTGATATATAAATCTGTAAAATACATTAGGATTCGAATGGTTGATACAAAAACTTGTATTTTTCAATAATATTTAAAAAAAGATTACAACTTATTTTTATTGTTAATTTTAATGTTCCAAAATATATTGATATTTGAATTAAATAGACGTAAACATTTTTTAAAGAAGTGCATGAATGATTATTTGAAAACAATATTTTTTGGGATTCATCAAAGAATAAATGTTTTACTCTAATTTAAAAAGAATTATGAAAATATTTGGAGTGATACAAGGTTTCACCATTTTCTAGTATACTTTTCAATGAATTCTCATTTATGTAAAATAAGCAGGTTGATATTGAAGTGTCATTTTTATAAATTCTATATAAATATATATATAGATAAAAAAAAAGCTGAGATGGTTAATATTTTCCTCCAGGGTCATCCATTCTCTTATCGACGGATATCTTTCTACAGCTTGGTCGTTGGCAGTACTACTTCTGTCTCTACATCTCGGTGATCTTGTCTGAACGTACGAGATCCAGGCGTGGAGTCGTGGAAAAAGATACATAGTGGAAGGGGAAGGAGAGGGAGTCTGCGAGAAGGACTTCAGAAGTGGAAGAAAGGAAAACGGGGGTAGGGTGGTGAAAAGAATTGATGCCCGAGGGACGGGACAGTGGGAAAAAGGCAAAAGGAAAAAGAAAGTGACGCTTGCTCTCTGATCCTCTTGTTTTCACTTCTGAAACGAGAACTGATACGAACAGTACGTGGCCACTCCAACTCAGAGCGTCCGACCGGAAAGAAGTCGAGGAAGTCGGCCCAGCCTCTCACTACTTATTTCCCCCTCCTTTCACTAAATTTCTTTCTTTCCTTACTTTTCTTTTTCCCTTTCCTATTCCGCCTCCTTTTTCCTTTTTTTTTTCGTTTTTGTTGCACCACTAGGAAATTGAGTATGTCAGTGAATAAATTTGTGACTTATTTAACTGCGATTTACAAGTGTTGTGAGATTTTATTTTTTTTCCGTATCCATTAAATGAACAGATACAAGAATGGCTCGAAACTTTACATTACTTTCTTCTGCTCTTTTGTAATTGTTTAACAAAAAACGATGGTAAGGCTTGTCTTTAAGTTAAACCTGCTCCTAATTATTAACCGGATCAAAAAGAGTTAATTCACATTTGATAAAAATACAGTACAGAAATACAGTAAAAAAAACTTGAAAGTACATTATTAAGATTTATTCTTTAATCAAAAACTTTGCAAAATTTTTACAAAAAAAAAAAAAAAAAATTTGCAAAAAAAATAAAAAAAAATGATAAAGTATTTTTAATTCTGGCTTTGTTTATAGATGTGCATGTTCACTTAGATATAAGGTTATAAATTAAAAATAAATTTATAATTTTTATTGACAATTAATAAATTGATTTTGTAGTATTTTTTAGTGTTTTTAAATTCTTATTGGATCATTTCTGGCACTAAATTATACTCAATTAAATTTTGCATAATTTTAATTATACGAAAGATCATATGTTTTTACAAAATATCTATGAACATTATTTGTTTAATTGAATCATAAATATTGGATTTTTTAAAAAGAATTTTTAACCAAAGTATTCCTTGTATAATTTTAACTTACGTACACTTATTCCTCGGTATTTTTTACAATCAACATTGCCATTTGGAGTGTTATTTTGGATTGTTTTAAAATTCTTTAAAAATAAATACATAATTAACTCATAATCGTCTTTGTTTCATAAGTATTCAATATCTAATTATGTCATTATTAAATTAGTAATAAATTCTCTTTAACTTGAAGCTTTAAAATATTGAAGGAAATTTACCTTCTAAAACCAAAAACTCAGAATATAATAAGAAAAATTGGAATATAAAACTAAACGATTATTAATATTAAATTAAAAAACCGTGTTACAACCCACATTTGTAATATTGCAATGAAAAGCCCTGAGTTCTGCATTCAATTTTACAATCGCTTTGGTTCACTTTTCTATTTCAGCATCTGATCTTCTATTTCTCTCCAGCTTCACTAGGAGGCTGCAATAATCATTTTTCAACCTCAGCCCAGCGATTTAATTCGAATGTACCTCTGCAACCCGCTAAACAACCGACTGAACATAAATGCAAATACACCGAACACGTGTAAATGCATGTAAGTAGATAAACGGAGGATGTATTTTCGCATGCACCTCATCCCTGTAAAAACTAAATCGTATCTCACGCAGCATACAGACTTACTTGAAAATGAGGTACGGCCTCTTTCACATCAAATGGGCAAATTTTACTATTGATAGTTGCAAAAACTAAAACACATTTTTATTCTTTTGTCAATTTCAGTAACTTATTATCCCTTTAATTGTTTCGATTGTAAAATACCATATATTTATACGTTTTTGTTCAAATTTTTAGGAAAATTAAAAAAAAATAGGCGTACAACTTGATAAACTCGATTGATCAAAATGTTTAGATTAACCTAATTTTGTAGAAGATAAATTTTAAAAAGTTTTTTAAAGTTAAAAAATACCAAAGAATTCATTTGTTTATTAAATAAAATTATTTTCGAAATGAAAAGAGGGTTATTAAATTGATTTCCTGCGACAAATGCAAGAACGCGTATAGTTCGTTTTGAAATTTCAGTTTGAATGCGTCCTGCATGAAGGATTCGTTACACAGATATAGATAGGTTACTTAGGAGTAGGCGAGTTGAAAGAGGAAAGACAGTTGTAGACTTTGTCTCAAATTAATTGCAAACGTACTCTTATTTATAATGTGACAGCCATTACGTTTCAGCACTTTCTAAGCACACTCGTACAATTGTCATTATCCCTATGTGTACGTAGATGTGAGGGCGGTCTAGGGTGGTTTTCTCGCGGCCGCACACATACGCACGCGATTCTATCTCCTTGTCGCGTGCCGCACTCGAGTGTTCAGTCCAAGAGCCAAAAGGCCAAAGGGTGAGAGGGTGAAGGGAGTATTATTTGGGTATGTAAAATTTTGAAGTTATATGTAAATGAAAATATATGAGATGAATGGTGTGCTTAAGAACTAAAGCTTGCATTATCGCACGTATAAACGACGGATAATTTTGAGGAAAATGTTGATTATGTTTTTCCCCTCGTTTCAATCGCTCCGGCTTAACGTCTATTTTACGCGATCCTGTATCCATAAATTGTTTGTTGCTTTTCTCTTTCCTCAATTCGCTTATTCTATTTTTGCTTTTATTTTTCCCAGTATTATTGTCTTGCGTGCACGTGCAACTTAAACCGGAATGTTGATTTATTTACTGCAAATTTTCTGCACAATAGGAGAAAATTTTATTGTTCTCAACGAGGGAAGAAGCTAAATTAATAATTGCTTTGACTTGAGTACAGGAGAATTGTTATCGACTAGTATAATAAAATTCCCTATTTTTTATATACAAAGACAATTTGTCCACTATTTGATAAAATAAATACGAAGCGCTTATTATTATCGAATTTGATATTTTTTTGATGTAACAGTTATCAAATGTACCGCACTCATACTTTTAAAAAGTTTAATAAATATTATAATTATGTATTAGGTTTTATAACATTGTTATAATTATATTTTCTTATTAATTCCAAGTAATAGAAAATTGATTCTAAACTTAAAAATGCATTCTCTATTATTTTATCGACAATATTCATTTAAGAGATTTTAAGGATATATACACGTGCCTTTTCTTAAATATTTTTTAATATTGTTTTTTTTAATTTTAAGCTTTTCAGCTTTGCTACGACCTGTAAAAAAATGCTTATTTAAAGCATTTACAAGTACAGCAGCATTTTCGAATTCATGAAGTTGATATGTAACTATTTTTAGTTGAAACTTGTTTTATCATAAAATATAAATTTTATACGTTTAGTTAAAGGATTAACCTGCGTGATTTAATAATTCCGTTAATTTAGGATAATACTTCAAGCTTATTTAATGTATTATTATACAATTGGATTCACCGTGTGCACGGATTTACCATTGAGTCTACCCCAAAATTAACTGGTAACTGTAACCACAGTGCCTCCATTTTGTTTTTTATGTCATTTTTAAATCAATAAGGTAGTAGTGAGAATTGAAATATCGTTGCACCTGTTTTGAGCTGGAGGAGAAAATGTCGCGAAAAACGTCGTTTGGTTAAAACGGCAAGTGTGTACGGCTCGAGCGTGTATTAGAATGGGCGAGGGTGGGTTTTTCAATGAGAAAAAGTTTCTCGGGTGCGACATACCGACGTGAGTTTCTGCCGACGAATAATTTTAATACAAGAGCAGAGATCTCGAAATTCAGAGAAGCCAAGTCGAAAATAAACTCCATATATTCAATTAATATGTTCCGCTTACTCGTGCACTTATAGAGCGTTTAATTTCGACTCTCTAGGGTGGGCCGACCCAGATTCTGCACCACAACTATAACTATAATGCATTATGTTGTTCGTGAGCGAGGCATGCGAACGATGGTGGGCCTCGCCCTTCTCCTGAGCCTCCGAACCCTCCAAGCCTCGAAGCCGCTTCACCGGGTTCGGCTCGAGCAACTTCAGTAACAGCAGCAGTTCCGGAAGCCGACTCTACGTCGTATAAACACATACGTAGTTTCCAGGACACGTCTGACCGTAGATATTCTCGGAGAAGAGGGATTAGTTGTGTGGGAGCGAGATTTTTATTTCGATCCATTCCGTTCCGTTTCTGATTTTTTTTTTCATCGTTACCGAAAGTCCAGCTATTATTTGCTTCGGAGTTTAATCTCATTTAAATTGGATTTTATTACTTTATCATTTTGTAATGAACTGATTTTTTGTAGCCGAACAATGCCTCTCTCAAACAATGGTTCTGTGGATAAATTAAGATAAATGGGAGACTTCACATACTAAGGAACCAAGTAAATAACGAATCAAGAGCACAGTCAGAGACCAAATTTGCAATTAAATACATTGTATATTGTACAATATTGTAACCAGTGCTTATTTTCCGTTTTTTTCTAGACCCTAGACTCCTTTTAGATTGATTTTATAATATTTCCTCAATTAGATTTTTTCCGCACTTGTCAACTCTTAATGAGTGCTTTTTTTCTTTAATAACATCCCAATTACTAATTTATACCATAAATTTTGCATGAATAACAGCCATGTACTACAGGCCTCAAACAAGTGAGATTCTGTTGAACCTACGATAAAATTATTTACTATTTATTTTTATCTAATAAACTATCTATTTTAATAACTTACTTATGATGCAGATCATTAGTCTAACGATTTAATCATACATACTTTTGACTCCCAATTTCCAAAACTTTCTTCCTTTCATAATGAGACTATTAACGATATTTAACCGGAAATTAACCAGTAAATCAGTATTAAATATGCAAGTGTGATATAAACGAATATCTCTGTTACATTCTATATTTTAAGAAATTAAAATATCTAAGCATCTGCAGTCAATAATAAATCGTAACAAAAACAATAACCGTTTTAAGCAAAAAGATTGACTAGCTTGATTTTGATTTTATTAGCGTATTCACGTAAATACATTTGTAGAATATATATTATTAATATTAGGAAAAATTGAATAATTTAAAAATAATAAAAAATATTTTACTTATCATTTATTTATTTTCTTTTCTTTAAATCACAACATTTTTAAAATAATTGAATTTTTAATTTCAAATGTTGAACATCGTAATTAAATTTAAAAAAGGGGCAACGGAAAGATAATATTTCCATATAAAGCATCTCTTTTTATTTTGTTTTTCTTGTTTATTATTTTATTTATATCACAAAAATTTATACAGATGAAAAAATTGCATCTATACAGAATACTAATATTTTACGGTGATACTTCTAAAATACATATTTTGAAAATAAAATTTTGTTTGTTTTATAAGTTATTCTCAAGTAGTTTTTATTATGATTCAATACGATTAAAGTCCTGGGGCAACTATATTCAATCAAATAGTGTTTATAAATTCTTATTTAATAAATAGTTGTATATAGGAATTTTCTATTGTTATCATTTTGTTGAAGTAATATATTTATTTCTGTTGTGCAACTTGTGTGAATATTAAATTCAAAGTTTATTGTTACAAAAAATTTTAAAGTTTAAACTTTAGTTTTAAAGAATGTACACACAATAATATTTTATTATTATTATAACTACATTATAGTAATATATCATCATACTCGGGAACTTGAAATAGACAGAGTGTAAAGGAACTGACATTAGTTAATGATACGGCACATTCCAAATATAAACGAGATTTATTTATTTTTTTAAAATAAATTTCCATTTAGAAAATAACGACATTGAATATAAAAATTGGTACTAAATTTAATTATTATTCATTTTGAGAGTGTCCGCGACTTGTCAGGCCGACAATGATTTTACGTATAAATTACGTCAGTTTTATATTTATATTATAGATTCACAGAATAACAAAAAGCTGCGCGACGTACATATTAATGTATAAACAGATATAATTAGTAAAATTCCGCAGTAATTGTTAGACTAATATTTCGGTGCCTTCATTTGTTACAATCAACGCCGCACGCATCGTGACATCATGGAATTTCCCTGCGCTTGGATCGCACATGAGGGCTACTCCAAGTTGGCGCCTCACGTAATATTCCATCGCGAGCTTTCTTTCCTCTCCTCATACACTTTTTCCTTTCTCCTTTCTCATTAGTCCTTTTTTCCTCGTCCCCTCGCAAATTTCTCATGTGCTAACTAAGGAATTTGTGACAAGCCATCAATTCGCTTGACTGCTCTGTTGCATTAAAAAAGGGATGTGCATGTGCCCGGGATTTGCACGCGACATATTTTACATTTTTCGTTTATTTGTTAACTCTCAGAAGAATGGGGAGAAGCAAACAAAATAAAAAATGAAGCACGTGTGAAAAAGAAGAATATTAATCGAGGTTAGTTGTGAGCCCCGATGCTCCAAATATAAAATAGAGGAAGAAAAAGAGAAAGAGAGAGAGAGATGAAGGATAATTACTTTACAAGCTTTCGGATACATTATTTAAAATAGAAAGCATCATCATTTTCATTTACTACGCCGTAAAGATATTAAATGAAAACATTTATATTACATGCAGTCATGCATGCCACTGAATTTACATGCCAAGACATACGTAAATGTACTGACGTTGACACCGACGCAAACTCCGACATTGACTCGCGTATTATACTTTCAAATCCAGTTTTTTTAGTCTTTGATTGTCTTTTCCACATTCTTCTTTTACCAATACAACGAAAGTAAGCTTTAATCAATTGCAAAAATAGTCTTGGACGTGCACTGTTTCATTTTATTATATAACTGCTTCTGTTTTTATTATATTGGTTTCTTTTCCTTATTGAAATGTTTTTATATTTCATATTTTTTTAACTGAATGTAACAGTGCGATTTTAATGGTAACCCAAGATTATGACATTTAAATTAATGCTTTCAATTCTAGATTTATATTTATTATTTATTATATTTATTATTCATATTTATTATTTATGCATTTACTTGTTCAATAGTGGATCATTTTAATCTCATTTTAAACTCTAACAGTAGTGTTATTTTATTTTCTTCAACTTGAATAGTTAGTTGTAAATTAATATATATTTAATTTAAATTAACAATTAATTATTGGTTATTTCAGTTATATAATTAGTGTTAAAATTTATTAAGGTTTCACCATAATCATATACGCTCATCCTATTAAAGTTAGACTAATTACCAAACCATGGATTTGTAGCTTGACATTTTCATGCTTGATATTCATATAATTTATTATAATTCATATAAGATTATAATAACTACCTCTATTGTATCTACTTTTACATTTCCTCACTCTCTCTCTCTCTCTCTCTCTCTCTCTCTCTCTCTCTATCTCTCTATCTCTCTATCTTTCTATCCCGGATCTTCAAGTAATCTGTTCTTGTTACATTATTATTCATATAATAATAATTAATTTTTATTAAAATATTGAACACTATTCATAGAATTAGATCATAAATTTAATTTTGTTGTATTATTATTCAGGAAATTAATACATGGTTTAATCAACTTCATATTTTGATTTTTAATTTTTTTCATATAGATGTTACGAAATAATTATATTTTGAATCAGTCATCTAATACAATGAAATTGATGAAAATTTGTTATAGAGTAAATATGTTCAATGATAAACCTCTCAGATCCTTTCAAAATCATAAACTCTGAAGACTTTAAGTTGAAAAAATATTTAACCTTATAAAGTATATATATTTTTATTTATTACTATCCATTGAATAATCATTTTTTCGGTAAGTAAGAATCACCGCCTGGATAGTCAATCCACGGATTCAATATCCAACACCAGACCTAGGTGTGTAAATAGCAGTTGTTTTCTGTATTTCAAATGCTCAGAAGATCCTGGATCATCCCCAGTCAGTTCCAATGGATGCTTTCCGGATATTTTCCCAGAACCGCGTGTCGTTCTCGTACCCTCAATATTCTGATCCGTGTATTTGCGCTGCATACGAGCTCAGGAAGACGGAATGTCTCGACATCACGACGCGGTCTGCTGCCTGCTGTCTCTTCTCTTAGTTTTAAGGGTTGTTGGCGCCTTTGGTATCGGTGCATCAGGACTTTGTCTCAACTGCTCCTTTAATTATAAAGGAAAGTTTTTAATGTTGCTTGAGAATGATACAATGTTATCAACTGGCACCTACACATTCATACGCTCATTTAGAATTATAATTATATAGAATTAGAATTTAGATAAAAGAGACAAACAATAAAGACAGCAGAGGTTACAGCTAATCAAACAAGATGAAAAAGGTATAGATTATTTTGTTAATATTTTATTATTTCGAAGTATTAAATGAAGATTATTGACATTTAAAAATGAATTTATTCAATTATCATCTGTCATTTCTCATTGATGGATATGTACTGAAAAGTTTAATGTTTTGGGAACAAAAAGGGATTCTTTAAATTAAAAGGAAGTTTACTTTTTTTCATAGTAATTTCTACACTTAAAATATTATAATTAGTAACGTCAAACTTTTTTGATAATCTATGTCCATATGTTTATGACTTTAATAATTACAAAAGTATATGCAATGATCAATTTGTTCGTGTACACGAATCGTTCCGTCATATTAGCACCGTGGGAGGTGATTTCGAATAGTAAAATTTTTTAGCATTAATAAAAATGTAGATAAACATAGAAAGGGATTACGATGTAGAGTAAGAAGGAAGAAAAGACATTAAAGGAAAGGAAATAGCAAAAAAGTTATGGAGAAAAGAACATAAAATATAATGAATATAAATGAGAGATGTGAATTTTACATATGCTTTATAAGGAATGTAGGAGAAAAATACTGCAAAAAAGATAAAAGAAAATGCAAAAGTTGTGTTAAAAAAGAAGTGCATCATACTAAATAATTTATTATCTAAAAGTATAGAAAAATACATTTGGTTACTAAATATATAGTTGGTAACTAATATGACCAAACAGTAAATGCACTGAGTGCTTCGTATGTTCTTTATTTGGAGCAGCTTCCTCAAATGGACGGGTGACCGAAGCTGGGGCACGTTGCTGCGATACCACACGCGCTCTTAGTCGGCCTACACGGTCCAGAAAACACGCGTGAGAGATGACATCCATCGATTCGACAGTTTCATTCACTTTATCAACGGGAGAATATAGAAAAAACTAAATAGATCCTTTTCCTCTGCATCACTTAGTCCCTTTCGTGTCGAGATGAAAAAATGTAGACGAAATTTAGATGTTCCCACCATCACGAGAACTCATTTTGCTCATTAATCTTTATTTACTATTCGTATCGGCTTAGAATGTGTAATTTATTATTGAAAGTTTTTATAATTGTATATTATATTTTTTTTGTCGGTGCATAAATTGTTTTGACTAACTGCGAGATTTACGAGCATATTACTGCTGATTGTCTTGGACGCGCAAATTGCTCGTTTGCAAAAAAAATTAGTACTCAACTGAATATTCTACCTAATTACAAAAGCACGTATTTATCACCATAGTATAATGATCTAGAAACGGACGAGACTCGCGCGGATCTACTTAATGACACTTTGATCCCAGTCTCGTGTAGATCCTAGCTTAGTCCCTTTGGATTCAGCAAAAATACAAAAAGGTAGAAATAATTAATCCTGACATTTTTTTACAATAGTTGATCAACCATTAGCTTTCCTTTTTCGTCCTCCCCTTCTTCTTTACCGAAACAGAGACGGAAGAGGCTGCAAGCGGTAATGCGATCGACAAGTTTTGGAGATGCCTCGGATCTATCCCCATCGGATGTTGGAGAACGCGCGAGAAATACATTCCTCCGAGTCTCCGCGCGGCTCTGTGGGTAAGGGCTTAAGGGAGGAGGTAGGGACTAAAGGGCAAATGAACTTAGCTGGCAAGCGAACGAGCGAGACACCTGTTATCTCGCATCTCGGGCGCGAGAGACGACACGTGAAGCTCCATTAGGAGAACGTCCCTTCTTTTAAAAGGGCTTTCAGACTATTCGCGTTTCTTTTTCTCTTCTTTTTTTCGGGGTATTACGATAGCTGTATTTTTTTTTATCTTTATTTTCTTATTCTTATCGATTATTCTGCTTTCATAATGAGACTCCTTGTTTTTAAAAGCTCTCCTTACTCGCTTCATATATTTGAGTTTTCTATTTTTCTATGATTAATGTATTATGAATACATGATCATTTTATTTTACTTTCGTTAAATAGTCACTATTTCTTTTTTCAAAAACAATTTGACAAAATTGCTATGCTGTAATATAGTTTTTTTTCTTGTTTCTGTAATTTATGTAATGTGCATTTTAACTAAAATTGTTTCAATATTTATTTTTAATAATCTTCCATTACTTTGATCAATATAAAATTATTTTAAGTTTTTCAAATGTTGCATAGTAACTTTTCTTAATAAAATCCATTTAATGTAAATATAAAAACGAATTTTATGTATTTTTTAAATTATTAATTTTAGTTCAAATAACAAATATATAAAATTTTTTGTGTACGTTTTGACCTTTTACTTTAAATTTGATTACTTAATTATAGTAATAGTGCATTGATTTCGTAATTTACAGCTATGAAAATATTACAAAATATAATTGAAAAATTCAATTATGTTAATGGGATTAATTTCAATAAAATTTTAGTATATTGTGTATTAAAATATAGAGCTGAAAGATAAATGAAATTAAATTTAAAAGTATATCTACTATTGAAGTGAAATAAATGAATAAATAAATGATCAGTAAAATTTTATTTGTTTTAATGTTTTTGTCAAAATCTTTTAACAGAGGGTTTCGGTACGCATATAGAGAAATACTGATAATATTCATACGCGTACAGCTGTATCTGACTTTTCTTGCAATACTATTTACTTAATTTCGTAAGGTGAATTATCACACTATCCTCGAATTTGCATATAAATTTATGGAATAATGAAGTTAATGTGTAAAACATGTTGATCGGAAAAAGATGATTCTAGAGGAGATCCATCAGTTAGAAGGAAAAAATAAATCTAATGGC
Source organism: Eupristina koningsbergeri (assembly GCA_018907245.1). Taxonomy (NCBI): domain Eukaryota; kingdom Metazoa; phylum Arthropoda; class Insecta; order Hymenoptera; family Agaonidae; genus Eupristina; species Eupristina koningsbergeri. Next base: position 1,205,587 of record JACCHV010000059.1, on the reverse strand, counting down.
ACTCTCATTCTGCGAGGGAATTACAGAGAGCGCCAACAAGAATTTCACGAACGACACTGTGTTCGAATGAGAATGAATGGAGGAAACATCATTATAAAATCGTGTGAATCCGGTATTTCGCCACCTCGCCAATGAACCATTGACCCCCTCACCTACTTGCACCCACAAAAATCCGTGGTATGCAAAAAATGTCGGGATTCAACTCCGTGATCTTATTTTCTCGATTCCAACCGCACCCTCCACCTCTTGAAGCCCTCCCTCTACCAATATTATTTATCGACATTTATTTCAAGTGTGTCGTTTCAGTGCCGATATAAACGTCCACGACTTTTCCATCAACTTGTACGAACTTTGATTTTCCAAGATTACCCAAAGAAATGCCCCATTTACAAAATCTCCACTACTAAGGTGGCAGACTTAAACCCGGTGACGCAAAAATCAGGGACTCGGAAAACGTAAGAAAGATTTTTGGAATCTCAGAAATCACGGAATTCTGAAGTTGGGGTTGAGTTGAGTTTACGAGTTGTGATTTTGGATCGCCAGCTGGTTGATATCTCAACGGGTATTAATACGAAGAATGTTCTCTCTCGCTTTAAGGAAGAATTTAGAATTATCAAAAAATATTTAGTAAGACCAACGATACATGCATATTTTCGCTCCAACTTTATTGTTAGGAAAGGATTAGGATAATAAGTCCCAGAAGGTGTACGTCAAGGATTCCACGGCGACGCCTGTAGGGTTTGGGACTTTTTGACGGCCTATTGAATGTGCTAGGATTTCGAGCGCTAGGCCAGGTTGAGCAAAGGGCTCGTAGGGATGCACACATAGTCCGGAAAGGGTTGATGTGAGTGAACGCGCACAAAAGACGTCCGTGTGTGTGTGGGTGTTCGGTCGCGACGAGGCTGTTTGAGTCTCCATGTGTTTTTCCTGCGAGCATGTTTGAAGCTTATTCTCTCTCTCTCTTTGTCGCATGAACTCTATATTCGGAAGTGAAAATAGCCCATCGCGTTTTAGAAAAATTATATAGAATCTTTGAAAGCATGAAATTAGCTAGATTTGTGAAGACTTTTTCTTCTGCGGGCAAGGCAGAAGTTTTTTATGTCAAGGATCCGGCATAGGGAAATACGTGTGTGAGTGTGTAAAAATAACGAAAAATCAAAAATTCGAGAACTTGGGCAGGTAGCGCGATAAGCGTAACCGTCCTTGTTCTAGGAAAAACAAAAGAAATTCTAAAGGTGAAGGGAGGGGCACGCGGCCCATACGCGCTAATTGTAATCGACGAAAAAATGTATTGCGTATTCTGGTTCGAACTTTGTACAAGAACGGTCAGATCTTTTTTTTTTAATAAAGTACGAGCTTGCCATGACGAGAGGAGTTCTTGACATCAATCCATTACCATCCCATCCTGAATTCTATAATTAACAGTTATGTTACATTAATAAAATTCGTAGTTTTATAGGGGTTGATCGGTCCATATAAATAAGCAATTTTTATGAGACTGAAACAGATATTTTTGGTGCAAAAGTTCAATAAATAATTTCCTTCTCATAATTGATTCTGTTGTATAATTTCAAATTACTTAAGTAAAAAGTTTAATTTGCGCATTATTAACAGCATACTAGTTTTAACAATTTGGAGAATATATAGATCAATTAATTTTGAAATCGTTGATTAATAATTAATTGACGGTGGAAGATGAATATTTATACGTGATTTACCCTCTCAATGATTTGCTCAGAATGTAAAATAAGTGCGGTTTAAGATACCAATAATATATAAATCTTAAAACGAGTTTGCATTAAATAACTTTGAAATTGAACGCTATCTATCTTAATGAATGTTTAATAATTTGAAAGATATCCAGGAGCTAATATTGCACAGATGACTGCATTCTCATTACAAATTTAAGTAACTTTTAGAAAATGATTAAAACAAAGCTCTACGTTACTTTATATTTATTTAAAGAAGTTCATGCATCAATTACACTGTTGACATTACATTGTTGACTTTAATTAATTTTACCATTGCTGTTTAATTTATTTGTTATTATTTACTTGAGCCATGTAAATTATTCATTAAATATTAAAAAAGCATCAAAAATATATATTTATTCCAATAATATAGTTGATTTATTAAAATTCATACATGCTTTTAAACTATTCCAATTAATTTTCCAAACAAATTTTTGTTGTTTTTAAGATTTCATGTTTTTACACATAAAAATATTTGGTATTGATTTTATCTTTAAATTACGATTAATAAATATTTTACTGACAAAAGTGTATTTATAAATTGTATTTTACGTCGACCGAGTATTAATTATTGAAATATTATCCACAAAGCAAGATTCAATATTATTGGATTCACTCAAATAGCATTAAATTAAAGAATTGATGAAAGATTATATTTGCAAAAAAATTTGAAAGTTTAATTTACCCGTTAGAATGGAATTTGAAAAATTGGCACAAAGTATTCTAGAAGCAGTTAATAAATACCTCATAGTTACACACTAAGTGTGTATATGGAATTTATTAAGCAACGCTGTTAATCTTACATGTATGGAGTATACAGATCCTGCGTACACCTTATATTTTAACTTGAAGGTAAATCCGAGAGTATGGTAAGGTGAGGTAAGGTAAGGTAAGGTGAGGTAGGGTAGGGTAAGGTAAGATAATCCTTGTTTGGTAATTGGGTAAAAATAAATATTACAAAATCTCTTCTTTGTTCCTTACACTTCTTTTTTGAGCTTTATTTTTCTTCTTGGTAAAAGTGCTTGTACAAACTATTTCTCTTTTAAATTCGTTAAATTTAAATTAAATTTAATATTATTTTTCAGATAATTTAAAAGTTTTATGTAAAATATAAATGAATATTTTAGAGTTAATACTATAATAATTGCGAATAAACCAAATTTTTTTTGTAAGATCGAAAACCGATGCAATTCCTAATCTCGTTAATATTTTGATTCCCTCCTAAAAAAATGCGATGACAGATGTCAAAATAAACATATTTTTAATTGAAAAATTTAAAGAAAAAAAATTTTTTAATCACAATTTTATTTCTCCAACCCTTTAATTTTTCTCCTAAAATATATGTGTATAAATATTAGATGTTATAATAATTTTATAAAAATTTTTTTATAAAAATTATATCTGCTTATAAAATGTTATATAAAAAACATCTAATACAGCTAATGCTATTTAAACAATAATATTTTCATATTTTTCAAGTAAAACACATTTGGTGAAATATACAAATTATTAATAAAAAAAAATTCATTTTAATATGCCATAATAGTGTTTATAAAATACTTCCTAACTCATTATATATTAAAACTTATTATTAAATCAAAAATTGATGCAATTCCTAATCTCGTTACAATTTTGTTTTATATCGAGTGATTATTACCATTTTGTTTTTAAATCAAATTTTCTTAGAGTTACACAAGTTCGCATTTTTTCCTGACAAAAAAATCTGTTTCTAGTTTTCAAAAAGAAAAATCCTTATTTTACAATTAATTATATTTACATATAATAAAAAAAATCGACCTAATGCGCGCATAAATTTTAATTTTATCAAGTTATATGTAACTTATTTTCTTTTAGCAGTTAACATCTTATTTTATTTTTAATATATATTCATAAAAGTTTATTCAAAATTCTTAGTATTTATATAAAAAATAAATGTAGTAAAAGAAGAAACAATTTATCAAATTTATTTAATCGTAGCTTCCATATGGAATTATTTTAATAATTTAAATATATTTATAATTTAGTTTGAAATTTATATCAAAACTTTTATTGTACGTACAAAAAAATAATAATTTACAAAATTTATTCAATTTAGTTTTTCCTTAATTTTATATAAGACTATTCATGGCACAATTTTGAAATCATATATAATTATTTTTAGTTTGTGTTACTAATATTTTAATATAATAAGTATTTATATAATATTTAACTAATAAACATTCATTTTTATGAAAAATATAATTTTATTTTTATTAGCACTCTATTACAATAAAGTTGTGCTACTTATTTAAATTAGTATTTATGAGGATTTATTTTGTAATAAATATAATTTATAATTTTAATTTTTTTTAATATCTATGAAATATTTGTTTTTTCGTTTTTATTTAATATCTTAGCGAAGAAATTTTGCTATTTTTAAAATGCCAATATTTTTTAAAGCATTTCAAAGTGTATCAAATATTCTTGTAAACGTATCAAAATTTGACATATTTCAGTAAAGTTTAATTTTTTCATATAGACATAAATATTTTTTTTCAGGAAATCCATTTGTATTGAATGACTTAAATATGACTTATTATACATTCAGATTTGACTTATATAAAGTACTTGAATGGCTTTACAAGTACATCTACAATAAAATCTCAGCTATTTCAGCATTACCAAACTGAATAGAATAGAAGATTACTTTATAATTATATCCAATCATTTTTCGATTGTACACTCAAAACATTATTTAATTTAATTTTGAATGCAAAGAATCTCTATTAATGATAAGTAATTTAAATTAAAATTAATATTATTACATGAAAACATATGTTGCACCGCGGGTTAAAAATATGAGAGCGATTGCGCGCCCGGTGAAAGCAATGAATTTCTTTCAATAATAACCCGCTTGTACGCGAAATCTTCTTCGCGTGCGACTAGTTAGGATTAGAGACTTAAAGGCGTCGGAGGGCAAAATAATTTGCAAATAGTCAGTTTTTAATTAATTTTAATAATCACAACAGCACGAGGTGCAAATTACAAGCTTCGATCCAATTCTGTTTTTGCACAGGGAATGACCGGGGTACATATTACAATTTTTCCTAGTTACGCCTAACAATGTATAGTGGGGTTATATGAGTGATGCGTGGGTATTTCCCCTTGTTTTAATAGTGTATACCTGACTCGTGTACCTGTACTATTACTGCAGATAGCATCAGTATGCAGGTTTGAACCTGTACGCATTAGGCGACCTCCGTCTGGCATTAATATTTCTTTTCTTATTACAGGCCAAACATGCTCCCGGCCTTGAATGGGCTCCGTTTAATTGTTGACATTATTTTTAGTTTTATTATTTAGTTTTATGTACAAGTGGTATGCAATATAATTTGAAGATTACATTTATATTCATTTGTTACGATCTACATATTTATAACTAATGCCTTTACATTTACTCACTAGTGTCTACCTAATTTAGAGTCGAAAATTATTTATATAGTTTTATTATAATAGTGATTTACAATGGTTATGGTTTTAGTGTATGTTTACAGGTAATGGGGCGAGCTTCTTAATAGCTCTCTTAAAAATACCGTTTATTGTTTTTACACTCGCTACTCTTATTATACCGTCTGCTCCAGGGTGCACTTGTATGATTCTTCTCAATTTCCAACACATCGGGGGGAGGTTATCTTCTTTGATTGTAACAAGAGTACCGATTTTTATTTTATTTACATCTCCCAGATGCCATTTACTGCGAGTTGTAAGTTGATTGAGGTATTCTTGATGCCAGCGTTTCCAAAAATGCTGCTTAATCTTCTTTAAGTGCTCCCAATTCGATAACCTATTTGTCTGTA